>AP025052.1:18844202-18978534 GCA_036186865.1 Eustoma russellianum
GATTTGAAACATCCTGATCACGTGTACAAACTAAAGAAGGCACTATACGGACTAAAGCAAGCACCTAGAGCATGGTATGATCGTTTTGCTACTTTCCTTTTAGAAAATGATTTTAAACGAGGTACTATAGATAGTACACTATTTTTGAAACAAGATAAGTCGGATTTACTTATTATTCAAATCTACGTTGATGACATTATTTTTGGTTCTACCTCACATAAACTTGTTAAAGATTTTGAAAATTGCATGAAATCTGAATTTGAAATGTCTATGGTTGGTGAACTTAACTATTTTCTTGGCTTGCAGATTAAGCAAACGAGTAAAGGCATTCACATAAGTCAAGCTAAATATGTAAATGACATGATTAAAAAGTTCAGCTTTGAAAATTTGAAACCAACCCCCACCCCTATGAGTGTCACTACTAAATTGGATAAAGATGAACATGGTAAAGATTTTGATAATGCCTTATATAGATCTATGATTGGTTCTTTGTTGTATCTTACTGCTAATAGGCCTGATATCATGTTCAGTGTATGCATGTGCACGTTTTCAAAGTCAACCTAAGGAGTCTCACTATAATACGGTAAAAAGAATATTCTGCTATATTAAGCACATGCCCACCTCAGGAATTTGGTACGATAAAGATTCCGAATTTAATTTACATGCTTATACTAATGCAGATTATGGTGGTTGTAAAATAGATAGCAAGAGCATGAGTGGCACTTGCCAATTTATAGGAAACTCACTCATTTCATGGTTTTCCAAAAAGCAAGCAAGCGTTGCTTTGTCCACTACTGAGGCTGAGTACATGGCACTTAGCCTTTGCTGCACACAGTTGTTGTGGATAAAACAACAACTCTCGGACTTTGGAATTACCGTAAATAAAATTCCTATATATTGTGATAGTATGAGTGCAATTTACCTGTCTAAAAACCCCGTGTTACACTCTAAGGCCAAGCATATAGAAGTACACTACCACTTTCTTCATGATCATGTAAATAATGGTAATATTGTCATAGATCACGTACGCACAGAGGCACAAGCAGTGGATATTTTCACTAAAGCCTTAAATCAAGCCACATACGAATCTCTTCGTTCTAAATTAGGCATGATTTCTGCAGATATGATTTGATTTGATTCTCTTTCCTTATTTACAGGCATCTTTTGATTTCCTTTCCAAAATAAAAGAGGAGAGAGATTTAAGGGGGAGAGAGATACTGATTGCATAAATCAAGGGGGAGCGGTTTTCAAATTTAAAATTCAAATTTTGAATTTAAGCATGATTGAAGAGGGAGCGATGGATTTAAATCATGAGTATAGGTTATCATGAAAATCATCAAATGGGGGAGATTGTAGAGAAAAAGGGGGTTTGAGTGATTTCAAAATATATGATTTAAATGAGCTTAAAAAAACGTGCATGAGATAAATGTGCATGAAATATTGCATATTACTTGCCTTATATAGTTCATATATAATGTTGCCGTACTAACGAGCCATGGAGCTTTAAAGCTTACATCAAATGGCAAACATTTGTTGTGTTTATACTATTTTCAGGTGCCACCATTAATGAACTAAACTAGCCACACGTCTTAGGGTTAATTGGGCACAAGTTTCAACCCTTTATGACAAGTATAAGTCGATCAAACATACAAAGTTCTGAGACTAGTGCAGTCTGATTTTCAGGCTTGCAAAGGTTGAGACTTTGATAGTTGTTGACTAACTTCCCAAAAGAATTTTTCAAACCTGTTTCAACCCATTTAAATACAGCATATAAGGGGTTAGTGGTTAAAATTTCAGAGCATTTGGAGTTACGTACAAATAGAAATAAATTTTTCAAAACAGTCTACCGTTTCTGGCAGATTCGCGCAATCTGACCACCAACGATTTTTGAGGGGGTTAAAGGTTGAATTTAAATCTGAAATTTTTAGGAGACACTCATAACATCTGAGGCTAAGATCTCTCAAAATTTCAGAATTTTTGAACACCTACAACCTAGTTTTAAAAACGTTTTAATACTGGTCCTGAAAACAAAAACTGTTTTCAGAAGTTGAGTTCTTGAGTCAAAACAATTTTAAAAACCACACTTTCCACACCAACTATTCAACCCCCCTTCTAGTGGTGCCTTGCTGATCCTACAGAAAGCTTTGATAGGCTCATATTGTTCAATATTATATGAATGAAACGAGGATTAAATCCAAATTTTAGAAGCAATGCCTCTAGATAAGTCCAACTAACCCGATCGAAGGCTTTGGCCATGTCTAGCTTGATCATGACATTGCCTCCATGTACTCTTCTGTCCAATTGATGTACCATTTCATTTGCATTTAGCACTTGTTCACTAATATCATGTCCTTTAAGGAAGCCAATTTGTTCCATAGAAATAAGTTTCGGCAGCAACTGATTCATTCGTGACGCAATGATTCTAGTAGTTAACTTGCTAAGAAAGTTCGATAAACATATGGGACGGAAATTGCATATGTTAATGGCTGAGACTTTTTTGGGATTAATGTAATCAGCAATGAGATCATTACCTGGGGGAGGGACACCCAGAAAGAATTCTTGAACGGTGAGGGTGACGTCTAACTGCAAAACATCCCAAGAAGTTCTGAAAAATTGGCCTCTGAACCCATCCGGACCTGCAGAGCTGCCTGAACTGAGATGCCAAATAGCAGATCTTATTTCGTTGAGATCTGGCATAGCCATGAGCATGTGATTATCTTCCTGGGTGAGTATTTGTGGTATATTCTGTAGAAAGTTATCAACTCCAGTAACTGCTTCATGGGCAAAGAGATGCTGATAAAACGAGACAGCTGCTGTTCCTAATGCATTTTTGTCCTAGAGTGTTTCTCCAGATGGGCCTTGTAAATCACGGATCATTTGATGTCTATGCATGTCTTTAACAACTGTATGAAAATAGGCGGTGTTAGACTCTCCCTCAAATGTCCAACGTGTTTGAGATTTTTGTGCCCAATATGATGTTTGGGCTTTTGTTGCTTGTAGGAGCTGTGCTTGAGCTAAGTTGAGTGCTGCTCTGTTTGTAGGCGTAGGATCCTCATCAAATTGAGACTCCATTCGTTTGTAATGTGTTTCAGCCATGTCCACATTACTAAAGATATTTCCAAATATTTCACGATTTCAAGTTCGTAAGTCTTTCTTCAGACGAGCAAGCTTGAGATAGAGTCCTCTCATGCCGCCAGTCATAGGGTATTGCTGCCACTTTTCTTTTACGAAGGAGTGGAAGTCTGGATGTAGTGACCATGCATTGATATATCTAAAAGGTATGTGAGGTCTTGATTGAGACAGCGTGTATTTTAGTAACAAAGGAGCATGATCAGACGTTGCTCGTGATAGGTGATGAACCACAGTGTCCGAAAATAAATTGGAGAAAGATACTGTGCATAGATATCTATCTAGCCGTCGCATAGTTCTACCATGTCCAGTTCCACGAGACCAAGTGAATTTTGACCCTTTAAAGGGTAGATCTTTCAAGCCACAACTATCAACACACTCCTTAAAATCATTCAAGATACGAAGAGGTGGTGTTGTTTTGCCCTTGTGTTCATTTAATGTGAGAAAAGTATTAAAGTTTCCGCCTACTATCCATGGCATTGATATGTTACGTGAAATGTCAACAAGATTAGTCCAAAGAGATCTCCTTTCTTTGATAGTGTGACGTCCATATACGACTGACCACGCAAAAGGTTGTTGCATTTGTTGATGGATAAAAGAGAAAAGAGTAGTTTGAACACCATGGCTCACATCAACAAGCTGCAAGTTTGAGTTCCAGAAAAACCATATATTGCCTTGGCAGGTTTCTATAGCATCTGAAAAGCCTAGCTTTAGACGAAAAGAAGTAAGCTTAGTAGAACTCTGTTTAGGTTCAATAATTACCAAAATTTCCAGTTTTGTGTATCGTATCAAAGAAATCAAACGATCTAGAGAAGTGCGAATGCCACCAACATTCCATGTTATAGCATTCATAATGAGGCTGGGGGTGGTGTTGAACACATACGAGTGGCACTTCGAGTTACTACAGCCGACGGTGGTCTAGGTGGCAATTCATGTTTACGGCATCTTCGACGTCTAGAAGCAGCAGGAATAAAGCCATCAGTATCTGGGCCTGTGTTAGCTAAGCATTCATGCAGGATATCTTCGTCATTAACACTTGCAGGCCGAGAGGATAGTCATTTGGTAAAATTATCGGCAGCCAGAATCATCTGTTGTTGAAATTGAGAACGTGAGACTGTATCTAATTGGGGATTTGTGTTATCAATGTGGTGAGTATCAGAATCTGAGACTTGACAATAATCCGGATCATCTTCACGGGCTTGGGTATGGATCTCATGATCATCCGGTATACACTGCTGCGATTGATGAAGTAAGGAATCCTGATCATCCGTTGTGGAGACAACATGTCGTTGTTGTAGGGATTGCAAAAAAGTGTCCCTTTCTTCATTGTGATCATTCTGAGTAGAGGATGGCTGGAGTATTTCCTGCACTGTATCAGTAACACCTTGTACAGGAGCAGATTGAGGCACATCATCCGTAATGGGCTTCGCATAAATATTGGTGCCGTTATCTAATGCATCAGAAGAAGATGATAATTTCTGGAGTGATATCTTATTGCTTTGATCAAAGGTTGGAGCTTGCTGATTCTTCTTTGGAGTCCATCTGGTAGCATTCGTCTGAGGTTTGGATTTTTTCCACAGGATCATCACCACACGCAGAGGTTACGTGACCTAACCTTCGGTAGTCAGCACAGAATGATGGTAAATCTTCGTAAATAATCTGCTGCTGTATTATTTTTTGTTTCCCCCGTAAGAATAGTTTCTTAGGGAGTTCTTTGGATATATCAGCTTCAACACAAACGCGGGCTGCGGAAGGGCGGAGGCCATCAGCGGTTGCTACGTCAAGTTTAATGGGGTGACCGACAACCCTAGCAATTTCAAAAAGTGCTGCCTTTTGATGAAAGTGCAGTGGCAAACCTAGAAAATCTACCCAAATGGGAACGATCGGAGCATCTGCAGAAGGATCAAAGTCAATTGTCCATTTGGTTACTCGTATTGTACAGCCGGCGATCGTCCATGAACGACGATAAAAGCAACGTATGTAGTCTGGTTCATGGAGAAAATTCATCAACACATGAGAATGATCTAAAAGTGTAATCTTTACGTCAGATTTGAATCCAATATGTTCGAACACTTCGCGGATGATCTTTAACGGTGGCCGGCCAAACCAAAACATGCCAACTAGAGAAAATCGGTAAGGGGCGGCCAAAGCATCTATTTCTTCGTCAGAAAAGGCGATCAAGGGATGGCCTTTGTGTTTAGAAATTATCTTTGGTGAGATGTGTGTTTGATCGGAAGTGGACTGAGCGACAACAGCCGCAAAAGATCGCTGCGCGCCGCCGGGAAGGAGAGAGCCTGAGGAAGACGACGCCATATATATATATATATATATATATATGTATATATATATATATATGTATATATATATATATATATGTATGTATGTATATATATGTATGTATGTATGTATATATATTAGATGAAGGACGGGCGGTACCGTCCGGTGTATTTTATTGATTTAAAGATGCCCTCACTTGTGGCGGAGGAATACCGTGGTTACAATAATTGTCCTATTTATGGAGGGAGACTCTCCCAAACCAAATAAATCAAAAGAACCATGATATACAGAAATTGCAAAACAATATCTAATATAAGTGGTAAGTTTGAGAATCGAAATATAGTACATAATGGGCAAAAATAATCGTTAGTGAATGTGCACCGTCGCTACAAAGAAGACCTGTCCAAATAAGTGTAGGCATCCCATGCAATAAACGGTGATATCGATATCGTGTGTTTCTCCGTTGGACACCAAATAAGACACCAAAGCAACTTATCAGTAAATGTAAATCCAATTCCATGGGAGATGAAACAAAATAGATACGATACATACCAGTGTTGCCTTTATTCCAAAAGAACACAGGCAACCAAAAGATCACACAAGCCAATGCTCTAATGCAGCAGTAATGTAGTGTTCCAAAATATTCCAGCAGCCGTTGAGTACATTCCTCAGCAATAGCACAAAAATGAAAATTGTATTCCACAAAATATGTGCTAGTGAGTGAAAATGTAGATAGGAACAAAAATAGAAGAAGAACATATCAACGTTGCCTATGCCAATATGTGACATAGGCAACTTCATCATGATAACGCCAACCCATCATAACCTCAAATTGGGAACCGTAGTATCCAAAGCTATTGTACCACGAACTTCACATGGCAAAGTTGATAAGCGTGTGAATAGAAGGATCACTGCCACCTTTAATCCATAACGAGATAAAACATGTGCTGTCGTATTCACTTCTCTCGGACAATAAGACAATGTTGAATTATTTAGCTGCAGGAATCGTATTGTGCGTCGCAAGTCAGAAGCGTAGCCACTTGTAAAAGCATCCGGTCTAGAAATATGATGAAGCAAAACCTGACAGTCTGTCTCAGCAGTTAAATGATCATATTCCTGGGAGCAATAAATAAGCGAGTACTGAAGTGCCATTAGCTCAGCTCTCAATGGCGAAGTCGCAGGCAAATGGAAACAAACAGCTGAAACAAACTCCTCACGATGGTTGCGGAGGACGGCTCCTGCAGCTGCCTTAGTTTGTCGCACCGCTGCATCAACATTCAATTTGAATTTACCTACCGAAGGTTGCAACCATCGCACTATCCTTGCTCTGCGTGATCAAATTATCAGAGAAAAGGAGAGAGCAGACAAATGCGAAATATGCCCTAAGAATTTCCTCCCCTGTTGCGGCACACCAAGTGTAACATCCAGGTATGCAAGAAATCATCCTCTCCAAAACGGTTTCTGGCATACTCCTTCCAAATGACCCAAACCACTAGTGCTGGAACAACTACTCTCAATTGTCCCATCGTGGTGTGAACTGAAGATAATCTCCACCAACGCAGCAGACATGCCCAAATTGTTAAATGACTAGGCATTGGCCTAGAAAAGAGTATTGCTACCTCCATCCATAGTGGTATGATTGCCGAACACTGAATAAAAATGTGATCGATAGTGTCTGACTGCAATGTACAAAAAACACACTATTTTGGATATATAATCTGTCATGAATGAAGATTGTCAGCAATAGGTAGCGAACACATCTACAATTTCCATAAAAACAGCCGTCCTCCTAGCGGCAATGTCGGCCACCAGATATATTTTGCAGAAGAGAAATGAGACTGCTCCACGAACAACACCTTATCACCGATTTCAAAGAAAATTGTCCATTTTTGTCAGCAGTCCAACTGAGAATATCATTTGTAGACTGAACTAAAGGAACCATATATTCATTAATTCTACAAATGCGTTTCCATGAAGGAGAATCATAAATATGTGCATATATTACATTCCGCCTGCCATACTTTTTCATGCAAAATTCGGCCCACAGTGAAGAGAAATGACGATAATTCCGCCACAAACGACAATCGTATGCCTACTGCACTATAGAAAGAGATCTAATGTCTAGACCACCATATTCCTTTGGTCGGCTAATTTTATCCCATGATTCCAATGATGACGGTTATTCCATAAGAAAGTAGACATTTTCCTATTGAGAACATCAATGACGCTCTTTGGCAATTTAGAGCTAGCAATAATATGTCATGTCATAGAAGACAGTACATGCCGCAATAAGACCACCCCCGCCAGCCATTGAAAGCAGTTTAGAAGACCAAGAGTTCAACACAGCATCAAAGTGATTAATCAAAAATGTACAATAAGTAGCTCGATTTATACCTCGATATAAGTATGAGCCCAAATACTTGATAGGCAAAGTTGTGAGGCGCATGTCTAAAGCTTGTGCAACTCTCGAAGCCGAAACACCCTCCCTCACTACAAACTAACTTTTGGCTAAATTTACCAATTGCCCTGACGCACGCTGATAGTTGTCCAAAAATCGTCGGAATCGCCTCAAATTCAAGATTGAGCCATTCAAGAAAATAACCAAATCGTCCACGAATCCCAAATGCGAAACCCGTGGTACCCGTCCAGCCTGAAATCCGATTATGACTCTTTCATCCATTAGCCTGTTGAGGCCACGAGAAAAACCTTCTGAAGCCAATATAAACAAGAGAAGTGAAAGAGGATCTCCCTGTTTAACACCTCGAGACACCGGAAAAAAGCCAGCTGGCTTCCCATTGATTAAGACTGAACATCGCGTGCCAGCCAAGTTATTAATCAAAATTCGAACCAATCTTGGATGGAATCCCATTGTCGTCAGAAGAGATGTCAAATAACTCCAACTCACTTTATCAAATGCTTTAGCCATGTCTAACTTAATTATCACATGACCACCATGTATTGGCCTATCCAAGATATGAACCATTTCCTGTGCTAATAATATCTGCTCAGTAATATTACGACCTTTCATAAATCCAGCCTGCTCCGGAGAAATCAAACATGGCAGTATGGGCGAAAGGCGAGTAGCTATGAGGAGGGTAATTACCTTGGCTATAAAATTTGTCAAACAAATTGGATAAAATTCAGAAAAACATGTTGGGTTGGTCACTTTAGGAATCAACGTAATAACAGCTACCGCCATTTGTCTCGGAGGCTGAATCTCGAGAAAAAAATTCTTGCACTGCTTTATGCACATCAACAGAGATTAATTGCCAAAAGTGTCTATAAAAAGACCCTAGAAAACCATCAGGTCCAGTTGCACTCGTGGGACTCAACTTTGACACAACCTGCTTAACTTCTTCTAAAGTAGACAAGGCAAGAAGTTGAAAATTATCATCATCAGTTACCACTCGCGGTATATATTGTACAATGTCCTCATGTCCTTTGGTTGGGCCTCCCGTAAAAGACTGAAAGTAACGAACCGCCTCATTTTCAATAGCGTGCTGAGTGTCACATTCTTCTCCAGCACTATCTAATATTCGTCGAATACATTGCTTTCGTCTCCTCTATTTTACTGTTTGATGAAAAAACCTTGTGTTTGCATCACCCTCTCGCATCCATTTGATATTTGCCTTTTGCTTCCAAACAATAAAGCTCGAGACTGAGCTAAACACAATTTGGCCACCGAATGATGATATGACATCCGAGTATCATCAGAAAGATTAGAATCATATAATCTTTCCCATTGCGTCACCTCTGTTTCAGCATTAGCTACTGCGTCAAAAATGTTCCCAAAAACATCCTTATTCTACATGTTCAGGCATCGCTTCAGTTGTTGCAACTTAGAATAAAAACCTCTCATACCTCCAATAGTAGGAAAAGAATGCCAATGATGTATAACATAGCTATCAAAACCAGAATGTGTCATCCAAGCATCTAAGTATCTGAATGAAGCAGGTGAAGTGGCAAAATTAGCAGCACATTCCAAAAGGATAGGAGAATGATCCGAGGTTGTATGATTGAGATGCTGACAATGAACAGCTGCAAACAAGTCATAAAATCCTGAAGAACAAAAATAACGATCCAATCGATGATATACACGGCCCAAACCCCTTCCATCACACCAAGTGTAGGGACTGCCTTGAAAATTAATTGACTACAAAGAACAGGCAGAAACGGAATCATTAAAATCCTGTAATGTACGCAAAGGTGGAATAGACCTTCCTTTATGCTCATTAAGAGATAAGAAAGTGTTGAAATCTCCTCCAACAAGCCATGGTAAATCAAGCAAAGCATGAAACAAAGCCAGGTCTGCCCATAATGGACGACGCACGGTAATAGTATAAAGACCATAAACTATAGTGGACCAAAAGATATCTCCTGTAGGCAACCAAAAAAATTTGAACGAATGATTCTGAACGCCTTTGTCTCTGATTATCTAAGCGCAAAAAAGAATGATGCCAAAAAGCAAAAATGTGGCCATCACATACCGACTATGCCTGAGGAAAGCCAAGCTGCAACCGATACCAAACTAATGCATCCGGCCTAGCTTTAAGTTCAATAATAACAAGGATGTGAAAATTATATCTGCGAGTTAAGGATATTAATCTAGATATGGAGGTACATATACTGTTGGGTGCAGCAATTGTCCCGTGACGCGTATGTTATGTGGGCCAAGTTACATTCGAATGCCGTGGGCGCTTGTGTGTGCTGAATGCACTATAAGGCTAGGGTATGCTCATCTCCTATCAGCAATTGGTTTTGGGAGAGTTGGTAGTGCATGAGGTCCTACAAGTGGTATCAGAGCCAAGGTCACGGGTTCGATTCCCAGCGGGAGCAATTGCTGAGGGGGAGATTGTTGGGTGCAGCAATTGTCCCGTGACGCGTAGGTCGTCTGGGTCAAGTTACATTCGAATGCCGTGGGCGCTTGTGTGTGCTGAATGCACTATAAGGCTAGGGTATGCGCATCCCCTATCAACAATTAGTTTTGGGAGAGTTGGTAGTGCCTGAGATCCTACAGATACCTCGTACATTCCAAATAAGCATCTTCATTGATCAGATAAAACATCAAAGGAGTTGGAGAGAGCAGCTCGTGAGTGTGTAAATGGTGGCGAACCTAGCTCCAATGGCTGAAGTGGACGACGTAATAATCTTGGCGGTACGTGTAAGTGATCTTCATTCCCTGAGGTCGACGGTGTTGCAAGATTAGCAATGGATTAATTAAAATTACCATGATTCTGTTCATAGGGAACAATTGCTTGAGCCAGATTATCAGCATCATTATCCCCGGCGGCATCAGCATACAAAGGATTATGGCTTTCATCTTCAACCTCTCCATCCACTGGATAGAAGGCAAATCAAATAAGACAGTATAATCAACTCCTTTTAATTGCTTTAAATCTTGTGAATCCAAAACATCATGCGGTAACATATCCAGAGAATGCATATCCACTGAAATAGTATGTTCATGCCCAAAAGCACTGCTGGGCTGCTGAACAATATCATCAGGATGGGATTCTGGAGGCAATTTTTTGGGTGTCCGTAGCTGAAGGCGTTCCTTGTTGTTAACATGAGTAGTTGTAGGCTTAACCTTAGATGCAGTATGCTCCTGAGCATCCGTCGACACCTTACCACATGATTGTGCTTTACGTCCGAGCCTCGAGCATGTTGTACAATACAATGGCAAATCCTCATATATTACAGTCTGCGAGATACATCGGCTGGAAGTCTGTATAAAAATACGTTCTGGCGGCTCTTGAGATACATCCAATTCAAGACATAATCGCGCTACTGAGGGATGCAAATTATCAGCTGTAGCCGAATCCAACTTCATTGGGGTGCCTAACATACGACCAATCTGAAATAAGGCCTCACGCTGATGAAAATGAACAGGAATTCCCAGAAGTAAAACCCAAACCGGGACGATCGGAACATCAACTGCAGGAAAATAATCAGGGGTCTATTTGTAACTCACATATATCTACCCGAAATAGTCCAACTTTGTCGTGCAAAATGTCATAAATAATCTTGCTCCTGAGCAAAATTCATCAAAATGTGATTTGAATCTAGCAGGTCAATGCTCACTGTGCCGTTAAATCCAATACGATCAATGGTGGCACGAATGGTGACAAGAGGTTGGCGTCCGTACCAGAAAGATCCTACCAAAGAAAACCTGTAAGGTGCCGCTAAAGAGATGATTTCTTCATCTGTGAAAGAAATCATAGGACTACCCTTGTATTTTTTGTATTTTCTTTGATGGAATGGATGAAGAAGATGATGTTTTGAACAAAGAGGCAAAGGAACGGTGTTGTTTCTGCGATGGCGGTGCATCAGGAGGGTCCATAGTGGCAATCGCAAAATTGCAGCCAGAAGAGATAAATTTTGTAAACTAAATTGCAACATCAATGAAAAAAAAACGAAAGATAGCAATGAAGAGGCAGCAATGGATCGCAGAATGCAGAAATTAAAAGTGGCGGCGGTGTCTTACGCCAACTGCTGAAAATCGCCAGAGCCCTGCGCTGCCATCTCTTTATATATATATATAATAATTATAAAGGAAAATATAAAAAATGACGCTGCCATCTCCAGCGATTCCATGGCGATCGGCATAGCCGCCGTCGCTGTTTCTTCTTCAATCGTCTCCATTGCCTTCTTTGATTCCGGCATGTCTGCCACCATCATCATATGGCGGCTTCTACATCCACACAGACCGCCGCAATGCCACCAGACCCACTGCCATCTGGCGCGATCGCCGCACCACATCCTCCACTCATGCGATCCTTCACATCATTGTTCAGACCCACATCAGAACCCATCAAACCGAAGGATGTCCAAAAATATAAGGGCAGCCCCATGATCACATTCACCAATGAAAAAATTCACTCATTAGCCGCACCATATAGATTCACATTGGTGGGCACTTTTTGGTATGGGCGGCCGCCATTAGCAACAATACGGGTCGCCATTGACCGAATAGGTTTCATAGGAGCAGTAAAGGTTGGCCTTTTAGACGCAACACATATCATCCTCTATTTTGATCTTGAACAGGACTACATCCGATGCTTCGCCAGAAGATGTTGGATCATCTCGGGTAAACAGATGAGAATCACAAAATGGACCCCAGATTATGATCCCGCAGTTGAGGTGCCAATCGTTCCAATCTGGGTGTCATTCCCAGGACTCCCAATACACATGCATCGTAAAGATGCTCTTTTTCAAGTGGCGGCAATGTTAGGTGAGCCACTGAAGTTAGATTCCACCACTGCTACGATGAACCGCCCTTCGGTGGCACGTGTGTGCGTTGAACTGGACATTTCCAAAGAGCTTCCTCATCGAGTATTCATCCAAACGAAATAATCGACTGCTTCAGGAGATAAGCCAACGTCTAAGCATAGAGCAAACCCTAAACAGCCAGTGGACAAAAATAAAAGTCAACGTTGGACACCCAAAAAA
Source organism: Eustoma russellianum (assembly GCA_036186865.1). Lineage (NCBI taxonomy): Eukaryota > Viridiplantae > Streptophyta > Magnoliopsida > Gentianales > Gentianaceae > Eustoma > Eustoma russellianum. The sequence goes on from AP025052.1 coordinate 18,857,058, forward strand.
CTAAGGCCAACAACGGAACCACAGGACCCAAACATTTCTGCACAAAATCTAATGGCGGCATTACCTCTGTCACAGCCCATGACAGCAGCCCCAGAAATAATGATTCCTCCATCATCGGATATGGTTGCACCCCCAGGCGTTTCTGATGCTCAAGACATATTCAGACTTAAAGGGGTTGATGATTCTATAGCTGGATTTTACTCGGACAGTGAAGTAGACCCACCCCAGCAGGAAAACCGATTGGATGATTTTGATCAGAGCTGCGGAAAGCATATTGCTCATACCGTGGAAGCCACTCATGTTGATACTCAATTGGATGACCAAACAATGATCCAACCTCCTGACCCACAACCGTCCCAGGGGCCAAAAATTTTAAGGAGACCTCATGACAATCCCAAATCTTCGAGAATAACTAGGTTACGTGCTGCCCACCTCTCAAATCCTTTTGATGCATTATCACGATGAAGATATTATTATGGAACGTTCGTGGCATTCGTACATCATTTACTCGATTATTATCACTAACACAAAAATATAGCTTACATGCTTTAATAGTCATTGAGCCAAAACTATGGCCCACTTCTTTAAATTCTTATCAACTGCAACTGGGTTTCTCTAAATCGTTATTTGCTTGTAATGATCAAATTTGGATTTTTTGGAAGGAATCTATCTAGACTTGGGATGAGGAGATTCATAGACATCAACACCATTCGATAAAATTTCGGTGGCTTGCCTATGGTGAATACTTTTGGCTGACAGCGGTATATGGGCACCACTCTATTCTAGAGCGCCGAATATTATGGGAACACTTGGAACAGTTTCGTACGGTGAATACCATACCTTGGTTAATAGGTGGGGGACTTCAATACTTTTAGAACTTTTGAAGAACATCGTGGCAGATCTCAACCTTCACTACGGACTCTCCAAGACTTCAAGGATTTTATCCAACGTTGTCATTTGCAGGAGACTCCTTATCAAGGATCGAATTTTACCTGGTCTGATGGACGCGGTTTAGGCTGTGTGAGCCGACATCTTGATCATTTCCTCACTTCATTATCTTTTTTGGACTTATTTCCAATTATGCAAGTCCAACACTTGTCACGGGCAACTTCTGATCATGCTCTGTTACTTTTGTCATGTGACATTGAAGGTCCAAGAACACCATCTGCCTTTCGCTACCTCGATGCTTGGGAAACACATGCAGATTTCTATGATTTTGTCGCACACAGATGAACGATTGGGGGGTATGTGGGGATTACACAGGAAATTGTCTCTTTTGCGGCGGGACCTAAGGCAGTAGAATAAAGATACTTTTGGTAATACCTTTGATGCCGTATCCTATGTGGAATCGTTGGTGAAAACTGTAGAAATTCAACACGATGAGACACCTACGGAGCTCACGCAAACGCTATATCATCAACGAATAGCGGAACTCAAACTGGCTTAACACCGTGCCTTTCTTTTTTGGAAGCAAAAGGCAAATGTTAAGTGGCTGAAAGAAGGTGATGCAAACACATCATTTTTCCATCAAACTGTCAAAGATAAACGTTGCAGATAGCATATACGCAGAATGTTGCCAACCGAAGGGTTAAAATACACGCAACCAAATGATATTGCGACTGAGGCTATTCGGTATTTTTCAAAAAAAATTTCAGAGGAGCCCATTTCAAAATTTGACAACATACTACAATATATACCTGCATTGATTGATTCAAATGATAATCTTATGTTACAAGCGATTCCAACACTAACCGAGGTCAAGACAGCGGTTTGGGATCTATGTCCCTCAAGTGCAGCGGGACCTGATGGCTATCCGGGATCCTTTTATCGAAAATTCTGGCATATTATTCAGCATGATGTTCACAAAGCGGTTCAGGAATTTTATCTGGGTATTCGAATGCCAAAACCAACAGCAGCGGCCACAATAGTACTTATACCAAAGGTGGTTAATCCTCAAACTTTTGTGGATTTTCGTCCCATATGTCTCACCAACTTTATTTCTAAAGTGATTACACGACTGCTTGCATCCCGCCTGGCCATCATTCTACCGAAATTAATTTCACCGGAGCAGGCAGGATTTATGAAAGTTTGGGGCATCATAGAACAGGTCCTGCTTGCGCAGGAAATGGTACATGTTCTTGATAAACGCACAAGAGGAGGGCGAATCCTTGTCAAGTTAGATATGGCTAAGGCTTTCGACCGCGTGAGTTGGAAATATTTGCAGTTACTATTATGTAAAATGGGCATGCATGCACGCCTTGTCAGGATCATCATCAACAATTTAAGTATGACCACTTGCTCTATTCTTCTAAATGGTGTGTTGACTGATTCTTTCGTTCTTGGTCGAGAAGTCAAACAAGGTGATCCCTTATCGCTTTTGTTGTTTATCCTTTCTTCTGAAGGATTCTCTCGAGGTCTAAAACATCATGTTCAAACGAGATATATCTCGGAATTCAATACAGGCCGTGTGCAATGTGTCTCACATTTGGGATTTGCCAATGATCTCCTAATTTTCTTAAATGGTTCCACGCGAAATATAGACTATTTTTGAAGCTTTCTAGATGCATATCAACAAGCGTCTGGCCAACTAGTAAATTACAGCAAAAGTCAACTTGTTCTAGGTCACAGAGCCTCATCTCATAACTCGCCTCATCTTTACCCATTAAATATTTAGGCTCTTATTTGTACAAGGGAATCAATAAAGCCAGGTACTGTATCCCCTTGCTTCGTCACTTTGATGCTAAGCTGTCTTCATGGTCAACAAAGTTGCTCTCAATGGCGGGTCGTCTAGTACTTCTTAAATATGTGCTCAACACCATCCCAACTCATCTTATAGCCAGCTCCAAGCTCCCAAAAGGGGTGATAAATATTTTGAGTCGCAAAATGGCAGTCTTTCTTTGGAACGGTAGACATCACTGGCAATCTTGGCCCTCAGTATGTCGTGATGTTGAAGTTAGCGTTCTCGGAATTCAAAGTCTTTCACATGTGCAAAAATCATATGACTGCCAACTTTGGTGGAAATACTTCCAGTCAAACACACTATGGTCTGAATTTAGCAGGGCCAAGTACGACCAATGCTCCTCAGGCTATTCTCATATTTATGACTCGTCTACATGGAAGCGTATTTGTAGTATCAATGCGTGTATGGAGCTACACACTACTAGGACGCATGGCATGCTCCATTGGATCCCGGATTCAAATGGCCAGTTTTCTATATGTTCAGCCTATTTACAAATCGCTGCCCAAGAACTACGCAAAGACGAATATAGTTACATATGGTGGAAATCTTCACCACCTGGCCAAAAAATATTCATATAGCGATTATGGAACAGCTCCCTGCTGATGGAAAATAACTTGCGTCGTTGGCTTACCACCATGCCTTCCCAATGTAATTTTTGTCGCCAACAGCATGATCATCAAGACCATGTCTTTCTGCATTGTTCAACTATTCGGCCTTTATGGATAGATATGTCGATAACATTTTTGGGTCCACTGCCGCAGTCAAGTACAATCAAAGCACATCTTTTACGTTGGTGGAGAGGTTCTTCGAAATAATCAATGACTGGCCAGCTTCGAGCAGTAGTTCCTTCATTAGTAACTTGGGAGATATGGAAGACATATGTGGCATGTAGATTTGGAGATGAGACTTTCAGTCGCCAAATGCCTATATACTAAGGTCAAAACGGCTATTTGTACATAGTGCGCTTCAGTAAATGATAAGAAGTTTGCTCAGAATTTACCTCATCTAGTCCAACAAAATTATTTGCCTCCAATCCGCTCAAAACGCTTGACTATAGTCCGCTGGAAACTTCCCCCATCGGGAAAGCTAAACTTAAATATAGATGCCTCTGTTGGTCAACAACTGGCTGCAGGCGCAGCGATTTTACGCGCATCTGACGGTCGCTTCATCTCAGCAATTTGCTTTGCTCTACCTATGATGACTCCATTTCGAGCTGAACTGAAAACCATGATATTCACATTGATTTACTATGCGCAGCAATATGAAAACATTATCATAGAAACTGACTGCCAAATGATTGTTTCCCTGCTAGCGGGAACTCGTGCACTCTCAGGATCCTTCACTAAGGACATTTTGCGTGAAACACTTTTTCTTAATCTCAGTCAGGCGACCCTTCAGTATTGTCCCCGAGAAGCAAATTCCGTAGCACACAGATTAGCACGATATGGTTTTAGAACATCAGGTCATCGTTCTTATGTATCCACTCAATCACTTCCCAGTGAAGTACGTGGTGCTTTACTCATGCATCTTCAGTTTCCATCTCTTCGTTAGTGACAAATGCTGTCTACTACATCGGCTACATACCTAAGTCGTTGGCTGTGTTACTGCGCACAGGCAACGCTGGTGCGTTCTCCTACTGTGTCTTCTCTCGTTTTATCCATGCTACCTCACATTCCATCTTGCTTTATATCTCTTTGTCTAATGCATGTGTTTCTCTTGTTATGGCTTACGATAATGATAATTTCGCTGATGAGGATGTTCCTACAAGAAATAGTCTTGTGCCAGTGCCAGTGCAACCGAAAGTGGTCATTTGCGAACAATCTTAAGCGGTCGTCGTCCTGACATTACTTCAGCCAGGGCGACTTGGGTACGCGTCTGTTTGATACTTCTGTACTCATTTATTACTTTATTGCCATGGTGATAACAACTTCATTTCTTTTTCCTGAGGTGCAATTCAACGAGGACCATCATCCATCAACACTTCGGCCGTTCCAGTGGACCAGTAGCAACTTCTGTGCAACAAATTTGATCATGCCTTCATGTGTCCATAGCTTTTGTATCGATGACAATCGTATAAATATGTACGCTTTTTCCTTCGCCAAGGTTTTATCCACAAGGGTGGTTTTTCTTGGCAAGGTTTTAATGTAGCATATAATATACGATTGGAGATACATCATTATTTGTATTCTATTTCATTTATTTTCTTACAATGACGAATGTACTTGATGTAATATGGTTTTCCTCCGCCATAAGTGAGGCTTATCAATAAAAATATATTCGTTCCAATATATGTGTATATATATATATATATATATATATATATATATATATATCTTCTTTGTAGAAAAAGCTGTCACATTTGGGAATCCATGTTTCATTTTTGACAGGGCTTGATTGTTGTGTGAGATTGTTTGTCTTACTAGATCATATTTGGTAATGATTAAAGGTTTTTGTTCTTAATATATATATATATATATATATATATATGCGTGTGTGTGTATGTGTGTATATATATATATTTAAGTATATAACAGCAAAAATGTAAATATATAGATATAAGTGTATACACGTGGGAACTTGTAAGAAAAAGGAAAAAAGGAGATGCCCATCACTTCGAATGTGAAAATTGATCAAATACTCAGATCAATCAATCAAAGATAAACGAATCAAATGTAATAGAGAAGAGAGAGAACGAATCAAAGAATGCTCGAGAGAATTTCTTATTTTGTTCCAAAATTACAACTAAATATCATAACTGCTATACTTCCTTCGGCTATCGAATATATGAAGCAGCAGTTAAAAATGTGTGAAAGGACAAGAATGTCCTCCAATAGAACAAATCCAAAATACAATTAAAAGGGTAAAACTGACAATTCGCATGTTTAAAATGTCTAGCGCCAAACTCCTTCTTGTTCCCTTCGCAACTGCACACCACTCCTTGCACCTCCGCTGATTCCCCCACGTGCTTCTTCTCATTTCTTCCCTTCAACAAACAAACACATCTTCCAATCATCCCAATCGTTGATTGCTACATTGATCCAATGCTCATCTATACAATTTGACATGGATCACGATGCTCAACTGTTAGCCTCAGCTGGCTACTATGATTGTGTCCAATACCCCCCCGCAAGCTAGGCTTGCTGTACAAATTATGCAACCCAAGCTTTCTTGCTAAATGATCAAACCTTCTAATGTCAAGAGCCTTGGTGAATATATCAGCTAGCTGTAACTCCGTTCTAATAGGCATCGATTTCAGTATCCCTTCCTGCACTTTGTCCCTAACAACGTGGTAGTCAACTTCTATGTGCTTGGTACGCTCATGGAAGACAGGATTCGCAGCTATGTATATGGCACTTTTGCTGTCACAAAACACCTCTACTGGAGTCTGATCCTTTACCATTAGATCATTCAGTAATGCTATCATCCAAACTACTTCGCAAGTTACCATTGCCATGACCTTGTATTCAGCCTCAGCTGAGGACCTTGAAACAGTGGTCTGTTTCTTAGCTTTCCAGGAAACAGTGCATCTCCAATGAACACAGCATATCCTGTGATGGACTTCCTAGTATCACTGCACCCTCCCCAATCAGCATTAACAAAGGCCTTGAGCTTGAGAGCTCCACTCCTAGGAAGCAATAGTCCCTGACCAATGGTCCTTTTGACATATCTTAAGACCCTATGGGCTGCTTTCAAGTGATTCTCTGTGGGACAATCCAAAAATTGACTTAATTGCTAGACAGAAAAAGATATATCTGGTCTAGTTATAGTAAGGTATATGAGCTTCCCAACCGGCTTTCTGTACTGTGATGCCTCTGGAAGCACATGTGAATCATCTTTGGCCAAGCTAACATGACTTTCCATGGGCTTTTAGCTGGCTTGGCATCCAAAAATCCCGTCTATTCAAGAAGTTCTATAGTGTACTTTCTTTGATTAATGTGTATCCCCTCTTTAGCTTGAGCAACTTCAATACCCAAAAAATACTTGAGCCTGCCCAAATCTTTGATTTTAAACTCATCATGTAATGACTTCTTCACATCTACAATGACCCCCTCATTGTCACAAGTGACAATGATATCATCAACATAAACCAATAAACACAAAAGAGAATGACCAACATGTTTAAGGAAGAGTGTATAGTCAGACTTAGATTGATGGAAGCCATTAGTTGGCATGAACTTAGTCAAGGTGGCATTCCACTCTCTACTTGCCTATTTAAGTCCATATAAAGACTTTTGTAGCTTACATACTAGACCAGGTTTGGGCAGAATGATCTAGGAGGTGGTGTCATATAGATGTCTTCATGAAGATCTCCATGTAAAAACGCATTGTTAATGTCCAGCTGATGAATATGCCAATGCTGTTGGGCAGCCATTGCCAATACCACCCTGATCGTTGTCATCTTTGCAACAGGGAAAAACGTTTCTTGATAATCTATGCCATATTGTTGGGTGTATCCCTTCACTACAATCCTAGCCTTGTATCTCTCCACTTGCCCATCAGGCCTCAACTTGACTTGTACACCCATTTACATCCAATGGGTGTCTTTCCTGCGGGTAATGGTACTAGTTTCCATGTATTGTTAGCATTCAAAGCATTTAGCTCACAGCTCATGGCCTCCTGCCCGTCAGGAGAGCCAACTGCTTCTGCATAAGTATTAGGTTCTCTATGTGCAACAAGACTTAAAGCATAGGATTTATACTCTCGAGCTAAGGAATCATAAGATAGAAAATGATGTAAGGCATAAGGGGAAACAGAAACTTGATTACAATAATAGTCTTGAAAATAGGCTGGTACAATCTTATTACGTTTGGACCTATTCACAACTAGAGGTTTAGATTGTAACGCATCAGCTGGTAAGGGTAATTCAATAACAAGTTCATAGGGAGGTAAATCAGCAGCTGTAGGAGTATTGGAGGTTGGTAAAGATGCACTGGAGGAGATGCTGAGGAAGATGATGGAGAAGGTGTTACTGAGTTGGCAGATTCTTCAGGCTGTAAAGAGTCATTGGGTGAAGAGGAAGGAGAAGAATAAGGATGTGCTGAATCTTCTAGGACAGGGGTTGTCAATATAGGAGGAGATAGAGAAGGTTGATTGACAGTAGGAATAGAAGGCACAGGCACTGGTGCATCAGAAGCATAGGGAAAAACATTTTCATGGAAGACAACATCTTTTGACACATACATGTCTTTCGTTGCAAGGTCCTGTAGGATGTATCTGTTAGTAGTGTATGAGAGCCCCAAGAACACACTTCTTCTGGCCCTAGGAGCAAATTTCTCCTTGTGTGACTGAGTATTACTTCCAAAGGCTAGGCACCTAAAAACTTTAAGATTGTTATAGCAAGGCTCAGATTTATAAAGGAGTTGGTATGGAGTGAGGTTATTAAGAACTGGTGTTGGGGATATATTTATAAGATAAGCTGAGTATTGGACACACAACCCCCAGTGGGAAGAAAGAAGGTTGGATTGGAATCTGAGGGCTCTAGTAACTGACAGGAGGTGTTGGTGTTTTCTTTCAACCAGTCCGTTTTGTTGAGGTGTATTTACACAACTGGTTTGATGTATAATGCCATTGGTAGAATAAAACAAGGGCATGTTAAACTCCTGCCCATTGTCAGTTCTAATAACTTTGATCTTTGCATCAAACTGCACAGAAACATACTGATGAAAGCTTTGTATTATATTCCTTGCTTCTGATTTGGATTTCATCAAGTAAAGACAACAGAATCTAGAGTAATCTTCTACAACTGTAAGGAAATACTTCGGATTATACATTGTAGAGTATTTTTAAGGTCCCCATATATCCATATGTAGGCAGAGTAAGAAACTGAAGTAGAAATGGGAAATGATGCCCGTTTTTGTTTTGCAAGGGGACAAATTTCACAACTACAATCATCACTTGGTATTACTACTAAGGGCTTCATCTTCTGAATTTCTTTCATCCTTGATGTTGACATGTGTCCCAATCTTGAATGTCAAAGCAAAGATTCAGAGGATATGTTGGCTGCACATATAGTGGAAGTAGGAAATGAGGAAGAAGCTTTGAATAGAACAGAGGATTTGTATGAACCTTGCAGATGGTACAGACCTTGGTTCACCGCAGCTGAACCAATCATCTGTTTGGTCTGTACATCCTGTATGAAACACAGATTAGAACGAAAGGTGATGGCAAAGTGGTCATGTTTGGTGAGCTGGCTGAGGGATATTAAATTGAAGGCAAAAGTAGGCACATGAAAGACATTAGTGAGTACCAGATGTGGACTCACTGTGACCACTCCAATATGTGTCACAGGTGCAAAAGTTTTATCTGGAAATCTAACACAGACAGAAGCAACTGGATGAATGGTATCAAACAACTCAAGAAAGGAACAAACATGGTTACTGGCTCCAGAATCTAGAATCCATGTATTTAAGTTTTGAGCATATAGATTACCTGACACATTACCTTCCTCAGTGACTTTCTGAGCTTACATTATGGCATGAGGTGTGTTACCACTCATGATTGCTTCTGGAATAGACTTGTTGCCTTTCTCCTGTCTCTCCTGCAACAAACTAACAAGTTGGGCATATTGTTCTTGTGTCAGTCCTTATGGTAATTGAGTTCCTAAGCTTGAACTCTCTTGTTCATATCCCTCACATCCTTCATAGACCTCATAGTCCACCTGACTTCCTGTTTCGTAAAACTGTTGCACTCCACTATTACTACAAGCATCTCCACTTATCATATTCACCTGTGCTTTTGTTTTATAATCAGGGGGATATCCATGCTTTTTGTAACACCTATCCACAGTGTGTCCAGTCATATTCCAATAGGTGCAATATGGGACTTTGGCACCACTGGGCCCAAACCTGCCAGCATCTCTTTTGAATCCCCTTCCAAAAGATTTTTGAAATCCTATACTACCAGAGATATTAGATTTTGGCACATAAGAATTCATTCTAGAGTTAGAATTCACGTTCATCACGGTTGATGGATGATTAACAAATGTCCTGAAGCATCCGTATAGGCAAGTTTCCTTTCAAGTTTCACAGCCATAGCGAAGGCCGATTTCAACTCAGGTAGTGGAGTGGTTAGTAAGATCTGAGACTTAACTGTCTCAAATTCATCGTTAAGTCCCTTCAGAAATTTTATCACGCAATCATTTTCTAAGAATTTATTAAACTGAATAGCCAAGTTGTAGGTACATCTTCTACACGCACAACTAGGTACACATCTCAACATTGAAAGTTCTTCCCATATAGCTTTCAATCTAGTATAGTAATCAGTTACAGAACTATTACCTTGCCTTATTGCATAAAAGTCCTCCTGCAGGTCTGGTAACCTAAATGCATCTGCACTTCCATACCTGAATTTCAGGTCACTCCATATGTCTGCTGCTACGTCAATCCAAGTGTCACTCTATGCTATGCTGGCTGACAACGAATTCACCAGCCATGCCACCACCATATTATTGGCCTTTAACCAAGCATTATATCTCCTAGCACCTTCTACCGGTTTTGGAATGCTTCCATCCACAAAACTTACTTTGTTCTGAGCCTCTAATGCTCGTCTCGCTGCTCTGCTCCAGCTATGATAGTTACCACCTTCAAGCAACGGCTGCACTAGCACCAGCACAGGACTATCATAGGATGTATATAGTATGGATCCTCCGAAGGATCATTCATTGCATAATTTGAATCAGGAAAATTTGAAGTTGAGGGAGAATGCTGATTGATATTATTGGAAGCCATAAACGTGCCAAAGTTCATGAAGAACTATTTGATACCATGTGAAAATTGATCAAATACTCAGATCAGTCAATCAAAGATAAACGAATCAAATGTAATAGAGAAGAGAGAGAACGAATCAAGCCAGAAAACTCGAAGAATGCTCGAGAGAATTTCTTATTTTGTGCCAAAATTACAACTAAATATCATAACTGCTATACTTCCTTCGGCTATCGAACATATGAAGAAGAAGCAGTTAAAAACGTGTGAAAGGACAAGAATGCCCTCCAACAGAACAAATCCAAACAGCTGGCAGTGGACCTTATAAGAGTGTGTGTTAAGCCGAGGCTGGAGTGTGGACCTGCTGGAGTGAAGACCTACCGAGGTTGAAGCATCGAGGCTGGAGTGCAGACCTGCCGAGGCTGAAGCAGACTCTGAAGCAGACTTGCCGAGGCCAAACAGCAGTAGTCAAGCTCGGCTAATTGGATAAAGATTGCAGGCGATCTAGGCGATCTGATTACGATCCTTATCTTCTTCTCTCATTAATGCCTATATTTATCTCATTAGTGTTTTTGATTTGTATTAGTTGATTGGATTAACATTTGATTTGATTAGATTAGAACTAATGGTGATTAGATTAGATTAGATTGAGTTTATCTTTCCATTTGTAATTCTATAAATTTTGCGGTAATGGAATAGAGAAGGCAGACTTGAAGTGCCAATTTAATTTTTACATGGTATCAGAGAGGTTGATTTCCTCTGGTTGAACGATAAGGCACATCTTCTCACTACGGTTGTGGAATCATCATCTCAACTATTTCTTCCTCCCACTTCTCAAACCAAGAAAATTGTGTCCCCATATGATCTCCATTCTAGGGATCACCTGGGTCTCCTAATCACTCCAGTGCAATTGACTGGAATAAACTACGAAGAATGGGCACAGGCAATACGTGACTCACTCCTTGCCTGTAGAAAGTTCGGCTTCCTCGATGTCACTATCCAACGACCAGCAGAGGGCTCCCCCGACTTGGATGATTGGGAGCCGGTCAACTCTATGATCGTGGCCTGGATACTAAACGCTGTAGAACCAGGCCTTCGTTCTACTATCTCCTATGCTGAAGATGCAAAGGAGCTATGGGATGATGTGAAGTAGTGTTTTGCTGTGATGAATGCACCGAGGGTCCAGCAATTGAAGAAGGCCCTCGCAAACTGCAAACAGAATGGAGACTCCGTGATGGCTTATTACGGAAAACTGAAGAAAATTTGGGATGAACTGAAGGACTATGACGATCTTCCAAGTTGCTCGTGTGTCTCGTGCACGTGCAATCTTTGAAAGATTCTGGTTCAAAGAAAAGAGGCGGATAAGATCCACCAGTTTCTTATGGGGTTGGAGGATTCAACGTATCGAATGCTGTGATCCTCCATATTGAATCAAGATCATCTTCCTTCGCTGAATCGTGTCTACCATATGGTAGTGCAGGAAGAAAGCCTTGGATCAATGGTGAACGTGGACGATCCTCTTACTCCGGCCGGATTTGCAGTGTTTGCTGCTGCAAAACAGGGAAGTGATCATAGGTCGGCCAAGGGTGACGTGACCTGCTCTCATTGCCGTAAGAAAAAACACAAAGTCCGAGCATGTTTCCAGTTGGTGAGGTATCCAGACTGGTGGAGAGATCGCCCGAAGACATCCTCTCGCATCAAACAAACAACGGGCGGTGGGACCTCTACTCGGAACAAACAGGTCGCAACATCAGTCAATGCTGCATCTACGGGTAAGTCAACCTCAACCTCGGCCTCGGGTCCCTTTGCTAGACTGACGGAAGAGGATATGAACTCTGTCCTCCAGGCTCTCAATGCATGTAGACAAATGCTCTCTGAAAGGCTGAGTGGTAAGTCACCAAATTCCACTTGGATAATTGACTCTGGAGCTTCTCACCATATGACTGGTAATGTCTCTCTTTTACATAATTCTATGAAAACTCTTCCGCGTGCTGTACAACTGCCCAATGGAACTCAAACGCAAGCCGTCCAGGAAGGGACAATATACATTACTCCTCATCTCGTACTTGACAAAGTGTTGTTTGTGCCCCACCTAACCTACAATTTGTTATCAGTATCCCAATTATTGAATAAAAGTGAGTATGTCATTGAGTTTATTAAGGATAGTTGTGTGATACAGGACCGACTTGCTCAGATGAAGATTGGAGTGGCGGAGCTTGCTGATGAGCTATACTTCCTGAAGGTTTCTTCTACCGAGCTGAACAACGTTCTGGAAACACCTCCTGCTGACCTAAACTTTTCTTCAAGAGTAGAGAAAGACCGGATGCTGTGGCATAATCGATTAGGTCATCCGTCTAGTAGTGTCTTACAATTGCTTTGTAATAGTGGTGTTTCTCACCATAAAAATTTAGATGTTTCGTGTGAAGTTTGTTTTCGGCCAAAGCAAATAAAAAGACCGTTTGAATTAAGTAAGACATTAGCTGAACAGTGCTTTGACTTGGTCCATTGCGACTTGTGGGGACCTTATCGAGAGAAAACATTGTCCGGAGCGTTCTATTTTCTGACCTTTGTTGATGATCGATCGAGAGCGCTCTAGGTCTATCTTTTATCGACCAAAGACTGGGTCGCATCGGTTGTACGACAGTTCTTTGCACTAATCAGAACACAATTCGAACATCAAATTAAGGTGTTCTGTAGCGATAATGGCTCAGAATTCTATTCGCTTCAGTGTTTCTTCGCCGAACATGGCGCCCTTCATCAGACCTCCATCCGCTACACTCCGCAACAAAATGGTCAAGTCAAACGCAAGCATCATCACATTCTAAATGTTTCTCGAGCGTTGCGCTTCCAAGCTCATCTTCCGATATGCTTCTGGGGTGAATGCGCGCTGACCTCTTCTTATCTTATCAACCGCACACCTACACCATTGCTCGGAGGACGAACACCCTATGAAGTGCTGTTTGGACGACCCCCCACTTACACACATCTATGAGTGTTTGGAAGTCTATGCCATGTCCAAAATGATCAGTGAAAAGGTGATAAATTTCAGAGCAGAAGCCATAAATGCGTCTTCATCGGTTATCCAGCTGGCCAGAAAGGCTGGTGGGTGTATGACCTTGACACCCGCGAGCGCTTTGTTACACGCAACGCTACTTTTGTTGAAATTGAGTTTCCCTTCGCTGATCTCACTTCAGCCGAATTGCCTTCTGCTTTGGCGGAGCAACAACCCACCTTGGCCTCAGTTCCATTGTCTAATGACGACTCCACTGATATTTGTGCTCCTTCAGAGCAGCCTATGCAGATAACTCCACCAGAGGCGATTCTTGATGAACAAGCAGAGTTGACCCCTCAGCCATCCACTCCGATACTTGGTCGTGGTCATCGTCTGAAGAAACCCCCAGCTCGGCTTGCAGACGATGAGGTCAATTCAGTTAAGTATAGCCCTTCGGCCACCTCAGTCAAGCCATCCCCTCATCCAGGTACGTCTTACTCTATCCATGATTATCTTAGTGCTCAGAGATTTTCTGTAGCCCATCGTGCGTTCCTTGCGGCCATTACTTTAAGTGCCGAGCCGCAGTCCTATGCTCAGGCTATCAGAGATCCACGATGGCAAGCGGCCATGCAGGAAGAGATCCGTGCTCTTGAGGACAATCAAACCTAGACACTCAAACCACTGCCACCTGGCAAACAAGCGATTGGGTATAAGTGGATATACAAGATCAAACACAAGTCTGATGGTAGCATTGAAAGGTACAAAGCTCGGCTCGTCATTCACGGAAATTGTCAATTTGAAGGTATTGATTGTAATGAGACCTTTGAACCCATGGCCAAAATAGTAACAGTTCATGTGCTCTTGGCTCTTGCTACTACGCACAATTTTACGATGTGTCAAATCGACGTTCGCAATGCTTTCCTCCATGGAGATCTTAACAAAGAAGTTTATATGAAACTTCCACCTGGCTTTGCCTCTGCTGACCCCACTCAGGTATGTCGACTTTGCAAATCTCTGTACGGCCTCAAGCAAGCTCCCCGATGCTGGTTTGCCAAATTCTCTGACGCTCTCCGTGGTTATGATTTTGTTCAATGACATTCTGATTATTCACTCCTTCGTTATACCTACGATCGCAGTCAACTCTTTCTTTAGTGTACGTTGACGATCTCATCATTGTGTGTAATGATCGCAGTGCCACAACCTAACATAAGGAGTACCTTAGTCACTGTTTTCACATAAAAGACCTTGGTCCCTTGAAGTATTTTCTTGGTCTTGAAGTTGCCCGCAGCAGCGCAGGACTCTTCATCTCTTAGCGCAAGTATGCTCTTGACATTATCTCTAATTGTGGTCTGCTCCGAGCAAAACCATTGATGACCCCTCTTGAACAGCAGCACTCTCTTTCGACCTCGACCAGTCCAGTTTTAGCCGATACATTTCCCTATCGCAGACTCATTGGCAGCCTTGTCTATCTCTCTGTTACTCGACCTGAACTTTCTTATGCTATTCACACTCTAGCACAATTTATGCAGACTCCATGGAAAGATCATTGACATGCTGCACTAAAAGTCACTCGTTATCTGAAAGGTAATCCTGGGCAAGGCCTTCTCTATTCTTCAAACAGTGACCTCAGACTTACAGCCTACTCTGATTCGGATTGGGCCAGCTGCCCACTCACACGCCGCTCTCTAACGACGTATATTATCAAGCTCGGCATCGCCTTAATCTCTTGGAAGACAAAGAAGCAACCTACTGTTTTCCGATCCTCTGCAGAAGCTGAATATCGTGCTTTGGCATAGACCACTTGTGAACTCAAATGGCTAGTTAGCCTCCTTCAGTTCCTTGGCGTTCATCGAACAGCACTTGTGACTCTCTACACTGACATCCAATCTGCTCTCTATCTTGCGCATAATCCAGTGGTGCATGAGCACACCAAACACATTGAAGTTGACTGCCATTTTGTCCAAGACTGCTTGCCATTTTGTCCAAGACGCAGTTTTGGACGGCCTTATCCGGACTCTTCATATCTCCACTTCACATCAACTGGCAGACCTATTAACCAAGTCTCTAGGTACTAAAGACTTTCATTTTCTTATGTCCAAGTTGGGTGTTTCAACTTTGCACACGCCAACTTGAGCGGGGGTGTTAAGCCGAGGCTGGAGTGCAGACCTACCAAGGCAGAAGCAGACTCTGAAGCAGACTTGCCGAGGCCGAACGGCAGTAGTCAAGCTCGGTTAATTGGTTAAAGATTACAGGCGATCTAGGCGATCTGATTACGATCCTTACCTTCTTCTCTCATTAATGTCTATATTTATCTCATTAGTGTTTTTGATTTGAATTAGTTGATTGGATTAACAGTTGATTTGATTAGACTAGATTAGGTTGAGTCTATCTTTCCATTTGTAATTCTATAAATTTTGCGGTAATGGAATATAGAAGGCAGACATGAAGTGCCAATTCAATTTTTACAGTGTGTGATGTTTCCATGTCAAACTAAATCTTATCTATACTGAAGGAAAAAAATGAATGCAGTGGAGAAAAGCGTTGTGGTCATAGCCCTTTTTTGTAGCCTCATCATAGGCGTTAATGGGGCATCTTATGGAGGAACCCTAACTTACACTGACAATGGGTGTCGTGTCCCGCCCAAAACTAGGGTTCCGACCCAGTGCATCTGCCGTACTCTGCTACGAGAAGTACAATGTGTCGATACTATAAATGTGCATGTCGACATGAATAATAAATCGATAAGCGAAAGCAACATAACATAACTAGAATACGATCAACATGCATTACTTTACATTACAATTCGTACAAATCATGCTATACTAAACCCTGAAATCCTCTGAATACATCATGATCAAATGGCTAACATCCTGAGAAATAATATCGCGGGTGTACTGTGTCCATATCGGTATCTATCTGGAATCAGTCTCAGTAACCTGTAAGTGATACCTGCACTCTACAAGTGATTAAAGGCAAGTAAAAGCGATAAAACATAATCGTCCAGCAAGTAGTCCTACTAGATACGTCATGTGGATCATGCATGGGGAGACAGGGTAAGAAAGTAATACAGTGGATTTAAGAACATTACGAATTGCATCTGCAGTTTAAGATAAAGTGCATAATATAACTGTAAAGAATTAACATGTAACACGTACTTTTCTATCAAGGTAGTGCACGATACAATCATCTCTCTAGAGAACATCTCTATCAATATACCAATACTTAGATTCTCAATCCAAATCTACGATGTCATCATACTTAGTCTCATCATCTATATACCTCAAGTCCTTATACGAGTCATGTAAATGCGATAATACTATGATGCGATGTCTTTTAAAAACAAAGCCATAAAAATTCGGTAACGATGAACGATAATCCAAAAGCAATGTCATAACACTTCCATAACGATAACGATAGATCATAATCGATGTCATAAAAATTCCATAACGATAACGACAAATCAAAACTGATGTCATGTCATATGATGGCCATAGAACTTTACCTTGGATGCGAATAATGTCATATAATGACGGAGTATCCCCACATAGTCATATCTACAAAATATGAATCCCGATGAATCGCCATGGTGTTACATCATAATGTACATATACTAACAATAAAATGATATGCCGAAGATCCATTGTCCGTCGACAAGAGATACACACAAGCTGATATGTCCATGACATCAACCCCCTTTGGTTCCGATATCATGTGGCCTCCAATCATCAGTAATGATACGATATGCCCCTAATGCCAACCACATTGGACTTGGTATTAGACGGCCTCCAAATAATCAAATCTATATGATAACAATGTCATAAGATATCCGACTATACGATATGATTCCATATGCAAGGGTGAACCTTTAAAACACTTTATACAATGCGACAAGTGTATGCATATGCCGTTATTTCTAATCCATTCAACAAATACAGACTAGTGCCGGACATATCTGCACTGCACAAGACGATATTATGGCTGAAGAAGTATCTTTCTATACAGCCTTATTTGCTCGTGAGCCTACTGCAAATTATGATAATATTCTTCGACATATTCCGCCATTAGTCTCCTCCGAAGACAATGCCATCCTGACGCAGATACCGTTGCCGGAGGAGGTAAAATCAGCAGTTTGGCATTTGGACCCTCATAGTGCTGCCAGAACCGATGGTTTTAATGGCAACTTTTATCGATCCTACTGGTCAATTATTCACACAGACGTCGTTAAAGCGGTACAGGAATTTTTCCTTGGTGTTCCTCAGCCTACAATCATGGCTAGTGCATTAATCACTCTGATCCCGAAAAAATCTTCTCCCGCTAGTTTCAGTGACTATCGTCCTATATGCCTCACTAATTTTTTGAGCAAAGTCTGTACCAGAATCGTTGCTAGCCGCTTGAGTACATTATTGCCGCGATTAATATCTCCAGAACAAACAGGCTTCTTACCAGGTACTGAAATTTCTACCCAAGTACTATTGGCTCATGAGATGATCCATAAGATGGATATAGGTGGCTCACAATTATGCTTAAAGTTAGATATGATGAAAGCATTTGACAAAGTTAGCTGGGAATATTTGAAGTTATTACTACACACATTCGGTTTCTCCGATTTCTTCACTCGCATTATTCTGAATCATTTGAGTGCCACTACATTAGCAGTATTAATTAATGGCCAGCCACCTTCAACCTTCCGACCATATAGAGGCATTAAGCAGTGGGATCCATTATCTCCTTTATTATTTATTTTAGCATCTGAAGGATTTAGCAGGGGCTTGAAAGCATTAACAACATCTGGAGTGTTACAGCCTTTTCGCCTGGGCCGCATCCCATTTACAATTACACATTTGGCCTATGCGGATGATTTACTGATATTCCTCCGAGGTACACAGCGGAACCTTCAACGGTTTCATACTTTTCTTGCGCAATATGAAACTACTTCAGGTCAAAAGGTAAATTTCCAAAAAAGCAGTATTATTCCGTTTGCCAGGGTAACTCCACATCAATGCCAGAACTTTGTAAATATCCTGGGCATGCGTCTTTCAGGTCTTCCAATTCGTTATCTTGGTTCTTATTTACACAAGGGTATCACCCGTTCCAGATATTGTGTTTCGTTACTTCAGCATATTGATGACAGACTCCAAGGGTGGCACTCCAAATTACTATCAGCAGCAGGTCGGCTAGTCTTGTTAAACTCAGTAATAGCCGCATTACCACTTCATGTCATCGCGGCAGGCGGCTTACCGAAATCGGTGATTAGAGTGATACATCGCAAAATGGCTGCATTCTATTGGGGACGTAGACACCATTGGGTCTCCTAGACTACTATTTGCAAGCCACGGGCTGAGGGGGGTTTAGGTATACGCGACATAAACATGTCACAGCAAGCATATCATTACCGAATATGGTGGTCATACCACCAAAATTCCACGTTATGGAGCAAATACATGCATGCCAAATATGGACACCTTCAAGATTATCTGCCATGGCTAACAGACTCGCCTATATGGAAAATCATTTGCCGAATCCATTCCTTCTGCCTAACACAGACTGACGGGCAGGGAGACCACCTTTCATGGTTACCAACGCCAATGGGAGAATTTTCGCTGAAAAGTGCTTATGATACTTGCCGGACACCTTCTGCCAAACTGCTCTCTGCAACATTTATTTGGTACAAACATCACTTTCCTCCTATACAACTGTTTTTATGGCGTCTTTTTAATTCGGCATTACCTTTTGAGGATTTCATTGGACAATATTTAACGGCTCATCCAACGCAATGTCCATTCTGTAAAAGCGAGTCAGCCACGGTGGATCATGTCTTCTTATATTGTTCTTATGTGCGTCCCATCTGACACTATTTTGCTAGTGAGCTACATTGTCCTCTTCCATCCTCATTACGGCTTCGTCAGTATCTTCTTTCTTGGTGGTATCGTTCATCTTTTACCTCTCTCATTGGAGTTTACAAAATAGTAATCCCAGCAATTATCGTATATAACATCTGGTGTGGTTATACCTCCATTGTCTATGGGGATAAAACTCATATAACGGATACTTCACTACGGCACTCCATACGCTATGATATTACTTTGTGGCACAAAAAAATCGCTGGCTCCAAAATTGCTACTGGCGCTCGGCGACATTTCCCTTGGCTGCCAGAGTTCCAACATCCGCGTCCGTTGCTGATTCGCTGGGTCACCCCGCCCTCTTGTCGTTTGAAATTGAATGTAGATGTTGCTGTGGGTAGACATTATGTATCAGGGAGTGCGATATTGCGTGATCATATGGGTTCATGCATATGAGCGATTTCTTTTAGACTTCCTCCATGTGCACCACTACATGCAGAGATTCAAGCCGCGGTATTTGGAATTCTTTATTTTCTTCCGTTTCATCGCACACTTATCCTAGAGTCGGATTGTGCTCAGTTGATCGATCGTTTGACACGACCACATCTTGTACACGGGAACTATCATCTTCGCCAGCTACACACACTGGTCCATCTCCATCGTCTTGAATATCATCACATTTATCGCGAGGCAAACATGGCAGCACATTACTTAGCGCAACATGCAATGTTACATCCGTGTACTCAACATTATAATTCTCATACTCTGCCTTCACCAGTACATGCGGCAGTCTCATTGGATCTCACTTCCTGTCACTAGCGCGTGCCTTGACACTCTATGGCCTTCCATATGGATTGGCGCTATTTTAGACTTACTGCCTGTTTCCTGTGGGATGCAGGCAGGCACGGTATGGTTGACTACCCATTTACATACATTTTCTGCTGCTTCTTTCACATACATAACATACCTCATTTTCTTTTTATTGGAACGACCTGGTTATCATGTGACAACCCTACTTTCTCATCGTTCATTGGAGGACTATGTTGCTGGATCATATACTACACATGCGTTGACAACATGGAAAAGAATATTAATTCCCGTAGTGCTGGCACTTTACCACTGTCGCCTTGGCTCCTTAGTCAAGGCGACTTTGGTATGCATTTCGGCTTTCTGCTTATGATTATTATTTTTCACATTTCTGTTGATTTGATATATTCTATCCATTATCACGAGATTGGTTTACATATCATGGTGGCGAGACTTTTCACGGACGCGCAACAATTCCATCATTCATCTGCAGCATCTACGACTACGACCCCACTGGCGCGTCAGCTCATAGCTTCGTCGCCTTGGCACAAATTCAGCCAAGGCGGCTGCGGTATGTGTTTGACTTTTCTACTCTCTCTTATTTTGTTAATCACTGTCAATGATATAACTTGTCCCTGGCAATCTTCCGAGGTATGGCTCATCCTGGAAACGTCAAGACCAAGCAGCGACCCATCCAGCGCACTCTGTCCAATACTGCTCAAACAAATTTCTGTAGCAAGCATAGCTTTGTTCACAATATTATATTCCTTTCATATCAATGACAGCCGTATAAATATGTACACTTTTTCATTCGCCAAGGTTTTATCCACAAGAGTGGTTTTACTTGACAAGGGTCGTTATTTCATCTATTCGCATACTCAGACATTGTAATATGCTTTTCCTCCGCCAAAAGTGAGGTGTTTTCGTAATAAAATTTTTCGTTTATAAAAAAAAGTATATATATATATATATATGTATATATGTATATGTATATGTATATTTTTTTATTGAAAAGAGATTTTATTACTAAAAGCCTCTCTTTTGGCGGAGGGAAGCCATAGTACATCTGTCGTCGTATGTGAATAAATGGAATAAAAAACGAAGTATTGTATATCTCCAGTCGTATATGATATGCCACATTAAAACCTTGCCAAGAAAAACCACCCTTGTGGATAAAAACTTGGCGAAGGAAAAAGTGTACATATTTATACGACTATCATAGATAAAATATATATCAACACTTAAGTACAGTGCAGCTTGGAATGAAGTATAAAAGACAAATGTGGTATGGCAGCACGGAAGTGCTCGTCATTGATAGTCGGCAGGGGGTTGAGATAGTCCATGGATCCGCCTGTGGCCGCTCGATGAGAAATTGTGTCGCCCTCGTCAACAGTAATTGCAGGGAAGCGCAGTGTAGCAGAAGAAGCACAAATGTTAGACATCGAGACACATATATAACAAAAAACTGTAATGAAATATGACAAGGAAATAGTGAATTAATAGAAAACACACCAGCGTTGCCTGTGTTAGAAAACACAGACAACAACCAGGGTATGCAGTCCAATCGATTGCAACCTGATGAGTGGACTAAAAAAATGCCTCAAAAAGTGAGTAGTCTCGTCCGCAGCAAGCATGCAAGGCATCCACAGTGAACATCCAGCCCAGGCACATGTGAAGAATAATGCCATTGTAAAAGTAAGTATGGAGCAGATGAAAATCCGTATCATCAATGGAAGAGTAAACGTACCAAGTCTGCCTGCATCCGGCAGGATACATATAGGAAAATGTAGTGTGCGCCAATCCATTTGGAAGACATAATTAGGGAACACACAGATGGGAGGTGGTGAGATCTAACGAGATGGTGGCACGTACTAGCGGCGGCAACGAGCGAGAAGTATAATGTTGGGTGCGAGGATTCAGCATTGCATGTTGTGCCAAATAATGGGCTGCCATATTTGCTTCTCTGTAGATATGAAGATAATCTAGTCGATGAAGATGTGTTAATGTGTGTAGCAAGCGAAGGTAGTAATTGCCATGAAGGATACTAGGCTGCGATAGATGGGTGATCAACTGTAGACAGTTTGTCTCGAGAACAATTGAGCGATACAATGGAAGGAAATACAATAAACCAAAGATAGCTGCTTGTGTTTCTGCAGAGAAAGGAGTACTTGTTGGCAAACGAAATGAAATCGCCCCAATACAGCAGCCGTCATGATCGTGTAATATCGCTCCTCCAGCTGCATACTTTCTGCCAACTGCTGCATCGACATTTAACTTAAAGCGCCCTGAAGGTGGTGTGCGCCAACGTATTAATTGAGGTCGTGGACAATGAAGTCTAGGGAACCAAGCTAGTTGTGGCATATAAGATGCTGCTAATTTCGTGCCGTGAAGAGTTTTCCTCCATGTGCCAATGTCAGATTGAACCAAAAACCGAAGAGTAGCCATAACAAATGTGTGCTGCTCACCATACACTAAGGAGGTATATATACGCCAGATGCGATATAATATAATTGCTGGGATGATGATTTTAAGAACACCAAAAAGTGAGTGAGTTGTAGAGCGATACCACCAAGATAGTATGTATTGCCGAAGATGTAAGGAAGAAGGTGTAGGACAATGTAACTCATTTGCAAAAAAGGTCCAAATCGGTCGGACACTTTCACAATGCATAAAGATATGACTCATCGTGGCCGATTATTGCTTGCAAAATGGGCATTGCGTTGGTCGGGACGCAATATATTTACCTATGTTGTCCTCAAAAGGCAACGCAGAATGAAATAATCTCCATAAGAATAACTGAATGACTGGCGTGTGATGCTTGTACCAAATAAACTTAGTAGAGAGTTGAGTTGGGTGTACTTGGCGACAAATATCATAGGCTGAACGCAACGTGAATGTTCCAGAGGTCGAAGGTGTCCATGTGAGAAATGATTCATGTCCTTGAGTCTGAGATTGGCAGATACAGTTAATTCTACAAATAAGACACCAAACCGGCGAGTCAGGCAGTCGGGGGAGGTAATCTTGACGCCTTCCATATTTTTGATGCATGTACCGACTCCATAATGTATTGTTCTACTGATAAATCCACCAAATGCGGCAATGATAAGCTTGTTGTAGGGAAGTGAGATCTCTACAACAAGTTAGTCATTCCTTTTATAAGGGGTCATGCGAAACAACACCTTCGAAAACGATTTTATAATACTTTAGCTCTCGTGTTTACAAAAAAAAATTTAGGGATACTGTATAAATAATTAAAGCTATATTTTGAATTATAGCCACTGAAACTACATTTTATTTAAAAAGAAGCATGTCCATACATATATTTCGTATACTAGGCTTATGACGGCATCTCTGAGAAATTAAGAGCATGATCATAGAGCTAGTTGGTAAGTATATAAGAACTGCGTTTGAAGACTTAGTTGTGTTAAGGAGGGGTAACGGTATCCTGGCATACACAAGGATGTTAGTATGGTTGAGTATTTAAGTGATAAATCATATGTGATAAGTTTATGAATCGGGTATTGTAGATTGCAATAAGTTGGGTGATACACGTCAAGTGGTGTAAGTGGAAGATTGTAAGCACTCATTATCGAGGACTGAGTAAGGATTGAATCTCCTAAGGACTAGATCACCTTGAGAGATGTTAGTATTGACTAAATTAAATCGTACTATAGTACAACGTATTTCGAAAAATACATATGGCTTCAGGGATGAGTCTTGTGAGCAGGGCATTAAGTTAGAGATTGTGCTACACCTAAGAACTGATTTTGGAGGGTTGTTCAGGATAGCCAAAATAAGTACGACATAGACCGACGATTAAGTTATGAAGCCAGTGTAATGACGATACCCTTAAGGTTGATTCGAGAACTATAAAAGAATAGGTTACGATATATCAGACGGAGGACAATGGATTTAAAGATTACATTGTGTGTATATGCACTGAATGATTTGAGAACTTAGTCTTGTATCGAGGAAGTGAAATGGGTACCATACCAGAATACGCAAGGGATGCCAATTTCGGTCATGATCTAAGTAAATAATTTATCAGGGGCTATACTAAGTCATTAATTTCGTAACATACAAGTTTCGAGGACGAAACTTTTTGTAAGGGGGGTGGAATGTTATGCCCTGCACCCTCTGTAGAATAATTATGGGATGAAACAAAAATTGAACGTGATTAAAAACCATTAATAGAAATAAATTAAGAATTGAATACTGGATTTATTAGAATTTATTAAGGGAATAAATGATAGAATTAAGTAGTATTTAATTTAGAATTGAATATTAGAATTTTATTATTTAAGATAAATAAGATAATAGGATAATTTAGAAACTCAAATTTCACCCTTCCCATATAAAAACTGACTGAACGTCAGTTTCTCCCCATTATCAGAAAGAAACCGACGCACAGCTCTTCCCCTCTCCCCTAGGCGATCTTCATCTCCCCTCAACCCTAGGTGAAGGTTCTTCAAGATCCTCAATCCAATCTTCTTCCGTTCTTCGTTTCACCTACGACTAATCAAAGGAAAATAATCATCTTATAAGTTCTTACAATTTGCAAAAGAGAAAAGGCCTATTTTTGATATCAAAATGGATCACTGTGCAGTAATTTCTTTATGTGAATCTATATGTGTGATTTATGTGTTTTGGTCTGAGATTTGGCCATTATTGTTGAAATATTGTTCGTTGTTTTGTTTTTTATGTGAGATCATGTAAATCCCAATCCCTTGAACCCTAATTTTGTTGGTGTTTGCGGTTGAAGGAAAGGGGAGAGTGAAAAAGATGAAATTTTTGGGATTGTTGGACGAATGATTGAGTCTTAGGCTTGAATCTTTGATGTGCGTGTGAAGGATCTTGTTTGGGTGGATTAAGAATGGATTGATAGGGAAGATTAGGCTTGGAATGATTGGAAGAAAGTGGGAAAAACGAATGGGATTAAGATCTGTAGTTTCTACAGAAATTGTAGGATGAGGATTCTGGAATTTGGTGACGTCGATCTATCGACGTCAGGGTATGACGTACGTCGATCGATCGACGTATAGCAAGTGAGGGGATGACGTATTCTAGATGTATGTAGATCGATCAACGTAGATTGAGTGAGAGATCGATGTGCCTCAGATGGACGTCGATCGATCGACGTCAGGGTATGACGTATGTCGATCGATCGACGTCAGGGTATGACGTCAACCAGTTTTGTGGGAAAGTGAGGGAAGAAAGAGGGAAGATAGGGGACCCTTTGGGTGACCTTAGAGACTTCTTAGGACCTGATTGAGGTTAGTCTATGTCTTGGGAACATGACTTAGGATGGTGAATCAAATGTGGAGACTTCGTGGGGGTATTCGAATCGGATTTCAACGTGAATGACCTAAGGAGTTAGGAATGAACGTATGAGGTCTTACAGAGTTCAATGGAGGTATGTGAGGGTTCTCACATTGGTCTTTGAGTTTTAGAATCGTTGTTTAGGTGTTGATGACCTAGCGTGAAGCATAAGCTCGAATGTGTAGGTGAGGTGAGTCTCGTGTGATTGATTGATATTGAATGTGACTTGAATTGTGCGAACAAAGAATGTGATTGAAATGAGAAGTCTTGCATCATGGCACTTGCATCTGCATAATGTTTTGAAAGGACCTGTGCTTCGGCACAGGGCATAAAGTTTGCGAAACTGGCTGTAATGTTACACGGGATGGAAATGTAAGCCGTGGTGCATTACAGGATATAAAGTTGGTTGTAATGTTACACGGGATAGAAATGTAAGCCGTGGTGCATTACAGTGTATAAAGTTGGCTGTAATGTTACACGGGATGGAAATGTAAGCCGTGGTGCATTACAGGGTATAAAGTTAAGCTGTGGTGTGTCATGGGATGGAAATATAAGCCATGACCCACCACAGGGTATAAAGTTATGTGATCGGACATTGTTACATGCATTGCACTATTTTGAAAAGAAATTGCATACGCATTTGTGACTGTAGAATACACGAGAGTGCGTCAAACATAAAGATGAGACATAAGAAAAGGCAGCAGACCAAGGAATGTAAATCATACCAAGTCTGCCTGTACTCGTCAAAGTACAGGCAGAAAAATAAATAGAAAGCCAATCCCTATGGAAGACGAGGAGAAGTTGTACTCGATGGGATCGTCCAAAAAGCCACAGATGATACATATAGCACCAATGATATGGAAGTCGAGTAAAATCCCAAGCATGATAGTGAAGCCCAACTCCATCTGAGAAAACAGGAGCGTCACCAGAATAAAAATTCCGAAGATGTGAGACCGACCATGTATAAATGAAACATGAAAGTGCGTCAAACATGAATAGTAGACATAAACAGGTGCCGTAAACCAAAGAAACGGGAAGCTCACCAAATCTGCCTGTACTTGTCCGAGTACAGGCAGAGAAGTCGAAAGAATGCCAATCCGTATGGAAGACTTGATGGTAGCGATACTTGCCCGTGGAAGTCAGGGACGCCAAGCCAGAGTTAGGGGTTGTCCATGCACAATAGAAAATAAAACATGTGTCATTTATACGTAGGCGACGTAAGATACTGTAGATGATCAAGGGAATGCTAAACATACCGAGTCTGCCTGTATTCTCTCGAGTACAGGCAGAGTATACTAAAGGGCGCCAATCCATATGGAAGTCCAGAAGTTCAATGTGTACGCAAGTTTGATGATGTTAAGTCCAAAGTGACTGAAGCGCGTACCATAGGCGTCAGACTGGTGCTAGTGTAGGAGCATGTTCTCGGTGATGTCATTGCGTGTTGGGCAAGGTAGTGAGCCGCCATGTTGGCCTATCTATAGATATGCGTTATTTCTAAACGATAGAGGTTAATCAACGTTTGTAGTAGCCTGAGATGATAGTTACCAAAGATAGCTTGCGGTTGACGCAGGCGCAGCAACATTTGTGCACAGTCGGTCTCTATGATGAGTGATCGATATAAAGGTAGAAAGTATAGTAAGCCAAATAGTGTAACTTGTATCTCGGCCATCAAAGGTGTACATGGAGGTAGTCAAAAGGAAAGGGCGCGCACATAGGCACCGGAGTGACCTCGCATGATAACACCGCCAGAAGCATAGTGGCGACCAACTGCTGCATCAACATTAAGTTTGAATCTTCCTGACGGTGGAGTATGCCATCTTACCACTTTGAGACGCGGGGGTCGAATATACGGGATCCACGAAAGAGAGATAGATGGTCCTGCTGCAAGTTTTGAGCCGTTTATTGTGTGAGTCCACATACCAATATCAAAATGTATAGAGGCCCGAAGCACAAATATAGAGAAAGATGCAGAGTCCCCATACACTAAATGAGCGTAACTGCGCCAGATATTATTCACTAGAATAGTCGGAATGACAATTTTTAATACCCCAAATAGAGAGGAAGAAGCGGAACGGTACCACCATGATAATAGGTATTGGCGCAGATTTAGAGTAGTAGGGGATACTCCATTCAACTCTGATGCAAAGAAAGTCCATAAAAGCTGAATTTGAGGACAATAAAGGAATACATGATCAACCGTTGCCGAATGCTGCTTGCAAAAAGGACATTGCGTGGGACGTGCTGTAGAATAATGGCCAATATAGTCCTCAAATGGTAAAGCAGAGTGAAATAACACCAAAGTAGTATTTTGGTGGTTGGAAAATGTTGCTTGAACCAAATAAATTTAGCAGAAAGAAGCGTTGGTTTGGAGGCACGACAAATATCATAAGCCGATTTTAGGGTGAATTCGCCCGAGGGTGTTGGTTTCCAGGTAAGGTGAGAACCTGAGCCTGCAGTCTGTGAAATGCATGTGGCATGTATGCGACATATTAGTTTCCAAACCGGAGAATCTGCCAGTCATGGCCGATAATCCCCTCTCCGTCCATATTTGACATGCATATACCGACTCCATAGAGTGTCATGCTGCTGATATGACCACCAGATTCGGCAGTGGTATGCCCGTTGTAACATGTTAAGATCTCGAAGTCCCAATCCTCCTTTCTCAATAGGCAAAGTGATTTTCGACCATGCAACCCAGTGATGGCGATTGCCCCAATAAAATGCTGCCATCTTTCTGTTGATCATTTTGATGACAGACTTTGGTAATCCACCTGCTGCAAGAATATGAAGCGGAAGCGCGGAGATTACTGAACGCAGCAATACTAAACGACCCGCCGAAGAGAGAAGGCGTGAGTGCCAACCATGTAATCGATCTTCAATATGATGTAGCAGAGTAGAACAAAATCTGGACCGATTAATTCCTCTATGGAGATAAGAACCAAGATATCTAAAAGGTAGAGAAGTGAGTCGCATGCCCAATATTTCTTGGAAGGACTGACATCGATGTGGCTTAATGTTTGCCGAAGGGATGAGACTACTTTTTTGGAAGTTTACCTTTTGACCAGAAGCAGTTCCATACATAGTCAAGAAAGAATGAAATCGCCTTAAATTGCACTGTGTACCCTGCAGAAAAATAAGTAGATCATCCGCGTACGCTAAGTGAGTAATTGCAAAAGGGATGCGTCCTAGACGAAATAGATGTATGTGGCCAGCGGCAACTAATGAATTTAATCTTCTACTGAAACCCTCCGATGTCAAAATGAACAACAATGGAGACAAAGGATCGCCCTGCTTGACACCTCTATATGGACAGAAGGAAGGTGACAGCTCACCATTTATCAGAACCGATAGCGTAGTGGCACGTAGATGGTTGATGATAATACGAATGAAAAAATTTGATAAACCAAACTCACGTAGTAACTGCTCAAGATAATCCCAACTGACCCGATCGAATGCTTTCATCATATCCAACTTCAGGCATAACTGAGACGCGCCTTTATCCAGCATATGAACCATTTCTCGTGCTAATAAAACTTGCGTTGAAATATCATGCCCAGGAAGGAACCCTGTTTGCTCTGGAGAAATTAACTTCGGTAGAAGCATCCACAAACGCGTGGCAATGATACGGGTACAAACTTTGCTCAAAAAGTTTGTCAGACAGATAGCTGAAAATCACTGAATGTTTGAGGGGATTGCATTTTGGGGATCAATGTAATTAAAGCACTAGCCATGACAGCTGGCTGTGGGACACCAAGAAAAAATTCCTGCACTGCTTTAACAACATCAGAATGTATGATAGGCCAACACAACCGCCAGTTTTCTGTTCTCTGAATATCACAATGCCGTCTGAGCCGCCGCCCTCGTTTGCGGCGATAGTATCCAGAGGTTCCTCTTCTCAAACGATTAACATTGTGCCAAAAACAGTCTCTCGCTACAAAGGTATTCCCTTAATCTCATTCTTGGATTCGGAAATTGAAGAACTTGTTGCACCATTCAAATACTCTTTGGTGGGTACATTTTGGTATGGTCGACCTCCATTGAAGGTTATCAGGGATGTATTTGAAAAAATAGGGTTCCATCATGATCTTCGCATCACCCTCATTGACTCAACGCATATTTTGTTAAATTTCCGCAATGAGGCAGATTATCTATGCTGTTTCTATAGACGTTCATGGCATATTTCAGGATGCCATATGTGCATCACTAAATGGGCGGTTGATTTTGATCCTAAAGCTGACGTCCCTATTGTCCCTATATGGGTTGCTTTTCCTGGCCTTCCCATTCATTTGCATCGTCGTGAAGCATTATTCGAGATTGTTCGCCCTATTGGTACACCCATCAAGTTGGACGTTGCTACATCCGACGGGCTACGACCATCTGTCGCTAGAATTTGTGTAGAGGTGGATGTTTCTTAGGAACTTCCACAGAAGATTTATCTGCAAGCAAAGAATAGATATATACTGCAACCTATTGTCTATGAAGATCTCCCTTTGTTTTGCACTACATGCCATCGATTGGGACATGCATCGGGGGCATGTGTTACATCGAATTCTTCTATTCCGCCGCCACCCCCGCCTCCTCCACCTCATCCAAAATCACAACGTTGGACACCCGTCAAGAAGAAGAAAGTGGCAGAACCTCCACTAGCTGGTCCGTCCCCTACGGCACTAGCGCAGGATCCTCTGACTGCCCCAACTGCTGAGGCCGAAATGTTAAGAGAACAAGATGATGAGGTCTCGATATCATGCCTCCAAGAAGCACCGGAGGAGGCTGAATTTATACCAGTGGTCCCTCGTCGAAAACGACTTGCACGGAAGGATTTACCACCATTGCCACCATCCACAATTCTTACGCGCAGTGCATCACATATTCTTCAGGGAAGTGCCACCACTCTTTCTCAATGAATACATAAATATGGAATATTAGAGGCTTGTGTGCCTCTTTACCTAGGTTGCGACATTTAATTACTGAACATCGTTTGCATTTACTCGCTCTAATTGAACCCAAGCATGCTCCTTCTAATATTTACGCGTTTGGTTTACGTCTTGGATTTACCAATTGGTATGCGTCTCAGTCCGAAAAAATTTGGTTTTTCTGGCGTGACTCGGATTTTCGTTTGCTTGCTACATGCAATCAAGAACAAGTTGTCCATTTTACTCTGCTGTTTCTTCCGCTTCAGTTCAAGTCTGTTTTCTCTGTTGTGTAAGCCAAACACACGTCATCATTACGTTGTCCACTTTGGAATTCATTATGTGTTTTTGCTGGTTCCTTCACTCTTCCCTGGTTAATTGGCGGAGATTTTAATACTTTTCTTGACCTTGAAGATCACCAGGGCTAATCACATCCACCACTAACTATCTTACAGGACTTTAATGATTGTATTGAATGTTGTTCTCTTATGGCGCCTTCATATCAAGGGCCCAGATATACTTGGGCAGATGGTAGGGGACTTGGCCGTGTTCGTCGCAGATTAGATTGGCTATTTATTAACTCCTCATTCCAAGATGTGTTTAAAGACATGGAGTTAAGGCATCTTCCGCGGGTAACTTCGGACCACACGCCTTTGCTATTTAAATGTCGACTCAATACGTCCAGTGGACGTCGCACGTTCCGTTTCTTGGACTTCTGGCTGATTCATCCAGATTTTTATACTTACATGCAGAATGCATGGTTGTCATATCCGACTACAGGAGGTATGTATGGTTTTTATTCGAAATTATTTTCTCTAAAAAAAGACATCCAACGTTGGAATAAAGACATCTTTGGTAATATTTTCCAAAATCTTATGCATGCGGAATCACGTCTTAATCATGCTGAGGCAATCTGGGAGGCCGACCCCACAGACGCAACTAGAGAGGCATACCACCATGCCAAAGCCAAGTACTTGCAGGCATCTACTTGTGAGCTACATTTTTGGAAACAAAAGGCGAGGGTCAAATGGATCAATGAGGGTGATGCAAATACCCGATATTTCCATTCTATTGTCAAAGGACGGCGCACTACTCTTCGTATTCAACAAATTCGTTCCTCGTCTGGAGCACTGCATACGACCCCAGAAGATATTATGACTGAAGCAGTCTCTTTTTATACAACCTTATTTGCAAGGGAGCCTACATATAATCATTCAGGCATATTATCGCATATACCATGTCTGATAACCGAAGAGGACAACATTATGCTCACGTAATTACCGACGGCAACAGAGGTTAAGGAAGCAGTATGGCATTTAGAACCGCAGAGTGCAGCAGGGCCTGATGGATTTCATGGTAAGTTTTACCGAACTTGTTGGCCAGTTATTAATTCTGACATGGTTAAAGCAGTGCAGGAGTTTTTTCTAGGGGTGCCGCAACCCTCGGTCATGGCTAGTGCTTTGATTAGTTTGATACCAAAGACTCAGTCTCCTCAGACTTTCAGTGATTTCCGCCCTATATGCCTTACGAACTTTCTGAGTAAAGTTTGTACGAGGATTATAGCTACACGATTGGGCTCTTTGCTTCATAAGTTGATATCTCCGGAATAGACAGGTTTCTTGCCTGACCATGATATCTCTTCACAAGTTCTTATGGCACGTGAGATGGTACATATGCTTGACAAAGGGGGATCCCAGTTATGCTTAAAATTGGACATGATGAAAGCATTTGACAGCGTTAGCTGGGAGTATATGGAATTGTTATTGAATTAATTTGGTTTCTCCAATTTCTTTATTCGGATAATCCTAAACCACTTGAGAGCAACCACACTGTCAGTATTGATTAATGGCCAGCCCTCGGCTTCCTTCAGACCATATAGAGGAGTTAAACAGGGTGATCCACTTTCTCCGCTGCTATTCATTCTATCTTCGGAGGGTTTTAGCAGGGGCATCAAATCTTTCGTTGACTCTGGCAGGCTGCAACCTTTTCGACTGGGACGTATCCTATTTACCATCACCCATTTAGCATATGTAGATGACCTTCTTATTTTCCTTCGGGGTACACAGTGCAATCTATGCCGTTTTCATGCTTTCTTAACATCATACAAAACTGCATCTGGACAAAAAATTAATTTTCACAAAAGCAGTTTCATACCCTCTTCCAGCACTCTGCTTCAGCAATGTCGTGCTTTTCAAACAATATTGGGCATGCGCAGCACCGCATTGCCATTCCGGTATCTTGGATCATACTTACACAAGGGAATAAATTGCGCAAGAGATTGTACATCTCTCCTGCAGCATATTGATGACCGCATACAAGGATGGAATTCGCGTCTTTTATCTGCCGCTGGCCGCTTGGTACTACTGCGCTCAGTGATCTCAGCTCTTCCACTACATATTTTTGCGGCTGGAGGTTTGCCAAAGTCAGTCATCAAGGTCATTGAAAGGAAAATGGCCTCTTTTTATTGGGGTAATCGTCATCATTGGGTTGCTTGGTCTAAAATATCTTTGCCATTTGAAGAAGGTGGACTAGGACTTCAAGATGTTACTAGCTTACAAATGGCATATCACTGTCGCATATGGTGGTCATATCATCAACACGACACCCTATGGAGTAAATAAATGCATGGAAAATATGGCAGCAGAGGAGATTACATCCCACGCCTTCAGGATTCGCCGATATGGAAGCTGATTTGTAGAATCCATGTTCACTGCATTGCTCAGACAGAAGGTTCGGGACCACACCTGACATGGAAATAGACGGAATCGGGTGAGTTTTCACTGAAATCAGCTTACGACATTTATCGTGTTGTAAGGCCTGCACTGCTCTCTGCTAAATTCACTTGGTATAAACATCATTCTCCAACCATAAAATTGTTTTTGTGGCGCATTTTCCATATGGCATTACCATTTGAGGATTATATAGGAAGCTATTCTACTGCTCGACCCACACAGTGTCCATTTTGTAAACAACATTCGGCCATGGTAGACCATGTTTTCATCTACTGCAATCACATTCGTCATTTTTGACATTTTTTGCACTCGAATTATCTGGACCATTGCCCATCTCGCTACATCTTCAACAGCACTTGCTATCTTGGTGGTATCGCTCCTCGTTCTCATCTCTATTTGGGGTTTTAAAAATCATAGTTCTAGCTATTATTGTTTACAACATATGGCAAACATATTTAGCATTAGTGTATGGGGATTCTCTCTCATTTGCTCCTGCTACTCTGCGGGCTTCAATACATTATGACATTGAGATATGGGTTAAATCTAAACAAGGATCAAAGCTCGCAGTGACACACACATTACGACTTTCATGGATCCCAAGAATTCGACCCCTGCAACCACATATTGTTCGTTGGCAAACACCACCATCCAATCGGCTAAAGTTGAATATCGATGCATCAGTTGGCAGGCATAACGCCACATGAGGGACACTATTACGCGATCATTTGGGTGTTTGTGTGGGGGCAATTTCATTTCGGCTTCCACATAGTACGCCGTTTGCAGCGGAGACTCAGACTGCATTGTTTGGTCTCTTATATTTTCTACCACTTTATCGATCTATTGTTCTAGAGTCTGACTGTACGCAACTTATTACACGATTGAGGCAGCCAAATCCTATCTTTGGGATCTATCATCTTCGGCTATTATGGATATTACTACATCACCATCGACTGGATTATATTCATGTGTACCGAGAAGCCAATATGGCAGCACATTATCTTGCACAGCATGTGATGATGTTTCCTCACACCCGGTATCACTTGCGGCACAATCTGCCATCACTTGTTCGTGGTGCCATCACATTAGACCTCTCCTCCGTAAATTTGCGAGTTCCTTAACCTTCAGGTCTTCCACATGGATTGGCAAATTATCGTAGTCTCTGCCTGTATCTTAGTAGGGACAGGCAGACCTGGTATGATCCTCATTCGCTTCATTCCCATGCTTTGCGTATGGTTCATTGATTTGTTTACTTCATCATTTTATATATTCTTGACATTGATGCATTCATGTTTCATGTTTGTTATATCCTCGATGACGATGTGATGAGTTTATGGTTGATACACATGTGCTGCTCCCTTCTATTGCAAGTCTTCCGAATAGATTGGCGTGTCTTCTATTTCTCTGCCAGCACTTTAGTTAGTGCAGGCAGGCCTGGTATGATCTTCATTCGATTCGCCTTACACATTTCACTATGTATCATACCTCTGCTTCACTCAGCCATTAAATTTTTTGCTGCATGGACGGGGACATGGATTGCGCTTATTTTCCTGGCCATTGACATGAATTCCGACTGGACAAGTGACAATCATCAGGAGTGGATGTTCACATGGCTATTTGTTTTATTACGTTTATGTAATATTCGATTTTTATGTTCTTTCATGTCACACGGTAGCACATATCAATAATCCATTTATATAAATATGTACACTTTTTTCCTTCACCAAGGTTTTATCAACAAGGGTGGTTTTACTTGGCAAGGTTTTAATGCGGCATATCATATAATATGGATGTTGATAATCATATACTGCTACTATCGTCATCTTTTCATTTGTTGTAATAAGGTTTTCCTCCACCATAAGTGAGGGTTTTGCTAATAAAATTTTTTCTTTATATGATTGGCCTACATAATATACTACATGGGGCGCATAACACTGAGTAACTACATGGATGCCGTGAGATATGCTACTTTCGCAGGATATACATTCCATTAGATCACTCTATCTTTGTATGCATTTTCATTAGATTTATTTCAGACTCATGTATTTCATGGTTTTATTTGAGAGAGTCTCCCGTAGCTATAGGGCTTTTATGTAACCACGGTATTCCTCCACCATATGTGAGGGCAATATGTACATAAAATCTCGGACGGTATCGCCCATCTTTCCATAAAAAAATGATTAGCCTACACCCATGTATATACGGCCTATTAGGCCTTTGGAAAATAAAAATTAACTTTACTTTGTTTTATATATACATATATGTATAAAGTATAAAAATATAAATATGTATGTCACGAAAGAAATGGCGATAAGATGAAAGTATGAAATAAAGAAGTATGCTATATGAAAAACATTATAGAGATAAATATATATGTATATATACATTTTTATACCTTGTACACCTATGTATTTATAACACATCATAAAGCCATTTTTACCATGAAAAGGCCTCTTTGGCCGTTTGATACAAACATATATACCTAGCTCTTAGAAAATCCATGAATGATCTAGGAAGTGTACTTGCCTTTCTCACTTTTCTTACCACTTAAAGTGAATGTTTCTTCACTTAACTTGGAAGAAAAACTCTTCTCCTTGCTTCCATGGTGACCTCAGTTTTGTGACAAAAACAGAAGGGTTAATGCACAACTTATAAAGCTAAATACATGGAAGAACTTAACTTGGACAACATGAAGTTCTTACCTTGTTCTTCCTCAGATTTTTTTGTTCTACAACCTTCTTTGTTCACTACCTGGTTGAAGGATATGGTGGAATCTAGTCATGGATGTGTGTAGATAATGAGAAGAGAAGAAAAATTACTCCTTTTCCATGGGTGAATCTTCGTCCATAGTAAGAACAGAGGAAGGGTTTGATGATTTGTTTCTTGTTTGGGAGGATGAAAAAGGGTGTTGGTACTTGGCTTAGATGATGTTTGAATGAGATGAAGAAAAGAAATCTTCCTCTTTTGCTTGGTTGTAATTCTCGGCCTAAAGAGGAGAAAGGAGAAGGTTGGAAAACTTGATTGTGTTGGAGAGGAAAGAGTGAGTAAATTGGTTGAATGTGAAGATGAAATGAAGAAAGAGAGGGTTCCCCTCTTCCTTATGTATTTCGGCTGAGGGTTGGGGTTGGGGAAAGGAGAGAAGACTTTTTCTTAGAGAAATTGGTTATGGTATGTTTAGGGTGATGATGAAAGGGAAGGGTTGTGTAAGAAGGAAGAAAAACCAATTGTCTTGTCTCCTTTGAATTTCAAAGTGACCGGCCTAAAAAGTGGGTAGGAGGATAAGAAGTTTTGTCTAGTGTGCCATGTAGGAAAAAGTGGGAGAAAATGTGATAGTTGAGATAAAAGTGTGTAGGATTTTGTTGTATAGTGGAGTACAAAAGTGAAGAACACTTTTCTTCCCAATTGTATATAGGGCGCCCAAGTTGGATTTTTGGGTGGGTAGAATAGGACAAAGTACCATTATTGAGTATCTACACAATTTTGTACACTTGGTTTATTTGTTGGAGTATTTTTCTAACCACAATTTTTGTTCCTTTCCTACTCTCAATGACGCCAACTATACCCTGTATATTTATATATATTGATTTTCCTTTTTCTTCTTTTCCAAGATTTTTATTATGTCTTATATTTGTTAGGTCCGTAACACACTCTAGAGGGGGGTTTAATAGAGTGTTGGTCAAATTTGTGGAATTTTTCTTGTTTGGCCCAACTCAAATGAAATTCAAAATCAAAGCAAGAATGGGAGATGAGAGACAATGAATGAGTATACCGGATATAGAGTGGTTCGAATCATATTTGATTCTACGCCCACTACCGCTTTGTTGCCAAAGTGGTTTGCAACAACTAATCTTCTTATTAAAGCTAATAAGAACAACCACAGCAATACTTACACTAACAACGTAGTGTAAGCAACCACAACAACTTCTTACACAAAATACCTTTGTGCAAATACAACAACTACAGCTCTAAGCAAGAACAACTTCTTGCTACCTCACAACTTTGATAAAGTTCTCTCAAGAACTTTCTCACAGTGGATTAAAAGAAGTAATAGGGATCACACTTTCTCACTAGTATAAACACAAGAAAGAGATCAAATATTTATGGTTCCTCTTGTGTTAGATTCATTATCTCTCAATATACAATAATGAAGAACAAAAAAAAGGCTTAACAAGCTTTAAGCATTTTTACACATATGAGAGAAATATACAGCAATGAAGAATGAAGCTTGATGATGGTGAAAGTGTGTGTTTGCCTCATCTCAACTTCATCCATTTATGGGAGGTGTTCACCATGTTCTTAGAGACTCTACCATGTCTTCAACTCCATCAAACGTCAAGACAATGTCCAATTAGTCTTTAGCCACCCTATAGAGTGATTTGATCCTTAATAGCCACCCTAGAGAATCTTAGACATGGATGCAATAGTGAAGGAAGCATGTATTATGTTAGAGAAAAGTCTACAAGAAATTTGAGCAAGATTGGAAAGAGAAAACAACATGAATCTCCTTTGGATTTTGTTCCAATGGTCATAAAAATTTGAATTCAGGGGGACATCGATCAATCGAAGTGTCTGGATTGAGAGATCGATGTCCTCATGAGAGTTTTCAGTTTTGAACCTGCTGGACATTGATCGATCGAATTCTCCACTGGAGAGACAGATATGACATCGATGGATCGATGTCTCCCGGACTGAGAGATCGATGTCTTCCAGAAAGTTTCGGTTTGAAGCTGTCTGACATTGATCGATCGAAGTCTCTCTTGGAGAGATTGAAGTGACATCGATCGATTGATGTTCCTAAATTTGAGGGTTCGATGTCTGACGAAGAGTTTCTGATTCTGAACTTCTGTCACATTGATCGATCGAAGTCTCACCTTTAGAGACTGAAGTCACTTCGATCGATTGATGTCTCCTGCTTTGAGAGATTGATGTTGAACAGTAAAGTTCCAACCTTAACCCTTTTTATTTTTCTCATTTTGTATCAAATCTGAAGTGTAAATTTGGCTCATTTAAAACAACTTCACATCATCAAAACAGTTTATAAATTAACAATCTCTCCGTTTTTGATGATTTCAAAACCACGATTCGTAAGATATTTTTGCTTGAAAATTTTCATTTGAGCTAGCGAAATATTCCAAACTTGACATTTTACAACTCCACGTTGGTCCATGCTCCCCCAAGATATAAACCATGTGAACATATCCAAAACTCTCCCTCAATAGGTAATTTTCCCAAAAACCAATGAATATAATGAAAATGTCAAAATACTTCCTTTCATTCAAACCATGCATAAGTGCAAGTGCATCATGCCATATTTTCAATTTTCACTGATCTCTCAACTTATATGCCAAACATGCCAAACTTTTAATTAAGCACATTTTACATTTCCATCAAGCATGCAACATTTCAATACCAAACAAGTATACCAATGTCAATACCAAGCAAGCAACATATTTATACCAGTGCCAAGCATGCATCACATCAATACCAAGCAAGTATACCAAAAGCATGCTACATTCCAATACCAAGCAATAGTATGTTGCATGCATCATACCAATACCAAGCAAGTATACAAATGTCAATACCATGCAATACTATATTCTCCCCCTTTTTGAAAGCATCAATAACCAATGATGAAGGATAAGCAAGAATATCATTAATAAACACGAAGGTTTAGATATACAAGAAACATCAACTTCTAAGCCTTATCCTATAGCTAAGAGGGAAATGGAGAGAACTAGGAGAACTATTATTCGTCGGAAGAGAAAGCTAATCCGGGAATGCACGCCTTGAGTTTTTCCTTGAGCTTATTGTATTTCTTTTCAATTGTGGAAACTCGCTTCTTGAGTCTTGTGTTTTCTTTCTCAAGATCGATAATCCGAACTTGTTCCTTGGTGAGATCTTTTCTCCATTGATCCAATATATTATGTAGCGCGTTAACTTCATCCTCAGCATCAAATGGTAACTCGGAACCACTACCCTCTTCCATCTGAGCTTTTCCCTTATCCACTTGAGAGGTAGGGCTTGGTTGAGTTTGGAGTTGAGGTTGAGGTTCAGTGCGAGGCTTAATGGGATGCGTCGGAGGAATGGGTTCTTCGGTAGGAATGTTTTCGGCCTCTTCCTCTTCCGTTTCATTTTGGCCGCCCCTTGTTTGTGCTTCTTTCCGTGATTTATGAATTTGTTGGATGTTAGCTTTGGTGTAATAGTCTTTGGTTGCTATCTTTTCTTTGTAAGTCTCATCCAACACCACATTCGCCTTTCTTAGCAATCTATAAATTAGATTGCTATATGGGAGGGCTTTTGATTTCTTAGTGACCGCCTCCATCACATTCACAAAGAATATCTCTCCAAAATTTAGTTTTTCCCTCATGGCTCTACGATAGGCAGTGTAAAATCTAAATTACTTGGGAGTTTTGGCCGACTTACCATTGATACAAAAAGTGACAATGGCAAGCAACACACGATATACCAAAGGCATATTATTAGTGTTTCGGGTGGGATGGAAGCCAAGGAAGGTTTTTACCTCATCTTCGGTCACCTTATAATTATAGTTGTCTCATTTCCACGGATCAAAATCATCTAAACCTTCATCCGGGACACCAACAAGCTCATTTATTGTTTTTGTATCAAATGCTACAAGTTGATCATTTATAACCGAATTCAATGAAAATGGCATCCCATTAAGGTATTCTACCCATAAATTAGCATAAGATAACCGAGTGTAATGGGTAGACATATAATCCATTTCAGAAACCTCCCAAATAGGTCTCCATTTTTTATCATCAAACCAATTGACGATTGGTTTCAATTCCTCATTGCTCAAAATGTCTTGAATTTTGAGCAATTTTGATGGAATAGTTGACCTGTTTTTCTCCTCTCATTGATCAAATAATGTATGAGCTCTCAGTGATATATATGAGAACTTACCTGGACCTAATGGTTCTTCTAAGGCATGCTCATACTCACCGGACTTGAGCCAAGGAAAATTATTGATTTGAAGTGTTGCCCTAACCTCTCCCAACATGCTTTCTTGAGACGTGTCAGTTTTCTACCTTAGACCATGTGTTCTTGAACCCAATTGAGACTTGGGGATGAGATGTTGGGGGTGCATTTTCCTCTTCACAATAGGTTCTTGGCCTTTTTGAAGTTTGTTTGTTCTTTGGTGCCATTTGAAGGTTTTGGTACGAAATTTGCAAGGAATGGTGATGACGGTGATGAAATGTATGCAAGGAGTGATTGAATTGAATAAAGATGAAATTTGGTGCAAGAAATTTGTAGTTTGAGAGTCGGATTTTGGAGAGAGGATCGACTGAAGTTAGGGTTCGTGTTTGGAGAAGAGAAATTGAGATTTTCTGATTTTCACAGCTTTTATACTTCTTGTATCTGATGACGTTGATCGATCGATGTCAGGGACTTCAACGATCGCTGTCTTCAACTTCGATCAATCGATATCTGATTTTACATCAATCTCTGAAACAGCTACATAGATCGATCGATGTATGCTGATTTCTGTCTTTTTTATTAATTTTGACCCTCTAAACAATGTTTATCATCCCTAATTTTGTTCTAATGGATGCGAATGTCTCGGTAGAAAGTGATTTGGTGAAAATATCTGCTAGTTGGTCATTCGTTAGAACAAATTCAACACATACAAATTCTTTTTTTAATACAATCCCTTATAAAGTGATGTCTCACTTCAATATGTTTGGTCCTACTATGGTGTACCGCATTTTGTGTTATACTTATGGTTGATGTGTTGTCACATAGGATAGGAACTTTGTCAAACTTGGCATTGTAATCATTCAAGGTGTTTATCATCCAAAGTAGTTGGGCACAACATGAAGCAGCCGACACATGTTTGGATTCTGCCGTTGAAAGTGAACACACCATCAATCTCCAAGGAATTGGCATGTTCCGGAGGTGCTTTTTTTATCGACTAGGTTTCTGGCGTAGTCAGAGTCACTGTACCCTCTTAAATCAAAACATCCATTTTTGGGATAAAATAACTCGAAGTTCAAAGTTCCTTTGAAATACCTAAAATTACATTTAATAGCAACTAGATGCGATTTCTTAGGCATACTTTGAAATCTAGCACATAAACACACAGCATGCAAAATATCCGGTCTAGTAGCGGTTAAATGAAGTAGACTACCAATCATGCCCCTACATTTGTTTACCTCAACCAGCTTTCTTTTTTCAACTTTGTAAAGCTTTCTACTTGTGCTCATCGATGTGCTTACACTCCTTCCATCCTCAAACTTGTATTTCTTGCATAAATCCTTTTTGTACTTTGTTTGAGATATATATACTCCATCTTGAGTTTGCTTGATTTGAAGTCTAAGGAAGTAATTGAGTTCACCCATCATGCTCATCTCAAATTCTCCTTCCATCAATTTAGCAAAATGCCCACAAAGAGAATTATTAGTGGCACCAAATATAATATCTTCCACATAAATTTGACCAAGCAATTGACGATTTCCTTGTTCTTTAATAAAAAGAGTAGTGTCAACTTTTTCATTTGAAAACTCATTTTCAAGTAGGAAGTTACTTAATCTTTCATACCATGCCCTACGAGCTTGTTTAAGTCCATAAAGGGCCTTTTTGAGTTTAAATACATGATTTGGATAATCATGATTTTCAAATCCCGATGGTTGAGCTACATACACTTCTTCTTGAATTATTCTGTTCAAGAATGTGGATTTCACATCCATTTGATATAGTTTGAAATCCTTATAGCATGCGTATGCTAATAGCATCTAATAGCTTCTAATCTAGCGACGGGGAGAAAAGTCTCATTATAGTCTATACACTTTTCTTGTCTATATCCTTGAGCTTCTGACCTAGCTTTATTTATAGTAATGTTTCCTTTATCATCCATTTTGTTTCTAAATACCCATTTAGTGCCAATTATAGGGTGATCACTAGGTTTAGCAACTAATTCCCAAACATAACTTCTTTCAAATTGATTTAGTTCTTCTTGCATGGCTAATGTCCAATCTTCATCACTTATAGCATCTTTTATATTTTTAGGCTAAACTTGTGAAATGAAAGCATTTTCATTAAATTTTCTTCTAGTCAATATGCCTTTACTTGTTTTTTCTAATATCAACTCTCTTGGATGGTTTTTCTTATATTTATATGAATCCGGTAAATTTGAAAT
Source organism: Eustoma russellianum (assembly GCA_036186865.1). Taxonomy (NCBI): domain Eukaryota; kingdom Viridiplantae; phylum Streptophyta; class Magnoliopsida; order Gentianales; family Gentianaceae; genus Eustoma; species Eustoma russellianum. The sequence goes on from AP025052.1 coordinate 18,899,255, forward strand.
GTCTCCTCTCACTTCTTTATCTTCAACCTTAGGTTCATTTTCAAGTGGATCAATCCTAAAGTCAATGACAATATTCCCTTTTAGATCCTCAAATTTTTCTATATGACTTACTTCAATTATTTCTTCATCATCATCATTATTTATGCGTGGTTCATCCTCAAGGAGTTCACTAAGTTTGACATGAATTGACTCTTCAACTTTCATACTTCTTTTGTTATATTTGCTATTTTGAGCATATCCCATAAAGATTCCTTCATCCGCTTTGAAATCAAGTTTATCCAAGTTATCTTTGGTGTTAAGTATTAAACACTTACAACCAAATACCTTGAAATAACCAATATTAGGTACTCTACCTTTCCAAAACTTATAAGGAGTCTTTTTCAGAGATGGTCTCAAGTAAACTCTATTTATTACATGACAAGCGGTATTTACCGCTTTAGCCCAAAAATACTTGGGTAACTCAAATTCATTTAGCATGGCTCTACTCATTTCTTGAAGTGTTCTATTTTTCTTTTCCACAACACCATTTTGTTGAGGAGTTCTTGGAGCTGAGAAATTGTGTCCATACCCTTTGGATACACAAAATTCTTGAAACTCACCATCACACTCACCATCTGAATCATTTCTAATTTTCTTAATTGTGTCTTCTTTTTGATTTTCTAATCTCCTACAATGTTTTATAAACTCTTGGCATGCATCATTCTTTTTGGCTAAAACATGACCCCAAGTGTACCTAGAAAAATCATCTAACACTACAAAAGTGTAATGTTTTCCACCTAGACTTGCCGTACCAATATCCCCATACAAATCCATATGAAGCAATTGTAGAGGTTTGGTGGTGGAGATTTCACTTTTGGGCTTGAAGGTTGCTTTAACAAACTTTGCCTTTTGAGAAGTGTCACATAACCCATGTTTTTGAAATTTAATTTTGGAAGACCTTGGACCTTTTCATTTTTGCAAATATCTTTGAAATTTTTTAAACTAATATGTCCAAGTCGTCTATGTCATAGTTGAGTCAAATCATTTTTGGCAATTAGCAAGAAACCTTTTGTGATATCAAATCATGTGTGCTAAATTTGTAAACATCATTTTTCCTTATAGCCTCAAAAACAATTTTATCATTGTTTTCATAATGCATTTTCTTCTCACAAAATCAACTTGAAAATCAGCATAACATAGTTGGCTAACACTTATCAAATTATATTTAATCCCTTCTACATATAATACATTATTAATAGTGAAATAAGAGTTACCAATTTCTCCATGTCCAAAGATTTTGGCTCTCCCATTGCCAAAATGCACCGTTCCACCATCTTGGAGCTTGAGCTTGGTGAATAAGGTTTTGTCTCCGGTCATATGTGTTGAACATCCGCTGTCCATAAGCCATTTGGTTCCTTCTTCTTTGGCTACTCCATTTATCTTGAGAGCCTACAAAACCAAGAGATTTATGCATTGATACCCTTTGATGGTTGGGTCCTTTAGGGTTAGCTGTCGACCCTTAGGCTTCCAAACACACATACTATCAAATCTATCTCTACATGCATTTTTCACATGTCCTACTTTGTTACAACAAAAAAAAGTGGGTACATGCCTTAGTTTATAAGATGATGAGCCATGTTGTGTTTTTCTCTTATTTGGCTTTTTCTTTAATGACTTGGGCTTAATGGAATAATGTGATGGATTAAATCCTAAACCGGATTTATCATTTTCAATCCTTTTATTTACTAGTAATTTGAGATTATTTTTACCATCGATTAATTTTTGTAAGCCTATTCTTAATTTCTCACATTCTTTCCTAATTTCCACATTTTCAAGAGCTACGGTTTTATACATGGTGAGTATGATGTCATGATATTGATTCATCAAAATATTCTTATCATGCAAGCTCTTGTTTCTAATATGCATTTTTAAAATTCTTTCTTCATGTGTTTATATTTTAAATTTAGTTTTTCAAATTCATCTTGCGAATCTCCTATTTCATCTTGTAAATTAGAAGGGTTAGAATTTACCTCAAGGTCATTCTCAATTGTCATGAGACAAGTGTGTTGTGCTTTTGGATTCTTAACTATTGCAACAAGTCCAACATCCTTGTTTTCACTTTCTTCTCCTTCCGATTCGGAAAGGTGATCATCCCACATGGTTACCTCTAGATATAAGGCTTTCTTTTTTTGAGGAAAGACCTTCTTTTCTTGCTTTTGCGGCTCCTTGACGTGGCATTTGGCAATGAAGTGACTGGGTCAACCACACCTGTAGCAATTTTCACTTGCTTTATCCATCGGTGGTCTCCTGAAAAACCTCCTTTCTTGGGCCTTATTTCTTGTGGTCATTCTTCTAAATTTTTTCTCAAGAAGAGCAACTTCCTCATCCGATTCATCAGGATCTACCACCAATTCTTTGTGTGATGTTTGTGTGGGCTTGATAGGGTTCATCCTATTTTGTTCATCAATAGGAATTTCATGAGTAAGAAGATTACCGGATAGCTCATCAAGGGTAAGAGCCTTGAGATTCTTTGATTCGGTGATGGCGGTGACTTTAGGTGTCCATTCTCTTGGCAAAGAGTTGAAGAGTTTTGAGACAAGGTCTTCATTAGAGATTTTCTTGTCCACCATAGAAATTTGATTCACTATTCGAGTGAATTAGTCAATTGTCTCCTCAATCTTTTCACCACTCTTCATCCTGAATGTTTCATATTCCTTCATGAGCATTAATCTTTTAGCCATTCTTACTGGCTCAGTCCCTTTGTGTATCATTTTCAGCCTTTTCCATGCTTCATGGGCTATTTCAAGACCTTGAAGTCTTATGAGCTTGGTGGTGGTAAGAGCACTTGAAAGTCTATCGAATGCTTTTGCATTGATGGTAAAGTTTATCTTCTCTTCGTCGGTGTAGTCATCTCCATCTTTGAACATTGATTCTTCTTTTGAATTGGTAATCATAGGAACTTCGATTCCTTTGACAACAGCTCTCTATATATCAAATCCACGGCCTTTCAAATGATTGATCATTCGAATAATTTCCACAAAGAATAATTTTGGGCATCAAACGTAGGTGCTTTAGTGCTTGACCCTGAAAATAGTGCAGTTGGCTTAGAAGTTGAGGTGTAGGATGAAGAAGTTGTCATTGCCATGATCTTTAACCTTACTACTTGCAAAGATTGGCCAAGCAATCAAGATTAGGCTCTGATACTAATTTTGAGGTCCGTAACACACTCTAGAGGGGGGGTGAATAGAGAGTTGGAAAATTATGTGGAATTTTTCTTTTTTTGCTCAACTCAAATGAAAATCAAAATCAAAGCAAGAATGGACGATAAGAGAACATGAATGAGTACACCGGATATAGAGTGGTTCGAATCGTAAATGATTCTACTCCACTACCACTTTGTTACCAAAGTGGATTTTCAAAAACTAATCTTCTTATTAAAGCTAATAAGAACAACCACACAATACTTACACTAACAATTTAGTCTAAGCAACCACAACAACTTGTTGCACAAAATACATTTGTGCAACTACAACAACTATAGCTCTAAGCAAGAACAACTTCTTGCTACCTCACAACTTTGACAAAGTTCTCTCAAGAACTTTCTCATAGTGGATTAAAAGAAGTAATAGGGATCACACTTTCTCACTACTCTAAACACAATCAAGAGATCAAATATTTATGGTTCCTCTTGTGTTAGACTCACTATCTCTCAATATACAACAATGAAGAACAAAGAGAAGCTTAACAAGCTTAAGCACTTTTACACATATGAGAGAAATATACAACAATGACAAATGAAGCTTGATGATGGTGAAAGTGTGTTTTTATCTCATCTGAGCTTCATCCATTTATAGGAGGTGTTCACCACGTTTTTGGAGACTACACCATGTCTTCAACTCCATCAAATGTCAAGACAATGTCCACTTAATTTTTACGCACCCTATGGAGTGATTTGATCCTCAATAGCCACCCTAGAGAATCTTAGACATGGATATAATAATGAAGGAAGCATGTATTATGTTAGAGAAAAGTCCACAAGAAATTTGAGCAAGATTGGAAAGAGAAAACACCATGAATCTCCTTTGGATTTTGTTCCAATGGTCATAAAAATTTGAATTCGAGGGGACATCAACCGATCGAAGTGTCTGGCTTTAGAGATTAATGTCCTCCAGAGAGTTTCTAGTTTTGAACCTGCTTGACATCGATCGATCGAATTCTCCTCTGGGGAGACTGATGTGACATTGATGGATCGATGTCCACTGGACTGAGAGATCGATGTCTTCCAGAAAGTTTCTGGTTTGAAGCTGCCTAAATTGATCGATCGATGTATCCCTTGGAGAGATTGAAGTGACATCGATTGATCGATGTTCCTAAATTTGAGGGTTCGATGTCTGATAGAGAGTTGTCGAGTCTAAACTTCTGTCACATCGATCGATCGAAGTCTCACCTTCAGAGACTGAAATCACTTCGATCGATGTCCCCTGCTTTGAGATATCGATGTTGGACAGTAAAGTTCCAATTTTAACCCTTTTTAACATAATGTGTTTTTCTCATTTTGCATCAAATCTCAAGTGTAAATTTAACTCATTTAAAACATCTTCACATCATCAAAACATTCTATATCTCAACAATATTCTTTTTCTTTTATTTTGGAGTAGTGAAAATTATTGTGTCATGGATTTTCTAGTATATTTAATTTAGTATATTACTTAAGTTGTTATGATTATATTTATCTAGACCCGATCATATGCTCGACAATGTTCATTATCTAGTTTCATTGTATACCGGTATATCGTTTGACTTATCGTTTGATAATTTTTCCGAGCGTTTTTAACCACTTATTTATGCCGACGTCCTATTAAATCCTGATTCAAAATTTTAAATTCTACCGAAATTTTATCGACATTGCACTCACGTTCTATTTTCCATTTCCTTATTTCTTTTTCCACTGAACTGGAATTGCGAGTCGTAACAATGAGGACGGCAGTAAGCGTTACATACTCTCTCTCCCCGTTCCAGAATATTGTCATTGAACAATTAACTATGAAAAAGTGTTACGTATCCTATCTGTTCTAAAATTCAACTGTAACAATATTTTTAAAACAGAAGGAGAAAAATTTATATTCACTACCCTTTGCATCTGTATAATTTCGTTGTTTTCCTTTCCCATTTCATACTTATAATTTACTTCACATCCATTTTTCTTATGGTTTATTTTTTAGATTTAGTTCCATGATCTACGTCCAACACGTTTAATGCCATATTTTTTGTCCAAATGTTGAAGTTGTTGCAGATCTAGACTGTAAATTGCCACTGAGCTTTAGTGTGGTAGCAAGTGAGGCGATATGGAATAATGGAGAAGCGTGTGGTAGGTTTACAGTGATAAGTTGAACAGATACCCAATACTGCAATACTAACATTGAAGTTTTTGCACAAATAGTTAACTTCTGCACCGACTGTGACACATCCTTTGTATTGTCTGAAACTAAATATTTTACCATGGTCAACACAAATGTGGATTGGGTGACAAATGCCACTCCGGTGACCAATGCTTTGCCACTCACACCTACATTACCATCTCTCAAGGTAAAAACACAACTTCCCAATCGACTCATTCAGTCAGTTTCACCAGTTATCACCCTACTTTTTCACTTTGTTTTTGGTTTCGATGTTGTGTTCATGGGTTTCATGTTAAGATTTGTGCATGTACTTTGATTGGGAACTCCCACCAAAGGACCTGTTCTTCATCCTTGTTTTATGTTGTTTTTCAATTAAATATAGGCAAGTGCCAGTTGATGCTTTGAATACATTCTCCATTTTTCTCTGTTTGTTAGCTTTTTCAATCTAATTCTTGAGTTATGTAAAAACTTGGACTTACTGAGGCACATATCCACTTAAAATCTTAAAACAGTGGGGGATGGTACCTCATACTTATATAACTTATATATTTTTCTCAAAGTGGTCAATGTTGAACAATATTCTCAACACCCGCTCTCACATGACAATGTGTCTTGACATACACACGCACCTCAGAACATGTCCTCAATCACAAACCAGACATTAACATCTAGATTTAGATGAGAGGAGACAATAAATGGTCAATTATGGGTCAGAAAAGGTGTGAGTCTATATTTTAAACTGGCTCTGTAACCATGTTGAAACTTGGGCTTACATGAGGTGAGATTCATATCTATTCAAAAACTTATATGAAAGGCGTTACCGATGCACTAGGTTCATGCGTTTGTGCATGGTTTGGAGAGGGGCCAAATCGCAAAGCGATCTGATGTACGCATGCTTACCTTACACTTTATGTAAGAGATTGTTTTTGTGGCTCGAACCTGTGACTTCAAGGCCACAAAGTAGAAACTTTATTAGTTTCTCTAATACTTGTTCCCTCATATAACCCATATATTTTTCTCAGAACGGCTAATACAAGACAATATTCTCAACAAGTTATTGCTGGGTTTCATAGGAAAGTGAGTTCTTAAGAAACTCATCGAGATTAGTGTACGTCTTCGAATACATTTTCAAATTCACAACTAAATAGTAACCACATTCTTCTAGGAGCTGCCACAGCCGCATTCTTCTCCGACAAATATTCGTTGAAAAATATTACTCCCTCCATTCCAATTTTATTTTCCATTATTTTCTTAAACGGTTTTAAACTTATGAATCCACTTTAAGCCCCGATTTGGTTCGTGCAAGGAGATGCCTAACAATTGTGAGGGCAAGTTCACAACCAGAAGAAATTGCAGCGTTACTTGCAGATATTGGCGACAATTTCTGGTATACGTCCCTCCAACTTGATAAAGTCGGATCTTCACCAGATGGACCAGAAGTGATCTTTGTGATATGCCGTTAGCTCTCCGTTAGGGTCCGTCTTTGGAACCTGAGAAGGAAAGATAACGTTAGAGGCCCAGGGTCAATGCCCTGGGGAAAACCCTTCGACGCTCAAGTCAGTTGTAGGCATTTTGGTACATAGTTTATGCTGAAAGCAAATGTTATAAGTAACCTGTTTGAGGCTCTCTTACTGAGAGGGTGGTTGTTTGTATGGTTGAGCTTTGGCGTGGCTTTGGCCGAGCCGAGATGGCTAAATCTTATATGCCAGTTGGACTTGAAGAGACTCGAAAAGGACTTGGCAAAAGATTCCTTGCTTCTACGGAGTAAGATTTATTTATAGCGATTAAAGCTGAAGGTTGCATGGCCTAGAGCGAAGGTGGTGATGACACTTGACTGTCTAGGTAGCAGTTCTGGCCTACACGGCTGCCACACAGTAGCTGATGGTTGTTGTGCTGGCTATTCTTCTTTGTATGAGTGACACGTGGAGATAAAAGGCCGCGCTGTTGGCAGTCTTAGGTTGCAAGAACGCCAAGTGACGCTTCGTGCTGGTCTAAGAGGCCAAGCTTGCTAAGTTGCAGGGGTCTGCCTAAGCACACCGTGGCCGAGCTGAGGTGCTTCATGGGAGATTCAGCCAAAGAAACAGGAAGAACGGAGAGCTCTATTGGACCGAGCTGAGCAGGTTGGCCAGGCCTGTAGAGTATGTTTTGATCAGATCAAAAGGTGTCCGGGTTACCCTTACTTCGGCCCCTGACCGAGATGATGCTGGTCGAGCTAACCCTGGTTGAGATGGAGCTTTATGCCTTGGGAAGTCTGTCTGACAAATTCTTCTGGCAGAGCTGGCCCAGGAAGAGCTGACCAGTCAACCTCTGCCGAAGAAGGTAGAACCCTGGAGCTGGGCAGAGTTAGCCGATCTTGACTTACGTTGACTGTTGCTGACTAACGTGGACTTCCTTTGTCGTATTCAGCAGCTGAGTTTAGGTCTCATCACTTTCCTCCAGATTAGTTTGGCAGAGCTGACCAGCGAGGGCAGGCTAATCTGTTCTGCTCTGCGATGATGTGTTCGTTTCTTGTTGGGTAGTGTAGAGTATTTAATGCTAGCACGGACTACAAAACGGTAATTATTTCTTTTCGGCAGTTGGAATTCTCGATGAGGGGAATTTGAAGCGTTATGTCGCTTCGAATCCTACCTTTAAAGACTTCGTCTTTTCAATTGCGGGTCTCACTTTCAATTGCCATCATCCACTTCCTTGAAATTCCTCCTCTTTTACTCCGGCGGTACTCTGATCCTCTATTCCAATGATACTTATTCTTTCTCACATCCTCCTGTAAGTTTTTACTTCTATTATGGCGATTATTTCTTCTTCTTCTTCTTCTGATTCTCAGAATATCTCGGAAATGACCTCTCATTCTGCGGTTTCAGGGGAAATGGAGGGCGTGCCTCACCTCCCTCTGAAAAGACGAGCTCCAATGATGACAATCGTCCTTTACGGAGGTTACGATTTACTGTGCACCCTCTGTGGTAGCTCTGGTAACCGATGTGCCTCCTGTTTCAACTTTCAGGGGGCACCATCAACGGCGGTGCAAAGTTCAGTGTGCAAATTGAAGGACACTGAACTTTCTCGCTTGTGTGATCTTTATAGAATTGATAAGGAGTTGTTCATTCTCATTCTTCCTCTTCCCAACCAATCTGCTTACGATCCACCACTGGGGTACGAAGCAGTTTATAAAGAGTATTTCAAATCTGGTTTTCGTCTTCCTGTCCCATATCCTCTTTATCAGATTTTTGAATTTTTTTCACCTTAGACCGCACCAGATCATGCATAATGGTGTGAAAGTAGTTGTTTGTTTTTTCTTTTACCTCAGGGCTGCTAGGGCTAAATTTGATCTTAGGGCTTTTAGGGAGGTATTTATCTGTAAATCTATAGAGAGTTGGTTTTACTTTAGTAGGAGATTTCCCAACAAGGAGTATAACCATGCTATAAACATCCCCACTTATACGGAGAATTGGAAAGGTCGCTTTTTCTTTGTTAAGAAGGTAGGTCTACTTGAGACTGAGCTCTGGAAGACAGGTAGAGCGAACAACCTGAGGCCGAGTAGCGTGTCCTGTGATGAGGCCTTTAGACTTTTGAGCTTGCCGATAGCGGTTGACTGGTGAAAAATGGATGGGTCAGTCTTGGAAGCTGCCGACATGGACCACTTGGCATATGGTCCTCGCTTCTAGGACCTCAGCCAGGAGAACTTAAAAGTTGTTGAGGGTAGGTACTTTGACTTTCTTATTCTTTCCTCTGCCACTTTCCACGTGGGTTGATTGTTTTGATGGTGAAATTGCAGGAGCAATGGTGTCTCATGCGATGGCATGGATGAGGGCCATGGCCTCAAAAAAGAGAGCTAGGACAGAGGAAAACCAGTCTTCCTCAGACCAGGCACCAGTCAGAACTCCCCCTACTGGCGGGCAGGGGGTTCCTACGGAGGTTGCACCTGTGAAGGTTATTCCTGTCAGGGCTGGTCTACCTGACCAGTCCATAGAGATTGATCTAGGTACTTTTTTTATTTATAATGTTGGCTGAATTTGATCCATGTCTTTCCTGCTGATAACCATCTAATTTTATATTTTTGTTGCAGTTGAGACTCCAGTTGGTCTTGCTCAGGCTAACCCTCAACCTCTAAATGTAGAAAGGAAAACTGATGCTCCTAGTGTGACTCTTCCTTCCTATGCTACAGAGGCCAAGGTGCCACCAACTGCAACTGCATCTGAAACAACCCCTGTAGAATGGGGGAACGCCGAGGAGCCCACCGAGCGGAGGAACCCTCAAACTGAGTCTTCTTTCGGGACGTCCAGGTGATGTCGCAGGTTTATAACCTACTATACCCATGAGACGGGCAGGGACGTGGCGAGGAAGGTATTGGAGATGTCAGTCCTGCCACGTGATTGGGAAACATATGATCATATGAATTGGACTGAGATGTTTAACACATTCCAGAGCAACATGGTCATGGTGGGCTTTCTTACTCTTTCATGTCTGATATTTGCTTCATGTTTTTACTGACTTATATAAATGTTGCAGTTCAGATCTCAGGAGTACAATTTCTTTAGTCGAACTGAAGAGATGCAAAAGATTGCCGTCAGCGTGTGTGAGAAAAACACTGCTATTCAAAAGGTCAACGCGAAGCTGATGGAGGAGGTGAAGCCCCTGCAAACCAAGCTAGAAGAACTCGAGGCAAAGGTGGGGGCACCTAAGTCTGAGGTGTCAACTCTGACTTCCCAAAACTCGAATCTGCGAGAAGGGAAGGAGGAGTCTGACACTCAGCTGGCCACTGCCAACTCCAAGGTGGACGAGCTGCAGGGTGTGGTCGTAGATGTGGAGGTGGCGTCTGGACATACTCGTTCACAACTAGAATTCTGTCAATAAGAAATGGAGAGTGGAAGAAGAAGCAAGGCTGAGCTGACTCAGCAGTTTGAACAACAAACTGAGATTATTCGAAGTGAGGCTGTTGCTGAGCTAACTCAGCAGTTTGAGCAACAGGCCGAGAATATTCGAAAAGGAAGCTGTTCCTGAGTTTAGATAGTCAGAGTATCTCATGGACAACCTTTTGGTTATGCAAAGCTCAGTGATGATGGCCAGCCAGACCTATGCCGTCAACATCTGCTCATAGGTCTTTCCTGCCTTGGATAGGCATCACCTCCGGATTGCAGAGCTCTGCAACCCTGATGCTGATAAAGAGTTCAATACTCAATTGGAATGATTTAAGGAGGGGGCCGACCTCAGGGAACTCTGAATAGTTTAGGAGAAACCCTTGTATTATTTTGATGATTTCTAATGAAAATTTCAGTTCTTCGATTCTTGTGTACTTTATCTTCCAAGTGTTTTCTGCTCTTCGCAACTCCTACACTTTAGCTTCTGTGGAGCGTCTCCATTTTCAGAGGACCTTCTGTTCTATTCCTCCATTCAGATTTTTTTTGCTAACACTTGGGATCAAGTTTCCATACTTGTTATTGCCGAGATTCGAGGTCGGCTTTGCACTTGGCAGACTTTTCATACTGCAAATAGTTTTAATAAAAACTAAGTAGAATAAGCCTGGTATCATGCTAGGCCAAGCTATCTTATGAATAAAAGATAGGCCTGTCAAGGTGTCAGGCAGAGCTGGGAGTTCTGGTCATCCGAGATGATTTCTCTCGTGGCATCGGGATTGCCTACTCGGCTGTGCTGAGCTTGCTGTTTAGCCCTTTACTGATGTAGGTCGCTGTCTGAGCTGAGCAGACCATACAGGGCCGAGCTAAATACCAGGATCGGTCTGGCCGAGGTGAAACTCCTTAGAGCCATGCGATAGGGACTATTTAGTCATTTGGTCGAGCTGACCATATAAGTCCTTGAGCTGAGGTGACCATTTGGGCCATCCATTTAGAAGCGCGAAACCTGTCGCTTCCACAATCCCCTTAAAACTATAAGGCAGAGGACAGAGACAACTTAGATCATTGCCGAGCCATAAAACCTGTCACGTCCGGTGTTCCCTTAAAACCATTAGGCAGAGAACAAAGGTGACAACTTAGGCCACGGTGTCGGAGGTGCGAAACATGTCTCATCTGGGGCTCCCTTAAAACCATAAGGCAGAGAGCAATTACTTGAACCCCAACATGAGAGGGTGTCTTTGACTGAGCTGAGGTCCCCTTAAATTCATAAAGCGGAGGACAAAAGGCTCAAGGTAGACTCGTGACAAGCCTTAAGACCGAGGCCTGCCGTAAGGCGGATATACACGCCAAGGAGAACCCCTGACCGAGGTGAACCTTTACTATCATTGGGTGCAAATGTATCATATCTTTGATCTTATGAGTTATATAAGAGAAGTCACAGACGGGAGAGTTTGTGTACTGAGTCCCTTCATGAGTCATAAGGCAGAGATCGGCTAAGCGCAAATCTTGTCGGGACCCAATTCTGTTACAAACCATAAAATGGACGTCAGGTAGGCACAGAACTTCTCGTGTTCTAGATGAATCTCCTGATGAAACATAAGATAAATGATCAATAATTTAGCCTACAACACAGTCCAAGTGCAGAGTAGAACATCCTGCCGAGCTGAGCTGGGCTAGAAATTTAAATAAGGTGATTGGGGAACTCCATGCCCCATTCATTTGGAACGATCCTGATTTATATCTAGACAACTCATTTGCAATAGAAAATTTGGAACGAATATCAAAGAAGCATTTCCTTTGAATAATTTACATGTATGTACAAAAAAGATTTGGATACATATGGGGGAGTTGGAGTATGGTCCCGTAAACTGTGGTGCTTGGCCTTCAAGTCAGCCTTATTCCTTCATGACCCACAACATCTGCCCATCCATATCTGGGTCTTCATCTTCTAGCGATCTATGTAGGTGTCCACGTCGGCACCTCTCATCAGGAGGTGGCCGAGTAAAGTCCAGCTTGTTGTGCAGCCTTGACCTGGGATTGTAATAGCGCTGCAAATAACCTAGCTCGATTAGGCGCTCAATTTCTTTGGTGAGCTGCCTACAATCCTCTGTATCATGCCCAATGTCATGGTGAAAAAGGCAATACAGTTGATGATCCTTTTAATGAATAGGTTCTATTAGAGGCTTGGGATCTCTTGCTAGGCCTTCCCTCCTCATGGCGGATAAGGTATGAGCCTTGGAGGCCAACAGAGGCACTTCTTCCCTGCCTCGCCTCCAGCCTCAAATGAGCAGCGCGCTTTTCACAAGTCGGGCATTGGCTTTCTTGTCCTCTTCTCTGCCATGTCTGAGTAGGGCTGTAACTGGACCGAGCTACTCGTTAGGCTCTGCTCGCCCGGCACGGATTTGGCCCGAGATCGGCTTGGTAAGAGTTAATCAAACCTGATTGCGAGCGATGATTGTGGTTCGTGTATTAAATGAACGAGCCCGAGTATTGTTCGTGAACAATTTTTTGGCTCGATACTTTTAAATCAATATTTAAACAAATTTTAACCCCCTGGCCCCCTCCCTTTCTCTTTCTTTCCCAATTCCATTTCGTCATTCACATTCCACCTATTCTTCTTTCAAGTTTCAACCCTAAGCACTGCGGTAACCTCTCCTTCATTCTCCATCTCTGGCGAACGGCGAACTCCATCCTCTCCATTCTCCAATTCTCCATCTCGGATTCTCGAGTCTAGCATTTCTTTCAGTAAGATTTTACTATCTTATTTAGACATCATGAGTTCCTTCGGTTGTTTTTCTTGTCAACTTTACCTTTCATGAATACTATCTAAGAAAGGTGAAAACTCACCATCTATTTCATGTTTTTCTCTTCACTGTTTCCTTCTCTTTTCGCTATCCTCGTCCCTCTTTACGCAGCTGCAGCCTGCAAATGTGTTTCAAGGACTTTACCTTTCAGTTTTTCCCTAGCAAGTTCCGCTTTTAGTGTTTTCAATTATTGTTTGCTTTATTTTCAGTTTTTCTACTTCAATCGGTTATTTTATTTCCTTGTTTGATGAACAATAATGGAATGAATTTGTTCTGTAATGCTAGAACTTCCAATATGCAATGCTCAGTCTTTTCTTTCATTAGTTTGTTTAATTCATGATCTTACATTCAAGTTTTAATTTCATGATAAATTTCAATGTTCGTCTTCAAAAATGGTTGAAGTTTCATTTCCAGGTGGATAATTTGTTTTTTTGGAGATTTCATTAACATCACTCATTTTTTTTGTAAATTTTTTTTTGGTTACCATCTCTTCTCATTTTCAGTTGTTTTTTATTGTTTCAGGTGTGTCATTGTTCAACGACATTTCTTTTTGTAACCTGGATCCGACACCTGTTAGTTTGGTAAATTTCACTGCCTAATCTCACGGAAAGTGCAGTAAATTGCCAACAAATCGGATGCTTTGTCCTTTGTATTGGAGTAATATAGTTCGAGTGAGTGGAATCTAAGCTTTTCTCCCAAATATCTGTTATGATCATATGAACGTGGATCTTTGGCTTGTGATTGATCGACTCCATCATAATCATGGACAAAGTCGAGTGGCACTGATTGCTCCCTCTAACCAAAGATCTTTGTACTGTTAGTTATCTTGTTGCATGAATGGGCCTTCTTAGTTGAGCATTGTCCTTAAGTAGGCATTCTGGTATAAACAAACATTACTCTGAGTATTCTACCAAAAGCATTTGTTTTTAAGGTTTAATGAGTGATATTACGGCCAGCAGTAATTTTATTCTACCAAAAGCAATTTTATTTCCTAATGGTATAAAAAAACATTACTCGTCGTCACAGTCACATGTTAGTTTGAATGTTGCTTCATCCAGCAAAGAAAAATCTAGCCTGTGTTGAGAAAGACTGGGGGACATCGGTTACTTAAGCGATGATGAAACACCTAGTACTGTTTTAGAGGTGGATATAAATCTGAATGAAAAGAAATTAAAAGCTGTACCAGAATTTGATGTGTTGTTGTGGTGGAAACTAAACAGTGGGTGCTTTAGTATTCTTTCAAGGGTTGCTCATGATCTTCTGTCCATTCCGGCTAGTACTGTTGCCTCTAAATCTACCTTCAGCGCTGGTGGACACGTCATAGATGATTACCGATCCAGTCTATCAGTGGAGATTGTGGAGATGCTCTTGTGTGCGGAAAGATTGGGTACGACAATCGAGAAATGCAATGAAGGTATATTATACTATTATTTGTAACTTTATTATATTAGTTCACTTATTATTTTATAATACTTGTTGTAATTGTTCTTTATTTCTTTAGGCGGAAACGGATCATCAGAATGCATGGGAGGAGATTATATTACCAGATTGATTGTAACTTGTAAGCACTTTGTTTGATTGCTTGTGTGCTTTATTATTATTTTGTGTTCACATTTTTTTTTTGTGTGGTATTGATAAATGGGAGTTATTCTGTGATCACATTCAAGAATCAGCACTCTTTGTTGAAGAAACTAGATTCAAATGAAGTTGTGAAGCTGGATGCCAACTCTGAATTATCAATGCTTGTTGGAGCTCCCTTCTTGTACTTTATGGTTTGGGTTGTGCAAGGCACTTGTCCTCGGTCGGCACTTCTTGGATGAGCATTTTTGGTAGGGAGCTGGTCCTTCAATTTTGTAGTTTAAGAAGTGTGGATTACTCATTTACTATGCATGAAGTGGCAGTCAATATGCATTTTCTTTGTTACTCTGATTTGGTAAATTCCTTGATTTGGTTATTAGTCAGTTTGGTTATTAGCTGTGGATGACCGGTTTTTTAATTTTTGGTGTTCGCGAACGGGCTCGGCTCCTTTGATACCTTAGTGAGCCGAGCCCAAAGCAGTAAATCACGTTCGTTTAAAATGTCAAGCCTGTTTGGCTCCTTTGTTAAGGCTGGCATGCCGAGTTTGAACTGGACAAAACTCGGTTCGTTTGGTCCGATTGCAGGCCTATGTCTGAGTGGCAGCAGCGCTTTCCGTGCCCGTTTCAGGTGATAGTCCAGAGCCTCTAATGGCTCAGATGTGACATACTGGTGGCTAGGCCGCCGTCCTGAGCGTCTGGTCTCGGCGATAAACTCACCCCGAGGTTCATAATAATACTGAGGGCGAGTTGGAGAGTACTCCATGTGTTCTTTTCACTGAAGAGAGTTAGTAACATGGACCTCACTGGGTCCAGCGGCTGGGGCTTTGTGCTTCATCTCTTTTATCACTGCTTGGAACACGTTGGGGTTCTGAGCCACATACGGAATGGCTCTCAGGTGTTCCTAATAAGTGAAATTAGCAGCAGGGGTTGAGGATACTGATGGACCTAGGAAACCCTGTTCCGATGGAGGTATGGAGTCCTGGTGCCTCCGTGGGGTCACAGGTCTTTTGCCCCCCTGACCACTTTTCTCTATCTTCTAGATGATGGATGATAGGTTGGTTTCTCAGAAAGCCCTTTGGGGGAAAATTTTTATAAAAGGGAGACTCGGGCAGACCCTCCTTCTAGTGCCAGATGATGAAGTCAGATCTTCACTAGGTGGATCATATGTGATCCTTGTGGTATGCCGTGAGCTCTCCGTTACGATCTGTCTTTGAAACCTGAGAAGGAAAGGTAACGTTAGAGGCCTAGGGTCAATACCCTAGGAAAAATCCTCTGACGCTCAAGTCAGTTGTGGGTATTTTGGTATATAGTTTATGCTGGAAGCAAAGGTTATAAGTAACCTATCTGAGGCTCTCTTACTGAGAGGATGACTGTTTGTATGGCTGAGCTTTGGTGTGGCTTTGGCCGAGCCGAGATGGCTGAATCTTAGATGTCACTTGGACTTGAAGAGACTCAAAAAGGACTTGGCGAAAGATCCCCTGCTTCTACGGAGGAAGCTTTATTTATAGCTGTTGAAGCTGAAGGATGCGTGGCCTAGAGCGAAGGTGGTGACGACACCTGGCTGTCTAGGTAGCAGTTTTGGACTGCATGGCCGCCATGCAACAGCTGATGGTTGCTGTGCTGTCTATTCTTCTTTGTATGGGTGACACGTGGAGATAAAGGCTGCGCTGTTGGCAGTCTTAGGTTGTATGAAGGCCAAGTGGCGTCACGTGTTGGTCTGAGAGGCCAAGCCTGCAAAGTTGCAGGGGTCTGCCTAAACACACCGTGGCCGAGCTGAGGTGCTTCATGGACGATTCAGCCAAAGAAATTGGAAGAGCGGAGGGCTCTATTGGACTGAGCTGAGCAGGTTGGCCAGACCTGTAGAGTATGTTCTAGTCAGATTAAAAGGTGTCCGGGTTACCTTGACTTTGGCCCCTAGCTGAGCTGACGCTGGCCGAGTTAACCCTGGCCGAGGTGAAGCTTTATGCCTTGGGAAGTCTGTCAGGCAAATTCTTCAGGCAGAGCTGGCCCAGCAGGAGCTGACCAGTCAACCTCTGCCCAAGAAGGTAGAACCCTGGGGCTGGACTGAGTTAGCCAAGCTTGACTTACGTTGATCGTTGCTGATTAACGTGGACTTCCATTGTAGTATTTAGCAGCTGAGTTCAGGTCTCATCACAAGTTGCATTATTTTCTCCGCCGTCACTATTCATGTATATTTATTCTTCTAAACTTTCTGTATTCACAACGATGAAGATGATAAATTTTATGATGTTTAATGAGTAAACATCAAAGAATGGAAGGCCATTCAACCGAATCAAATTGAGAAGGAAGGAAAAAATATGTTGTACATAGCGGTTATTCAACTACTTAAGAAGAAGAAGAAAGACCAACTGAAATGTCAAAACTGCCCCTCAATTACATCTGCCTACAACTATTTACATAAGGCTAAAATGGTTGTTTCACCCATTTAAACATATAACGCGCGCAGATTTCCTTCTTCTTCCTCAACTCTCATTCACACTGATGGTTTTCTCCTTCCAGAATTCACACGTTCACACATCAACCGCTACGACTCCTTAACAGCAACACAGCCATGTGACACCTAACACTCTGCCAATCAATGATTGGCTCTTTGTTTTCAGCAATTCACCTCTCAATTTGCTACTGATCACTCCTCTGAACACCTTCATATGCTTTAACACTCCATAAAAGTTGGTCAAAGAAGTGCCCAGAAAATTCATATAATACTATAAAATAATTGGCTATGACCGATTGGCGTGGATATGCACTCAAATGTCTTTTTGCAATCGGCTTTATACTTAAAGTTTCAAGATTTTTAGTATTTATAATAGCCAAATGGCAATTCCATTGAAACCCCTGGAGGCAAATGCATGGAAACAATCGAAAGTGGCATTATCTGTTGGCATTACTATTATGCTCCTTGTTTCATATTATTTCTTCGTGCAGAAAGACAGCCGGCAGTGGACTTGTTGGATTTAATTTAATAAATCTTTTAATAAGACCGTTTAATCGAATCAATAGATAAAATAACAAAATACGGAAAATATACCTTGCTCCATTGCTGCTGTTAATCTGATCACGACGCTGCAACTGCTCTGATGAAGAATCTGGCGTGATCCAAGGATTCACGATCTCCCACCAACTGTTGATGCATTCCTTGACCGGTTTCAACAGTTCACTACTTTACCCGATGGAGAGGTTAGGCAGTGCGAGCTTTATAGAACAAAGGTCCTCACACCCTCACTGGCACCCTCTATGGCCGATTTTCAAGTGTGTGAGGAGGTGTAACCCCTCCTCCTTTATATAGAGGGAGAAAGAAAGAATAATCTAAATTTAGATTTGAAACCAAACCTATGTTCCTTTATGGATAGAGATTTCTTTATCCCAGATACCTAGGATATACTTGATATTATCATCAAGTTATCTTTATCCATTATCAAATATTATCTAATATATAATAATAAATATTATTATTAAATATTATTAAATATTTAATTATTGGGCCAACAATTTTCTACTAGGCATACATGGGTTGTCGCCCCTCTGAGACCAGACGTCGTACACTTTATGGCCGTTGCACTTTGAGCTCATCCATCACGGTATCTGACCATATGACTTTCTACATATTCGAGGTTTCCATTTTAGACCACACTATACATCAACGAACATACCCGATGATCACTTAACGTGTGGATGTTTTACGTAATAATTAATATTATTACGCGACATATGTGATATATGATATTATCACACGTAATGTCTACCGTATGATTAATTCGTATAAACTTTATCAACGTGCTGCGCATTACACGTATCTCGAATTAATCCTAACAGACTTTATAAGAGTGTGTGATGTTTCCACCACTAAAATTATCAAGGCGATTACTTCAAGCTAAATCTTATCCATAGTGAAGGAAAAAAAATGAATGCAGCGGAGAAAAGCGTTGTGGTCATAGGCCTTTTTTGGAGCCTCGTCATAGGCGTTAATGTGACATCTTATGAAGGAACCGCAACTTACACTGCCAATGAGAACAGCCGTAAGCGTTATATACTCTCTCCTCGTACCCAATCTGTTCTAAAAGTAAACAATAATAATTTTTTTAAAACAAAAGAAAAATAATTTTTATTCACTATATACATTGCCCTTTGCATCGGTATAATTTTGTGGTTTTCCTTTTCTATTTCATACTTATAATTTTCTTCACATCCATTTTTCTTATGGTTTATTTTTTAGATTTAGTTCCATGATTTACGTCCAACACGTTTAATGTCTTATTTTTTGTCCAAATGTTGAAGTTGTGGCAGATCCAAAGTGTAAAACGTCACTGAGCATTAGTGTGGTAGCAAGTGAGGCGATATGGAATAATGGAGAAGCGTGTGGGAGGTATACAACGATAAGTTGCACGGATACTCAATACTGCAATACTAACATTAAAGTTTTTGCACAAATAGTTAATGTCTGTACTAACTGTGAGACATCCTTCATATTGTCAGAAACTAGATATTTTGGTATGGTCAACACAAATGTGGATTGGGTCCACATGCAGTGGTGACAAATGCTACTCGGGTGACCAATGTTTTGCCACTCACACTTACATTACCATCTCTCAAGGCAAAAAAACAAAATTTCCAATCGACTCATTCAGTGAGTTTGGCCAGATATCAGCCTACTTTTTCTGTTGGTTTTTGGTTTCGATGTTGTGTTTTCATGTTAAGATTTGCGCATGTACTTTGATTGGAAACTCCCACCAAAGGAGTTGTTCTTCATCCTTGTTTTATCTGTTTTTCAATTAAATTTAGACAAGTGCCACTTGATATTTGACTTTTTCAATCTGATATTTGAGAA
Source organism: Eustoma russellianum (assembly GCA_036186865.1). NCBI lineage: Eukaryota > Viridiplantae > Streptophyta > Magnoliopsida > Gentianales > Gentianaceae > Eustoma > Eustoma russellianum. The sequence goes on from AP025052.1 coordinate 18,918,710, forward strand.
GTTACAACTAGGGTTTCATATGAAAGGGAATTCTTAAGAAATTCGTCGAGATTATGGTACGTCTTCGAATATATATTCAAATTCATAACTAAATAGTAACCACATTATTCTAGGAGCTGTCATAGCCGCATTATTCTTAGTCAATCATTCACTGAAAAATATTACTCCCTCCATTCCAATTTCATTTTCCATCATTTTTTTAACGGTTTTAAAGTTATTGAAGTGGAAGCCCCCAGTTGGTTCGTGCAAGGAGATGCCTAACAATTGTGAAGACAAGTTCACAACCAGAAGAAATCGCAGCGTTACTTGCAGATATTGGTGACAATTTCTTGTATACGTTGAAAAATTTGATTATTTTTGAAAGTCTTTTTCTATTTTTCCGGTGGTGTTGAAAACGTTGAAAAAACAGAAATTGAAAGTAAAAGTGCCGAAAGTAAAAACACCAAGATTTATACTGGTTCGGTCAAAACGACATACTCTAGTCTTTGAGGACACCTTCCTCGCTATTCACTAATCACCAAAAACCCCTTAGAACAAAGGTAGCTGGAGTTATACGACAACTCCTTTAATGTCCACACCATTTACAAAGAACAACAACAATAAATCAACAAAAACACCACCACCTCACTAATGAAGGTTTGATCACACCTTGATCAACCTTGTACAAGAATGGGACACGTATAGGTGGTATGTATGAAGCCTATACAGATTATAGGATGCATATTTTATAGGCTTAAGGCTATGTGCAAGAGAAGAAGATAGGAGAAGAAGAAGAGTCTTGCTTTGCACTTGATAGAATATGAAAATGAGTCTCATCTTGTGTTTGATCTTCTTGCTTGCTTTTGTAATGTGTGGAACGCCCCCTATGGCTGAATGCTCTCTTAAAGAATACCTTGAATACCCTTGGAAGATACCTTGTATTGCCTTGTGACATACCTTTTCTTACTTGGCAAAATATGATTGGACAAGTGATGTGTCTTTGCCTTGTTGCCATTATATGATAGAGTCTTCATTTATCCACCTTGGCACATAATATATCATGGAAATTACCAAGAAAAATGTGAAAATAATTCAAATTTCAAATGTCTTGATTGCTAATCAATCATAAGTGTGATAGACCCTTAATTTTTGGAATAAATTGCACCTTGAATCCTTTCCAAAATCATCCACACACACATGTGCTGAAAACTTCAGCATTTTTTGAATTTCGAAAGCTTACCATGTGTGTATTGGTCTCCATCAATACTAGAATTCATTTGTGGATCATTCTCGACCAATCATAGTGCAAAATAAGCTCCACCTAGGCTACAAATATGCTCAATCAGCTGCCCCACCTCAGCTCACATGTGCTGAAAATAACTTTTGAATTTTGAAAGATAATGATGTAGTATCTTCATATACATGGTACATTTCAATCATCATTTAAATTTGTTTTCTAGAATACTCCAAGATATGTCTTGAATGTGTAAGACATGTCTAGATACATGCCACATATTGTAGAAAAAACATCCCCTTAAGAATGTAGAAAAACGAATTTTCGACTTCCGTCAATTGCGTGATTTTTGTACAATTTATTGCAAACTCCTTAGACATGAAAATTTTGTTATATACCATATAATATACATAATATAATGTATAATTTCATCTCTGAAAGGTGTAACAAAAATTGGGCATGTTGTGTACTAATTTGAATTTGAATTTTCAAGAAATTAACGCAAATGATATGTAATTGATATATTATGGTATGACTTTGGTGATGTATTTGACATATGGTGCACAAAAGTTTATGTATTTGGAGTGTATATTGGCTGGCCATCTTTGTATGGTAAGTATATGACATGTCGGTGATGGTTCGGTAGTCATTTGATGTGGCGACTTTCGGTTGACAAACTTGTGACATGTTGGTATATTTTTGGAAGCTTGATGACATGGAATATATGACTTGAAATATGTATATACTCAAAAGGATGATGTGTACATGGTGGCTTGACATTTATATACGTTGATGACGTGTCGATGAAATATCAAGATAGAAATATATAGCTTGTCGTCTTTTAATATATATATATAGATATATATATAGCATATATATGCAGCCATGTATATATCTATGGAGTGTGGAGAAGAACTTTCCATTTGAGATTTGTTTCCGAATAGGCATTTTCAAATATATCTCCTTAAGCACTTCATTTAATGAACTAGTTTACTTCATCTCCTTAAGCAATTCATTAAATGAACTAGTTTAATTCAATTAACATGGCACCTGAAAATAAATTAAACAAAACAAATGTTTGCCATATGATTTAATCCTTAACGCTTCATGGCACGTTAGTATAACAATGATATATAAAACATATAAAGCATATTTATCACGTATGCATGTCATGTAACACTTAAATCATGTATTTCGAAAACAAGTAACATTTAAATCATGCATTATGAAATCATTCAAACCCCGGTCTCTCAACAATCTCCTCCTTTTAATGATTTGAAAAATAACCTTTAGTCATGATTTAAATGTGTCATAATCGTTGGGCCTACAATCATGCATTCATAAATTTTAATTTCAAAATTTGAATTTCAAAACTCTCCCTTAAGTTGTGCTCCCCCTTACGTCGATCTCTCTCCCTTAAATCATGCTTTTCAATCTCTCTCCTTTAAATCATGCTTTTCTCCCCTTTTATTTTGTAAATCACATAAAAAACGCAATTAGTAGCAATAACATATCAACAAAAATCATGCCTAATTTAGATTGTATATTTTCATACGTGTCTTGATTAAGTGCTTTTATGAATATGTCGGCTACTTGTTCATAAGTACAAACGTGTTCTATAGTGATATCGCCACCATGTACATGATCGCGAAGAAAATGACATCTTACGTCCATATGTTTTGCCTTAGAATGTAAAATATGATTCTTAGATAAGTTAATAGCACTAGTACTGTCACAATTTATGGGAATTCGATTTACAACTATTCCAAAATCTAAGATTTGTTGTTTTAGCCATAGTAATTGTGTACAGCAATGACTAAGGGCTATGTATTCTGTTTCAGTGATGGATAATGCTACACTAGCTTGCTTTTTCGAAAACCATGATATTAATGAATTATCAATGAATTGACATGTGTCACTTGTGCTTTTTCTATCTATTTTACATCCTCCATAATCGGCATCAGTATAAGCATGAAAATTAAAATTCACAATTTTTATTGTACCAAAGTTCTAATGTGGGGGTATGCTTACTGTACTGAAGTATCCTTTTTACAACATTAAAGTGTGAGACTTTAGGATTACTTTGAAAACAAGCACACATACAAACAATAGACATAATATCGGGTCTATTTGAAGTAAGATAAAGAAAAGCACCAATCATAGATCTATACAATCCATTATCAAAATGTTTTCCATTTTCATCTTTATCAAATTTTGTGGCTACACTCGTAGGGGTGGTTGATGGTTTCAAGTTTTCAAAGTTAAACTTCTTAATCATGTCATTTACATATTTTACTTCACTTATGTGTATTTCTTTACTAGTTTGCTTAATTTGCAAGCCAAAAAAATAATTTAGTTTGCCTACCATAGACATCTCAAACTTGGATTTCATACAAATTTCAAATTCTTCCACTAACTAATCACATGTAGACCCAAAAAAATATCATCAAAATAAATTTAAATAATAAGCTAATTCGACTTTTCTGGTTTTAAGAATAAAGTATTTTCGATGGTTCCTCTTTTAAATCCATTTTCTAAGAGAAAATTAGCAAAGTGATCGTACCAAGCTCTAGGAGTTTGTTTAAGCCATATAATGCTTTCTTTAACTTATAAACATGATTAGGACATTTTATATCCTCAAATCCAGGTGGTTGCTTTACATAAACTTCTTGTATAAAACCTTTTAAAAATGCACTTTTTGCATCTATTTGATCAAGTTCAGAATCTTTTATGCAAGTAATAGCAAGTAATAATCGTATGGCTTTTAAATGTGCTATGGGGGCAAATGTCTCTTCATAATCTATTCCTTCTTCTTGGGCTACAAGCCTAGCTTTATTTCTAACAATTTTATCATCCTCATTCATTTTATTTCTAAAGACCCATTTCGTGTCAATTATTGTTTTGTCTTGTGGTTGGAGTACTAAATCTCATACATCGTTTCTTGTAAATTAATTTAATTCGTCACGATAGCATCAATCCAAGAAGAATCATTCAAAGCATCAAACATATTCTTTGGTTTCATTTCAGAAATCATAGCATGGAATTGATTAATTTCATCTTGATCTATTCTTCTATGTGGTCGTACACCTTGAGATAAGTCGCCTATTATGAGGTCGTGTGGGTGATCTCTATGCCATCATGGTTGATTATTTTCTATGTTCTCATGCAGTTCTAAGTGATCATGCATTTTTAGTGTGTAATGCTCATCATGTATGCTATTTTCTTCTATATCATCCATCACGTGTTTTAATTCAAAAACATCATCATATTCTTTATTTATTTCAATTTTACCAAATTCATTGAATTTCACATGAATATATTCTAAAATTTGTCTAGTGATGGGATCATAACATCCTTATGCCTTAGAATTCACAGAATATCCAACAAAAATGCATTCAATAGATTTAGACTCAAATTTATTTAAATTATCCTTTGTGTTTAATACAAAACATTTACATCCAGAAACAGAAAATAATCAATCTTTGGCATGCGATCATTTAAAATCTCATATGGTGTTTTGTTAATTTTCGTTCTAATTGATAAATGGTTAATTATATAACATGCACAACTTACGGCTTCCGCCCACAAAAATCTGGGCAATTGATTTTCACACAACATAGTTCTTGCAATTTCTTGCAACGTCCTATTCTTTCTTTTAACTACATCGTTTAATTGTGGGGTTATATGTGGTCAAAATTCATGCTTAATACCTTTCTCTTCACAAAACGCAATCATATCTTTATTTTTAAATTTGCTGCCTCTATCGTTCCTAATCTTTTTCACATTTACACCATATTCATTTTCAAGTTGTTTTATTAGTTTAGCAATCTCAACGGCACTATCATCTTTATTTGCAAGAAATAAAGTCCATACATAGCGGAAAAATCATCAACAATAACACATGCATAGTGTCGCCCTCCAGGGCTTCTAGTACTACGAGGACCACACAAATCAATATGTAATAATTCTAAGACTCTAGATGTGCTAATTTCATTTTTAGACTTGAGTGATTCACGTGTTTGTTTGCCCTTAATACAAGATTCACACAACTTAAAGTTTTGCAAATCAAGTTTAGGCATTCTTTGTACTAGATTCTTACGTTGAAGTTTTTCAGGAGTGGAGATGCCAATGTGTCCTACACGTCTATGCCATAAATTCACATTCGGTTCATTTGACATAAAACACTATCTTTTGCATCTAACATATCATCTATAGATAATGTAAAAATATTTCTTTCTCTTTTTTCTTTTTATACTGTTTCTCCATTTTTATTAACAATGTTGCAATATAGGTGAAAAAAACACACATCAAAACCACTATCAAGAAATTATGAAATACTAAGCAAGTTGTAGGATAAGTTGCTTACCAAGAATATGTTGGATATCTGAACAGTTCTTGGATTTCCGATTGTTTCTTTTCCAATGATCCTGCCTTCATTGTTATCTCTAATTGTTCCAGATCCTCCTTTTGTAATCTTCTTTAATTTTGAGAGTAGGGTTTGGATCACCTGTAATATGTCTTGAACAACCATTGTCAAGGAACCACTTGTGTGCTACATCTTTGTGTTTAGGTGATCCCTACAAAGTATAACAATCATTTAGGTACCCTTTATTTTGGGCGTATGGCCGAACCTATCATTGTAAGCATAAGATGATTTTTGGTTTTGATATGCATTTCAGTTTACATGCAAAGTGCCTGATCTAGATGCATGATATGAAAGTCGCATATACATTAATGGCTTTCTTTCATACCTATATAGTACATGATTATACTTTCCATGTCATGAAAAAAAAGTAGCGCGATTAGATGCAATAGATGGCTCGCTAGTTTGCATTGTCGCCTTCTCAGGCTTTACAATCGTCTTAAATACATGTGGTTGCTTAGACGAAGATAAAACAAAATTTTTAGACTTGTTTGTACCTGATTATCTTTAATATACCCTAATCCAGTTTTGTCAGTTTCATGCTTTTGAGAAGAAATGAGACGATCTAACATGCAAGTTCCTATATCGAATTATTTTATCATCTTTTCTATGTCTGCGCTTCTTGATCTCAAATCTGAGCTCTCGGCTTTCATTACAGTATTCTCTGATGTCAAAGATGCAATTTGAGATGTTAACGATTTAGTCATGCTAGACGACTCCTCTTTTGAATCGTTTAATTGAGATACAAGATTTGTGTTTTTAATATTCTGACAATTTCTTATCTTCAATTTAACGCTTCTTTTCTTTTGCAAGAGTCTTAATAAATTTATGCAATTCAAGATATTGACTAAACAGATCATCATACGAAGGTTCAGAATCAGAATCGGAGTCAGAATGTACCTCAATAGATGCTTTGAATGCAAATCATACTTGAGCAATTTCTTCTTTGGCTTCTTCACTATCAGAATCGGATGAATCATTCCATGTGGAGGCTTTGAGGGCTCTTCTTGTACTGCTTTGCTTAGGTTCTGAGACGGGTCTAGTTTGTGGGACCGTGCACCTACAATAAACACCACTAGAGGGAGGTTGAGTAGTGGTTAGCAGAAATTACACTACTACCCTTGATAAAAATCCCCTTTGAAAACAGAATCTGAGACTACCTCAGATTCAGAATCCATTTTTGAAAAATTCAAAAATACTTGTACACAACTCCAAAAATTATGAAAATATCCAGAACGTAACTTCAATGTGTTAAAAAGACTCTTTCCAACAATTAGACAAACATAAGATCGTTGTCCTTTCAAACAAATAAAAAGATTCAGATGGTCAATTAGGACAGAATTAGATAGAATTTTGCTGAAATTGGAAAACTTGTCTCTCTTTGAATACTTAACCAAAAAGGTTGATCTTTATGTCAAAACACTCCTTAGGATGTCTTGTTTATGTTTTCAAAAATGCCCTACCCTAAACAATTCTTGATTAAAACAGAATTCAAGTTTTCTCAAAACTGGTCAGATTGCAGCTAGATTGGAGCAGTTATCTTGCAAAGACTGAAAGACTAACTTTCCTTTGCTCAAGTTAAGTGGTTCTTGTTGTAAATGAAAGCTAACAATCTGAGTATAACTCCACCAAAAACCACAAATTTTTGAAAGTGTTTAGCTATTTTTTCAAAATGTGAGAAGTTGTGTGAAAATTGCAGTGAAAAACGAGCAGAAAACAGAAATGTAGAAGCAAGATAAGAATACCGAGAATTTATCCTGGTTCGATCATGTAGCGCCCCAGCCCGATACCGTTATCGGAACCAGTGCACCCGCCGTAGCCTACTATGAGAACTACGAAGCGTCAAGCAGATCAAGCATACATCCTTCATAATGTAAGTTAAAACCAGCGGAAACGTCATAAAATCTAAACCTTCATCGTCAATATTACAACCAGAAACTGCAGCGGAAATAAAACTGTTTGTTCATCTAGCCGACATAAGTTTAAGAACAACTTAATAACAATGAGTTTCCAAACTTAAACAAAATAGTCCAGCATCTATCTATTCCTTTGTCCATCATCCCATTGAGCCCACTCGCCGTCGTCTTTGATAAATATCAACTCATAATCAGGCTCACCTGAAAAGGAGACAGAATGATTGTTCTTAGCGAAAACTTCGCCAGCAAGTAACCCGTCTATACACCCTACGGAATCACACACATCGAGTCACCAGTGTATAAAACATTGCCCAAAAATAAGGTGCTCGGGTTAACAAATAGCATCTTAATAAGCATTACTCAAAACAGATAAAGCACATATGCGAACACAGTTACGGGAACCAACATATATTAAAACAACGTATCACATAAACAAGTCATAGACTAACCACATTTCTTGCATGTCAAGTCTTATGCTTCGCGTATCATGATGCATGTACTTCTTTAAAATCACACACAACACCCATGCATATGTCTTCTTTCATAAACATGTCATGCATGTCATTTCACAAAACATTTCATCACTTTACATATCATATTCTTCGCGTAGCAGAACTTTATACCCTGTGGGTGATCAGTCCACAGCCATCATAACTTTATACCCCGTGCTGAAAGGTCCACGGCCCCATAACATATACTTTATACCCCGTGCTGAAAGGTCCACGGCCCCATTACATATATCATATATCCGTGCTGATAGGTCCACGGCCCCATAAAATACTTCATTTTCCGTGCTGAAAGGTCCACGGCCCCATAACATACTTTATACCCTGCTGTTGATTCACAGATCACGCTCTTTATACCCTGCTTTCGCAGACGTGACTTTTATACCCTGTGATCAACCAGCAGCCATTTTGTCTTTCGCAAACTTTACCTTTCTTGTTCTTTTGCAAAACATATCTCAAATCAAATGCAAGTGCCCATGTCATGATGCAGGATGCACAAATAGCTTCATATCAACATGTAACACACACACACATACATCTTGTCTATCAAGGATATGGTCTTGCACCTCAAACACTCCCTAAACGTGTTTTACCAAGTCCATTTGTCTCACTTATTCACTAGAATTCAATCTTATGCTTATTTAATCAAACTTACCATCTACACCTCAAATATACCTCAAATACCCTTGCATTTTATGTTCAAAAGAAGTGTATAAAGTTACTACACTTACATAGGGCGCTTAAAGGGTCAAAAATACTTCCAGAATACTTGGAACGCCACTTGGAGCGCCTAATGTGGACATGAAGCGCCTCTACTAGGCGTTCGAAGTGTTCGGGGATGATTCAGGACACATTGAACACCACATGAAGCGCCTAATGTGACATGAAGCGCCTCATGTAGGCGTTCGAAGTGTTCTGACGGTTCTAAATTGCAGTTTTTCTGTACGGGAAAGCTCCAGGACACATGGAACGCTACATGAAGCGCCTATAGTGACATGAAGCGCCTCATGTAGGCGTTCGAAGTCTTCTGACGATGCCAAACTGCAGTTTTTCTGCAGTAACTTCCACCCAACTCCTTTCTTCTTCAACCCTTCCAGATTCAACACTTAAAGATCCATCTTAACAACTAGATTCATCATACTTAACATACATCTAATCATGAATTGATGCTTAGTGAATGTCTAACAAGATCCACTCTAAATCTTCAATCATTCACCACCTTCAAGAGTTATCATCAACAATACCCAACCAACAAGACTACAACAATGTCATCACTCATCCCTCAATTTCCTGTACTTACTCTCAACATCTAAGTGTATACAATCAACACAAGAGTAGAGCAAGACAAGAAACACATCAACATATACACTCTCATGGGCATGGTTGACTAACAACAAATACTGCACAACTATTTCAGAAATATGGCCCAAAGAACAAGACTTACACAATTAGCAACAAGACTTACATATAACAAAGCATGTATGATAGACAAGACAAGAATACTAATGTGTGATTCATGTTTTCTCTTTGTAAGAACATAGGGCCTAAAGTATCAAAATTTACATAAAGCGTATAGAAAGATTACTTGCCTTGGAATCTAGATAAGCTTACGGATTTACTGCAGAATTTCTGTAAGAGTTGAACCTAGGTTGCACGTTCTTCCTCCTTTCCTTCTTCTTCCCTCCTTCTTCCTTCCTCTTTCTTTTCTCTCTCTCTTTTCTCAGAATTTTTCCTTCTTCCTTTGTTGTCAAAACCGCCCCTCATGCTGAGAAGGGGAAGTTATACCCAACTTTGTAACTCCCTTAACTCCTAGTAGGGACTATTTTGCTAATTTTCCGTACTTCCTTTTAATTCTATTTTTAACCCCTTTCTTTTGTTTTTCTATGTTTTATGTACTAAGTCACATACCCTACATAATTAATTAAGTTGCATTCAAAGTTGACCTAAGTATCGAAAGTTGCGCTTAAAAATCACGGGGTGTAACATTCCACCCCCCTTACAAAAAGTTTCGTCCTCGAAACTTACGTACCTTAGTCAAAGAGCTGAGGATACTTCTCCCGCATTTGTTCTTCAAGCTCCCAAGTGGCTTCCCGTTCCGTGTGATTGCTCCATTGAACCTTTACATAAGGGATCACTCGCTTCCTCAACACTTGATCCTTTCGGTCCACAATTTTCACGGGTACTTCCTCATATGTAACATCGTCCTTGAGTTCCAAAGGTTGAGCTTCAAGTACATGACTTGGATCCGCCACGTACTTTCTTAATTGTGACACGTGGAATACATTGTGAACTTGCGCCAACACCGGAGGTAATGCCAATCTATATGCCAAGGCGCCTACCTTCTCCAGTATTTCATAGGGACCAATGAAACGAGGGCTTAGCTTGCCTTTTACTCCAAACCACATGACGCCTTTCGTAGGTGATACCTTCAAATAAACTTTATCACCCACATCAAAATCCAATGGTCGTCGTTTGGAATCTGCCCAACTCTTGCTACGGTCCTGAGCCGTCTTGAGTCTTTCCCGAATGACCTTCACCCTCTCTAACGTTTTCTCTAATAGCTCAGGTCCAGTAATGATCCTCACGCCCAATTCGTCCCAATAAATCGGAGACCTACATTTCCTTCCATACAAAGCCTCAAAAGGAGCCATATCAATTGCGCTGTGGTAACTATTGTTATAAGAAAACTCCATCAGTTTTACCATTCCGTCCCAACTCCCTTTAAAATCCAGCACGCAAGCTCTTAGCATATCTTCCAAGGTTTGAATTATCCGCTCGGACTGTCCATCAGTTTGAGGATGATACGCCGTACTCAACCTTAATTCCGTACCCATGGCTTCTTGGAATGCTGTCCAAAACTTAGATGTGAACCGTGAATCTCGGTCGGATACTATACTTACTGGGACTCCATGCAAGCTAACAATACTGTCCATATACAAGTTCACTAATTTATCAAGAGGTGCTTCACTTGAAACGGGTAGGAAATGGGCAGACTTTGTTAAACGATCCACGATCACCCAAATCATGTCACATCCACTCCTTGTCTTTGGTAAACCAGCTACAAAATCCATTGTGACATGTTCCCATTTCCATTCTGGAATTTCCAACGGCATCAACAATCCACCGGGTCGTTGATGTTCCGCCTTGACTTGTTGACACACCAAACACCTCTCTATGAATTCCGCAATATGTCTTTTCATCCCAGACCACCAATAGTAACGCTTGAGATCTCTATACATTTTGGTGCTACCGGGGTGTATTGATAACCTCGAATTATGAGCTTCTTGCAAAACTTCTTTCCTAAGTTCGTCAACATCCGGAACGCATAATCTTTCCCTGAACCATAAGCTCCCATCCTCCTTAGTCCGAAATCCTTCAACTTGACTATGTTTCACCCTTTCCATTATCTCACTTAAAGCCTTATCTCTCTTCTAAGCCTCCTTTATCCTATCAATCAAACTCGGTGTGATGGTCAATGCTGTCAGGACGTTCACCGTGGATTCCACCAAATCCAAACCAAATTCCTCCATCTCTCTTTCCAATGGTGATTGTCGTGCATGGCTGGACTTTCTACTTAAGGCGTCGGCTACCTTGTTAGCCTTTCCCGGGTGATAATGAATAGTTAGGTCATAGTCTTTTAGCAATTCCAACCATCTCCGCTGCCTCATATTCAATTCTTTCTGCGAGAACAAATACTTTAGACTCTTATGATCCGTGAATACCGCGCACTTCTCTCCATACAAATAATGCCGCCAGATCTTCAAGGCGAACACAACCGCGGCAAGTTCAAGATCATGTGTGGGATAGTTTTGCTCATAAGGCTTTAGCTGTCTTGAGGCATATGCGATGACTCGTTCGTTTTGCATTAAAACACAACCTACAAACAAGGCGTTAGTCTAAACTTAATGGGTATACAAGATCATAACCTTATACTATAATTTACGTACCTAACCCGTTCTTTGACGCATCACTATAAATCACAAATCCATCCGTTCCAGAGGGTTGGGTCAATACTGGAGCTGTCGTTAATCTCTTCTTAAGCTCCGTAAAACTTTGCTCGCATTCAGCCGTCCACTCAAACTTGGACTTCTTTTGAGTAAGGCGACTGAGAGGTACGGCAATCCTCGAGAATCCCTCAACAAATTTTCTGTAATAACCCGCTAGACCCAAGAAACTTCGCACTTCGGTGACATTGGTAGGTCTAGGCCATTCAGTTATAGCTTCCACCTTCTTCGGGTCAACAGCAATCCCCTCTTCTGATATCACATGACCCAGGAAAGCTACACTTCTTAACCAGAACTCACACTTGCTAAACTTTGCATAAAGTTGTTTCTGCCTCAAAATGCCTAGTACGGTTCTCAAATGCTCAGCGTGAGTTTCTTCGTTAGGGGAATACACCAGAATATCATCTATGAATACCACAACAAACTTGTCCAACTGCTCTCGAAAGACGGTATTCGTAAGATCCATAAAAGCCGCAGGGGCATTTGTCAATCCAAATGGCATCACTAAAAATTCATAGTGACCATACCTCGTGCGGAAAGCTGTCTTTGCGATGTCCTCGGCCTTCACTCGTAATTGATGATATCCTGATCGGAGGTCAATTTTAGAGAAGATTTTAGCACCCTTGAGCTGGTCAAACAAGTCCTCAATTCGTGGAAGGGGATACTTATTCTTGATAGTAACTTTGTTCAGCTCTCTATAATCAATACAAAGCCTCATGCTGCCATCCTTTTTCTTTACAAACAAAACAGGTGCTCCCCAGGGCGATACACTAGGGCGGATAAACTTCTTGTCCAATAACTCCTGCAGTTGTTCCTTCAACTCTCTCAATTCTGCCGGAGCCATTCTATAAGGAGCTTTAGAAATAGGTTCTGTCCCTGGAATCAAGTTGATCTCAAATTCGACTTCTCTCGGGGGTGGTACTCCTGGTAAATCTTCCGGAAACACATCAGGAAATTCGTTGACTACTGGAATTTGTTCAATAGGCGATACCTCCTAAGTAACATCCATGGCATACACTAGAAATCCCTCAGCACCTTTCCTTAATGCCTTGCGCGCTTGTGCAACCGACACGTACACCTTTTTGGGTACCTTCTTTCGTTCCGCATCTCCTTGAAATATTACCTCCTCCATCTTAGCATTCTTGATTGTCACTTGCTTCAACCGACAATCAATATTAGCGTGATTCTTGGCTAGCCAGTCCATTCCTAATATGACGTCAAAGTCATACATCTGAATAGGGATCAGTGTGGCAGGGAATGTTTTTCCTTCAAACTCCAATTCACAATCCCGGTACCGATGATACGAAACCATAATTTGATCTCCGGCCGCTTGAACACAATACGGAGTTTCTAACCATTCAGGCAGACTACTCAGGTGTTTAGTGAATCTCTTTGCTACGAAGGAGTGGCTTGCGCCGCTATCAAAGAGCACGTTGGCAGGTACCTTATTTACTAAAATCACACCTGCTACTACGTCAGTAGCCTCCTGCACATCCGTATCCGTCATGAGATGTACACGGGCATTTGCTCTAGGCTTCGCTCTCGGCTGCTGAGCCGCCTCTTTAGGATTATTTTTCTTCATCTCCGGGCAGTCCCTAATCATGTGACCCACTTGACCGCATCGGAAACATGCTCCAGCCACTTTCCTACACTCTCCAACGTGGTTCCTATTGCAATGTGGACAAACTCCTACCGCCTGCTGAGCTACTTGATTCTGGGGTGGCAGTCTCTGAAAATTTCCAACTGGGCCTCTCTTTGGAATCTTGACCCAACGTCCGGGTCTTCCACCAACTCTCACATCCTCTCTTGGCCTCTTGCCTCTTTCAGCCCCTCCTATGCTAGCTGCTCTTGCCGCCACTCGGCGAAAATCACTCTCAACACGGTAACACGCATCTAGCATATCCTCATAAGTTTTCATCCCTGCATTCACTATTGCTGATTGTACCCTCGAGTCCAAACCCCTCTCAAACTTTGTCATCTTAAGACGATTATCAGACATAATCGCAGGGGCAAACTTACCTAAGGCATGAAAACGATCTGCATACTCCGACACCGTCATCCTTCCTTGCTCCAATCTGTCAAATGCTCTTATCTTGTCCAATATTGCAGTCTCCGGTACGTAGTACTTCAGGAAAACATCACAAAACTGTGTCCAAGAGATTGGTGGGGTCATTCTCAACACCGTTCCTTCCCACCATTCGCCAGCCTTGCCACTTAGAAGGGGTGTGGCCACCTTAACTTTTATCTCATTCGGAACTTGCACCAGCCGGAAACATTTCTCAACCTCAGCCAACCAATGCTGAGCCTCTTCAGGATCCGTACATCCACCGAACTCCGGCACCCTCATCTTCCTCATCTCTCCATAAAAGAACCTGATGTTATGCTGTGGCGGTGGTGGAGGCGGAGGCTGATGCTGCTGCACATACCCTTGTGCAATGACCGTCAGCGCATCAGTAAGTACTTGGGGTAAAACCACTTGTGGTGGCTGGTTCTCCTGTCCATTGCCAGAGTTGCCTGTGTTATCTCTTCTTGGAGGCATATTTCTCTGAAAAGGTCAACATTACATTGGCATTCAGTAAATACAAGGATTACTGAAAGCTCGAACGCGTGCTACTAGGTAAGGTGTGTAGTACAACTATTAATACAAAGTTAGATAATAAGACGCGCTCGCACACACCCAACCCATATCATACTTAACCACTAAAGAGATCAACACTTATAAATAAAGATCAACCTTAGAGGAGAATCATAGCTTAAGTGTTTAAAAATCATGAACCTAAGTTTCCGAATTTATCCTGGTTCGATCATGTAGCGCCCCAGCCCGATACCGTTATCGGAACCAGTGCACCCGCCGTAGCCTACTATGAGAACTACGAAGCGTCAAGCAGATCAAGCATACATCCTTCATAATGTAAGTTAAAACCAGCGGAAACGTCATAAAATCTAAACCTTCATCGTCAATATTACAACCAGAAACTGCAGCGGAAATAAAACTGTTTGTTCATCTAGCCGACATAAGTTTAAGAACAACTTAATAACAATGAGTTTCCAAACTTAAACAAAATAGTCCAGCATCTATCTATTCCTTTGTCCATCATCCCATTGAGCCCACTCGCCATTGTCTTCGATAAATATCAGCTCATAATCAGGCTCACCTGAAAAGGAGACAGAATGATTGTTCTTAGCGAAAACTTCGCCAGCAAGTAACCCGTCTATACACCCTACGGAATCACACACATCGAGTCACCAGTGTATAAAACATTGCCCAAAAATAAGGTGCTCGGGTTAACAAATAGCATCTTAATAAGCATTACTCAAAACAGATAAAGCACATATGCGAACACAGTTACGGGAACCAACATGTATTAAAACAACGTATCACATAAACAAGTCATAGACTAACCACATTTCTTGCATGTCAAGTCTTATGCTTCGCGTATCATGATGCATGTACTTCTTTAAAATCACACACAACACCCATGCATATGTCTTCTTTCATAAACATGTCATGCATGTCATTTCACAAAACATTTCATCACTTTACATATCATATTCTTCGCGTAGCAGAACTTTATACCCTGTGGGTGATCAGTCCACAGCCATCATAACTTTATACCCCGTGCTGAAAGGTCCACGGCCCCATAACATATACTTTATACCCCGTGCTGAAAGGTCCACGGCCCCATTACATATATCATATATCCGTGCTGATAGGTCCACGGCCCCATAAAATACTTCATTTTCCGTGCTGAAAGGTCCACGGCCCCATAACATACTTTATACCCTGCTGTTGATTCACAGATCACGCTCTTTATACCCTGCTTTCACAGACGTGACTTTTATACCCTGTGATCAACCAGCAGCCATTTTGTCTTTCGCAAACTTTACCTTTCTTGTTCTTTTGCAAAACATATCTCAAATCAAATGCAAGTGCCCATGTCATGATGCAGGATGCACAAATAGCTTCATATCAACATGTAACACACACACACATACATCTTGTCTATCAAGGATATGGTCTTGCACTTCAAACACTCCCTAAACGTGTTTTACCAAGTCCATTTGTCTCACTTATTCACTAGAATTCAATCTTATGCTTACTTAATCAAACTTACCATCTACACCTCAAATATACCTCAAATACCCTTGCATTTTATGTTCAAAAGAAGTGTATAAAGTTACTACACTTACATAGGGCGCTTAAAGGGTCAAAAATACTTCCAGAATACTTGGAACGCCACTTGGAGCGCCTAATGTGGACATGAAGCGCCTCTACTAGGCGTTCGAAGTGTTCGGGGATGATTCAGGACACATTGAACACCACATGAAGCGCCTAATGTGACATGAAGCGCCTCATGTAGGCGTTCGAAGTGTTCTGACGGTTCTAAATTGCAGTTTTTCTGTACGGGAAAGCTCCAGGACACATGGAACGCTACATGAAGCGCCTATAGTGACATGAAGCGCCTCATGTAGGCGTTCGAAGTCTTCTGACGATGCCAAACTGCAGTTTTTCTGCAGTAACTTCCACCCAACTCCTTTCTTCTTCAACCCTTCCAGATTCAACACTTAAAGATCCATCTTAACAACTAGATTCATCATACTTAACATACATCTAATCATGAATTGATGCTTAGTGAATGTCTAACAAGATCCACTCTAAATCTTCAATCATTCACCACCTTCAAGAGTTATCATCAACAATACCCAACCAACAAGACTACAACAATGTCATCACTCATCCCTCAATTTCCTGTACTTACTCTCAACATCTAAGTGTATACAATCAACACAAGAGTAGAGCAAGACAAGAAACACATCAACATATACACTCTCATGGGCATGGTTGACTAACAACAAATACTGCACAACTATTTCAGAAATATGGCCCAAAGAACAAGACTTACACAATTAGCAACAAGACTTACATATAACAAAGCATGTATGATAGACAAGACAAGAATACTAATGTGTGATTCATGTTTTCTCTTTGTAAGAACATAGGGCCTAAAGTATCAAAATTTACATAAAGCGTATAGAAAGATTACTTGCCTTGGAATGTAGATAAGCTTACGGATTTACTGCAGAATTTCTGTAAGAGTTGAACCTAGGTTGCACGTTCTTCCTCCTTTCCTTCTTCTTCCCTCCTTCTTCCTTCCTCTTTCTTTTCTCTCTCTTTTCTCAGAATTTTTCCTTCTTCCTTTGTTGTCAAAACCGCCCCTCATGCTGAGAAGGGGAAGTTATACCCAACTTTGTAACTCCCTTAACTCCTAGTAGGGACTATTTTGCTAATTTTCCATACTTCCTTTTAATTCTATTTTTAACCCCTTTCTTTTGTTTTTCTATGTTTTATGTACTAAGTCACATACCCTACATAATTAATTAAGTTGCATTCAAAGTTGACCTAAGTATCGAAAGTTGCGCTTAAAAATCACGGGGTGTAACAGATCAATATGACCTGCTCCAGTCCCAAGGAATACCTTTCCTTGGATTTCACTATGGTATGAACCAAATTACAACAAGAACCAAGCTTGATCCTTGGGTTAAACACCAACACTATTCAAGACTTAGATGAACACCTCTAAGCAACTCTTAGTTGCAACACCCTTATTACTTATTGGTATAGTCTTATAGATTTGGCTAACCAATCTTACAAAGATACTCCAAGAAGGCGTGTATATTTACCTCTACAACAACAAGAAATGAAACACCTTGGCTACACCAAGAAAGAATCAAGAATAAGAGAATAGCAAGAATGATCTTCATGTTTGCTTGAAAGTTATGTGTTCTTCTTCTTCACATTTCCTTTCTATTGCTTGAAAGTTGTGTGTTCTTCTTCTTCACCTTTGCCTGCTATTTATAGGGTGAAATGAGCCTTGGGGATAAGAACTCCAACGTGTCACCATGTTCATCATCAATTCTTAGTTGTCTTCACATCATTGGTTGGCCACATAATCATCTTGTACACTTGGCAACATAAAGCAAAATGATTGGTCCACCTTAGAATTTCAGCATGGCCAAAATTTTCACCCTTGAAATAGTAATTAAAATGTGAAGATAAAGTAGTAGGATAATAGCCATAATAACTCCACTATCCCCTCAACTCCTTGGCAAGATAATAGGCATGTGGGAGTTGAACATTTCAAACAAAATCAGCTCCAACTTTGGCAATACTAGCCGTTGGTTTAAAAAATAGAATTTCCAAGTTGACAATTTTGCCAACTAGCTCCTTTTTGGTTGGTCCACTGGTCACCAAGCCATAAAATGAATAGCACACCATATCCACCTGAATATACACGTTTTTTTAACCCATATATATGTATATCAACTCAGATTTTTGAAGAAGAAATCAACAAATAATGGTTGACAAGATTATGTCAACATATAACACTAAAATTCCCACTATTTCTTCTTGTATGTAGTGATCATTTTCACACCTTGAACACCTTTAAATTCTCTAAAATATGATGATTAATATCCCCCAATAACATATAGAAGAAGGTCTTCAAGAAAGAAATGGAATGTGACATCTCAGCCTGTCACATATCCCGCTACTGTCAAGAATATCATCATTTGAGAAAAATAATACAAAACCACCATATAATCTTCACAATAATCATAAATGAACTCTAGAATGAAAATAAGAATATACTCAAGAGATTCCTTGAGCGAAAATACCAAAAATACCCTCAGGGGTAAAATGACCAAAATGCCCCTGGTGTGAGAAAACTCCAGAAATGATCCCGATGGTCATAAATGAACATAAAAACACCTTTGTTATGATAAATATAATATGAATGTGTACTTGAAACATTTTCACCATGTCATGTTCCTACAAAACTCAAAATACCAATTTTGCCCTTTTTTGGTAAGTTGTAGAAACTTCCAAGGCACTTTAGTCACAAGACATTATTATTATCATAAAAAACAAGTAATAAACTCACAATATACATATATGAAACATATATAAAGGAAAACAATCATTTTATCACTTTTTAGAAAAAATTTCACCAAAAACGCTAGACATCGATCGATCTATGTCTCAATTTTAGAGACTGATGTATACATTGATCGATCGATGTAGAGATCTATGTACATCGATCTTTCACTGGGAGATATATGTAGAGATATATGTATACATCGATCTGTAGCTGAGAGATCTATGTAGAGATCGATGTCACTTTTCATTTGCTTCAACTTTAGTTCAACTTTTCATCACTTATAACACCATATATGACATTTTTAAGAATTCACCACCTAAAATCATGACCTTGAAAATTATCCAAACATATTTCTCAACATTCTCCTCCTTTTGGATGATTTTCAGAATAACTTAACATGATTTTAATGTTACAACTATTTAACAATTATATACCACATTTTTACCTAATGAATTGTTTTGAAACCTCACCAATTACCAATTGTTTCACCAATTCTATACCAATTGTTTTCAAACTCTCAATTCTTGTGTTTTTAACATATGTGTTTATGTTCTCCCCCTCAAATTATACTCCCCCTAACCTATGCTCTAAAACTTATACCAATTGAAACTTAGCATATTATTCAACTCAAATCCAAATCATGACTTACCAACTAAAATCATGCTCTTACTAAAATCATGCTCTTATTCTATCTGCCCCTTTATTTTGCAAATCATGCAAAAGATAGAACTGTGCAATGGTATCGTAAGTCATCATACCTAACTTGGCTCGTAAGTTTTCAAAAGTGTATTGATTAAGGGGTTTGATGAAGATATCAGCTATTTGGTGATCAGTCCTTAATGGTTTATAATTATATCCTTATTTTGAACATGATCACAAAGGAAATAGTATTTTACCTTAATATGTTTGGCCTTAGAATGAAGTACCGGATTCTGAGAAAGATTGATCGCACTTGTGCTATCGCAGAAACTTTGAACCTTATTCATTTTAATGCCAAAATCACTAAGTTGTTGTTTAAGACAAAGTATTTGAGTAGTGCATAAGCTCAAGGCTGTATACTCGGCTTCAGTGGTAGAAAGAGCTATACTATCTTGCTTTTTAAAAAACCAAGAGATCAAGTTGGTTCCTATGCATTGACACATACCGCTAGTGGATTTTCTATCTAATTTGCAACCACCATAATCAGCTTCACTATATGCATATAATTCCAACTTAGCATTTCTATCATACCAAGGTCCTAAGTGAGGTGTGTGTTTAAGATATCCAAAGATCTTTTTCACCACATTGTAATGTGAGACTTTAGGACAAGATTGAAACCTAGCATGTATACACACACTAAACATGATGTAAGGTCTTGATGTAGTTAAGTATAACAATGAGCTAATCATAGACCTATATAGTGTGTCATCAAAAGGTTTACCATTTTCATCTTTGTCTAGTTTGGTGCTAACGCTCATAGGTGTAGGTGTTGGTTTCAACTCTTCGAAGCCAAACTTCTTAATCATATCATTAACATACTTAAGTTGGCTAATATGGATTCCTTGAAGGTTTGTTTGATTTGAAGCCCTAAGAAACAATTTAACTCTCCTACCATTGACATTTCAAATTCTGATTTCATATACTCTTCGAAGTCTTTTACTAAGGTATGGTTGGTTGAACCAAAATTTATATCATCTACATATATTTGGACTATTAACAAGTCATTATGTTTTCTTTTTAGAAACAACGTTTTGTCTATGGTCCCCCTTTGATAATTATTTGCAATAAGAAAGTTTGCAAATCTATCGTACCAAGCTCTTGGAGCTTGTTTCAAACCATATAAAGCTTTCTTAAGCTTGTACACATGGTTATGATTCTTCGGATCTTCGAATCCAGGGGGTTGTTTGACAAATACCTCTTCTTGGATTTATCCATTCAAGAACGCACTCTTGACATCCATTTGGAAGAGTTTAATATTGCTTAGACTTGCAATAGCAAGTAACAATCTTATTGCTTTTAGTCATGCAACAGGTGCAAAGGTTTCTTCATAATATATTCCTTCTCGTGGATTATAACCTTGTGCGACTAGTCTAGCCTTATTTCGTGTGATATTTCCTTGTTCATCGATTTATTTTTGAACACCCATTTCGTTCTTATTATAGACTTATTTTCGGGTTTAGGTACTAAGTCCCATAAATTGTTCCTTGTAAATTGATTCAATTCCTTGTGCATGGCGTCTATCCATGATATATCACCTAAGGCTTCTTTGACATTCTTAGGTTGTAAGTGTGAGATTAAGCTATGTCCTTCAAGTTGACTTATATTTTTACGTGTTCTAACCCCAACAATTGGATCCCCAATTATTAATTCTTTAGGGTGCCACCAATTCCTAGGTTGACTAGGTTCATCCTCATCTTATTCAAATGTTTCATTAGTGTGAACATTGTCGTTTACAATTGGATCATCTTGTAAGTTAGTTGTATTATCTTCCAATTGCAAAATCTCTTCATTTATTTCATCTAAGGGTTCATGTATGTCTTGTTCAGTGGGAGTTGGTTCTAGATGATCAAGTACAAGCTCAAGTAATATATCATCATCATCAAACATATTTTCAACATTATTCTCATGTTTATGTTGAGTTTTATCAATAAATTCAAAGCATGCATTTTCATTGAATTTCACATGTATAGATTCAATTATTTTTCTAGATGCAGGATTGTAACACCTATATGCTCTTGAATTAGTTGAATAACCAAGAAATATGCATTCAATAGACTTTTGTTCAAACTTGTCTAGATCATCTTTAGTATTAAGCACAAAACGTTTACAACCAAATAATAAGATAATCTACCTTAGATTGTCTATGGTTTAATAATTCGTAAGGTGTTTTATTTAATTTCTTTCTAATAGAAAGTCTATTTATAATATAACAAGCACAACTTACAGCATCAGCCCATAAATATCTTGGTAATTTATTTTCACATAACATTGTTCTAGCAACTTCTTGAATTGTTCTATTTTTATGTTCAACAACTCCATTGAGTTGTGGTGTTCCAGGTGGTGAGAATTCGTGTTTAATTCCATGTAATTCACAAAACTTGATTACATCCTTGTTTTTTAACTCTCCACCTCTATCACTCCTAATTCTTTTAACATTTTCTTCATAAATATTTTCGAGTTTCTTGATAAGAGTTTCGATTGCCAATAGAGCATCGTCTTTGTGTGTTAAGAACAATGTCCATATGTATCGTGAGTAATCATCTACTATGACACACACATAGTAGTGTCCACCTAGACTTGTTGTCCTACTTGGACCAAATAAGTCTAAGTGAAGCAATTCTAGTACATGACTAGTACTCACTTCATGTTTCGGTTTTAACATTTCTTTAATGTATTTTCCTTTAATACATGTTTCACATAGTTGAAAATTATCTAAGTCTAACTTAGGCATGCCTCTTATTAAATTCTTCTTAGATAACTTTTCAATAGTTAAAATTCCTATATGGCCTAGTCGTCTATGCCATAAGTTCACATCTAAGTCATATGATATCAAACACTTAACCTTAGCATCTAACATGTTATTTAGTGATAGTGTGTAAATGTTACCATCTCTATTTCCTTTTAATACAATTTCTCTTTTTTCATTTTTTATATCACAAGAATTGAGAAGAAAAGAAACATTATATCCACAATCTATAAGTTGAGAAATACTTAATAAATTATAAGAAAGATTACTTGCTAACAACATATTTCGTATTTGAAATGTGTTAGGGTCCCCAATTGTTACTTTTCCAACAACTTGTCCTTTGTTGTTGTCAACGAATGTCACCTTTCCTCCATTCTTGATATGTTCCAACTCGGTGAATAGTTTAAGGTTGCCCGTCATATGCCTTGAACATCCACTATCTAAAAACCATTTAGTTTTTAGATTCTCTGACTTTGCCTCCTTCTTGCATTCCTTGTGATTTTCCTCGTTGGATACAAAGCAGACTTGAGCTTCCTCAGTGTCGGATTCTGAGTCGGACGAGTCGCTCCACGTGCTCGCCTTCATTGCTTGTTTGCCTTTCCTTAACTTGGTCCCGTTTGCCTTTGATTTTTTCATCTCCTTGTGTTGTTTATTGTTATTATTATTATTGTTGTTGGCTTTTTTCTTTGTCGGGCAATCATAAGAGATGTGTCCTTTTTGACCACATTCATAACAATTTAACTCTTTATTATACCATTTGTTGTTATTAGAGTTATTTTTCTTAGGTTGAGAAGAAGAAGAAGATGATCGTTGTCTATTCCTATTTGGCTGTTTGAAAAACTTTCTAAGTTTTCTAGCTATCAATATTAAGTCATCGTCTAATTCATTATCACTATTATCATCATTATTTGCATGTGATTCAGTTGATTTGTAAGCTATAGACTTACCGGATGACTTAGATAACTTGACTTCCGTTGGTTTAGTTTTACCTCGTAAACTCTAAGTGAACCGATCAATTCACCCATCTTAGTGATTGAGTTTGTCTCTTCGATTGCTGTTACCTTAGGATCCCATTAAGCAGGAAGGCTTCGCAAAACCTTTTGAACTTTCTCATTGTTAGTAAATGGTTTGCCTAAAGCTTCAAGGGCATTGAAAATAGTAATCCTCAAATCCATAGATGTTATGGATTTGTTTGGCAACATTTTGAAAGATTCAAGCTCAGACATAAGCATGTATATTTTTTATTCTTTTACCCCGCTAGTACCTTTATGATTTAATTCTAATGATTTCCACATGTCATGTGCACTTGTGCAATTTGACACATATCCTGATTCAGAAGTCGTTAGTCCGTTTAACAGTAATTACATAGCCTTAGCATTCATGGACATTTTCTTTTTATCTTCAGAAGACCATTCACTTTTACATTTTTCTACTTCCTGTGTGACTCCACTAACTTGTACAATTTTCATTGGAATGTACGGCCCATCTTCAACTATAGACCATAAATTGATGTCTATAGCTATTAAGAATAGCCTCATTCTAAGTTTCCAATTAACAAAATTATTTCCATCGAAAAGAGGAGGACATTGTGTGGACATACCTTCCAACTCACCTTTGTGAGAAACTATGACCATTGTATGTACCTTTGATTTGAAAAACTATTGCCATAGTATGTACCTTTTATGTTTCCAATCTCTCTTAACAAGTGTGAGTTGGAAGGTATGTCCACACAACGTCCTCCTCTTTTTGATGGAAATAATTTTGTTCATTGGAAACTAAGAATGAGGCTATTCTTAATGGCTATAGACATTGATTTATGGTCTATAGTTGAAGATAGGTCGTACATTCCAATGAAAGTTATACAAGTTAGTGGAGTCACACAAGAGTTTGAAAAATATAAAAGTGAATGGTCATCGGAAGATAAAAAGAAAAAATCCATGAATGCTAAAGCTATGCAATTACTGTTAAACGGACTAACGACCTCTGAATCAGGATATGTGTCAAATTGCACAAGTGCACACGACATGTGGAAATCATTAGAATTAAATCATAAAGGTACTAGCGGGGTAAAAGAATCAAAAATAAACATGCTTATGTCTGAGCTTGAATCTTTCAAAATGTTGCCAAACGAATCCATAACATCTATGGATTTGAGGATTACTATTTTCAATGCCCTTGAAGCTTTAGGCAAATCATTTACTAACAATGACAAGGTTCAAAAGGTTTTGCGAAGCCTTCCTGCTTAATGGGATCCTAAGGTAACAGCAATCGAAGAGACAAAGTCAATCACTAAGATGGATGAATTGATCGGGTCTCTTAAAGTCTATGAGGTAAAACTAAACCAACAGAAGTCCGAGTCATCTAAATCATCAAGTAAGTCAATAGCTTTCAAAATAACTGAAACACATACAAAAATTGATGATAGTAGTAGTGATACTGAATTAGATGATGACTTGATATTAATAGCAAGAAAACTTAGGAAGTTTTTCAAACGTCCTAATAGGAATAGACATTGTTCTTTTTCTTCTTCTTCTAAAACTAAGAAAAATAACACAAACAAATGGTATAATAAAGAATTAAAGTGTTATGAATGCGGTCAAAAAGGACATATTTCATATGATTGTCCCACGAAGAAAAATAATAATAATAACAACAACAATAAACAAGCCAAGGACAAGGAGGCACAAATGACAAAGATAAAGGAGTCTAAGGCAAGGAAAGGGAAACGAGCAATAAAGGTGAGCACATGGAGCGACGTTTGATGATAATGATTCTGATAGTGACATGACGTTTGATGAAATGTATGAAGAGTTCTTAAAAATGCATGCTCACTATAAGAGGCTCTCTAAAAAAAGGAAGAAACTAGTTGAAGAAAATGACAAGTTGAAGACGTCCAACTTGGAATTTTCCGATCAATTAGAATCTCTTAAACAAGAGTCTACTAATACCCTTGATTCTTTAGAGAATAAAATTGAATCATATAGGAAAGATGAACAAAAGATAAAAATGGAAAATAATATGTTAAAGTCTAAGTTGGAAAGTTGTGAACATGAAATAATGCAACTTAAGTCTTCTAAACTTACTTTAGAAAAAATGTTAGAACAATTTAAATCTGGTGCAAATACGTTAGATACACTAATCTCATCACAAAAGTATGGAAATGATAAAACCGGCTTAGGCTATAAAGAAGAAAATGTAAAAGTAGATAAAAAGACTAAGTTTGTCTCATCTAGTACAAAGTTGTCGTATAATACAACAAAATCAACTTTGCCTACTACATTTTCTTCTACACCTTCTTCTACTTATATCAAGGCAAAAATAAAACACACACCCACAAATATACACCCACATAAACATACATCTAGGTCAAATTTTACATCTAGACAACTTAGAAATTATGCATATATATATATAAGAATACAACTAGAAAGAATAAAATGTATCCAACTTATTATGAACCTAAGTATATGCAACATACATATAAGTCTTATAGAAATGCCTATGAACACACTTATATAGCGCCATTCAAGAAACAAAATCGCATGCCTTATACACATTATAAAAATCGGCCATCATATAATGATTATCAACCATGGCGCAACATGTATAACAATGCATCTTCACTTATGTGGAATGATCATCTATATGCTAATCCTTCTTATTTTACAAATTATAACAATGTTAAAAATGTGCCTAGAAGGTATGTTCATGTTTGGATACCTAAGGGATATCTAACTAAGAATAGTGCCCCTAACATTCAAGGACCCAAATAAAGGGTACCTAAAACTTTGTCTCCATTGTAGGAAAAACGCAAGGAATGCAAGAAGGAGGCAAAATCAAAGAATCTGAAAACCAAATGGTTTTTAGATAGTGGATGTTCGAGGCATATGACGGGCAATCCTAAACTATTCATCGAATTGGAATATATAAAGAATGGAGGAAAAGTAACATTCGGTGACAACAACAAAGGACAAGTTGTTGGAAAAGGAACAATTGGGGATCCTAGCACATTTCAAATATGAAATTTGTTGTTAGTAAGCAATCTCTCTTATAATTTACTTAATATTTCTCAACTTATAGATTGTGGTTATAATGTCTCTTTTCTTTCCAATTCTTGTGATATAATAAATGAAAGAGGAGAAACAGTTTTAAAAGGAAATAGAGATGGTAATATTTATACTCTTACCTTAGATAACATGTTGGATGCTAAGGTTAAGTGTCTTATATCTCATGACTTAGATGTGAATCTATGGCATAGAAGACTAAGCCATATAGGAATTTCAACCATTAAGAAATTATCTAAGAAGAATTTAATTAGAGGAATGTCTAAGTTAGACTTAGATAATTTTCAAATGTGTGAAACATGTATTAAAAGAAAACACATTAAAGAAACATTAAAACCAAAACATGAAGTGAGTACTAGTCATGTACTAGAATTGCTTCATTTAGACTTATTTGGTCCAAGTAGGACAAGAAGTCTAGGTGGACACTACTATGTGTGTGTCATAGTAGATGATTACTCACGCTACACATGGACATTGTTCTTAACACACAAAGACGATGCTCCATTAGCAATCGAAACTCTTATTAAGCAACTTGAAAACATTTACAAAGAAAATGTTAAAAGGATTAGAAGTGATAGAAGTGGAGAATTTAAAAACAAAGATGTAATCAAATTTTGTGAACTACATGGAATTAAACATGAATTCTCACCACCAAGAACACCATAACTCAATGGAGTTGTTGAACGTAAAAATAGAACAATTCAAGAGTTGATAGGACAATGCTTTGTGAAAATAAATTACCTAAATATGTATGGGTTGAAGTTGTTAGTTGTGCATGCTATATTATAAATAGGCTTACTATTAGAAAGAAATTAAATAAAACGCCTTATGACTTGCTAAACAATAAACAACCTAAGATAGATTATCTTAAAGTATTTGAATGTAAATGTTTTGTGCTGAACATTAAGGATAATCTAGATAAATTTGAACAAAAGTCTATTGAATGCATATTTGTTGGGTATTCAACTAACTTATGAGCATATAGATGTTATAATCCTGCATCTAGAAAGATAATTGAATCCATACATGTAAAATTCAATGAAAATACGTGCTTTGAAATTAGTGATAAAACTGAACATAAACCTAAGAATAATGTTGAAAATATGTTTGATGATGATGTATTACTTGAGCCAGTACTTGATCATCTATAACCAACTCCCCCTGAACATGACATGCATAAACCTTTAGATGAAATAAATGAAGAGACTTTGCAATTGAAAGATAACACAACTAATGATCCAATTACATATGATAATGTTCACAGTAATTAAACATTTGAACAAGATGAGGGTGAACCTAGTCAATCTAGGAATTGGTGGCATCTTAGAGAACTAATCATTGGGGATCCAAGTGTTGGGGTTAGAACACGTAGAGATATAAGTGAACTTGAAGGACATAGCTTAATCTCACAATTAGAACCTAAGAACGTAAAGGAAGACTTAAGTCATATATCTTGGATAGATGCCATGCATGAGGAATTAAATCAATTCACAAGGAACAATGTGTGAGACTTAGTATCTAAACTCGAAAACAAGTCTATAATATGAACAAAATGGGTGTTTAGGAATAAAATGGATGAACAAGGAAAAATTACAAGAAATAAGGCTAGACTAGTCGCACAAGGTTATAATCAACAAGAAGGAATAGATTATGAAGAAACCTTTGCGCCCGTTGCACGACTAGAAGCACTTAGATTGTTACTTGCGATTGCAAGTCTAAGCAATATTAAGCTCTTCCAAATGGATGTCAAGAGTGCATTCTTGAATGGATACATCCAAGAAGATGTGTTTGTCAAACACCCCTGGATTTGAGGATCCAAAGAATCCTAACCAGGTTTACAAGCTTAAAAAAGCTCTATATGGTTTGAAACAAGCTCCAAGAGCTTGGTATGATAGATTTGCAAACTTTCTTATTGCAAATACTTATCAAAGGGGGACCATAGACAACACATTATTTCTAAGAAGAAAAGATAATGCCTTGTTAATAGTTCAAATATATATAGACGATATTATCTTTGGTTCAACCAACCCTACCTTAGTAAAAGACTTCGAAGAGTGTATGAAGTCAAAATTTGAATTGTCAATGGTAGGAGAATTGAACTACTTCTTAGGCCTTCAAATCAAATAAACCCCTCAAGGAATTCACATTAGCCAACTTAAGTTCGTCAATGATATGATTAAGAAGTTTGGCTTTGAAGAGTTGAAACCTACAAATACCCCCATGAGTGTTAGCACCAAACTTGATAAGGATGAAAATGGTAAACCTTTTGATGACACACTCTATAGGTCTATGATTGAATCACAGTTATACTTAACTAAATCAAGACCTGACATCGTGTTTGGTGTATGTATGTGTGCTAGGTTTCAATCTTGTCCCAAGGTATCATATTACATTGCAGTGAGAAAGATCTTTAGATATCTTATACACACACCTCACTTAGGACTGTGGTATGATAGAAATGCTAAGTTGGAATTACACGCACATAGTGATGCTGATTATGGTGGTTGCAAATTAGATAGAAAATCCACTAGCGGTACTTGTCAATTCATAGGAACCAACTTGATCTCTTGGTTTTCTAAAAAGAAAGCTAGTGTAGCTCTTTCTACTACTAAAGCCGAGTATATTGCCTTAAGTTTATGTACTATCCAAATACTTTGGCTTAAACAGTAACTTAGTAATTTTGGTATTAAAATGAATAAGATTCCAATTTTCTGCGATAGCACAAGTGCAATCAATCTTTCTCAGAATCTGGTGCTTCATTCTAAGGCCAATCACATTGAGGTGCGATACCACTTCCTTCAAGATCATGTTCAAAATGAGGACATAGTTATAAACCATATAAGAATTGATCATCAGATAGCTAACATCTTTACCAAACCCCTTAATCAAGCAACTTTTGAAAACTTACGAGCCAAGTTAGGTATGATGACTTACGATACCATTGTGTAGTTCTATCTTTTGCATGATTTGAAAAATCAAGGGGGAGATAGAATAAGAACATGGTTTGAGTTGGGTAAGTCATGCTAAGTTTTTTGAGTTGGTAAGTCTGGGTAAGTCATGCTAAGTTTTTTGAGTTGGTAAGTCATGCTAAGTTTTTTGAGTTGGTAAGTCATGCTAAGTTTCAAATGGTATAAGTTGAGCATAGGTTAAGGGGGAGAGTATAAGTTGAGGGGGAGCGTACTATTTAAAAGTTTGTTAAAAACAAAATTTGATAAACAATTGGTTATATGTTGTGACATTAAAATCATGTTAGGTTATTTTAAAAATCATCCAAAAGGGGGAGAATGTTGAGAAATATGTTTGGATAATTTTCAAAGTCATGATTTTAAGTGGTGAATACTTAAAAATGTCACACATGGTGTTATATGTGGTTAAAAGTTGAAAAAGTTGAAAAAGTTGACATCGATCTCTCAGGTTGTTGCACATCGATAGATCTATGTACATAGATATCTCACATCGATCGATCCATGTAAGACAGTGAAAGTTCAAGACCTTACTGTAAGACATCGATCTCTAAACCTGAGACACATCGATCGATCGATGTACATTGAACCCTCACTTCGATCGATCGATGTAGGTCAAAGACAAAACTTGAACCTTCCTGTGAGACATCGATATCTGAAGCTGAGGCACTTCGATCGATCGATGTCTAGGGTTTTTAGAAATAATTTTCTAAAATGCGTTAAAATTGTTGTTTTCATTGGTATATGATTTATACATGCTCATTATGTGAATCTTATGTGATTTTGATGATTTAAAATGTATTGTGACTAACGTGCCTTGGAAGTTTCTGCAACTTACCAAAAAGGGCAAAATTGGAATTTTGAGTTTTGTAGGAACATCACACGATGAAAATATTTCAAGGATGTATTATCATCCTATTTATCTTGACAAAAGGGATATCATGAGTATTTCTGACCATCCGGGTCATTTCTGGTGTTTTCATATACTAGGGGTATTTTGGTCATTTTACCCCCAAGGGTATTTTGGTATTTTCACTCAAGGAATCTCTTGAGCATATTATTATCTTCATTCTGGAGCTGAGTTATTATTAATTTGAAGATTATATGGTGATTTTATCTTATTTCACTCAAACGATGATATTGTTGACTATAGCTAGATATGTGACGATTTGAGATGTCAGATTCTATTTTTTCTTGAAGACACTCTTATATATGTTATAAGAGCATATTTATCATCATTATTCAGAGTTTTTCAAGGTGTCAAAGGTGTGTAAATGTTCATGACATATAAGAAGAAATATTGGGAATTTCGGTGTTACACGTTGACATAATCTTGTCAACTATTATCTATTAATTCCTTCTTCAAAAATCTGAGTTGCTACACATATATATATGTTGAAAAACGTGCATATTCAGTTGGATATGA
Source organism: Eustoma russellianum (assembly GCA_036186865.1). Lineage (NCBI taxonomy): Eukaryota > Viridiplantae > Streptophyta > Magnoliopsida > Gentianales > Gentianaceae > Eustoma > Eustoma russellianum. Next base: position 18,949,608 of record AP025052.1, read on the forward strand.
TGTGTAATTCATTTTATGGCTTGGTGACAAGTGGACAAATCAAAAAGGAGCTAGTTGACAAAAATGCCAACTTGGAAAATTAAAAGATGTAGCCTAAAAACTACTTGGTTTTCTTGGGTATTTTCATTCAATTTTTGAAGTCAAATGAAGACTTCACATATCCTATTATTGTGCTTAATGTTAGGGATATTTTGGTGGTATTATCCTTTATTATTCTATTAGGGAAAATCAAAATGAATTTTTGGAAAAAAGAAAAGTAGCCAACGGCTACTACCTCATTCTTGGAGCTGAATTTCATTTGAAATGTTCAAAGCCTCACATGCCTATTTTCAAACCAAGCATTTGAGGGTATAATGGAGGAATATGCCGTCTTATCTTTGGGTATTATCTTTACATTTTCAAGACATTCCAAGGTGGAATTTTCGGCCAACAAAGTGATGCCAAGGTGGACCAATTATGTTGTCTCATTTTGCCAAGTGTACAAGGCCAACCAATGATGTGAAGACATTTGGATTTGAGGATGAAGATGGTGACACATGTGCATTTTTATCTCCAAGGCTCAAATCACACTATAAATAGAGGCAATGGTGAAGAAGATGAAACACACTTGAAGCTTACAAGCATTTGCTGAATTGTCTAGCTATCATCTTCTTGTTGTTGTTCTTGTTCCATTCTTTGTAGCAAAGGTGTTCTTGTTGTTTTTTTTGAGCTACAAGCCTCTTGAGCTTCATTTGTAAGATTGATTAGTCATTCTTATAAGGCTATATCAATAGGAGGTAGAGGTGTTGCAACTAAGTGTTGCTTAGAAGGTGATTATCCAAGTCTTGAATAGGGTTGGTGTATAACCCAAGAATCAAGCTTAGTTCTTGTTGTAAGGTGATTCATTTGATAGTGAAATCCAAGGAAAGGTGTTCCTTGGGACTGGAGTAGGTCACATTGACCGAACCAGGATAAATCCTCGGTGTTCTTGTCTTGTTTCTTCATTTCTGTTTTCTGCCCATTTTTACTGCAGTTTTCACACAACTTCTCACAATTTGAAAAAATAGGTAAACACTTTCAAAATTTGTGATTTTTGGTGGAGTTATACTTTAGACTGTTAACTTTCATTTGCAATAAGAATAACTTGATTTGAGTATGAGAAAGTTAGTCTTTCAGTCTTTGCAAGATAACTGCTCCAATCTCGCTGCAATCTGACCAGTTTTGAGAAAACTTAAATTCTGTATTTATCAAGAATTGTTTAAAGTCATGACCTTTTAGAAACATCATTTACACATTCTAAGGAGTGTTTTTATATAAAGATCAACCTTTTTGGTTGAGTATCCAAAGAGAAACATGTTTTGCAAAATCAACAATATTCTGTCCAATTCTGTCCAGATTGACCATCAGAATCGTTTTATTTGTTTGAAGGGCCAACGATCTTATTTTTATCTGAGTTGTGGACAGAGTATTTTTAACACATTGAAGTTAAATTCTGGAAAGTTTCATAATTTTTACAGTTGTGTACGATTAGTTTTGAATTTTTCAAAAACGGGTTCTGAATCTGAGGTGGTCTCAGATTCTGTTTTCAAAGGAGATTTTTTACAAAGGGTTGTGGTGTAATTTCCGCTAACCACTATTCACTCCCCTCTAGTGGTGTTTCTTGCATGTGCACGGTCTAACATTTCGTTTTTGATATGCCTTCGTATTGGTGTGCATGATGTTTGATCTAGATTCATTCATGTTATATGGATGTTGTGTATGCATCGATGATTTCTTTTCATATTTATATGGCACATAACTATATCTTGTATGACATGAAGAAGAAGGACGATGAGATGAAGTAGGGGGTGATCTAGGCGTCCTTTTAGGTGCTACATTTGCATGTGTTTTCTTAGATGAAGATATAATGAATATAGTTGATTTATTTTGTGTTTCGTTTTTCTCACTGTATCCTAATCCAGTTTTGTCGCTATCATGCTTTTGTGAAGAGATGATGAGATCTAGCATGTTTGTACCCGTGTCAAACTGTTTCACCATTTTTTCTAAATCTTCATTCCTTGATTTCAAATTTGAAATCTCGGATTTCATTTCATTATTTTGTGTTGTCAATGATGAGACCTCTGATTTCAGTGCATTGATTATGCAAGACGACTCTTCTTTTGAATCGTTTAATTGAGAAACAAGGTTCATGTTAGAAGATTCTAACAATTTCTTGTCTTCAATTAATCGTTTCTTTTCTTTTGCAAGAGTCCTAGAAAACTTATATAATTCAAGATATTCAACATGTAAATCATTATAAGATAGTTCAGAATCCGAATCAGAATCAGAATTTATCTTATTATCAAAAGGTGGAGGCCTTTGGCTTGACATACCTTCTTGTTCGGTTTTCTGGCTAGTGGATGCTATCTCACAAATATTGTTATATCCTCTATTCGTGAGTCAACTTGGATCTGATACCACTTGTAGGACCTGTACAGCACCATAGAAGGGAGGGTTGAATAGTAGATCCAGAAAATTTGGTTTTTAAAAAGTTTTGAACCAAAAACCTAACTTCTGAAAACAGTTTCTGTTTTTATATCCTGATTTGAAACGTTTGAAAGACCTAGTTACAGACTTTCAAAAATTCTGAAATTGGGAGATATTCTACTCTCAGACGTTGAGTATCTCCTAAAAATTTCTGATTAAAATTCAACTCCTAACTATTTGAAAATACATTTTCTGTCAGATTGCGTAAATCTGCCACAAACAGTACACCAATTTGAAAATTTTATTCCTATTGATTTGAGACTCCAAATGGTCTGAACATTTAATGACAAGACCCTCAATATATGTATTTAAATGAGTTGAAACAGTTTTGAAAAATTGCTTTGGAAGTATGTCAAATACGTTGATGTTCTCAATCTTTGCAAGTCTGAAAATCAGATTGCACTAGTCTCATGACTATTAACGTTTGATTGACTTATACTTATCCAAATGGGTTGACACTTGCACCAAATGAAACTTAAGAGATATGACTATGTTTCTGAAAAATTTATGATTTTTGAAATTCGTTTGCTATTTTTACGATTGCAACAAAATCAACGCAGAAATTAAAAACTGAAAGTAAAGTGCTGAAAGTAAAGACACAAAGGATTTTATACTGGTTTAGTTAAATCAACCTACTCCACTATTCGAGGACACCTTCCTCGGTTATCACTAAACACCAAGGACACCTTACCACAAGGGTTGCTGGAGTTACACACCAACTCCATCCTTTCACAAACAATACAATCAAGCACACTGGATCACGAACACCACCACCAAACGAGTGAAAGTTTGATCACACCTTGATCAACCTTTTATAAATGAAATGTGTATGGTGGTATAATCAATGCCTATACAATATTTTGAATGTATGAACAATAGGCTTGAGAGAGGAAGAAGAAAGAAATGTAGAAGAAGAGAGTAGAAAGTCTTTTTTCACTTGATAGAATATGAGAGTTGTCTTGCATTTGTTTGCTCTTCTTCTCCTCTTTTTATTCAACCTTGGCTGCCCCCTAGGGATCCTTCCCTTCTTGAGAAATCTCTTTTGTGTCCTTGGAAGATTAACTTGTGTAGAAATGACACCATCTTGCTCACTTGGCACAACATGATTGGATGAACGTCTTGGCTTTGCTTACTTGGCACTCTATGATTAGATGAATCTTGTCACCATTTAGTAGCTATAAATCTAAGAATAAAGTGTAAAAACATGTGCCAAATAAAGTTTAAAATGTTGCCAAATTATTAACAATTAATCCCTTCAATTCCAGAAGCAAATTTGTCACACATTCTAGGCAAAAAATCAGCCACCACATATTGTAAATTCAGCATGTGTTAAATTTGCCAAATGTTTGACTTGTTACCTTGTGTAGCTCTCTCCTTTATATCTCTAAACTTTTGTGTCTTATTCTCCACCAATTGAGATGTCAACTAAGCTCCACATAAGCTCCACCAAGGCTGAGATAGGCGTGTGATAGTCTCCAACATGTGCTGAATTTCACTTTTGTAAACTTTATCAAATATTGCACAATAATTACACATGTATGGTATATTCCAATCAGCCCCAATTTGAATATTCTAGTACACTTTAACATGTATTTAATATGTAAAAAGTGCCTAGATACATGTTACATGTCATGCCAAAAACGCTCCATGTGTTGTGTTCGTAGAAAACCGAATTTTCGACTTTTGTCGATTATGCAATTTTTCTCCAAATAAATTCAAAGTTTTTGCACATGTTATATATATTATGTCACACCTAATATACATAAAATAAATTGAATATTCAGCTCTAATGGCTAATTAAAGTGGCGCCCCATGTGACAAAAAACATTGAATTTGAAATCTCCACAATTTGGCCTTAATTGAGGGTGATTTGTGTGTGCCAACATAGAATGATTGCATGGATGAATATATCATGTAAGCCACGAAATTTTCGGCTCTTTATAGAGCATATGGGCTGGCATATCGATATATGGCAAGTACGTGACACGTTGGCTAAGTTCGGCAGTCACCTGATACGACAATTTTTGGTTTATAACCTTGTAACATGTCGTTATAATTTTTTCATCACCATGACTTACATCATATGATATAGGATTTGAATATACTCATAAATATGAGGTAAGTATAGTGGTGTGACGTTGACGTATGTTAGTAATATACGTAACGTGTCGGTAGTACGTCAGAATATATGTGTATCGTGCCTTTTAAAAAAACTCTGAATATATACACACACAGAGATACATACATATATATATATATATATATATACACACACGTATATAACCAAGTGGAGAGGATGTTAGGTGCAGCAATTGTCCCGTGGCGTAGGCCGGTGGGCGTAGGCCGTGTGGGCCAAGTCACAGTCGAATGCCGTGGGCGCTTGTGTGCTGAATGCACTATATGGCTAAGGTATGCGCATCTCCTGTCACCAATTGGTTTTGGGAGAGATGGTAGCGCCTGAGGTCCTTCAAGTGGTATCAGAGCGCAGGAACACTCACAACAAAAGGATCCAACGATCTACGTGAGATGGCATCCACTAACTATAATACTGTGCAAGAAGGAATGTCAACCATAAGGCCTCCTCTTTTTGACGGTGAGTCTTTCATTCAATGGAAGGTAAGAATGAAACTTTTCTTTATGGTAATAGACATTGATCTTTGGTCTCTTATAAAAGATGGTCCTTTTGTTCCATCTAAGTTATCCACCGTAGACGGAGCCACTCTAGAAGTTGTTAAATCTAGACAAGAATATACATGTGATGATAAAAAGAAACTTAGCATGAATGCTAGGGCTATGCAATCGCTCTTAAATGGTTTAAGTAAGATTGACTCTAGTTATGTCTCAAATTGTTCTAGTGCACAAGAAATGTGGAGAATACTCGAAATGAAACACGAAGGCACTAGTCAAGTAAAAGAGTCAAAGATAAACATGCTTATGTCCACACTTGAGTCGTTTAAATTATTGCCTAATGAATCTATTGTTGATATGGATCTTCGTTTGACTAACATCTACAATTCTCTTTAGTCTCTTGGTAAAGCTTTTACCATACAGGAAAAAGTACAGAAAGTCTTACGAAGCCTTCCATCCGAGTGGGACTCTAAAGTAACGGCAATATAAGAAAGCAAAGAGACTAAATCGATTAAGATGGAAGAACTAATTGGATCACTTAAGGTATATGAAAACAAACTTGCTTTAAGACATTCTGAGTCCATTTCTAATAATGATAGGGCTATAGCATTTAAATCAAATGAATACGTCGTAGATGATAGTGACATAGATTCCGATGATTAGGACTTAATCACGATGGCTAAAAGATTAAGAAAATGTTGAGAAAATCGATTAAATATAAGTCTACCTCATCTAAGGATCATAAAAATAAAAATACGGAAATAAAGTGCTATGAATGCGGCAAACTTGGACATCTATCATATGACTGTCCTAATAAGAAAAAACAAACAAACAAATACCCTGACAATGATCGGAACAAGAATAGACTCATCTCAGAACCTAAGCAAAGGAGAAGAGCATTCAAAGCCTCCACTTGGAGTGACACATCCGACTCTGAGACTGATGATACGGAAGAACACAAGGCACAAGTATGATTTACATCCAAAGCATCAAATGAGGTATCTTCCGACTCTGATTCCGATTCTGAATGTTCTTATGATGATTTATTTAGTCAATATTTAGAATTGCATAAGTTTTCAAAGACTCTTGCAAAAGAAAAGAAGCGATTAATTGAAGACAAGAAATTGTTAGAATCTTCTAACAAAGATCTTGTGTCTCTCTTGTAGGATCTGCAAGGCACCACTAGAAGGGGGGAGGGGGTTGAATAGGTGGTGCGGAAAGTGTGGTTTTTAAAATTTGTTTAAAAGTAAACAACTCAACTTCCGAAAACAGATTCTATTTTCAGAACCAGTTTTAAAACGTTTTTAAAACCAGGTTATAGGTCTCCAAAAATTTTGAAATTTTGAGAGAACTTAGCCTCAGATGTTATGAGGGTCCCTTAAAAATTTCAAATTTAAATTCAACCTTTAACCCCTTCAAAAACTGTTGGTGATCAGATTGCGCGAATCTGCCAGAAACGGTAGACGGTTTTGAAAAATTTATTCCTATCAGACTGCACTAGTCTCAGAACTTTTGATGTTTGATACTTATCCTTATCCAAAAGGGTTGAAACTTGTGCCAAATTAACCCTAAGACGTGTGGGTATGTTTCTGGAAATTTTCGTGATTTTTGAAATCTTTTACTATTTTTACGAACACAAACAAAAAGAATAAACTGTGCAGTAACAGAAAATAAATGCTGAAAGTAAATGCCACGGAGAATTTTATACTGGTTCGGTTATAAACAACCTACTCCAGTCTTCAAGGAACACCTTCCTTGGTTCACACTAGTCACACACACGCAATACACCTTACCACAGGGTTGATGGAGTTACACACCAACTCCAACCCTTTACAAACCTTGTACGTGAATACAATTCGCATGAACACCACCACCTCGCAAGAATGAAGATTGATCACACCTTGATCAATCTTATACAAAGATAAAGAGTATGTGGTGGTATACTGCAAGCCTATTCAAGATTGAAAATATGAATACAATAGGCTTTTAAGAAGAAGAAAGAAAGAAAGAGTAGAAGAAGAGAGGCTAGGCGTTTTGATCACTTGATTTTGCAATGCTTGTTCTTGTCTTGTTTTTGCTCATCTTCTTTCCTTTTAAGCCTTGCAGCCGTCCCCCCTTGGTATCCTTCCCCTCTTAAAAATTATCTTCTAAGTCCTTGGGAGAATGTAAGACATCATTGTGACATGGTCTTGCTTACTTGTCACCTTCTCATTGGATGATCATTTAACCTTTGCTTACTTGGCACTTCATGATAGATTGGATGTTGTCATCATTGACGACTTGGAAAAATCTGAATATATCACTCAAAACATGTGCCAAAATCAACATAGAATAATTTCCATAACATACAATATTGTCACATAAATTTTTCAAGACAAAATTCCTCCTTACCAAGGTAAAAAATCTGCCAAGATGGGTAATTACCATGCTGAAATTTCAGCATGTGATACATGGCTCTTCAATTCAAAATATTTCCTTTTTTTTATTTTTCTTTTTAAAATAAATCATTAATTGATAGCAAATATCCTAATCAAATTGGAAATGAATTTGGACACCCTTATGACCTTACATTCGGCCAAGACATATCACACACATGCTGAAAAATTTCAGCATGTGTGATATATAAAATATCACTCTTTATGACTTCGAAAAATATTCAAATTGCTTCCATTTCTTCTTCCAATCAATCAAATAATTCAAGATGATAAAATATGTCTCATTAAACTACAAAAATTGGCCAGCCTATTTCAACATGCTGAAATTTTCAGCATGTGCTTCAAATGTAACAAAGTTTGAAACCTTACCATTTGTAGCTCCTTTCTTTAATTCACCAACATTGCATGATTGATTCTTGACCAATCAATATGCCAACAAGGCTCCACATTAGCTCCATCTCAGCTGTAGGGGCGTTGGATAATGTATATGCATGTGCTGAAATTTATTTTTGCTAACTTTGTAAAATAGTGCACATTTAATAATACACACATGTTATATTCCAATCAGCCCTTAATTTAATTTTCTAGACACTTTAAGATGTATGACATATGTAAAAAGTGTCTAGATACATGTCGTATGATGTGCCAAAAATATTCCATGTGTTGTGTACGTAGAAAACCGAATTTTCGATGTTTATCGATTACCCGATTTTTCTCCAATTAAATTCCAACTTTTGGCACATGTTATATATATTATGTTACACATAATATATATAATATATACTTTAAATCTCAGCACTTGGCTGGTCTAAAGTGGCGCCATTAATATGTGACAAAATTAAAATTGTAATATTCACATTTTGGCCTTCATGTGGGGTGATTTTTGTGTGCTAACATGGAAAGAATTTTTGGCTGAAAATATCACCCTAGGAACGAAATTGTTGATGATTGTCGAGGTGTAGGGGCTGGCCATTTATTTATGGCAAGTACGTGACACGTTGGCGAAGTTTTGGTATTTGCCCGATACGACAATTTTCGGTTTAGAACCTTTTAACGTGTCGTATTTAATTTTTCATCACCATGACTTATATCATATGATATAAGACCTGAATATACTCATAAATATGAGTTAAGTATAGTGGTGTGATGTTAACGTACGTAAAATATATAACGTGTCGGTAGTACGTTGGAATACATGTGCATGTGCCTTTTAAAAAAATCTGAATATATATATATATATATATATATATATATATATATATATATATATATATATATATATGGCGTGTATATTTAATAAGGAGAGGAGGAGGAGACTTTCCTTCCTTAGCCTTGTTGCCTTTGTGCCTTGTCCAAATGTAACTTCCTTTAATGAACTACTCAGTTTAATTAACTGAGTACTTCACTTAATGAACTAGTTTAGTTCATTAATGGTGGCACTTGAAAATAGTATAAACTTGCCATTTGATGTAAGCTTTGTAGCTTCATGTCTAGTTAGTACGGCAACATAATATATGAACTATATAAGGCAAGTAATAAGCAATATATCATGCACATTTATCTTATGCTCGTTTTTTTTGTGCACATTTAAATCATGTACTTGAAAATCACTCAAACTCCTTTTTCTCTACAATCTCCCTCTTTTGATGATTTTCAAAATAACCTATACTCATGATTTAAATCCTATCGCTCCCCCTTCAATCATGCATAAAATCAAAACTTGAATTTTAAAACTGGTTCTGAAAACATAATCTGTTTTCAGAAGCTGAGTTGTTTAGTTTTAAACAAATTTTAAAAACCACACTTTCCGCACCACCTATTCAACCCCCCTTCTAGTGGTGCCTTGCAGATCCTACAAGTGGTATCAGAGCGAGATCACAGGTTCGATTCTCAGCAGGAGCAATTGCTGAGGGGGAGATTATTAGGTGTAGCAATTGTCCCGTGGCGTAGGCCAGTGGGCGTAGGCCGTGTGCGCCAAGTCACAGTCGAATGCTGTGGGTGCTTGTGTGCTGAATGCACTATAAGGCTAAGGTATGCGCATCTCCTGTCACCAATTGGTTTTGGGAGAGATGGTAGCGCCTGAGGTCCTACAGAGGAGACTTTCCATGTTTAAATTTCTTGCCATCATGCCTTCTCCAAATATATCTCCATTTAATGAACTAGTTATTTCATTAAACTAAGTACTTGACTTAATGAACTAGTTTAGTTCATTAATGGTGGCACCTGAAATTAGTTCAAACACAAGAAATGTTTTCCATTTGATTTAATCTTTAACACTTCATGGCTTGTTAGTACGGCAACATTATATATAAAGCATATAAGACATGTATGTCACAAAAACGTGTCAAGTAATAAAATTTGTCATGCATTTCTTAAACACGTTGTATTTAAATCATGTATTCATAAATCACTCAAACTCTTTTTATCAACAACCACTTAAAATCATGACCTTGAAAATTATCCAAACATATTTCTCAACATAGTTTTTGTCCAATCCTTGTCACAGTTTTTGTTCATAGTTTTGTCCTTGTTCGGGCAGTGTCCAAGTCTTCCACAGTCATAACAATTTGATATCTTTATCATTATTCTTATTTTTGTTTTTCTTGGATAAAGTAGCCTTAGGTTTGTTTTGAAACGACCTTTTCATAAACTTTCTAAAGCTTTTAGCCAATAAAATTAGATCTTCCTTATTCGAATCTGTGTCACTATCATTTATGCGATCAAAAGAGGTAGAGACATATTCATTTAATTTAAATTCTATAGTCTTACCTGATTTAAAAGTTGATTCCGATTTCTTTAGAGTGAGTTTGTTTACATATATCTTTAGCAATTCGATAAATTCTTTCATTTTTATTGACTTGGTTTCTTTACTTTCTTCAATTGCGGTCACTTTCGGATCCCATCCAGATGGAAAGCTTCTCAATACTTTTTGAAATTTTTCTTGTGAAGAAAAAACCTTACCAATAGACTCAAGAGAATTCTATATATTAGTCAATCTCAAATCCATATCAACAATAGATTCATTCAACAATAATTTAAAGGATTCAAGAGTAGACATATGCATATTGATCTTGGACTCTTTCACTTGACTAGTTCCTTCATGATTCATTTCTAAACACCTCCACATCTCTTGTGCACTGGAACAATTAGACACGTAATTAGATTCACTTTTACTCAACCCATTAAAGAAAAGTTGCATGGCTTTAGCATTCATACTCAACTTCTTTTATCATCACTAGTATATTCTTGCTTTGGTTTTATGACTTCTAAAGTAACTCCATCAACCGCAGATATCTTAGATGGAACAAATGGACCATCTTCTATGATAGACCATAAATCTATATCAATAGACATAAGAAAAGGTTTCGCGCGAAGTTTCCAGTGAATAAATGACTCACCATCGAAAAGGAGAGGCATTTGGCTTGACATAGCTTCTTGCTCAATTTTGTGGCTAGTGGATGTCATCTCACAAAGATTGTTACATCTTCTTGTTGTGAGTGAACCTTGCTCAGATACCACTTGTCGGACATGTATAGCACCACTATAAGGGAAGGGGGTTGAATAGTGAGTGCAGAAAAGTTGGTTTTTAAAAACTTTCAATGACCAATTACTCACTTCTCAAAACTTATTCTATTTTTAGATCTTGTTTTTGATTGACTGAACGACTAGGTGTTGACCTTCAAAATTTGTGAAATTTTGTGAAAATGTACTCACAGAGGTTATCTATATGTCATAAAAAATTTCAAATTAAAACTCGAAGTGTAAGGCCATGAAAAACCGTTTTTAATTGGACTCTTTCAATCTGTGAAAACTTCCCCTGGAATGAAATATTAATTCCTATTTAATGACAACTCCAAATGATTTGGAAATTTTATGAAATTTCCCTTAAGATGTCTAATTTAATGGGTTGAAACAGTTTTTCAAAATTCCTTTGGCAAGTATATCAACCACATTGATGTTCTCAACCTTTGCGAATCTGAAAATCAGATTGCACTAGTCTCATAACTATGAAAGTTTGGATAACTTATACTTATCCAAATGTGATGAAACGTTTTGTAAATGAACCTAAGATCTTTATCTATGTCTCTGAAAAATTTGAATATTTTCAGAAAATGTTTGCTATTTTTTCAAAGGCATTGAAAATGATGTAAAAACAGAAACAGAGTAAAAGAGCTGAAAGTAAGAACACCAAGATTTTTATACTGGTTCGGTCAAATCGAGCTAATCAAGTCTTCGAGGACACCTTTCTCGGTATTCAGTAATCACCAAAAGTACCTTAGGATAAGGGTGATTGGAGTTATACACCAACTCCTTTAATCTCCACCCTTTTTTACAATGAACAACACAAACAATCAACAAGAACACCACCACCTCACTAATGAAGGTTTGATCACGCCTTGATCAACCTTGTACAAGAATGAAATGTGCATGGGTGGTATATATGAAGCCTTTAAATACTATAGAATGTATATTTGATAGGACTAAAGCTATGTCCAAGAGAAAAGATAGGAGAAGAAGAGAAGTCTTGCTTTGCACTTGATAGAATATAAAAGATGAGTCTTGTCCTTTGTTTGATCTTTTTGCTTGCTTTTTTAGATGTTTGGAACCTTGTATAACCTTGTGACATACCTTTGCTTACTTGGCAAAATATGATTGGACAAGTGATGTGTCTTCGCCTTGTTGTCACTCTATGATAGGGTCTCATTTATCCACCTTGGCACATAAAATATGACCTAGAAATTAACAATAAAAATCTGAAAACAATTCAAGTTTCAAGTGTCTTGATTGCCACTCAATAATAAGTGTGATTGCCCCTCATTTTTGGAATTATTTTGAACTTGAAAGCTAGAAAAAACCGCCCCCATTGAACATGTGCTGAAAACTTCAGCATTTTTGAAAGCTTTCCATGTGTGACTTGGTCCATCAATACTAGCATTCATTTGTGGATCATTTTCCACCAATCATAGTGCAAAATAAGCTCCACCTAGGCTGCAAATAAGCTCAATCACTCGCCCCTATCTCAGCTCATATGTGCTGAAAATAACTTTTGAATTTTAACAAATAATGATGTAGTATCTTCACGTATATGGTAAATTTTAATCACCATTTAAGTCGGTTTTCTAGAATACTCCAACATGTGTCTTGAATGTGTAAGACATGTCTAGATACATGTCACAAAGTGTAGCAAAAAAAGGTCTTCTTGAAAGTGTAGAAAATCGAATTTTCGACTTCCATCGATTGGGAGATTTTTCTCCATTTTATATCAAACCCCTTAGACATGTAAAATGTGTTATACACCATATAATATACATAATATAATGTATAATTTCATCTCCAAAATCTGAAAATAATTTCGGCCATGTGGTGTAATATTTGAATTAGAATTTTTAACAAATCAAGGCAAATGATAGGTAATTGATATATGCAATTATACTATGACTTCGGGGTTGTATTAGACATGTGGTGCATGGAATTTTTGCGTGTGTGAAGTGTATATTGTCTGGTCATCTTTGTATTGTAAGTATGTGACATGTTGGTGACGGTTCGGTAGTCATTTGAAGTGGCAATTTTTGGTTTATGAACATGTGACATGTTGGTATATTTTTGAAAGCTTGATGATATGTAATATGTGGTGCCCCGCACCCCGGCCCCGCCGAAGTCGGTGCACCCGCCGTACTTCACTAAGGAGAGTACTAGGCATCATCCATACGCATCATGATCCATGACATCAATACATGGATTTTCGTGCTTACGCGCAACAAATAAGCAAAACCGTGGCAGAATTTAAAACTTCAAATTTAAAACGTCATCACAACCACTTAAAGTTTACAACCCACATCATTGTAGCAGAAAGCGACAAAAGTAAATTGTTTTCCCATCCCAAGTACATATTTCAATCATCCCTTAAAGCTGGTACGTTTGATCTTTTAAAGCTGGCCATCCTTCACTGCACTCACGGGTAGGGAACCCTTGGTTCGTCCTCGATCCATTCTACCTTGTCCTCTGCCACCTCTGTGAGGAAAAAAATAGGGTGAGTGACAATGTCACCAGCAAGTATACTATAATAATCATGAGTTAAATGGAAAGTGCGAACAAGAACCGAATCCCAAAAATTTATGGTTTAGAAGCATACCTGTCCTCCGTCCAATATTCGGTATGGATCATCACTTAGGATAGCAAGATCATAACTTAATTAAATTCATCACTCAAAGTAAACATAACATTAAAAGACCATAACTCGTATTGAGGAAATACACAATCAGAATCATCGCTTAGGGTCTACGAAAGCATCACAACTTAAATCTCATATGTCGCTTCATGAATGTATGCATGCATATGTACATGTGATGCATTGATTATGACAATGGAAAAATGAACTTTCATGCTTTTCATAAAGAAAATCATCATCGCCGTAAAACAACAGAGTGTTCAGATCTATCTTCCCGGATCTGAGGCGGTAACATCTCCCCTTCGAATCTATTATTCCCGGATTTGGAACGGTAACGTCATCATACTGGCCAAGTTCATACTCACACACGGTACCGGTGCGGAATCATTATTTACAAAACAAAATCATCTTTTGAAACGCTTTTCATCTTTCTTTCTCATAAATAGACATGTTGTAAATCATGTACGTGACGATGATGCAATGCATGGCATGTAATATGAAATTCATGGCATAATGCATGACGTAAACGAATAGACACGTTTTGTTGCCGAGCTGGAAATTTTCAGCTTAGTAGTATCTACTTCTCCTTAGGGATTTTCTACTAAAATGCACATGTTAGACCCACTTGATCACATGTTCTTCTCTGTAATTGTCGTAAGTGAATGCCATGCATGCATTGTGGAATTATGATATCGATAAGGGACTCGTTTGCACTTTTTCATAAAACGATGTAACCTGAATTCTGAAATGACCACATTTTTCTATAAAATTTATTGTGACCAATCCTTTAATCTTTTTCTAGAAATTCCAACTCTCCAACTTAATCAACTCATTGGGCTAGCATCCTGTCGAAATTTAGCCCAATCACAATTTTCTAAGGCCCTGTTTCGGATCATGCAACTTGTTACACAATTTCTGTCCATCCAGCACATTTCAGTCTGACCCGTTTTACTAGAAAATTTATTAAAAATAAACCACAACTTACTTTTACAAAATTCCAACTGCCACCTTTTCTTTATTCATGAGGTTAGTGTCATACTGAAAATTAGTGGATTTGCACAACTCTAAGGCCCATTTTTAGACTCCCAAACACGTTACTTAAATTCTGTCCAGTGCAACTTTTTCCAGCAGGACCAGTCTTAGTAGAAAATTCATTAAAAATAAACCGTGGCTCTTTTTAATGTGATTCCAACTCTCACATCTAATAAACACAGACGACTAATAGCATACTAAAAATCGGTGGAATTGAAGGTTCCTAAGGTCCCTTTTCTGGCTTCACAAAACAGTGTAAGTTTCGGTCTAGCTCCAGAATTTTCCAGTGATCATATTTTCTTCCTAAATGTCCTTAGCTCACATTTTTGTTACCAACACTTGGCAAGAATTTGGGGATAAACACACGCACCCTTCACCAACAGCCTCATTATTTGGTGCATGCAAGAAAATGATATAACCAAGAGTATATTAAGCCTAACACACAACAAGTTCAAAGCTTGTCCCCACCTCCTTGCTATTTTGACATTTTTCATGTAAAATCACCCATCCTCCCTTAACCCTTCCACCGTGAGCCTTTCCTCATGAAAGAAAGGATCTTTAATGTAGAGATAAGGGGGTTTGAGTGATTTCAAAATAAGTAATTTGAATGTATACATATATATAAACGTGCATAAATATATATATAAACGTGTACATGAATGCATGATATCTTGCCATTACTTGCCTTATTTAGCTTATATATTATGTTGCCGTACTAACGAGCCATGAAGCATTAAAGCTTACATCATATGGCAAACATTTGTTGTGTTTATACTATTTTCAGGTGCCACCATTAATGAACTAAACTAGTTCATTAAGTGATGTACTTAGTTTGATAAACTAAGTAGTTCATTAAAGGAAGCTACATTTGGAAAAGGCACAAAGGCAACAAAGATAAAGAAGGAAAGTCTTCTCCTCCTCCCCATCTTTAATACACACGCCATATATATATATATACACTACATATATTTTCAGATTTTTTAAATAAAGGCACATACACATGTATTCCAACGTACTACCGACACGTTATATATTTTACGTACGTACGTCAACGTCACACCATTATACTTAACTCATATTTATGAGTATATTCAGGTCTTATATCATATGATATAAGATATGGTGATGACAAATCAAATACGACACAATAAAAGGTTCTAAACCGAAATTTGTCGTATCGGGCGAATACCGAAACTTCGGCAACGTGTCACGTACTTGCCATAAATAAATGGACAGCCCATATACATCAAAATATGATGTAAATTTCGTGCACATGACATAATAATCAGCCAAAAATACTTTCCATGTTGGCACACACAAATTACTCCACATTAAGGCCAAAATGTGAAGATTCCAAGTTTAATTTTTGTCACAAGTTAATGGTACCACTTTAAACCAGCCAAGTGATGAGATTTAAAGTATATATTATATATATTATGTATAACATAATATATATAACATGTGCAAAAGTTGGAATTTAAATTAGAGAAAAATCGGGTAATCGATAAATATCGAAAATTCAGTTTTCTACGCACATAACATGGAACGTTTTTCTTGTACATCATGTGACACGTATCTAGACACTTTTTACATATGATATACATCTTAAAGTGTTCTAGAAAATTAAATTAAAGGCTGATTGGAATATTACATGTGTGTATTATTAAATGTGCATTATTTTACAAAGTTAGCAAAAATAAATTTCAGCACATGTATACATATCATCTAACGCCCCTACAGCTGATTTGGAGCACATGTGGAGCTTTGTTGGCATCTTGATTGGTCAAGGATCAATTATACATTGTTGGTGAATTGAAGAGAAAGGCTACAAATGGTAAGAATTCAACATATATCTCTCTTATGTCACATGCTGAAAATTTCAGCATACTAAGTTTAAGGATGGCCGAAATTATGGCCCTTTTGTGACTACTTATTATTCCATAAATGATAAGAGTATTATATGCTAAATAATGATTGAATTATTCTTTGATGTCTTGGATTAAATCAATGTAAAATTGGAAATAAGTTGATTCAAAAGTGAATGTTACACATGCTGAAATTTCAGCATGTGCAAAGGAGCTAATGGCCGATTTTCTCTATTAAATGTGACATATTTTGTCATCTTTTATTAGGAGATTGATTAGAAGAAGATATGGTAAGGTTTTGAATATTATTTAAATAAAATAAATGGTGATAATCTATATATCACATGCTGAAAATATTTCAGCATGTGTACAACATTGTATGGCCGAATTTAAGTGCTAAAATGTGTCCATGTTCATTTCTTATTCGGTAGCAATACTTATCATAACTTGTTGATTCATTTTTATGATGAAAAATCAAAGAATAATTGGTATTATTTTGAAAGAAAAGGAAGAATGCACATGCTGAAAATTCAGCATGGCAAGACACCCTTAATGGCCGATTTTCTCACTAGGATAGGAAGGATTTCTTTGTCTTGCAATTTATGGTGTATTTCTTAAATTATGGAATGATTTTGTGATTGATTTTTGGCACATGTTAAAGTGTATATCTCAGATTTTTTTCCATGTCATCATGATGACAATGTTGAACCAATAAGGAGGTGCCAAGTAAGCGGAGACTAAATGATGATCCAATAGGAAGATGCCAAGTAAGCAAGGCATTGTCACAATGATGTCTTACACTCTCTCAAGGACTTAAAAGATAATTTTCAAGAGGGAGACATGCCATAGGGGGGACGGCTGCAATGTTAAAAAGAGAAGAGAAGAGAGCAAACAAATACAACCACAAGCATTGCAATTCAAAGAGATCAAATAGCCAAGCTCTTCTTCTCCCACATCTTCTTTCTTTCTCTCTTCTTGTAAAGCCTATTGTTTTTCATATCTTTCAATCTTGAATAGGCTTGAGATAAACCACCATTCATATATCTTTGTAAAAGATTGATCAAGGTGTGATCAATCTTCATCCTAGCAAGGTGGTGGTGTTCGTGAGAATTGTACTTACAATACAAGGTTTGTAAAGGGTTGGAGTTAGGTGTAACTCTATCAACCCTGCGGTAAGGTGTACTGCGTGTGTGATTAGTGTGAACCAAGGAAGGTGTTTCTTGAAGACTGGAGTAGGTTGTTTATAACCGAACCAGTATAAAGTTCTTGGTGCCATTTACTTTCTGCATTTACTTTTCAGTTACTGCACTGTTTAGTCTTCGTGTTCGCATTCGTAAAAATAGTAAACAATTTTCAAAAATCACTAAAATTTCCAGAAATATACCTACACATTCTAGGGTTAATTGGGCACAAGTTTCAACCCTTTTGGATAAGTATAAGTCGATCAAACATCAAAAGTTCTGAGACTAGTGCAGTCTGAATTTCAGAATTGCAAAGGTTGAGACTTTGATTGTGGTTGACCTACTTCCCAAAAGAATTTTCCAAAACTGTTTCAACCCATTTAAATATTGTATATAAGGAGTTAGTGGTTAAATTTTCAAAGCATTTGGACGTTCACACAAATAGGAATTAATTTTTCAAAACCATCTACCGTTTCTGGCAGATTTGCACAATCTGAGTACCAACGGTTTTTGAAGGGGTTAAAGGTTGAATTTTAATCTGAAATTTTTAGGGGACCCTCATAACATCTAAGGCTAAGTTATCTCAAAATTGTATAATTTTTGGAGACCTCTAACCTGGTTTTAAAAACGTTTTAAAACAGGTCCTGAAAACAGAATCTGTTTTCAGAAGTTGAATTGGTTAGGTTTAAAGAAATTTTAAAAACCACACTTTCCGCACCACCTATTCAACCCCCCCCCCTTCTAGTGGTGCCTTGCAGATCCTACAATTGGTATTAGAGAGCAGGAACACTCACTTCAAAGAATCCAACGATTCAGTGAGATGGCAACCACAATCGTGCAAGAAGGAATGTCAACTGTAAGGTCTCCTTTTTTCGACGGTGAGTCTTTTATTCAATGGAAATTAAGAATGAAACTTTTTCTTATGGCTATTAATATTGATCTATGGTCCATCATAGAAGACGGTCCATTTGTTCCCACTAAGATGTCAATCATTGATGGTGTCACACTAGAGGTTACAAAAAGGAAACAAGAATACACTAGTGATGACAAAAAGAAGTTGAGTATGAATGCTAAAGCCATGCAACTACTATTAAATGGCCTAAGTAAAAGTGAGGCTAGTTACGTGTCTAATTGCTCTAGTGCTCAAGAGATGTGGCATATTCTTGAAATGATACATGAAGGGACCAGCCAAGTAAAGGAGTCCAAAATCAATATGCTTATGTCCACACTTGAGTCTTTTAAATTATTGCCAAATGAGTCTATTGTTGAAATGAATTTACGCTTGACTAACATTTACAATTTTCTTGAGTCTCTTGGCAAAGCCTTCACTATGCAGGAAAAGGTACAAAAGGTCTTGCGAAGCCTTCCATCCGAGTGGGACCCTAAAGTAACGGCCATAGAAGAAAGTAAAGAGACCAAATCAATTAAAATGGAAGAACTAATCGGATCACTTAAGGTATATGAAAACAAACTTTCTTTAAGACATTCTGAGTCCATTTTTAATAATGACAGGGCTATAGCATTTAAATCAAATGAATACGTCGTAGATGATAGTGACACAGATTCCGATGATTAGGACTTAATCACGATGGCTAAAAGACTAAGAAAAATATTGAGAAAATTGATTAAATATAAGTCTACCTCATCTAAGGATCATAAAAATAAAAATAAGGAAATAAAGTGCTATGAATGCGGCAAACTTGGACATCTATCATATGACTGTCCTAATAAGGAAAAACAAACAAACAAATACCCTTACAAGGATCGGAACAAGAATAGACTCGTCTCAGAACCTAAGCAAAGGAGAAGAGCATTCAAAGCCTCCACTTGGAGTGACACATCCGACTCTTAGACTGATGATACGGAAGAACACAAGGCACAAGTATGATTTACATCCAAAGCATCAAATGAGGTATCTTCCGACTCTGATTCCGATTCTGAATGTTCTTATGATGATTTATTTAGTCAATATTTAGAATTGCATAAGTTTTCAAAGACTCTTGCAAAAGAAAAGAAGCGATTAATTGAAGACAAGAAATTGTTAGAATCTTCTAACAAAGATCTTGCGTCTCAATTAAACGATTCAAAAGAAGAGTCGTCATACATTATAAATTCATTAAAATCTGAAATTTCATCATTGTCATCAGAGAACATTGATTTGAAATCCGAGGTTTCAAACTTGAAATCAAGGAATGCGCATGTAGAGAAAAAGGTGAAACAATTTGATACGGGATCCAACATGCTAGATCGCATTATTTTATCACAAAAACAGGACAGTGATAAAACTGGATTAGGATACAGCGAGACAAAGGAAGCATCATCTAAACCATCCAAGTTTGTTTTGTCTAAGAAAGTAGACACATCAAAGGCATACGTAGCGCCTAAAATAAAGCAAAAACCTCCTCTCCCCACATCTCGTCATATCTCTTCTTCATCTCATATGAAGTATAATTATGTGCCGTATAAATATGAGAAGAAGACTAGTACACCATTTATCTCATCTTATCGTGCTTCTTATCATACAAAGAGAAATCACATGCCATATAGAAAGCCACTGATGCATATGCGACATTCATATCATAAAAATGCATCTAGATCACTCCCCGTGCATGCAAACCAAAAACGAAAACCATACTATATGCATGATGGGATTCTTGGCCAAATGCCAAACGCATTTGCCCCCAACGGATACTATGTTGCATTTTCATCATCTTTCTCACCTTTTGGAAGACCTAGAAAGGTCACCCAAATTTGGGTACCAAAAGGGACATTTTCAAAGGGTTGAATAAATAACCCTTACGAACGCACATATATGAAATGCATGATTTTTTTCTTCTTTACAGGCATCTTTTGATTTGCTTTCCAAAATAAAGGGGGAGAGAAAGCATGATTTAAGGGGGAAAGTGACACTGATTGATCTTAATTGCACAAATCAAGGGGGAGCCGGATTTGAAATTCGAAATTCAAATTTCAAATTTGTGCATGGTTCAAGGGGGAGAGATAGCATTTAAATCATGTATACAAGTTATTTTGAAAATTATCAAAAGGGGGAGATTGTAGAGATAAGGGGGTTTGAGTGATTTCAAAATAAGTAACTTGAATGTATACATATATATAAACGTGCATAAATATATATATAAACGTGTACATGAATGCATGATATCTTGCCATTACTTGCCTTATTTAGCTTATATATTATGTTGCCGTACTAACGAGCTATGAAGCATTAAAGCTTACATCATATGGCAAACATTTGTTGTGTTTATACTATTTTCAGGTGCCACCATTAATGAACTAAACTAGTTCATTAAGTGAAGTACTTAGTTTGATAAACTAAGTAGTTCATTAAAGGAAGCTACATTTGGAAAAGGCACAAAGGCAACAAAGATAAAGAAGGAAAGTCTTCTCCTCCTCCCCATCTTTAATACACACGCCATATATATATATATACACTACATATATTTTCAGATTTTTTAAATAAAGGCATATACACATGTATTCCAACGTACTACCGACACGTTATATATTTTACGTCCGTACGTTAACGTCACACCATTATACTTAACTCATATTTATGAGTATATTCAGGTCTTATATCATATGATATAAGATATGGTGATGACAAATCAAATACGACACGATAAAAGGTTCTAAACCGAAATTTGTCGTATCGGGCGAATACCGAAACTTCGCCAATGTGTCACTTACTTGCCATAAATAAATGGCCAGCCCATATACATCAAAATATGATGTAAATTTCGTGCACATGACATAATAATCAGCCAAAAATACTTTCCATGTTGGCACACACAAATTACTCCACATTAAGGCCAAAATGTGAAGATTCCAAGTTTAATTTTTGTCACATGTTAATGGTACCACTTTAAACCAGCCAAGTGATGAGATTTAAAGTATATATTATATATATTATGTATAACATAATATATATAACATGTGCAAAAGTTGGAATTCAAATTAGAGAAAAATCGGGTAATCGATAAATATCGAAAATTCAGTTTTCTACGCACATAACATGGAACGTTTTCTTGTACATCATGTGACACGTATCTAGACATTTTTTACATATTATATACATCTTAAAGTGTTCTAGAAAATTAAATTAAGGGCTGATTGGAATATTACATGTGTGTATTATTAAATGTGCATTATTTTACAAAGTTGGCAAAAATAAATTTCAGCACATGTATACATATCATCTAACGCCCCTACAGCTGATTTGGAGCACATGTGGAGCTTTGTTGGCATCTTGATTGGTCAAGGATCAATTATACATTGTTGGTGAATTGAAGAGAAAGGCTACAAATGGTAAGAATTCAACATATATCTCTCTTATGTCACATGCTGAAAATTTTAGCATACTAAGTTTAAAGATGGCCGAAATTATGGCCCTTTGGTGACTACTTATTATTCCATAAATGATAAGAGTATTATATCCTAAATAATGATTGAATTATTATTTGATGTCTTGGATGAAATCAATGTAAAATTGGAAATAAGTTGATTCAAAAGTGAATGTTACACATGCTGAAATTTCAGCATGTGCAAAGGAGCTAATGGCCGATTTTCTCTATTAAATGTGACATATTTTGTCATCTTTTATTAGGAGATTGATTAGAAGAAGATATGGTAAGGTTTTGAATATTATTTAAATAAAATAAATGGTGATATTCTATATATCACATGCTGAAAATATTTCAGCATGAGTACAACATTGTATGGCCGAATTTAAGTGCTAAAATGTGTCCATGTTCATTTCTTATTTGGTAGCAATACTTATCATAACTTGTTGATTCATTTTTATGATGAAAAATCAAAGAATAATTGGTATTATTTTGAAAGAAAAGGAAGAATGCACATGCTGAAAATTCAGCATGGCAAGACACCCTTAATGGCCGATTTTCTCACTAGGATAGGAAGGATTTCTTTGTCTTGCAATTTATGGTGTATTTATTAAATTATGGAATGATTTTGTGATTGATTTTTGGCACATGTTAAAGTGTATATCTCAGATTTTTTTCCATGTCATCATGATGACAATGTTGAACCAATAAGGAGGTGCCAAGTAAGCGGAGACTAAATGATGATCCAATAGGAAGATGCCAAGTAAGCAAGGCATTGTCACAATGATATCTTACACTCTCTCAAGGACTTAAAAGATAATTTTCAAGAGGGAGACATGCCATAGGGGGGACGGCTGCAATGTTAAAAAGAGAAGAGAAGAGAGCAAACAAATACAACCACAAGCATTGTAATTCAAAGAGATCAAATAGCCAAGCTCTTCTTCTCCTACATCTTCTTTCTTTCTCTCTTCTTGTAAAGCCTATTGTTTTTCATATCTTTCAATCTTGAATAGGCTTGAGATAAACCACCATTCATATATCTTTGTAAAAGATTGATCAAGGTGTGATCAATCTTCATCCTAGCAAGGTGGTGGTGTTCGTGAGAATTGTACTTACAATACAAGGTTTGTAAAGGGTTGGAGTTAGGTGTAACTCTATCAACCCTGCGGTAAGGTGTACTGCGTGTATGTGATTAGTGTGAACCAAGGAAGGTGTTCCTTGAAGACTTGAGTAGGTTGTTTATAACCGAACCAGTATAAAGTTCTTAGTGCCATTTACTTTCTGCATTTACTTTTCAGTTACTGCACTGTTTACTCTTCGTGTTTGCATTCGTAAAAATAGTAAACGATTTTCCAAAATCACAAAAATTTTCAGAAATATACCTACACGTTCTAGGGTTAATTTGGCACAAGTTTAAACCCTTTTGGATAAGTATAAGTCGATCAAACATCAAAAGTTCTGAGACTAGTGCAGTCTGAATTTCAGACATGCAAAGGTTGAGACTATGATTGTGGTTGACCTACTTCCCAAAATCATTTTCCAAAACTGTTTCAACCCATTTAAATATAGTATATAAAGAGTTAGTGGTTAAATTTTCAGAGCATTTGGACGTTCACACAAATAGGAATTAATTTTTCAAAACCATCTACCATTTCTGGCAGATTTGCACAATCTGAGTACCAACGGTTTTTGAAGGGGTTAAAGGTTGAATTTTAATTTGAAATTTTTAGGGGACCCTCATAACATCTGAGGCTAAGTTCTCTCAAAATTTCATAATTTTTGAAGACCTATAACCTGGTTTTAAAAACGTTTTAAAACAGGTCCTGAAAACAGAATCTGTTTTCAGAAGTTGAATTGGTTAGGTTTAAAGAAATTTTAAAAACCACACTTTCCGCACCACCTATTCAACCCCCCCCTTCTAGTGGTGCCTTGCAGATCCTACATTTAACACATCCAAGCCTAGATTAGCACATAAATATGCATATAACCCTCAAAGAATACATCTTTGGAGCAAGGTTCCATTCCTACACATTTAAATGTCCTAGGCCGAAAGTTTTGGGCTTACAACTTACCATTTTACAACCAAGATTAGATCTTAGGTATATCTAGCCATTCATGCACACACTTTCACATCTAAACCATAAAGAGTATAGTGTACTTGCCTTGTTTGCTTACTCTTCTTTGAAAGGTGAAAAAGTTGAAGTCTTCCTCTCCTCTACACAAGCATTCCCACGGTAGGGTGAGGAGAAAGAAAAGAACATAGTTAGTCTATATTTTTATCTAAACATCCCTTTAAAAAAGAAAGCTAAATGGCTTACCAAAAAGGAGTTTGAGTAGTGTCCAAGCTTCTCTAAGATAGAGCTTTTGAAATCTTGAGATCCTTGAGCCTAGAGACCATTAAGGGTCACGGTTTGAGCAAAGAGAGGTACACCATGAGTTTCATCTTCATGAAAGTATAAATGTCTTCTTAAGAGGCTAAGAACACTTACCTAATGTCACTTAGCTTTGGAGAATCAAATCCTTCTTGGTGCTCCTCTTGGCCGTGGGGTTGGAAGAGAAAAGGGAGAGAAGGAGCTCACTTGAGTTTCTTTTGGAGGGTTTGAAAAGAACTTAGAAAGTTCTCAAGTAGGTTTTGGAGGGAACCTTGTTACTTTGGCTAGGTTTAGCCGTTGGGCATAAGGGAGGTGAGGGTTTTGCCTTAGCTATTCAATTAGGTCTCTTAACCTTGGTTACCTTTGGTTAACCAAGGTTACTTTACTACTAACTATGGTTACTTTAGGCTAACCATAGTTTCTTTTGACTAACTCTAGTTTCTTTTTAGGTTTAGTTAGGTTAAACTTCATTAATCTAGCCACCCTTCTCTTAATTAGCCTTCCCCCTCCTTCCCTCTTAATACCGCCGGCGGTTGGGGTCTTTAATGACCCCAACTAAGCTTCAATTAAATCCCTTGTTTCCTCTTTTTTTTTTCAAAAAAAAAATACATATCCATTTCATTAGTTGTTTCTTAAATTATGATTTAAGAAGTAGCCCTTCTTGGCTAGTGGCCGAAACCCTAATAGGCCATGGGGAAATTGGATCATTTCTTGTAATGCACATAGTACTCTTCATGATATACTTATAATAAGCATTGACTTAATCAATTTCAAACGCAAGCATATATTGTCACATATTCACTAACTCAACCTTAGATACAAGAAGGATTCTTTTATTGGGTTACAACATAATATATGACTTAGAATATGTATATACTCAAAAAGATGTTGTGTATATGGTGGCTTGATGTTGATGTATGTTGATGATGTGTGGGTGCGATATCAGGATAGAAATATATAGTTCGTCGTTATAAATATATATATATATATATGTGTGTGTGTGTGTGTATGCATCCGTATGTGTGTATTTTTAGTGTGGAGTAAAAATTTTCATTTCAAATTTGTTGTCAAATGGGCTTTTTCAAGTATGTCTCCTTAAGCACTTCATTTGATAAACTAGTTTAGTTCATCTTCTTAAGCACTTTATTAAATGAACTAGTTTAGTTCATTTAACATGGCACCTGAAAATAGTATAAACAAAACAAATGTTTACCATATGATTTAAGCCTTAACGCTTCATGTCACGTTAATACAACAGTGATATATATAAACATGTGAAGCATATTTATTATGTATGCATGTCATGTAACACTTAAATCATGCATTTCGAAAACAAGTAATATTTAAATCATGCATTTTCAAATTATTCAAACCCCAGTTTCTCAACATTTAAGATCTACACTTACTTGTCTCATATTATTTACTTAGAAGTCATGAATAGGACTATACTTAGATTTAGTTACTAAAGGACTACTCATAGTTATGAAAAAATAAAATAAACTTTTTACATATATCATAATCTTTTAGCCTTTTATATGTTCTGTGACCATTACTGATGCATAATTATTAACATGTTTATATTACATAAGTAGTTTTGTACTCATTGAACTATTTTTTAGAAATTCTTCATACTGATTTGTTTTCTCTAATTTGCATTGGAATCTCAAATGTATGTGCATTTAGAACATGATTCGCATGCTTAATTCTTGATTTTCATTAGAAGTTCATTTTTTATCTCTCCATTCTCTCTAATTAGTTATAATTGGATATATGATTTCCTATATGTTATTAATTCATGCTTTAGTTTAAGGATTTAATATACACTAGCATAACATTTGGTGTTCTTTCACTATAACGGTATGCTATAATACATTTGAGTCTTACTTATTTTGATATATGTTCAAGGTGATGTGGTTTTTTGTATCATATGTATGTCTTTGTTGGTAAATAATCTTGTCAATTACTGAGTGTGTTTCATCGTCTTACTTGGTGAAATAATTTGAGCTATCTATAGGACCTGTATACCACCAGTAGAAGAGGGGTTGAATATTGAGTGCGGAAAAATTGGTTTTTTAAAACTTTTTGTTACAAATTACAACTCTTGAAAACAGATTCTGTTTTCAGACCCGGTTTTTGATTAACTAGATGATAAGGTTATAAACCTTCAAAAATCATGAAATTTGGTGATACAGTACTCTCAGATGCTATGCATGTTTCATAAAAAAATTCAGATTAAAAATCTAAGTGCAACCCTTTAAAAAACGTTTTTACTCAGATTGCGTCAATTTGCCAGAAAGTGTTCTTCAAAATGAAAAATTTATTCATATTAATTTACAACTCTAAATGATCTGAAAAGTTTATGGTATGACCCTTAGGATGTGTACTTTAAAGAGTTAAAACAGTTTTTGAAAATTCCTTTGGAAATTATGTCAACCACGTTGATGTTCTCAACCTTTGCAAATCTGAAAATCAGATTGCACTAGTCTCAGAACTATGAACGTTTGAATGACTTATGCTTATCCAAATTTGATGAAACTTATTTCAAACGAAAGCTGATACATTTGGATATGATTCTGAAAGTTTTGGTGATTTTTTTAAAAACGTTTCCTATTTTTAGCGTGGCTATGAAAATGATGCAAAAAACAAGAACTGAAAGTAAAAGTGCTGAAAAGTAAGAACACCGAGATTTTATACTGGTTCGGTTAAATCAACATACTCTGGTCTTCGAGGACACCTTCTTCGGTATTCAGTAGCCACAAACAGCACCTCGATACAAAGGTGACTAGAGTTATACAGCAACTCCACCTTTTTACAACGAACAAACAAAAATAACAACAAAAGTACCACCATCGAACAAATGAAGGTATGATCACACCTTGATCAACCTTGTACAACAATGGGATGTATGATGGTTGTTGTAAACCGTAAAGAAAAAAAATAAAAATAATAGTAATAATAATAAAAAAAGGTAAATAAAAGGTAATCTGTGTGTGGTTGAAGTGATTAAGGGTAAGGATGGGGGGGAGATAATTTTGGTAGAAGATAAATTAAATTTTGAGTTTAAATTTAGATTTCCCTAAATCAAATCCTAACCACCCTAAATTCTCCAATCTTTCTAGCGTATCTTCCTTCTGTGTTATAAACGACTTCTCCTCCCCTTCCCCATCAAAACTGTCGACTCCATCAAAAAAAACCACGCGTGAAGCATAGGAAGAAAGAGAGAAGGGAAAAAGAGGAAGTCCAGCAAAAAAAAACACCGAATTCAACCTTCCGATTAGCCAATATTTGTTTAACAGGTAGGTTACCTTCCCCTCTTCTCGGATTGCCCGTACCTCGTGTGTGAATCATACTTGCGTTGTTTTTTTTATTTTTTTTGTTTCATTTTCATTTTGCTTTTGTATATAAATGCATGCTTTTGGTGTTGTACAATTGAGTATATGTATGTGTGCGAAAGGTGTTGATTGTATGGGTTGAAATAAATTTAAAAGATTAAATCGTTGTGCGATTAGGGGAAAAATTACATGATTAGCCTTAGAAATAGGTCACATAGCCCGGAAATTAGGTCAGAATTGAACTGGAAATCGAAAAGCGGGCCTCGGCGGCGGTGCGTGCGTAAAACGCGCGCGTTGCAGGGGTGTTACGTGGGGCCCACGTGCGCCCCTGACGGCGCGTCCCGGACATGCGCTGACATGTGCAGTGCCGTTAGGTGCGTTTCGTTATAATGAGTCAAATGCAACTGGTTTGAGGTCAATCGGAGTTAAAACGAAGAAGTTATGATTTTTTCAAAAATATTAGAATTTAAATAAAAAATAAAAGAAAAGGTATAGGATGTCTAGCGGGCCGCATGCCATCTGCCACGTCAGCGGGCCAGGTGTGCTGAGCTGGCGGGTTTTAATAAAAAAAAGATTTCTGAGAATAGATAAATAGTAAATAATTAAGTAAAATTGGTTTAAAATTCCATAAAAATGTCAATAAATTCAAGAAAACTTTAATTAAATTCTAAAAAATATAAAAGGTCAAAAATAAATTATTTTCACCTAATGGCTGAAGTTGTATTAATTTAATTAATTAGAATAATTAGGAAATAAATATGAAATAAATAAGGAAAAATAGTATAAAGTCACAGAAAATTAATAGAAGCTAGGTAAGATATAAGTGATGGCTAACAATATTTTCATGACATTCTCAAAAATTAAAGTGATGGAATTGGGCGAGGAAAAAAAAAGTAAATAAATACCGAAAAAATAATATAAGAAAAATATATTTAAATAAATAAAAATGATACTAATAAAATGGGGGTAGTCCTACAAGTATATATGCACGTGTATGGGCGCGGGTATATATATGAGTACGAATACACTGTAATAAAATGGGAGTAT
>AP025052.1:18978544-19009349 GCA_036186865.1 Eustoma russellianum
TATGGGCGCGGGTATATATAGGATGATGGATGCGCCGGATTTTGGATTATGTGTGTGGAGCATTCATGGCACGTGCATTGCATTGCATCCCTTCGAGGCGCTGACTCCACGTTACGGAGCGTTGTCCGCTGAATCCACGTTACGGAGCGTTGTCCGCTGACTCCACGTTACGGAGCGATGTCCGCTGACTCCACGTTACGAAGCATTGTCTGCTGACTCCACGTTACAGAGCGATGTGCGCTGACTACACGTTACGGAGCGAAGAGTAGGACCTGGGTCATGCATAGCATATCATGTAAAAAAGGAAAGAACAAATTGTGTGGGATAGTGATGTTGTTGCGTGTGACACGATAGGAAGAAGGAACATGCATCACGAAGTTGCGCATTGCATTCGATTGGACAGGTGGATATTTATTTTATGTTTCGGTTATTACTGTTCCTTATTTCTTTATATGTTTGTTGTTATTTTTCCTACGTGCTTATGTATTTTGTAAGTATGGTTCCTTTCTGGGATTAGACGGGTAACCTACGGGTGATTTTCCCAAATCACTCACCCCCCCACTTATCCTCCCACAGGTGAGCCCAAGTACGAGTACACTTTTGTAGAAGACGAGTCCGACTGTGCAAGCTGGTGCAAGTGAGCTGGAGATATTTCTTTGGGGAATACTTGATGGTTTTCACATTTATTCCGTTTTATTAGACTTTTAGATTTTCATTTAACGTATTGGGTTTCGTCAGCCCTAAACTCTGATTTATTTATATTTTGGGATTATTTATGAATTGAATTTGACTTTCAATTATCGTTTTCACAGAAAACAAAAATTCTACGTTATTTCTGACGTGTAAGAAGTTTGAACGACGCCTTGTATTCTTCTTAGCGAGATACGACGGATGCACTGTTCCCGAAGTTAGGGTGCGGGAGCGGGGCGCTACAGGTGGTATCAGAGCCGAGGCTCCAGATCCGCCTCGGAAATGCAGGATTAACTAGATAACCTAGACATAAGCTATGATCTTTCTCGAAAATGACGATTTTACCCATAATAAACAAAGTAGACTTAAGTGATTATCTTAGACTTAAGTTATGATCGGGTTAAGGGTTGTGAGAGTGTTCCTTCAGTTTTTCTTTATTTATTTACCGTATTACCCCCGAACTTCTGTGTGCACCCCATAAGTGACTGGAAATTCCCAAAATACCCCCCAACTTAGCATGAATTCAAATAAATGAATATCTTCGACTGTTGTACCCAACGGAAAATCATATTGTACTTGAGCATTGTACAAGTGAATTAATAAAGGTTGCATCCTTTGAGTACATTTTACCAAGTTTTATTATTACTTCTTTACTTAACTTTTGCTCAAAGCAAATATTATATAATCATACAAGTATGAGTTATGAAGCATGCGAAATGGCCAATTCACCCCCAAGACCCTAAGAGATTTCGGTCACAAGGCCTTAAAGGGCCTTAGAAGGTTTTTTCAAATTATAAGAAGGCTTATCCTAAGGGCCTTCTTAAAACTAAGCCCAAAAGTAAATAGAGATTACAAGCAGTAGAGTAATTATACCAACATGAAATAAGAAAATATGGGAAATAATAGAAATACCCCTCCCAACACCCCTAGAATTCGGCCCCCTACCAAGGATTCTAGAAGACTCCTTCTAATTCCCATTCTATTATCTTATATGAAAATTTAAGAATAAAATAAACCATGCATGCAAGCATGGGGGGACAAAGTGCTAGTCAAATTTCAAGACCCTAAGATTCTTTCCCTTCCTTTCATGCCTTGTGCTCCCTCCCTTGACCAAGCATGCGCCGGGCCCCCTTCACCAACAATGGAGTCTTCTTCTTCTATTTAGTTAGTAGATTCATCTCCATATTCAAGCTTCACACCATCAATAATTGTACAAACAAGATATTAGAGCATTGAACACTTAGATTATTTCTAAACCCTCATCACTCCATAAGGTTGGCTAGAGCTACAATTACCAAGATCCTCTTCATCTTCAAGCTCCAAGAATCATCTAGGTAAGTTGCATGTCAAGATACTTAGTTGAATTTCATAATTCTTAGATTGAAGCTCACATTGCCTCTCTTATGCTTGCCAAAACCGTGACCTCCATGGTCACTCGGTTCAAACTTTCCAAGCTCCTA
The DNA here is from genome assembly GCA_036186865.1 of Eustoma russellianum. Classification (NCBI taxonomy): domain Eukaryota; kingdom Viridiplantae; phylum Streptophyta; class Magnoliopsida; order Gentianales; family Gentianaceae; genus Eustoma; species Eustoma russellianum. Next base: position 18,980,695 of record AP025052.1, read on the forward strand.
AGTGGTGTTAGCTTCTCGGTGGATTAAACTCCATTCAAGCCTCATCTTGGTAAGATAATCTAGCCTTCATTTAGCTCTATTCTTCACTTAAGATAATAGCTAATATTCATTTTCTTTCTTCCTCCAAAACTGTGGGGTGTGATTGAAGTTGGAGGGAGACTTCACTTCATTTCATCCAAGATTCAAGCTAGAGGAAGGTTCCTAGCTTAAAAGAGGCAAGTATACTCTAGACAATCTTGACTTATTTGTGAAATGTATGCTTGAATGACTAGCCATCTTTAAGCTATGAATCTTAGTTGAAGATTCTAAGTATAAGACATGAAAACTAGTTGTTATAAAGAAAGGTGTTGGCATGATTGAATGATTTGCTACATGAATGTGTTGTGACTGTTTGGTATGAGTTATGTGTAGCCTAAAATGAGTTATGAGACTTGGGATAACTATGTTCAAATGTGTAATTGTTGTATGGTAAGTCATCTTAATAAATGAAGTTGGTTGAAGAATGTTTGAACAATGAAAAAATGAAGAAGTGCTGAAACTACTGGAGCTGGCAGATTTGTGTTGCTGATTGTATGACCTGAGAACGAACCTTAAAAGTGTTCAATTAAGTTAATGTTTGGCATGAAACTAGCTCTATGTGTGTAGTAAAAGTGAGAGTTGGAATTGAAGTGAAAAGGGTTATGGTTTATTTTTAATAAACCTTTTGGTAGAACTGCTCAAGATGAAATTACTGGAACTGGGCAGAACAGTGTGACGTTTTGAACGACCTGAAAACGATTCTTAGGAGTGTTCAAATGGGCTAATTTTTGGTATGATGATATCCTTATATGTGTATGAAATGCGTGAGTTGGAAGTTTAGTAAAAGGAGTTGTGGATTACTTTTAATGAAGTTTTTGGTAAAACTGCTCAAACAGAGTCGCTGGAACAGGACAGTTTTGAGTAGTAAGTTGTGTGGCTTGAAAATTAACCTTAGGAACGTGCAAATGAGCTGCTTTTTGACATGATCATAATTTGATGTGTGTATGACATCTGTGAGTTGGAATTTTGGTAAAAGGAGTTGTGTTTTGGTCACAATTCAATTCGTGATATAACTGCTCATTCTAGATTCTGCATGTGTCCATTTTGGAAAAGTAATTAGATGACCCCCTTAAACTTATTGGATTGCCTTGGAATTTTTATGGTAAGTACCTAAGGCATAAATGTACATGTTCATGTAAAGAAAACATCACAAAACCACCATTTTGATGGTTAACAACTGAGTTGAAGTTAGTGGTACGAAGCTGGAAAACAGGACAGTTTGATGTCATAAGTTGTAAGACATCGATCTTGATCATTTAGGCTTGAATGTGATGTTTAGCCTTATGAATACTGTTCCTTGGTGAATTAGCTATGTTTTCCAGGTGATGGATCAAAATGAACAAAGTTTTATGACCCACGAAACTGAGGTAAGGCGGTACTGCCCTGCTGATTTCAGCAGTACCCTTTTTATGGTAATCTAATGTTTTGAGGACTTTAGACATTTCGGAATATTACGAAATTATTATGACATCTGTCTAAGTCTCCGTAATACATATGTATGGAAAGAGAGTATGAAAATAGGCCTGATTTGTTATGTTGGAGGCCTCATGAACAGAGCGTAAGTTCTGGAAAATTTCTCCAGCTTAAAGAACAAGGTCATACTTGTATTTATGTGATGCATTTTGTCACGAATTGCATATCGCACGTCATGCATTGCATCATCGTCATTTACATGTTTTATGAAATTGATTTTATGCCAAAGAATGATGAAAAAGTGATTTTAAAGAAAAGAAGTTTTCGGTTTTGAAAGAAAATACCTATGGTACCATTTATTTCTGGCCAGCTTAACCCGCTCCAGATCCGGGGTTAATTGATCTGATGATTATGACCGTTCAGGTCTGGAAAGAATAGACCTGATTATGACGATTATGACCGTTCAGGCCCGGAAAGAATAGACCTGATTATGACCGTTCAGGCCCAGAAAGAATAGACCTGATTATGACCGTTCAGGCCCGGAAAGAATAGACATGACGACTATGATTGATGATGTGACCGTTTTCGGATCCGAAAATAATAGATTCGAAAGGATGGATATGACCGCCTCAGATCTGGATATAATAGATCTAAACACTCTGTTGTTTCCATTTACGATGATGTTTTGAAAGAAAGAATGAACGAATTTGCCCCTATTTTATCATACTGCATCACATGTGCATGTCCATGCATGTGCATTTAATAGCTAGTCGCATGTTTAGTACATTGTTGCTTAGGACAGTATTTTATTATTTGAGATCCCCTAAGTTATGATTTTGATGTTATTTCGTAAGTTATGATCTTGTTATCTAAGGATACTGGCTGGAAGGTCAGGTATGTTACTAAACCAAATTTTGGGGTTTGGTTCTCGTGTATACTTTCTATTTAATTCATGATCGTTTATGGTATACTTGCTGGTGACGTTGTCACTTACCCCTTATTTTTCCTCCCAGAACCTGCAGGGAACAGGGTTGAGTGGATCGAGGATGAGCCTAGGGTTCCCTATCCATAGGAGTGCGAGAGGAGGATGGCTTAAGGATTTTTATTATGACAGTTATGTTAGATGGACTTTGGTGAATTTATGCTGGGAACATTGATTTTCGGATTTTCAGACTTTCTTTATTTCAAGAACCTGGTTGTAGACTTGATGATGGATGTTTAGAATGTTCTAATTTAAAAGTTTTTATTCTGCCTCAGTCTTCGCTTACCTGTTGATGTGTAAGCAGGAAAGTCCGTATATTTTGTCATGGACTATGACACGTTATGGATTGACGTCTGGTACTCTCCGTAGTGAAGTACGGCGGACGCACCGTATCTGGCTAGGCTGGGGTGCGGGGCGCTACAGGTGGTATCAGAGCCGATGCTCTAGATCTGGGCAGAATATAGAATTAAGATATGATTTTAGAAATCTAAGTTTGACCTTAGCTCTAAGTCATGATTTTAGATGAGAATTGACCTTAGACTAGGATGATTTAGACTGGAAACTAGGGTCATGACTTAGTAACGAAATCTGTCTATGAAATTTCATACCTTCTTGAGTTATCCATTTAAATTCCTAGTGGATTATGAATTAAATTCCGTCACTTATTTCGATATTCTAACCTTGAATAAAACTCCGACACTTCATAGTGCAGATGGCGCGACCACGAGGCAGACCTGCTAGGGCCAGACCAGATGTGTAGGAGCCTATTCCTCCTCCACCTGCTCAGTTTCCTCCACCACCACCACCACAGGATCAAAATCCACCCCCGGTTCAGAATATGCATCCACCCCAGGGGCCTTTGCCACAGATGATCCCCGACATTAATGCTTTTCAGAATTTCTGTCAGACCGTGACTCAGATCGGTCAAGTGATGTTACAGCAGAATGCTCCTTAGCCTCATGAGCCTGTCAGGGATGCCCAGTACTACTTCGAGAAACTGAAAAGAGCTAAAGTTCCGCCCTTTGAGGGAAAATCGGACTCAGATGTCGCTGAGAAATGGTTAGACGAGGTGGAAAATTGTTTTGAATTGATTCGTGCACCTGAGGAGGTGAAGACTCAAGCTGTCAGACCATTTTTACTTGGAGAAGCGAACCAGTGGTGGAAGGCCGATTTGCAATCTTTGCCGTGACCAATTTCATGGGAGAGATTTCTTCAAGAATTTAACAAATTTTACATACCACCTTCTGTAAAGTTGCAAAAGAGACATGAGTTTGAATCGCTGATACAAGAGCAAGGGATGACAGTTGCGGAGTATGCCAATAAGTTTATAGCTTTGGGCAGGTTTCAGCCATCTACCATGAATGACGAGGAGACCAAAATGCTGAAATTTGAGAGAGGATTAAATCCAAGAATCCGAACATGGTTAGTTAATGCGAATCCAGTCAATTTTGGTGCACTGTTGGATGCTTGCTACAGAATTGAGAGAGATATTATTCGCCGAGACGAGATGGGACAGAAAAGAGGAAGGGAAGTGTCAGGAAATGGAGGGTCCCGCAAAGCGGCAAGGCAGAATTCTAGAGGACCAGGACGACAAGGGAAAAACCGTTTTCAGCACCGTTCTCAGCAGAAGAATCAGACAAAGAACCAGGGCTAGCAGCCCGCTATTCCGACCTGTTCTCACTGTAAGAAGCATCATGTTGGGGAGTGTTTTATCCAGGCAGGTAAGTGCTTTGGGTGTGGGAAGGTGGGTCATATCCTCAAGGATTGTCCAGATAAGGGGACCACGTGCTTCGGATGTGGAAAAGTTGGACATATAAGTAAAGACTGCCCAGAGAAGGGGACCCAGCAGCAGCAACAACCAAGGAATCAACGTCAGCGCGCTAATGCAAGAGTCCATGCTATGACTGACGCAGAAGTTGAGGAGGCTAATGACGTAGTGACGGGTATGTTTTAAAAGTCATGCAATATTTAAATATTTGCAAAGGTATCATTGCATTGTTGTTTCTTAGTTAACCTTGCATGATTCAGGAACTATGTTAGTGTTCTGTACCTGCGAATGTATTGTTTGACAGTGGCGCTAGCCACTCATTTATCTCGAGGAAATTCGCAAAGAATATTGACCATAGTCCAGTCCCCCTTGAGACACCCTATAGAGTTCAAGCAGCTGGTGACCAGGTGCTTGTTTCCCATCAATTGTACAACGGATGTGAAATTGAATTCGATGAACAACGATTTATAGCAGACTTGATCCCCATACACATGAGCGACTTCGACATAATTCTTGGAATGGATTGGCTTTCCAAGAACTTCGCGCACATCGATTGCAGTGGAAGACGGGTTACTATTAAGGACCCAACACGAAAGGAGGTGACTTTTCAGGGAGGTTCAAAGCTGAAGAAATCTTCTAAAAACATATATGTGAATGCGATTCGTGCCAGTAAGGCTTTAAAGAAAGGGCATGAAGGATTTTTAGTTTATGCGCTAAGCGTTGATCAAGCGCCACATGACCCTTCGCAAGTTCCGGTAGTTTGAGAATATTCTGATGTCTTCCCAGAGGAATTGCCGGGCCTTCCCCCAGATCGGGAAATAGCATTTGAAATCAATCTAATTCCGGGAGCTGAGCTGATATCAAAGGCTCCTTATCGAATGGCACCTTCTGAATTGAAAGAATTAAAGGAGCAGCTGTGTGAGCTGCTAGGAAAGAAGCTTATCTGACCAAGTGTCTCGCCTTGGGGTGCTCCAGTACTATTTGTAAAGAAAAAGGATGGAAGTATGCGGTTGTGTATCGACTATCGAGAACTCAACAAGATCACGATAAAGAACAAGTACCCATTGCCTAGGATCGACGATTTGTTCGATCAGCTTCGGGTAAGCGATTTAAAAGTTTTATTTCAATGATTAATCCTATTTTGAACACTGCCTAAAGATATCTTGATACAGGGAGCATGAATCTTCAGTAAGATTGATCTTCGTTCTGGATACTTCCAATTAAAAATCAAAGCCGAGGATGTTTCGAAAACCGCATTTCGGACACGTTATGGACACTATGAATTTCTTGTAATGCCGTTCGGATTGACCAACGCCCCTGCAGCATTTATGGATCTGATGAATCGAGTATTTCAAGAGCAACTGAACAAGTTTGTTGTGGTTTTCATCGATAATATCTTGATCTACTCAACTGATGAAGAGTCCCATGTAGCCCATTTAAGGATCGTCCTAGACATTTTACGAAGGAAGCAACTGTATGCCAAATTTAGTAAATGCGAATTTTGGCTGCACAATGTTGCATTTCTGGGACACGTTATCTCTGAGGATGAAATATCTGTAGATCCCAAGAAGATTGAGGCAATCATAGAGTGGCCAAGGCCGACAAATGTTACGGAAGTACGGAGTTTTCTTGGTCTCGCTGGCTATTATCGCAAGTTTGTTGAAGGGTTTTCTCGAATTGCTATGCCTCTCACCCGTTTGACCCAGAAAAAGACCAAGTTCGAATGGACCTCAGATTGTGAAAGGAGTTTTACAGAATTGAAGGAGAAGTTGACATCTGCTCCAGTTTTGGCACAACCTATTTCGGGTGAAACTTTTGTAGTGTATAGTGATGCCTCTAAGAATGGACTTGGATGTGTGTTGATGCAGAAAGATTGAGTGATTGCGTATGCATCTCGACAGCTGAAGCCGTTTGAGCAAAACTACCCGGTACACGATCTCGAGCTTGCTGCTATAGTCTTTGCCCTGAAGATATGGAGACATTATTTGTACGGTGAAAGGTGCGAAATCTTCACGGATCACAAGAGTCTTAAGTACCTTTTCACCCAGAAAGAATCAAATATGCGTCAACGTAGATGGCTAGAGTTGATGAAAGACTATGACCTCTCTATTCAGTATCACCCGGGAAAAGCCAATAAAGTTGCCGACGCCTTGAGTCGAAAGACAAGCCATCCGCGTCAACCACCTTTGCAGCGTGATATGGAAGAGTTTGATCTTGAGATGGTTTATTCCATTGATGGCATGCTCGCCAAGTTGGTATTGATCCCTTCACTGATTGATAGGATTAAGGAGGGTCAAGAAAGAGATGAAACTTTGAAGAAAACTAAGGACAAGTTCAAAACAAGACCATCTGAAGATTTTGAGATCAGAAATGATGATAGTTTGTGGTTTAGAGGACGACTATGCGTACCCAATGACGATGATATAAGGAATGAAGTTCTTTGTGAAGCTCATAATTCTCGTTTGTCTATCCATCCTGGAGCCAACAAAATGTACCAAGACCTAAAGCAAAGATTCTGGTGGCATGGCATGAAGAGGCAAATTGCGGAGTTCGTAGAGAAATGCCTTGTTTGTCAGAAAGTAAAAGCGGAACATCAGAGACCCGCTGGATTACTGCAACCTCTTGAAGTCCCCGAGTGGAAGTGAGATCACATTACTATGGACTTCGTGACTGACTTACCAAGGACAAAGAATGGACATGATGCTATTTGGATTGTAGTCGATCGTTTGACAAAATCTGCCCATTTCATGGCCATGACGATCAAGGCCCCTATGGAGAAGTTAGCTACTATGTATGTTGATCAGATTGTGTGCCTGCATGGGGTGCCCATGAGTATTGTTTGTGATCGCGACCCTCGATTCACATCTCGATTTTGGACAGCTTTCCAAAAAGCAATGGGCACTGAGATACGAATGAGCTCTGCATTTCACCCTCAGACGGATGGTCAATCGGAGAGAACCATCCAAACATTGGAAGACATGTTGCGAGCTTGTATACTCGACTTTGGAGGAAGTTGGGACAAGAGTCTCAAACTAGTAAAGTTCTCTTATAATAATAGTTACCATCGATCTATTGGGATGGCTCCTTATGAAGCACTATATGGGAGAAAGTGCCGTTCTCCATTGTATTGGGATGAAATCGGAGATAAAGTTTTCACGGGACCTGACCTAGTAGAAGAAACTCGAGAGAAAATAATGATGATCAAGCAAAGGTTGCAAGCAGCCCAAGATAGAAGCAAGATTTGGGCAGACGAGAAGCAGCGACCATTGGAATTTCAAGCTGGGGAAAAGGTGTTCTTGAAGGTATCGCCATCAAAAGGAGTTAAGAGATTTGGTATCAAAGAAAAATTAAGCCCAAGGTTTATAGGACCATATGAGATTCTTGAAAGAATTGGAGAAGTCGCTTATCGGCTAGCACTACCGCCATCGCTATCTCAATTGCACGATGTATTTCACGTATCCCAGCTTCGTCGGTATGTGAACGAGCCTAGCCATATCATTGAGGAGCAACCCTTGAAATTTGAAGCCGACGCGACATATGTAGAGGAACCGGAAAGGATTGTTGATCGCAAAGAGAAGGCGCTGAGGAAACGATCCATTCCTATGGTTAAGGTGCAATGGAAGCACCACACTATTGATGAGGCCACTTGGGAGATGGAAGAAAATATGAAGAACTTGTACCCTCATCTTTTTGATTAACGCTCCTAAGTTTCGAGGACGAAACTTGTAATAAGGGGGGAGAATGTTGTACCCAACGGAAAATCATATTGTACTTGAGCATTGTACAAGTGAATTAATAAAGGTTGCATCCTTTAAGTACATTTTACCAAGTTTTATTATTACTTCTTTACTTAACTTTTGCTCAAAGCAAATATTATATAATCATACAAGTATGAGTTATGAAGCATGCGAAATGGCCAATTCACCCCCAAGACCTAAGAGATTTCGGCCACAAGGCCTTAAAGGGCCTTAGAAGGTTTTTTCAAATTATAAGAAGGCTTATCCTAATGGTCTTCTTAAAACTAAGCCCAAAAGTAAATAGAGATAACAAGTAGTAGAGTAATTATACCAACGTGAAATAAGAAAATATGGGAAATAATAGAAATACCCCTCCCAACACCCCTAGAATTCGGCCCCCTACCAAGGATTCTAGAAGACTCCTTCTAATTCCCATTCTATTATCTTATATGAAAATTTAAGAATAAAATAAACCATGCATGCAAGCATGGGGGACAAAGTGCTAGTCAAATTTCAAGACCCTAAGATTCTTTTCCTTCCTTTCATGCCTTGTGCTCCCTCCCTTGACCAAGCATGCGCCGGCCCCCCTTCACCAACAATGGAGTCTTCTTCTTCTATTTAGTTAGTAGATTCATCTCCATATTCAAGCTTCACACCATCAAGAATTGTACAAGCAAGATATTAGAGCATTGAACAGGTAGAGTATTTTTAAACACTCATCACTCCATAAGGTTGGCTAGAGCTACAATTGCCAAGATCCTCTTCATCTTCAAGCTCCAAGAATCATCTAGGTAAGTTGCATGTCAAGATACTTAGTTGAATTTCATAATTCTTAGATTGAAGCTCACATTGCCTCTCTTATGCTTGCCAAAACCGTGACCTCCATGGTCACTAGGTTCAAACTTTCCAAGCTCCTAAGTGGTGTTAGCTTCTCGGTGGATTAAACTCCATTCAAGCCTCATCTTGGTAAGATAATCTAGCCTTCATTTAGCTCTATTCTTCACTTAAGATAATAGCTAACATTCATTTTCTTTCTTCCTCCAAAACCGTGGGGTGTGATTGAAGTTGGAGGGAGACTTCACTTCATTTCATCCAAGATTCAAGCTAGAGGAAGGTTCCTAGCTTAAAAGAGGCAAGTATACTCTAGACAATCTTGACTTATTTGTGAAATGTATGCTTGAATGACTAGCCATCTTTAAGCTATGAATCTTAGTTGAAGATTCTAAGTATAAGACATGAAAACTAGTTGTTATAAAGAAAGGTGTTGGCATGATTGAATGATTTGCTACATGAATGTGTTGTGACTGTTTGGTATGAGTTATGTGTAGCCTAAAATGAGTTATGAGACTTGGGATAACTATGTTTAAATGTGTAATTGTTGTATGGTAAGTCATCTTAATAAATGAAGTTGGTTGAAGAATGTTTGAACAATGAAAAAATGAAGAAGTGCTGAAACTACTGGAGCTGGGCAGATTTGTGTTGCTGATTGTATGACCTGAGAACGAACCTTAAAAGTGTTCAATTAAGTTAATTTTTGGCATGAAACTAGCTCTATGTGTGTAGTAAAAGTGAGAGTTAGAATTGCAGTAAAAAGGGGTATGGTTTATTTTTAATAAACCTTTTGGTAGAACTGCTCAAGATGAAATTAGTGGAACTAGGCAGAACAGTGTGACGTTTTGAACGACTTGAAAACTATTCTTAGGAGTGTTCAAATGGGATAATTTTTGGTATGATGATAGCCTTATATGTGTATGAAATGCGTGAGTTGGAAGTTTAGTAAAAGGAGTTGTGGATTATTTTTAATGAAGTTTTTGGTAAAACTGCTCAAACAGAGTCGCTGGAACAGGAAAGTTTTCAGTAGTAAGTTGTGTGGCTTCAAAATGAACCTTAGGAACGTGCAAATGAGCTGATTGTTGACATGCTGATAATTTGATGTGTGTATGACATCTGTGAGTTGGAATTTTGGTAAAAGGAGTTGTGGTTTGGTCACAATTCAATTCGTGATATAACTGCTCATTCCAGGTTCTGCATGTGTCTATTTTGGGAAAGTAATTAGATGACCCCCTTCAACTTATTGGATTGCCTTGGAATTTTTATGGTAAGTACCTAAGGCATAAATGTACATGTTCATGTAAAGAAAACATCATAAAACCACCATTTTGATGGTTAACAACTGAGTTGAAGTTAGTGGTACGAAGCTGGAAAACAGGACAGTTTGATGTCATAAGTTGTAAGACTTCGATCTTGATCATTTAGGCTTGAATGTGATGTTTAGCCTTATGAATACTGTTCCTTGGTGAATTAGCTATGTTTTCCAGGTGATGGATCAAAATGAACAAAGTTTTATGACCCACGAAACTGAAGTAAGGCGGTACTGCCCTGCTGATTTCAGCAGTACCCTTTTTATGGTAATCTAATGTTTTGAGGACTTTAGACATTTCGGAATATTACGAAATTATTGTGACATCTGTCTAAGTCTCCGTAATACATATGTATGGAAAGAGAGTATGAAAATAGGCCTGATTTGTTATGTTGGAGGCCTCATGAACAGAGCGTAAGTTCTGGAAAATTTCTCCAGCTTAAAGAACAAGGTCATACTTGTATTTATGTGATGCATTTTGTCACGAATTGCATATCTCACGTCATGCATTGCATCATCGTCATTTACATGATTTATGAAACTGATTTTATGCCAAAGAATGATGAAAAAGCGCTTTTAAAGAAAAGAAGTTTTCAGTTTTGAAAGAAGATACCTATGGTACCATTTATTTCTGGCCAGCTTAACCCGCTCCAGATCCGGGGTTAATTGATCTCATGATTATGACCGTTCAGGCCTGGAAAGAATAGACCTGATTATGACCGTTCAGGCCCGGAAAGAATAGACCTGATTATGACCGTTCAGGCCCGGAAAGAATAGACCTGACAGCTATGATTGATGATGTGACCGTTTTCGGATCCAGAAATAATAGATTCGAAGGGATGGATATGACCGCCTCAGATCCGGATATAATAGATCTGAACACTCTCTTGTTTCCATTTACGATGATGTTTTGAAAGAAAGAATGAACGAATTTGCCCCTATTTTTTCATACTGCATCACATGTGCATGTCCATGCATGTGCATTTAATAGCTAGTCGCATGTTTAGTACACTGTTGGTTAGGCCAGTATGTTATGATTTAAGATCCCCTAAGTTATGATTTTATTGTTATTTCGTAAGTTATGATCTTGTTATCTAAGGATACTGGTTGGAAGGTCAGGTATGTTACTAAACCAAATTTTGGGGTTTGGTTCTCGTGTATACTTTCCATTTAATTCATGATCGTTTATGGTATACTTGCTGGTGACGTTGTCACTTACCCCTTATTTTTCCTCCCAGAACCTGCAGGGAACAGGGTTGAGTGGATCGAGGATGAGCCTAGGGTTCCCTATCCATAGGAGTGCGAGAGGAGGATGGCTTAAGGATTTTTATTATGACAGTTATGCTAGATGGACTTTGGTGAATTTATGCTGGGAACATTGATTTTTGGATTTTCAGACTTTCTTTATTTCAAGAACCTGGTTGTAGACTTTATGATGGATGTTTAGAATGTTCTAATTTAAAAGTTTTTATTCTGCCTCAGTCTTCGCTTACCTGTTGATGTGTAAGCAGGAAAGTCCGTATATTTTGTCATGGACTACGACACGTTATGGATTGACGCCTGGTACTCTCCGTAGTGAAGTACGGCGGGCGCACCGTATCCGGCTAGGCCGGGGTGCGGGGCGCTACATTGACCGTTCTCAATGTTAGAAAATGTCGACAAGACGGTAACAAGTTGGTAATACTCACAAGAATCAGGGGCTATCCTCTAAGCACATGCATACGACCTGATCACAATGACAAACACCTTATCAAAACAGCAGCAGCTGTTGAAACAGCAGAAGTGAGACAGCCCCCACCACCACCGCTGTCGGACCTGTGATTCTGCTACAATTAGATGCAAGGGAGTGGTGGCATAGGATGTAGGAACAACTGACACTGTCGATCACTTGGACCCACATTCGGGATGAGTTCAAGAAGTGCTACGTATCCGACAGTGCGATCTTCAGAGCATGACTCTAGATACATGGTGGAAACGTAGATTTAGGCCATGATTATGATTGTAGAAACTAAGTGATGATCTTGCCCATAAGTCACGATCTTATACATAAGTAACGATTCGATTAAGAATTGACCTTAAATATAAGTACTGATTTAGTCATAAGTATCGATTATATAGTTTTGTGATTTTAGAAATAAGATGTGATCTTAGACTTAAGAAATGATGATACTAAGAACGATCCTAGAAAGAAGTTATGATCCTAAACTTAAGGAGTTGATCTGTTAAGGAACATGTATACCTAGACTATAATATATAATCTTACCTTATCTAAGTTTTATCATAACCCTTAAGCCGTGATTTTAGTGATCTTAGTTGAATACTATATAATTAGTTTGGATAAATTTTTAGTGTTAACCAAAAAATGCCCTATTGCAAACATTAGTTGACATACTAATGGGTGAGGCAGTAACTCGGCTACCGTACCATAACTACAGCGTGGTACCCGATATCATTAGAGTAACTGAAGAGGGTCATGCCACTACTTTGACAGTAGTATTGAAACACGCCAGGTCTAAGTTGAGATCGTAGCTACCAAGGAGAGATTTATAGTAGGATGATAGAAACTAAGTATTGAGTTATAAGCATTATGATCAGTAGAGTTTAGTGAATGATATTGTACGAAGGAACCTATAGCCTAGGGTTAAGATGTTGAATGTAGTGTTATCAAAATAGGTCGACCATATTAGTTTTATTAGAGGTATGGATCGATAGCGACTTGCGAGAATCGACTATATGTGCATTGGAGTGATATATCATTACGAAATGGTGGGTTAAGTGTTGGCATCCAAATATTCGGCTTGATGTAGGCTTGAAGTGAAATAGAGTAGGAATGAACAAGTAGCAGTTGCTTTCTATATGGGATTTAACTAGGTTAACACTAGCGGTTGAAATAATCCAATAAAGAATTATGGTGGATCAGTGTGGCGCGCGGAAGCATGATGAATTAGAATATCTTAAGTCAATCAATATTCAGCGTGCCATGCTAGGACTAGACAATATAAGTTAAAGATTTTATCATGAGTATACAGACGCTCGATTTAGAAGAACCTGAACATAGGAGACCTTGTTTGAGAATAAGGATGATTTATAGAATTATACGAAATATTGGACTGAGATACTTTCCAAGCAGACAAATATTTTAAGTACGTACACCAAAATATACTTATGTTTTGCATTGACTTCAAAAAAAATTTAGTTATTGAAAATACCTTATTGAGTATCTTTTTTTGTACTCTACTAAACTTTACGAGGCTAAATTCTTTTCCGTACTTTCACATCAACATAATAAAATTTTCAATTACATTGACGACCTTAAAAAGGGGAAAACTTTTGAGATGTTGATATAAATATATATTTCTTATATTATTTCTCAACTTCCGTAGTTACAACTATTTTGTCAAAATTAATTTTGCTTGTCGACTATTGATATTGCAAGCATTTTACCATTAAAATGTTTTGAAGTTATTTATCCGCTTGTGATGAACTTACTTGACTTTTGTGAAGAAAAACAAATAATAATAATAATAAAAATAGATTTCAAAAATATATACTTATTTCAAAGAACGAAAAGTAAAATATATACTTATTTCAAAGAACGAAAAGTATCGTATTCAAATTGATTTATAACATCTTAAATTATTAAGTTTTCAACTGTTTTAATGAAATTCCACCGAAATACTTTGTGAACAAGTTATATCATTATTTTGAGGTAATTTGAGACACCGCTTTGCGAAAAGAAGTATATATATTATTTTGGTTCTTGTGTTTACAAAATAGAATGATAGTATTTTAGACAATTAAATTTATAATTTAAATTAAGGCCATATAAGTTACACTTTCATTTGAAGAAAAATATTTACATACATATAATCACAGAGCTAGGTTGTAAGTATAAAAGAATGGAATTCGAGGACTTAGTCCTATGTCGAGGAATGCAATGACTACCATATTGGTTTACTCAATGGATACTTAGTTGATCAATTATCTAGGGAATGAATCATACATGATGAGTTTAAGAATCCGAAATTGTAGACTGCAATAAGTTGAATGATACACGTCAAGTGGTATAAGTGGAAGTTTATAAGTTGAACTATAGAGAATTGAGTTAAGGATTGAACTCTAAAAGGACTATATTATCTGGTGGGATGCGAGTGATGACTAAATTGAATCGTACTAGAGTAAAACATACTGTGAAAATACATAGGATTTAAGGGATGAGTCGTGTGAACAAGACGTTAAGTTAAAGATTGTAGTACACCCAAGAACTGATTTTAGAAGCTGATAACCATAGATATAAGGGCGTTATAGACTGACGACTGGGGTATGGAACTCCCAGTATGGTGACAATACTTTTAAACGGATTTTAAAGATATAAAAGATTAGGTTATGATGATAATAAGCGAACAATAATGCATTTAGAAATTACCTTGTACGTATAGAAAGAATGATTTTGAGGATTGAGTCCTACGCCGATAACGTGTAATAGTCAACAGAGCAAAATACACAATGGATATTAGTTCCGTCATAAACTAGGTAAATGAGTTATACAGCACCGTACTAAGTTGTTGACTACGTGATACTCAAGTTTCAAGGGCAAAACTTTTTGTAAGGGGTGTGGGATGTTGTAACCCGTAAAGAAAAAAATAAAAATAATAGTAATAATAATAAAAAAAGGTAAATAAAAGGTAATCTATGTGTGGTTGAAGTGATTAAGGGATAAGGATGGGGGGGAGATAATTTTGGTAGAAGGTAAATTCAATTTTGAGTTTAAATTTAGATTTTCCTAAATCAAATCCTAACCAACTTCAAAAAAAAAAAATCAAATCCTAACCACCCTAAATTCCCCAATCTTTCTAGCGTATCTTCCTTGAGTGTTATAAACGACTTCTCCTCTCCTTCCCCATCAAAACTGTCGACTCTATCAAAAAAAACCACACGTGAAGCATAGGAAGAAAGAGAGAAGGGAAAAAGAGAAAGTCCAGCAAAACAACACCGAATTCAATCTTCCGATTGACCAATATTTGTTTAAGAGGTAGGTTACCTTCTCTTCTCGGATTGCCCGCACCTCGTGTGTGAATCATACTTGCGTTGATTTTTTTTATTTTGTTTTGTTTTATTTTGATTTTGCTTTTATATATAGATGCATGCTTTTGGTGTTGTACGATTGAGTATATGTATACATGCGAAAGGTGTTGATTGTATGGGTTTAAATAATTTAAAAGATTAAATCTTTATGCGATTAGGGGAAAAATTGCATGATTAGCCTTAGAAATAGGTCACAAGGCTTGGAATTTACGTCGGAATTGAACTGGAAATCGAAAAGTGGGCCTGGACGGCGACGCGTGCGCAAAACACGCGTTTCAGGGGCGGCGCGTGGGACCCACGCACGCCCCTGACGGCGCGTCCCAGACACGCGCTGACATTTCCAGTGCCGTTAGGTGCTTCTCGTTATAATGAGTCAAATGCAACTAGTTTGAGGTCAATCGGAGTTAAAACGAAGAAGTTATGAATTTTTGAAAAAGATTAGAATTTAAATAAAAAAATAAAAGACAAGGGAAAGGATGTCTGGCGGGCCACAGGCCATCTGCCACGTCAGCGGGCCAGGTGTGCTGAGCTGTCGGGTTTTAATAAAAAAAGATTTCTGAGAATAGATAAATAGTAAATAATTAAGTAAAATTGGTTTAAAATTCCAGAAAAATGTCAATAAATTCCAGAAAATTTTAATTAAATTCTAAAAAATATAAAAGGTTAAAAATAAATTATTTTCACCTAATGACTGAAGTTGTATTAATTTAATTAATTAGAATAATTAGGAAATAAATATGAAATAAATAAGGAAAAATAGTATAAAGTCACGGAAAAATTAATACAAGCTCGGTAAGATATAAGTGATGGCTAATAATATTTTCATGACATTCTCAAAAATTAAAGTGATGGAATTGATGAGGAAAAAATAGTAAATAAATACTGAAAAATATAAGAAAAATATATTTAAATAAATAAAAATGATACTAATAAAATGAGGGTATTCCTACAAGTATATATGCACGTGTATGGGCGTGGGTATATATATGAGTACGAATACACTGTAATAAAACGGAGGTATACATGTAAGTATATATGCACGTGTATGGGCGCGGGTGTATATAGGAGCATGGATGCGCCGGATTTTGGATTATGTGTGTGGAGCATTCATGGCATGTGCATTGCATTGCATCCCTTCGGGGCGCTGACTCCACGTTACGGAGCGTTGTCCGCTGACTCCACATTACGGAGCGTTGTCCGCTGACTCCACGTTACGGAGCGTTGCCCGCTGACTCCACGTTACGGAGCGATGTCCGCTGACTCCACGTTACGGAGCGTTGTCTGCTGACTCCACTTTACAGAGCGATGTGCGCTGACTCCACGTTACGGAGCGAAGAGTAAGACCCGGGTCATGCATAGCATACCATAGAAACAAAGAAAGAACATATTGTGTGGTATAGTGATGTTGTTGCGTGTGACACGATAGGAAGAAGGAACATGCATCACGAAGTTGCGCATTGCATTCGATTGGACAGGTGGATATTTATTTTATGTTTCGGTTATTACTGTTCCTTATTTCTTTATATGTTTGTTGTTATTTTTCCTACGTGCTTATGTATTTAGTAAGTATGGTTCCTTTCTGGGATTAGACGGGTAACCTACGGGTGATTTTCCCAAATCACTCACCCCCCACTTATCCTCCCACAGGTGAGCACAAGTACGAGTACACTTTTGTAGAAGACGAGTCCGACTGTGCAAGCTGGTGCAAGTGAGCTGGAGATATTTCTTTGGGGAATACTTGATGGTTTTCACATTAATTCCGTTTTATTAGACTTTTAGATTTTCAGTTAACGTATTGGGTTTCGTCAGCCCTAAACTCTGATTTATTTATATTTTGGGATTATTTATGAATTGAATTTGACTTTCAATTATCGTTTTCACAGAAAACAAAAATTCTACGTTATTTCTGACGTGTAAGAAGTTTGAACGACGCCTTGTATTCTTCTTAGCGAGATACGCGGGTGCACTGTTCCCGATGTTAGGGTGCGGCAGCGGGGCGCTACCGGTGGTATCAGAGCCGAGGCTCCAGATCCGCCTCCGAAACGCAGGATTAACTAGATAACCTAGACATAAGCTATGATCTTTCTCGAAAATGACGATTTTACCCATAATAAACAAAGTAGACTTAAGTGATGATCTTAGACTTAAGTTATGATCGGGTTAAGGGTTGTGAGAGTGTTCCTTCAGTTTTTCTTTATTTATTTACCGTATTACCCCTAAACTTCTGTGTGCACCCCATAAGTGACTGGAAATTCCCAAAATACCTCCCCAACTTAGCGTGAATTCAAATAAATGAATATCTTCGACCATTCTCAATGCTAGAAAATGTCGACAAGACGGCAACAAGCTGGTAATACTCACCAGAATCAGGGGCTATCCTCTAAGCACATGCATACGCCATAATCACAATGACAAACACCTTAGCAAAACAGCAGCAGCTGTTGAAACAGCAGAAGCAAGACAGCCCCCATCACCACCGCTGTCGGACCTGTGATTCTGCTACAATTAGATGCAAGGGAGTGGTGGCATAGGATGCAGGAACGACTGACACTGTCGATCACTTGGACCCACATTCGTGATGAGTTCAAGAAGTGCTACGTATCCGACAGTGCGATCTTCAGAGCATGACTCTAGATACATGGTGGAAACGTAGATTTAGGCCATGATTATGATTGTAGAAACTAAGTGATGATCTTGCCCATAAGTCACGATCTTATACATAAGTAACGATTCGATTAAGAATTGACCTTAAATATAAGTACTGATTTAGTCATAAGTATCGATTATATAGTTTTGTGATTTTAGAAATAAGATGTGATCTTAGACTTAAGAAATGATGATACTAAGAACGATCCTAGAAAGAAGTTATGATCCTAAACTTAAGGAGTTGATCGGTTAAGGAACATGTATACCTAGACTATAATATACAATCTTACCTTATCTAAGTTTTATCATAACCCTTAAGCCGTGATTTTAGTGATCTTGGTTGAATACTATATAATTAGTTTGGATAAATTTTTAGTGTTAACCAAAAAATGCCCTATTGCAAACATTAGTTGACATACTAATGGGTGAGGCAGTAACTCGGCTACCGTACCATAACTACAGCGTGGTACCCGGTATCATTAGAGTAACTGAAGAGGGTCATGCCACTACTTTGACAGTAGTATTGAAACACGCTAGGTCTAAGTTGAGATCGTAGCTACCAAGGAGAAATTTATAGTAGCATGATAGAAACTAAGTAACGAGTTATAAGCATTATGATCAGTAGAGTTTAGTGAATGATATTGTACGAAGGAACCTATAGTCTAGGGTTAAGATGTTGAATGTAGTGTTATCAAAATAGGTCGACCATATTAGTTTTATTAGAGGTGTGGATCGATAGCGACATGCGAGAATCGACTATAATATGTGCCTTGGACTGATATATCATTACGAAATGGTGGGTTAAGTGTTGACATCAAAATATTCGGCTTGATGTAGGCTTGAAGTGAAATAGAGTAGGAATGAACAAGTAGCAGTTGCTTTCTATATGGGATTTAACTAGGTTAAAACTAGCGGTTGAAATAATCCAATAAAGAATTATGGTGGATAAGTGTGGCGCGCGGAAGCATGATGAATTAGAATATCTTAAGTCAATCAATATTCAGCGTGCCATGCTAGGATTAGAAAATATAAGTTAAAGATTTTATCAAGAGTATACAGACGCTTGATTTAGAAGAACCTGAACATAGGAGACCTTGTTTGAGAATAAGGATGATTTATAGAATTATACGAAATATTAGACTGAGATACTTTCCAAGCAGACAAATATTTTAAGTACGTACACCAAAATATACTTTTGTTTTGCATTGACTTCAAAAACAAATTTAGTTATTGAAAATACCTTATTGAGTCTCTTTTTTTTGTACTCTACTAAACTTTACGAGGCTAAATTCTTTTCCGTACTTTCACATCAACATAATAAAATTTTCAATTACATTGACGACCTTAAAAAAGGAAAAACTTTTGAGATGTTGATATAAATATATATTTCTTATATTATTTCTCAACTTCCGTAGTTACAACTATTTTGCCAAAATTAATTTTGCTTGTCGACTATTGATATTGCAAGCATTTTACCATTAAAATGTTTTGAAGTTATTTATCCGCTTGTGATGAACTTACTTGACTTTTGTGAAGAAAAAAAAATAATAATAATAATAATAATAATAATAATAATAATAATAATAATAATAATAATAATAACAAAAAATAGCTTTCAAAAATATATACTTATTTCAAAGAACGAAAAGTATCGTATTCAAATTGATTTATAACATCTTACATTATTAAGTTTTCAACTGTTTTAATGAAATTCCACCGAAATACTTTGTGAACAAGTTATATCATTATTTTGAGGTCATTTGAGTCACCTCTTTGCGAAAACAAGTATATATATTATTTTGGTTCTTGTGTTTACAAAATAGAATGATAGTATTTTAGACAATTAAATTTATAATTTAAATTAAGGCCATGTAAAATTAAATTTATAATTTAAATTAAGGCCATATAAGTTACACTTTCATTTGAAGAAAAAATTTACATACATATATTTTGTATATTAGGTTGATCGATATCTCCAAAAAAAAGTAAGGCATAATCATAGAGCTAGGTTGTAAGTATAAAAGAATGGAATTCGAGGACTTAGTCCTATGTCGAGGAATGCAATGACTACCATATTGGTTTACTCAATGGATACTTAGTTGATCAATTATCTAGGGAATGAATCATACATGATGAGTTTAAGAATTCGAAATTGTAGACTGCAATAAGTTGAATGATACACGTCAAGTGGTATAAGTGGAAGTTTATAAGTTGTAACTATAGAGAATTGAGTTAAGGATTGAACTCTAAAAGGACTATATTATCTGGTGGGATGCTAGTGATGACTAAATTGAATCGTATTAGAGTAAAACATAATGTGAAAATACATAGGATTTAAGGGATGAGTCGTGTGAACAAGACGTTAAGTTAAAGATTGTAGTACACCTAAGAACTGATTTTAGAAGCTGATAACCAGAGATATAAGGGCGTTATAGACTGACGACTGGGGTATGGAACTTCCAGTATGGTGACAATACTTTTACACTGATTTTAAAGTTATAAAAGATTAGGTTATGATTATATTAAGCGAACAATAATGTATTTAGAAATTACCTTGTACGTATAGAAAGAATGATTTTGAGGATTGAGTCCTACGCCGATAACGTGTAATGGTCAACAGAGCAGAATACACAATGGATATTAGTTCGGTCATAAACTAGGTAAATGAGTTATATAGCACCGTACTAAGTTGTTGACTACGTGATACTCAAGTTTCGATGACGAAACTTTTTGTAAGGGGGGTAGGATGTTGTAACCCGTGAAGAAAAAAATAAAAATAATAGTAATAATAATAATAAAAAAGGTAAATAAAAGGTAATCTGTGTATGGTTGAAGTGATTAAGGGATAAGGATGGGGGAGATAATTTTGGTACAAGATAAATTCAATTTTGAGTTTAAATTTAGATTTCCCTAAATCAAATCCTAACCACCCTAAATTCCCCAATCTTTCTAGCGTATCTTCCTTGAGTGTTATAAACGACTTCTCCTCCCCTTCCCCATCAAAACTGTCGACTCCATCAAAAAAAACCACGCGTGAAGCATAGGAAGAAAGAGAGAAGGGAAAAAGAGGAGGTCCAACAAAACAACACCGAATTCAATCTTCCGATTGGCCAATATTTGTTTAAGAGGTAGGTTACCTTCCCCTCTTCTCGGATTGCCCGCACCTCGTTTGTGAATCATACTTGCGTTGATTTTTTTTGTTTTGTTTTATTTTCATTTTGCTTTTATATATAAATGCATGCTTTTGGTATTGTACGATTGAGTATATGTATACATGCGAAAGGTGTTGATTGTATGGGTTTAAAATAATTTAAAAGATTAAATCTTTATGCGATTAGGGGAAAAATTGCATGATTAGCCTTAGAAATAGGTCACATAGCTCGGAAATTACGTCGGAATTGAACTGGAAATCGAAAAGTGGGCTTGGGCGGCGACGCATGCGCAAAACGCGCGTTTTAGGGGCGGCGTGTGGGGCCCACGCGCGCCCCTGACGGCGCGTCCCGGACACGCGCTGACATTTCCAGTGCCGTTAGGTGCTTCTCGTTATAATGAGTCAAATGCAACTAGTTTGAGGTCAATCGGAGTTAAAACGAAGAAGTTATGAATTTTTGAAAAATATTAGAATTTAAATAAAAAAATAAAAGAAAAGGGAAAGGATGTCTGGCGGGCCGTAGGCCATCTGCCACGTCAGCGGGCCAGGTGCGCTGAGCTGGCTGGTTTTAATAAAAAAAGATTTCTGAGAATAGATACAGAGTAAATAATTAAGTAAAATTGGTTTAAAATTCTAGAAAAATGTCAATAAATTCCAAAAAATTTTAATTAAGATCAAAAAATATAAAAGGTTAAAAATAAATTATTTTCACCTAATGGCTGAAGTTGTATTAATTTAATTAATTAGAATAATTAGGAAATAAATATGAAATAAATGAGGAAAAATAGTATAAAGTCACGGAAAAATTAATAGAAGCTAGGTAAGATATAAGTGATGGCTAACAATATTTTCATGACATTCTCAAAAATTAAAGTGATGGAATTGGTGAGGAGAAAAAATAGTAAATAAATACCGAAAAAATATAAGAAAAATATATTTAAATAAATAAAAATGATACTAATAAAATGGAGGTATTCCTACAAGTATATATGCACGTGTATGGGCACGAGTATATATATGAGTACGAATACACTGTAATAAAACGGAGGTATACATGTAAGTATATATGCACGTGTATGGGCGCGGGTGTATATAGGAGCATGGATGCGCCGTATTTTGGATTATGTGTGTGGAGCATTCATGGCACGTGCATTGCATTGTATCCCTTCGGGGCGCTGACTCCACGTTACGGAGAGTTGTTCGCTGACTCCATATTACGGAGCGTTGTCCGCTGACTCCACGTTACGGAGTGTTGCCCGCTGACTCCACGTTACGGAGCGATGTCCGCTGATTCCACGTTACGGAGCGTTGTCTGCTGACTCCACGTTACGAAGCGATGTGCGCTGATTCCACGTTACAGAGCGAAGAGTAGGACCCGGGTCATGCATAGCATATCATAGAAAAAAAGAAAGAACATATTGTGTGGGATAGTGATGTTGTTGTGTGTGACACGATTGGAAGAAGGAACATGCATCACGAAGTTGCGCATTGCATTCGATTGGACAGGTGGATATTTATTTTATGTTTCGGTTATAACTGTTCCTTATTTCTTTGTATGTTTGTTGTTATTTTTCCTACGTGCTTATGTATTTAGTAAGTATGGTTCCTTTCTGGGATTAGACGGGTGACCTACGGGTGATTTTCCCAAATCACTCACCCCCCACTTATCCTCCCACAGGTGAGCCCAAGTACGAGTACACTTTTGTGGAAGACGAGTCCGACTGTGCAAGCTGGTGCAAGTGAGCTGGAGATATTTCTTTGGGGAATACTCGATGGTTTTCACATTTATTCCGTTTTATTAGACTTTTAGATTTTCATTTAACGTATTGGGTTTCGTCAGCCCTAAACTCTGATTTATTTATATTTTGGGATTATTTATGAATTGAATTTGACTTTCAATTATTGTTTCCGCAGGAAAAAAAATTCTATGTTATTTCTGACGTGTAAAAAGTTTGAACGACGCCTTGTATTCTCCTTAGCGAGATACGGTGGGTGCACTGTTCCCGATGTTAGGGTGCGGGAGCGGGGCGCTACCGGTGGCATCAGAGCCGAGACTCCAGATCCGCCTCCGAAACGCAGGATTAACTAGATAACCTAGACATAAGCTGTGATCTTTCTCGAAAATGACGATTTTTCCCATAATAAACAAAGTAGACTTAAGTGATGATCTTTGACTTAAGTTATGATCGAGTTAAGGGTTGTGAGAGTGTTCCTTCAGTTTTTCTTTATTTATTTACCGTATTACCCATGAACTTCTGTGTGCACCCCATAAGTGACTGGAAATTCCCAAAATACGTCCCCAACTTAGCGTGAATTCAAATAAATGAATATCTTCGACCGTTCTCAATGCTAGAAAATGTCGACAAGACGGCAACAAGCTGGTAATACTCACCAGAATCAGGGGCTATCCTCTAAGCACATGCATACGCCATAATCACAATGACAAACACCTTAGCAAAACAGCAGCAGCTGTTGAAACAGCAGCAGCGAGACAGCCCCCACCACCACCGCTGTCGGACCTGTGATTCTGCTACAATTAGATTGCAAGGGAGTGGTGGCATAGGATGTAGGAACAACTGACACTGTCGATCACTTGGACCCACATTCGGGATGAGTTCAAGAAGTGCTATGTATCCGACAGTGCGATCTTCAGAGCATGACTCTAGATACATGGTGGAAACGTAGATTTAGGCCATGATTATGATTGTAGAAACTAAGTGATGATCTTGCCCATAAAAAACAATTCGATTAAGAATTGACCTTAAATATATGTACTGATTTAGTCATAAGTATCGATTATATAGTTTTGTGATTTTAGAAATAAGATGTGATCTTAGACTAAAGAAATGAAGATACTAAGAATGATCCTAGAAAGAAGTTATGATCCTAAACCTAAGGAGTTGATCGGTTAAGGAACATTTATACCTAGACTATAATATACAATCTTACCTTATCTAAGTTTTATCATAACCCTTAAGCCGTGATTTTAGTGATCTTAGTTGAATACTATATAATTAGTTTGGATAAATTTTTAGTGTTAACCAAAAAATGGCCTATTGCAAACATTAGTTGACATACTAATGGGTGAGGCAGTAACTCGGCTACCGTACCATAACTACAGCGTGGTACCCGGTATCATTAGAGAAACTGAAGAGGGTCATGCCACTACTTTGACAGTAGTATTGAAACACGCTAGGTCTAAGTTGAGATCGTAGCTACCAAGGAGAAATTTATAGTAGCATGATAGAATCTAAGTAACGAGTTATAAGCATTATGATCAGTAGAAGTTTAGTGAATGGTATTGTACGAAGGAACCTATAGCCTAGGGTTAAGATGTTGAATGTAGTGTTATCAAAATAGGTCGACCATATTAGTTTTATTAGAGGTGTGGATCGATAGCGACATGCGAGAATCGACTATAATATGTGCCTTGGACTGATATATCATTACGAAATGGTGGGTTAAGTGTTGACATCAAAATATTCGGCTTGATGTAGGCTTGAAGTGAAATAGAGTAGGAATGAACAAGTAGCAGTTGCTTTCTATATGGGATTTAACTAGGTTAAAACTAGCGGTTGAAATAATCCAATAAAGATTTATGGTGGATCAGTGTGGCCCGCGGAAGCATGATGAATTAGAATATCTTAAGTCAATCAATACTCAGTGTTCCATGTTAGGATTAGAAAATATAAGTTCAAGATTTTATCATGAGTATACAAACGCTTGATTTAGAAGAACCTGAACATAGGAGACCTTGTTTGAGAATAAGGATGATTTATAGAATTATACGAAATATTGGACTGAGATAGTTTCCAAGCAGACAAATATTTTAAGTACGTACACCAAAATATACTTATGTTTTGCATTGACTTCAAAAAAAAATTTAGTTATTGAAAATACCTTATTGAGTCTCTTTTTTTGTACTCTACTAAACTTTACGAGGCTAAATTCTTTTCCGTACTTGCACATCAACATAATAAAATTTTCAATTACATTGACGACCTTAAAAAGGGAAAAACTTTGGAGATGTTGATATAACTATATATTTCTTATATTATTTCTCAACTTCCGTAGTTACAACTATTTTGTCAAAATTAATTTTGCTTGTCGACTATTGATATTGCAAGCATTTTAACATTAAAATGTTTTAAAGTTATTTATCCGCTTGTGATGAACTTACTTGGCTTTTGTGAAGAAAAAAAATAATAATAATAACAAAAAATAGCTTTCAAAAATATATACTTATTTCAAAGAACGAAAAGTATCGTATTCAAATTGATTTATAACATCTTATATTATTAAGTTTTCAACTGTTTTAATGTAATTCCACCGAAATACTTTGTGAACAATTTATATCATTATTTTGAGGTCATTTGAGACACCGCTTTGCGTAAACAAGTATATATATTATTTTGGTTCTTGTGTTTACAAAATAGAATGATAGTATTTTAGACAATTAAATTTATAATTTAAATTAAGGCCATATAAGTTACACTTTCATTTGAAGAAAAATATTTACATACATATATTTTGTATATTAGGTTGATCGATATCTTCAAAAAAAAAGTAAGGCATAATCATAGAGCTAGGTTGTAAGTATAAAAGAATGGAATTCGAGGACTTAGTCCTATGTCGAGGAATGCAATGACTACCATATTGGTTTACTCAATGGATACTTAGTTGATCAATTATCTAGAGAATGAATCATACATGATGAGTTTAAGAATCCGAAATTGTAGACTGCAATAAGTTGAATGATACACGTCAAGTGGTATAAGTGGAAGTTTATAAGTTGTAACTATAGAGAATTGAGTTAAGGATTGAACTCTAAATGGACTATGTTATCTGGTGGGATGCTAGTGATGACTAAATTGAATCGTACTAGAGTAAAACATACTGTGAAAATACATAGGATTTAAGGGATGAGTCGTGTGAACAAGATGTTGTGTTAAAGATTGCAGTACACCTAAGAACTGATTTTAGAAGCTGATAACCATAGATATAAGGGCGTTATAGACTGAGGACTGGGGTATGGAACTCCCAGTGTGGTGACAATACTTTTAAACTGATTTTAAAGTAATAAAAGATTAGGTTATGATTATAATAAGCGAACAATAATGCATTTAGAAATTACCTTGTACGTATACAAAGAATGATTTTGAGGATTGAGTCCTACGCCGATAACGTGTAATGGTCAACAGAGCAGAATATACAATGGATATTAGTTCGGTCATAAACTAGGTAAATGAGTTATATAGCACCGTACTAAGTTGTTGACTACGTGATACTCAAGTTTCGATGACGAAACTTTTTGTAAGGGGGGTAGGATGTTGAAACCCGTAAAGAAAAAAATAAAAATAATAGTAATAATAATAAAAAAGGTAAATAAAAGGTAATCTGTGTGTGGTTGAAGTGATTAAGGGATAAGGATGGGGGGAGATAATTTTGGTAGAAGATAAATTCAATTTTGAGTTTAAATTTAGATTTTCCTAAATCAAATCCTAACCACCCTAAATTCCCCAATCTTTCTAGCGTATCTTCCTTCAGTGTTATAAACGACTTCTCCTCCCCTTCCCCATCAAAACTGTCGACTCTATAAAAAAAACCACGCGTGATGCATAGGAAGAAAGATAGAAGGGAAAAGTGGAAGTCCAGCAAAACAACACCAAATTCAATCTTCCGATTAGCCAATATTTGTTTAAGAGGTAGGTTACCTTCCCCTCTTCTCGGATTGCCCGCACCTCCTATGTGAATCATACTTGCGTTGATTTTTTTTATTTTATTTTGTTTTGTTTTATTTTCATTTTGTTTTTATATATAAATGCATGCTTTTGGTGTTGTACGATTGAGTATATGTATGTGTGCGAAAGGTGTTGATTGTATGGGTTTAAAATTATTTAAAAGATTAAATCTTTATGCGATTAGTGGAAAAATTGCATGATTAGCCTTAGAAATAGGTCACATAGCTCGGAAATTAGGTCAGAATTGAACTGGAAATCGAGAAGTGGGCCTGGGCGGCGGCGCGTGCGCAAAACGCGCGTTTCAGGGGCGGCGTATGGGGCCCACGCGCGCCCTTGACGGCATGTCCCGGACACGCGCTGACATGTCCAGTGCCGTTAGGTGCGTCTCGTTATAATGAGTCAAATGCAACTGGTTTGAGGTCAATCGGAGTTAAAACGAAGAAGTTATGAATTTTTGAAAAATATTAGAATTTAAATAATAAATAAAAGAAATGGGAAAGGATGTCTGGCGGGCCGCGGGCCATCTGCCACGTCAGCGGCCCAGGTGTGCTAAGCTGGCGGGTTTCAATAAAAAAAAGATATCTGAGAATAGATAAATAGTAAGTAATTAAGTAAAATTGGTTTAAAATTCCAGAAAAATGTCAATAAATTCTAGAAAATTTTAATTAAATTCTAAAAAATATAAAAAGTTAAAAATAAATTATTTTCACCTAATGGATGAAGTTGTATTAATTTAATTAATTAGAATAATTAGGAAATAAATATGAAATAAATAAGGAAAAATAGTATAAAGTCACGGAAAAATTAATAGAAGCTAGGTAAGATATAAGTGATGGCTAACAATATTTTCATGACATTCTCAAAAATTAAAGTGATGGAATTGGTGAGGGAAAAAAATAGTAAATAAACACCGAAAAATATAAGAAAAATATATTTAAATAAATAAAAATGATACTAATAAAATGGAGGTATTCCTACAAGTATATATGCACGTGTATGGACACATGTATATATATGAGTACGAAAACACTGTAATAAAACGGAGGTATACATGTAAGTATATATGCACGTGTATGGGCGCGGGTGTATATAGGAGCATGGATGCGCCGGATTTCGGATTATGTGTGTGGAGCATTCATGGCACGTGCATTGCATTGCATCCCTTCGGGGCGCTGACTCCACGTTACGGAGCGTTGTTCGCTAACTCCATATTACGGAGCATTGTCCGCTGACTCCACGTTACGGAGCGTTGTCCGCTGACTCCACGTTACGGAGCGATGTCTGCTGACTCCACGTTACGGAGCGTTATCCGCTGACTCCACATTACGGAGCGATGTGCGCTGACTCCATATTACGGAGCGAAGAGTAGGACCCGGGTCATGCATAACATATCATGGAAAAAAGGGAAAGAACATATTGTGTGGGATAGTGATGTTGTTGCGCGTGACACGATAGGAAGAAGGAACATGCATCCCGAAGCTGCGCATTGCATTCGATTGGACAGGTGGATATTTATTTTATGTTTCGGTTATTAATGTTCCTTGTTTCTTTGTATGTTTGTTGTTATTTTTCCTACGTGCTTATGTATTTTGTAAGTATAGTTCCTTTCTGGGATTAGACGGGTAACCTACGGGTGATTTTCCCAAATCACTCACCCCCCACTTATCCTCCCACAGGTGAGACCAAGTACGAGTACACTTTTGTAGAAGACGAGTCCGATTGTGCAAGCTAGTGCAACTGAGATGGAGATATTTCTTTGGGGAATACTCAATGGTTTTCACATTTATTCCATTTTATTAGACTTTTAGATTTTCATTTAACGTATTGGGTTTCGTCAGCCCTAAACTCTGATTTATTTATATTTTGGGATTATTTATGAATTGAATTTGACTTTCAATTATCGTTTTCGTATAA
>AP025052.1:19009359-19266133 GCA_036186865.1 Eustoma russellianum
TCAAAGCCTATGTAGAATATGGAAGATAAGTATGATAGGCTTGAGGCTAACAGCAAGAGAAAAGAATAAGAGAAGAAGAGAATAGTCTTGCTTGATCTTGATTGAATATGAACTTTGACTTTTTTTGTCTTGAATCATCTTGCCTCCTTTTATAGGTGTGTGGCACGCTTAAGGTGCTGAATTCTTCCTTAAAATTTGTCTTGAATGCTTTGAATGATTTACTTGTATAATATGGTGACACACCCTTGCTTAATTGGCGACAAATAATTGGATGAACGATGTGTCTTCGCCTAGTTGTCACTTCATAACAGGCCATCATTTTCTACCTTGTCATTTAATAAAATGACCTGGATATTCAACAAAAAAACCTGAAACATATGCTCAAAATCACACAATTTAATTATTAATCAATCAAGATGTGATTGTCCCTCAATTCTAGAAGAAATTTGGAGCAAATTAACACCAAAAAATCGGCCAAACAAACATGTGCTGAAAACTTCAGCACTTGGTTTGATTTTGAATTCTTTCCTTGTGTGTCTTGCCTTCTTCAATGTCTCCAATCACATGTGGCTTATCCTCTACCAATTAAAGTGTCAAACATGCTCCACCTATGCTCCAAATGATGTGTAAGTGGTGTGTAAACCATCAGCAACATGTGCTGAAATTTCTTTTGTAAACTTTGTCAAATAATGATGCATAATCTTCACACATATGGTAAATTTCAATCAACCATTAATTTGTTTTTCTAGTATACTCTAATATGTCTCGGATGTGTAAAAAATCTCTAAATACATGTTACATACACACCAAGAACGTCCCATGTATATAGAATTGTAGAAAACCGATTTTTGACTTTCGTTGATTATGGATTTTTCTCCGATTAATCTCAAACATCTTAGACATGTAATATATGTTATGTCACACATAAAATAAAGTGTATTTTCAGCTACAATAGCTTAGGTAACAAAACGGCCATGTGATGGAAATATTTGAGTTTGAATTTTTCACAAATCAAGGCGAATTGTAGGTGATTGATGCGTAACATGGTATGACTTAGGGGATGATTTTGACATTTTTGAGTATTTTGGGTGTATATAGGCTGGACATCTTTATATGGTAAGTATGTGACATGTTGGTGATGGTTCAGTAGTCACCCGATGCAACCATTTTTGGTTTATGGCCTTGTGACATGTCGACATAATTTTAGTAAAATATGACTTGTAATGTATGATATGAGACCTGTATATACTCACATATATGATGTGTATATGGTGGTGTGATGTCGACGTACATTTATGATGTGTATGACGTGTCGATGGAACGTCGGGAATCGGGATAGAAACGTATAATTCGTCGTTATAATATATATGTATATATTTTTTTTGGTGAAAAATATTTTATTAAAAGAAACCTCGCTTGTGGTGGAGGAAAACCATATTACATAATAACGTCATCGTATGTAAATAGCGAGTGCAAGGAACGAATTATTGTCAACCTCCAATCATACATGATATGCCGCATTAAAACCTTGCCAAGTAAAACCACCCTCGTGGATAAAACCTTGGCGAAGGAAAAAGCGTAAATATTTATATAATTGGAGTGTTGAATCATAACAAAATGCATAGAACAATATATCTTAAACCAATAACGTTGAATTTGCGTCCCAATTCACTGTAGATGTTGGCAAAGCCAAGATGCTTCCAAGTGTATTGTGTCCAAAAAGCATCCATGCTTGAGACAACGATTGTCCTTGTGTGATGTCAGCATGAACATAATCCCAGCAGTGGAATGTGCATGCGTCCATGCAAATGACAAAATAACTGAATTAGTAAGGCCGACAAAATGTGAGACTATGCGAACCATATAAAATGTAGACATACCGAGCCTGCCTGCATCCCTTTGGATACAGACAGAAAATAGCAGGAAGAGCCAATCCATGTGGAAGACAAGAAATCTCAAGGAGGACGAATGTGTATTGTCGTTAGATCCAAGCGTATGCAACCTTGAACTAAACGAGGGAGCATGTGACGTGAGCATGAAGCCGTCAGAGGGTCCAACATCCCCTGCTGTGCTAAATAATGTGCAGCCATGTTGGCTTCCCTGTAAACATTCTGAAAGACCCGTTGATGCTGTTGTTTCAACATAAGCAACAATCTCAAATGACAATTCCACGCTACGAAAGTGGTTCGGTCAAGTGATGTATGTAACTGGGAGAAATCTGACTCTAATACAATATTGCGATGCCGGGGCAGAAAGTAAAGCAAACCAAATACTGCAGTCTGTATCTGCAAGTAGCGGTGTAGTTGGAGGAAACGAAACGAAATAGCTCCCAGACATTCCCCAGAATGATTCCGTAGTATAGCCCCGCCTGCTGCATATTGTCCACCTACCGCTGCATCAACATTTAATTTTAAGCGACCCAGAGGAGGAGCGGACCATCTCACTATCTGGGGATGCGGCAGATGCAATGTGGGAAGCAAATGAATATGTTGGACCCATGCAAATCCTGCAGCTAACTTTGAACCATCAAGTGATTTTCCCCACAGAAAAATGTATGTCCGAATCCCAACCATAAGAGAGTTCATTGAAAAAACTGAGTCATCCCCATAAACCAGCGATGCGAAGTTGCGCCATATATTATATACAATAATGGATGGAACTACTAGCACCATGTAACTCGGATGCATAATATACCCAAACACTCCGGATATGATGATATTACAAGAATATATGATCTAGTGTAGCAGAAGCGTGCTTGCAGAATGGACATTGTGTTGGTTTGTTTACGAAAAACTTGCCTGTAAAGTCTTCAAATGGAAAAGCACAATGATAGATCCTCCATAAGAAGTGCTGGATGACGGGGGGAGTATATTTACACCAAATAACACAGGCGGAAATAAGAGTGGGCCTCGGTGTACGGCAAAGATCATAAGCGGATCGCAAAGTCAAGTCCCCCAAGTCAGTTGCCGCCCATCGAAGATGAGAATCATGCGATGGCTGTTATTCTCACAAAATATATAAATCCGGCAGATGATCTTCCAAATAGGTGAATCTGGCAGTCGAGGAAAAAATCCCCATGGTGTCCATATTTTGCATGTAAGTAGCGACTCCAAAGAGTGTTGTTTTGGTGATAAGCCCACCAAATGCGGCAGAAATAGGCCTCTTGCAGTGCTCGTAAACAACTAATTCCTAGACCACCTTCAGAACAAGGAGTAATAACAGTTGACCATGGCAACCAATGGCGCCGTTGCCCCCAAAAAAAATGTAGCCATTTTCTGTTCCAAAATTTTAATCACAGATAGTGGTAAGCACCTGCAGCAATAATATGTAATGGGAGAGCCGATGTAACTGAGCGTAGCAGAACTTGTCTGCTTGCCGGTGAAAACAAGCGATTATGCCAACCCTGCAGCCGAGAGTCAATGTGTTCAAGAAGTGTGACACAATTACTAACTCACGTAATTCCTTTGTGTAGGAAAGATCCAAGATATCGAAATGGCAAATTAGTAGACCGCATATGTAGAATATCCTCAAATCTTCGTCGCCTGAGGTCCGATGTAGATGATGATGCAATAAAACTGCTCTTATGATAATTAACCTTCTGTCCTGAGGCATTCTCATAAGCAGCCAAAAAATTCTGAAAACGGTTCAAATTCCGCACTGTGGCACTCAAGAATATAAGTAGATCATCAGCATACGCTAAGTGCGTGATGTGGAAAGGGACTCTACCTATCCGAAAAGGCTATAATACTCCAGTGTTCACCAATGCTTTTAAACCCCGACTGAAGCCCTCTGATGACAGAATAAACAACAAAGGAGAAAGGGGATCCGCTTGTTTAACTCCACTATATGGCCGAAAAGACTGTATTGAATTCCATTAATCAGTATAGCAAATCTTGTGCAGCGTAAATGATTCAGTACTATTCGGATGAAGAAATCCACAAACCAAACTTCTGCATCAACAATTCCAAATATTCCCAACTTACTCTATCAAAAGCTTTCATCATATCAAGTTTTATACACAACTGAGAGCCCCCTATCAAGCATGTGTATTATTTCTCGCGCCAGTAGTACCTGTGTAGAAATATCTTGGCCCTTTAAAAAACCAGTTTGCTCCGGTGATATCAGCTTTGATAATAACAAATTCAAACGAGTCGTAATAATGCGAGTGCAAACTTTTCTCAAAAATTTTGTTAGACAAATCGGCCGAAAATCACTAAAAGTGCTTGGCGACACTTTATTTGGAATTAACGTTATTAAAGCACTACCCATTGCCGAAGGGTGTGGCACTCCTAGAAAGAACTCCTGCACAGCCAACAATACGTCAGTATGAATAACATGCCAACATGCACGAAAGAAGGTACCATTGAACCCATTCGGCCCTGGTGCACTATTAGGGTCCAAGTGCCATATTGCCTCCTTTACTTCGGGCTCCTACATAATCATAGCTAATAGCACATTGTCCTCCTTTGTAATGAGATGTGGGATATGCTGTAAGATTGCATCATAATTCCCCGAAGCTTCCCTTGCAAATAAAGCTGTATAAAAAGAAACTGCCTCACTCTGAATAGAATCTAACGTGGTACATAACAAGCCCAAAGATGTTCGAATTTGCTGAAGGCGCAGCTGCATACGTCTACCTTTAACCACTGAATGAAAGTATCGCGTATTAGCATCTCCCTCCTGCAGCCATTTAACCCGCGCTTTTTGCTTCCAGAAATGCAGCTCATATTTAGACGCTCGAATGTACTCTGTCTTGGCTTGATGATATAATGAACGATTCAACTCAGACGGCTCCGTATCCTATGCTGCCTCCGTGCGATGCACGGCTGCTTCAGTGTCAGATAATTTCGAAAAGATATTAAAAATTTCCTTATTCCATCGCTGGATATCTCGCTTAAATCTCAATAATTTGCTATAAAATCCATACATGCCACTAGTTGTTGGATAAGAAACCCACGCCTCCTTTGTATAGGTAAGAAAATCCGGATGTAGGAGTCATGCATCCAAAAATCTAAAAGAACGAGCACTAGTCGAAGAGTTCATGTGACATATAAATAAAAGCGGTGTATGATCTGAAGACACTCTAGGAAAGTGTGTTAAATTGATTTCATCAAAAGCATCATGGAACGAAGAATTGGTGAATAGCCAATCTAGGCGGTGTCGAACACGTCCAAGACCACGACCATCTGCCCAGGTAAACCGTGATCCATGAAAAGGGGGAGCTATTAGAGAATAGTATTCCACACAATCATTAAAATCCTGCAAAACTGTCAAGGACGAATGCTATCTGCCACTATGATCATCTAAGGACCGAAAGGTATTAAAATTGCCTCCTACTAACCAGGGAGAAGGATGAGTTTGAGAGTAATCCTGCAAAGACTACCACAACGGACGACAAAAAACTGGCGAGTGTTTCGCATATACGACTGAAAATGTAAACGCCAACTGCAACGGAATATAAATAAGACTGAGGTGAAGAATCTGATCATCATCTTGAGCAGACACTAACTGAAACATAGAGTCCCTCCAAAAGATCCATATGCGCTCAGATCTGGACGAACAGGAATTGGAGAAACCAAGGTCCATTCCAAACCTAGCTAGACGTGTTGAGGAATGCTTTGGCTCAATAACTGCAATCAAATTCAATTTATGCTCTCGAATTAAATGCTGTAATCTAGGCAATGAGGCTCTTAGGCCTCGCACATTCCAAATCAAGATATTCATTGTGAAAGTGTAATATCACTTCCCTGAGCGGATCGAGTGGCACTACAGGTTAGCACCTTTGAAGGTGGCAATGGTGGCAAATCCTCACGTGATCTCTGTTTTCGACGTAGAACTACAGGTATAAATCCTGCATCCGATGACATCTCCTCTAGGCAAGAAAGTAAAACCTCTTTAGATGGTGAATGTGGTATAAGTTGAATTTTGCGGGCTACATCCGATGGCACTTCTGGTAAATCCGGCAGCTGTTCTTCGAGGTGTGGCTCGGTATCAGAGACATGCCCGACCTCGCATTGATCAAGTGTCAGGGTGGGAAATCTGCATTCAAACCCAACTTAGATATGTCTTGAACATCACTGGTTTCAAGCAAGGCAACCTCCTGTGGATCAGAAGGAGGATGATCATCCAAAGGTGGCTGAGGAGGCAATAGTACTGGCTCTACTGTGCTCTGATGTGCAGCTGGTGTTTTCTTTGGCGTCCACCTTGTAGCTGGGGGTGGGGGTGGCATAGGTAGCAGAACATGCGATGGCTTGGAGGAGGGACACAAACATGTTGCATGGCCAAGGCGACGACATGTGGTGCAAAATAAAGGTAAATCTTCATAAATGACTCACTGCAAAAGGATCTTTTTCTTCGCCTGCAGATATATTTTATGTGGTAATTCTTGTGAAACATTAACTTCAACACACACGCATGTAACAGAAGGCCGCAAACCATCCGTTGTGGCTACATCAAGTTTAATAGGGTTCCCAATTGTGCGTGTGATTTCAAACAAGGTAGAACGATGATGGAGGTGAATAGGAAGGCCAGGGAATGTGATCCATACCAGCACTATTGGAACATCCGTAGTAGGATCAAAATCTACCGTCCATTTTGTAATTCTCATATGACATCCAGAGATATGACATGATCGACAATAAAAACAACGGAGATAATCAGATTCATTATGAAAATTCAAAAGGACATGTGTTTGGTCGATTAGCGTAATCTTTAGATCATTCTGAAAGCCAATTTTTTCAAAAACTTCACGTATTACCTTCAGTGGTGGACGACCATACCAGAATGTTCCTACCAGAGAAAATTTGAATGGTGCGGCTAGGGCTTCAATCTCTGAATCTGAAAACGATATCAGCGGGAGCCCCTTATAGCGTGACACTATTTTAGGAGATATTGCAATTGATGCAGAGGAGACGGATCCTAAAACCACAGCCGCAAATGATGGCAGCTATGCTGTTGACATCGTGCTGAAGAGCAAAAACCAGGAAAGAACCGATCTTTATTAAGAGCAGGTGTGAAAGAGAATTAAGGATGAACTAGTTAGTTCATCCCATTAAGCACTTCATTAAATGAACTAGCTTAGTTCATTTACCATGGCACATGAAATTAGTATAAAGACAACAAATGTTTGTCATATGATGTAAGCTTTAACGCTTCATGGCACGTTAGTACAACAACAATATATATATCCATGTAAAGCATATTTATCAAATAAGCATGTCAAGTAACAATTTATTCATGCATTTCGTAAACACGTAATATTTAAATCATGCATTTTCAAATCACCCAAACCCCATTTTCTCAACAATTTCCCCTTTTGATGATTTGCAAAATAACATCTATTCATGATTTAAATGTGATATAATTTCTCTTCCTACAATCATGCATAAATTTTTAAATTTAAAATTTTGAATTTCATATCGTGCTCCCTTAACTTTATCTTTCTCTCCCCTTTAAATTATGTTTTTCTCTCCCCCTTTATTTTTTAAATCACATAAAAAACAGTAGTAACAATGGAAAGAAAGAGCAATTTTTCAAAATTCCTTTAGCAAGTATGTCAACCACGTTGATGTTCTCAACCTATGCTGATCTGAAAATCAGATTGCACTAGTCTCATAACTATGAACGTTTGAATGACTTATACTTATCCAAATTCGATGAAACTTGTTTCAAATGAAAGCTAAGACCTTTGGTTATATTTCTGAAAAGTTTGGTGATTTTTGAAAAACATTCTTTATTTTTACCTTGGCTATGAAGATGATGCAGAAAATAGGAACTGAAATTAAAAGTGCTGAAAAGTAAGAACATCGAGATTTTTATACTGGTTCGGTTAAATCAAACTCCTCCAGTCTTTGAGGACACCTTTTTCAGTATTCACTAAACCCAAACAACACCTTTACAAAAGGATGACTGGAGTCATATACCACCTTCACCCTTTTACAACGAACAAACAAAAACAACAACAAAAGTACCACCACCGAACAAACGAAAGTATGATCACACCTTGATCAACCTTGTACAACAACGGGATTTATGTGGGTGGTATAATCAAAGCCTATACAGAATATGGAAGTTAAGTATGATAGGTTTGAGATTAAGCACAAGAGAAATGAATAAGAGAAGAAAAGAATAGTCTTGCTTGATCTTGATTGAATATGAACTTTGGCTTTTTTTTGTCTTGGATCATCTTGCCTCCTTTTATAGGTGTGTGGCACGCCTATGATACTGAATTCTTCTTTCAAATTTGTCTTGAATGCCTTGAAATATTGTGTTTTATAATATGGTGACACACCCTTGCTTACCTGGCAACACATGATTGGACGAACGACATGTATTTGCCTAGTTGTCACTTCATGATAGGCCATCGTTTTCCACCTTGTTATTTAATAAAATGACCTGGATATTCAACAAAAAATCTGAAACACATGCTCAAAATCATAAAAGTTAATTATCAATCAATCAAGTTGTGATTTTCCCTCAATTTTAAAAGAAATTTGGAGCAAATTTACACCACAAAATTGGCCAAACAAACATGTGCTGAAAACTTCAGCACTTGGTTTGAATTTTAATTCTTTCCTTGTGTGTCTTGCCTTCGTCAATGCCACCAATCACATATGGCTTATCCCCCACCAATTAAAGTACCAAACAAGCTCCACCTAGGTTCTAAATGATATGTAAGTGGTGTGTAAACCATCAGCACCATGTGCTGAAATTTCTTTTGTAAACTTTGTCAAATAATGATGCATAATCTTCACACATATGGTAAATTTCAATCAACCCTTAATTTGTTTCTATATAATAATCTAATATGTCTTGGACGTGTAAAAAGTGTATAGATACATGTTACATACACACCAAGAACGTCCCATGTATATAGAAGTGTAGAAAACGAAATTTTCAACTTTCGTCGATTATGCAATTTTTCTCTGATTAATCTCAAACATCTTATACATGTAATATATGTTATGTCACACATAAAATAAAGTGTATTTTCAGCTACAATCTCTGAGGCAACAAAACGGCCATGTGATGGAAATATTTGAGTTTGAATTTTAACAAATCAAGGCAAATTGTAGGTGATTAATGCGTATAAACATGGTATGACTTAAGGAATGATTTTGACATGTGGTGCAAGAAATTTTGTAGTATTTGAGTGTATATAGGCTGGCCATCTTTATATGGTAAGTATGTGACATGTCGGTGATGGTTCGGTAGTCACCCAATGCGATAATTTTCGGTTTATGGCCTAGTGACATGTGACATAATTTTGGTAACAATATGACTTGTAATGTATGATATTAGACCTGTATATATTCACAAATATGATGTGTATATGGTGGTGTGATGTCGACGTACGTTTATGATGTGTATGACATGTCGGTGGAACGTCGGGATAGAAACGTATAGTTCGTCGTTATAAAGAAAATATTTATATATGTAATAATTTTTTTTGACGAAAGTTATTTTATTGAAATGAACCTCACTTATGGCTGAGGAAAACCTTATTACAGAGAATTAATTGCGTTAGAGTATGACGAAAGTAAAAGATTGACGATTATCACCCTCCAAATCATATATGATATGCCGCATTAAAACCTTGCCAAGTAAAACCACCCTTGTGGATAAAACCTTGGAGAAGGAAAAAAATGTACATATTTGTATGATTGGTGTAGTGATATGCATTACAGTACATTATGATAGAAAATACAATCCAAATAGACAAAAAAGAGAGCCGTAAAGTGTCCGCCAACAAAATATCAAGCGACGAGGGTGGTTGAGCCAGCCACATAGCAAACATTATGTCGTTAGCGTTGAAGATATTGCGCACCATGCCATGCTGCCCCATCCATGCACATGTGAAATAAAATGCTAAGTCAAACAGGTATAGCATGCTAAGTCAAACAGGTATAGCAGACGAAACAAAAAGAAAGATATCAACAGAATGCAGAGCACACCCAGTCTGCCTGCTCCCTCTAGGGTACAGGCAGAAACAAGAAATGAATGCCAATCCATTTGGAAGACCTGTAAAGCTCAAGGGAAGCGCAAACTCACGGTTGAGAGGTCCAATGAGACGGAGCTTCGAACTAAAGATGGAAGAGTATGGCGAGAGTAGTATATGGTCTAAGGCACCAACATTACGTGCTGAGCAAGGTAGTGAGCAGCCATATTTGCCTCCCTGTAAACATGGACGAAATCCAACCGATGAAAATGAAGTAGTGTCTGTAATAATCGCAGATGATAGTTCCCAAAAACTGATTGATGTTGGCGTAGACGTGTTAACATCTGAGCACAATCCGACTCAAAAATAATGGAACAATAAAGTGGGAGGAAATATAGCAAACCAAACACCGCTGCTTGTATCTCTGCAATAATTGGAGTACATGGTGGCAAGCGAAAAGAAATTGCTCTCACACAGATACCCACATGATCACGCAAAATGGCCCCTCCGGCTGCATAACATTTGCCCACCGCCGCATCTATATTTAATTTTAATCTACCAGATGGAGGACAGCGCCAACGTACCACATGTGGATGCAGAGATCGAAGAGGAGGAATCCAGGAAGGCTGTGATGTTTTTCCTCTCGCAAGTTTGGAGCCATGAATTGTCTTACTCCACATGACAATGTCATAATGGATGGAAGCCCAAATAGAGGACTGAGCAAAAGAGGTCGAGTCGCCATACACTAATGACGCATATGTGCGCCATTTATTAGACACAATAAAGGCCGGGACCACAATTTGTAACACTCCCAAGAGAGATGAAAATGTTGCCCGATACCACCAAGATAACAGATATTGTCGAAGATGTAGTGACATTGGGGGGGCAAAAAATGTAACTCAGACGCAAAGAAATCCCAGATGGGACGAATGCGTGTGCAGTAGAGAAAAACATGATCCACTGTGGCCGAAGCTAGTTTACAAAAAGGACACTGTGTGGGACAAACGACAGAATACTTACCAATGTAGTCCTCAAATGGCATAGCAGAATGAAAAAGTTGCCATAACAAAAGTTGAGTGGCATGTGAATGATGCTTGAACCAACGCAGAAAGCAGTGTTGGATGGGGCGTGCGGCATATATCATAAGCAGAGCATAAAGAAAATTCTTCTAAAGCAGAGGGTGTCCAACTGAGATGCGCATCCTGGCCTTCAGTCTGAGCCAGGCAGGTGTCATGAATTCGACAGATGAGCTTCCAAACCGGCGAATCTGGAAGACGTGGTAGATAATCCCCACGACTTCCATATTTTATGTTCATATAAGTGCTCCAAATTGTGTCATGCTGCTGATATGCCCACCAAATACGACAGTGATAAGCCTTGTGTAAACTGCTGAGATCACGAAGCCCCAACCCACCTTCCTCCGTAGGTGTAGAAATAGTAGACCAAGCAACCCAATGATGCCAAGGTCCCCAGTAAAATGTCGTCATTTTCCTTTCTATAATTTTGAGCACAGACTTGGGCAAACCTCCAGCTGCTAGAACATGTAACGGAAGAGCTGAAATCACAGAACGAAGTAAGACAAGGTGCCTTGCTGAAGAAAGTAATCGAGAATGCCATCCTTGCAGTCGGTCATCTATGTGTTGCAGGAGGGAAGTGCAGTATCTAGAACGATTGATACCCTTATGTAAATAGGACCCAAGGTAGCGAAACGGCAATCCAGTACACCGCATATTCAATATGGTCTCAAATGTGTGTCGTTGATGAGTCGTTGTGCTGGCCGAAGGAATAAAATTGCTCTTATGAAAGTTTACTTTTTGGCACGAAGCAGATTCATACAAAGATAAGAATGAATGAAACTGTCGCAAATTGCGTTGTGTGCCACGCAAAAACACAAGGAGATCATCTGCATATTACATATGTAATATATATATATATATATATATATATATATATATATCTGTGTGTGTGTATAGGTGAGAAGAGAAGGCATTCCATTTCAAGTTTGTTGCCAAGTAGCTCTCTCTAAATATATCTCCATTTAAAGAACTAGTTAGTTTATCTCCTTAAACACTTCATTAAATGAACTATTTTAGTTCATTTATCATGGAACCTAAAATTAGTATCAAGACAACAAATGTTTGCAATATGATGTAAGCTTTAATGCTTCATGGCAAGTTAGTACAACAACAATAATATAAGCAGGTAAAGCATATTTATCACATAAGCATGTCAAGCAACAATTTATTCATACATTTCGTAAACACGTAACAGTTAAATCATGCATTTTCAATCACCCAAGCCCGAGTTTCTCAAAAATATCCCCCGTTTGATGATTTGCAAAATAACCTCTATTCATGATTTAAATGGGATATAATCGCTCCCCTCTACAATCATGCATAAATTTTTAAATTCAAAATTTTGAATTTCATATCGTGCTCCCCCTCAACTTTATCTCTCTCCCTCTTAAATCATGCTTTCCTCTCCCCTTTATTTTGTAAATCACATCAAAAGCGGTAGTAACAATGGAAAGAAAAAGCAATTTTTTGAAATTTTTAGGGAAAGTATGTCAACCACGTAAATGTTCTCAACCTTTGCAGATTTGAAAATCAAATTACACTAGTCTCAGAACTATGAACGTTTGAATGACTTATACTTATCCAAACTCGATGAAACTTATTTCAAATGAAAGCTAAGACCTTTGGTTATGTTTCTGCAAATATTGGTGATTTTTGGAAAAAGTTTGCTATTTTTATTGTGACTATGAAAATGATGCAGAAAATAGGAACGGAAAGAAAAAGTGTTGAAAAGTAAGAACACCGAGATTTTCATACTGGTTCGGTTAAACAAACCTACTCCAGTCTTCGAGGACACCTTTCTTGGTATTCACTAAACACAAAAAGCACTTTGACACAAGGGTGAATGGAGTTATACACCAACTCTACCCTTTTACAATGAACAAACAAAAACAGCAACAAAAGTACCACCACCGATGGGTTGTTTGCAGATGAAATGATCCTAGTCTTACAAATGAAATGATCGCTTTCTTCATTTTATGTTTTGCCTCCATTTCCATCTTTTTCAGTAGGCAGTGATCGTATTCCATATCATTTGATGGCCTGTTTTTATTGTGGGCATAGCTTTTGATGTGAGCATGAGTTCCCGATAGCTTGTATGATTACTAAAATAGTAATATTTGGTGATTTATAGGTAACGTATTTGTTACCTTTTAGATTTAGGTCAATATGGAAGTTTTAAGATACAACATCTTTAAGACACACTCATTTCTTAAGTGGATCACTTGGCTAATTTTTCTGTCTTGACCTCATTATGCTGTGTATAGAGTGATGAATATATCTGTTGGTGGATCGGAGTTTTCCTTCTCATACCCCAAGTACACACTGATGATTGATTCCTTAGTCTAAAAACATGGTTGATTCTTTCTGAAAGAATGTACTTGTTGCTATGCGATCCACCATTTTATTATTATTTGGAGAGATGTACTTTTGTGTTTTCGTATTTGCTAAAAGTTGTTGCTGTTATATAATGTGCTTCACAGAAATTATCTTAGAGGGTGAGCAATGGAATGATGGACTGCTTGCTATGATAAGGGAGCGGGTATGTTTTTGTACACATTATTTGCTTGGCCTTTTTTGTTTTCTCATTGCAGTTAAACATAAAAAATGTTGCAATTTCTGTTTAGGTTGAAAATGTTGGGGAAACAGGTTGTGGAACAGTGGAGAAAACCACGACGACAATCACAAGAACATACAACAGTAATGAATAATGATCAAAAGAAAACAATATATGAAGAACACAAGATTTAACGTGAAAAAAACCCTCAAGAGGAAGAAAAACCCACGGCGGCGGCGAGCCAAGAAATTCATTATCACCAACTCAATTCTGGTTAGAAAGGAAGCATCTAATCAAGGGATTTTATGAGAGTAAAAGGATTAGTATGAGTTATGGAGTTTTCTTTTTTACTTCGCTATCATACCATACAGAGGACTCTACCGGATATTCCTTATAGAAAAGATAAACATGGCAATTCCTATCCAAAATAAGATTCAAATCAATTAAATCTCCAATCAAGAAATATCTCATCCCGTAACTTTCTGTTATATGGCCGAGCTACAGCTCTGCTCGGCAACGCTTCAGTCCACCTCGGTAGTTCTACTTAGCATTAGCTCAAAAACTCTAAGTTTTTTGAGCTCGGCCTCCTGAGCTCTGCCACACATCAGCTCGGCTGACTTCAGTTCCACCAAACCTAACAAAATCTCCCACTTGGAACTGACTTTAACTTAGACGTATCATGAATTTCTCCTTCTTCGGGTTGCTGCCATTTCAGCACTTTCATCAAGTAACGAGACCAAGAGAAGCTTTGCAGATCTCAAGCTTCTCTTTCGAAACACTCTTCGTCATCATGTCTGCTGGATTCTGGCTTGTATGAATCTTCTCCAAGTCGAACTGTTTTCTCTCGAGCATATCTCTTATATAATGAAATCTGATGTCAATATGCTTCATCCTTGCGTGATAAGCAAAGTTTCTAGCCAAGTGTATCGCACTCTGACTGTCACTAAACAGTTTGTAACTAACCTGAGGGTCATTCAAATTATTCAGTAAACTCTTCAACCACACCAGTTCCTTGGTAGCTTCAACTGCTGCCACATACTCAGCTTCAGTTGTTGACAACGCTACAATCTTCTGCAATCTTGATACACAAGTGATTGCAGTACTGCCAAGCTTGAAAACATACCATGTAGTACTCTTGCGTTCATCAACATCTCTAGCCATATCAGAGCCTACAAAGCTGAGCAGGTTCAGATCATCATTGCCGAACTGCAGTGTCAAGCCTTGCGTTCCTACTAAGTACTTTAGTATCCACTTCACTACAACCCAATGATCAGGACTAGGATTTGACATGAATCTATTTACAACTCTCACTGCATGGGCTATATCTGGTCGGGTGCACACAATAGCATACATCAAGCTACCCACAGCTGAGGCATAGGGTACCTTCTTCATTCGTTCAAGTTCATCCTTCGTCTTAGGACATTGCTACCTTGACAGATTCTTGAACTGTTCTGTTAAAGGTGTAGACACCAGTTTTGCATTCTCTATATTGAATCTTTTCAGTACCTTGGAGATGTAATCTCTTTGGCTCAGTCTCAGCACTTGATTCTTCCTGTCTCTGTCGATACTGAGTCCCAGTATCTTGTTTGCGGGACCGAGGTCCTTCATGGAGAATTTCTTGGCCAATTGTTCTTTTAGTTTCTTGATCTCATCAGTGCTTCCTCCTGTTATTAACATGTCA
The DNA here is from genome assembly GCA_036186865.1 of Eustoma russellianum. Lineage (NCBI taxonomy): Eukaryota > Viridiplantae > Streptophyta > Magnoliopsida > Gentianales > Gentianaceae > Eustoma > Eustoma russellianum. The sequence goes on from AP025052.1 coordinate 19,024,608, forward strand.
TCTACATAAAGTAGCAGGATAATATACGAACTTTCAAATCTCTTGAAGTAACAACAGTGATCACCATGGCAGCGCTTGTAGCTGACCTTTGCCATGAAGTTGTCAAACTTTTTGTACCACTTCCTCGGAGCTTGTTTCAAGCCATACAAGCTTTTCTGTAGTTTACATAGCAGGTCTTCTTTACCAGGTATCTCATAGCCCTGTGGCTGCATCATGTAGATGTCGTCTTCCAGATCTCCGTGGAGGAAGGCTGTTTTCACGTCAAGCTGTTCTAAGTGCAGATATTCTGCAACTGTAATGCTAAGGGCTATTCTGATAGTTGACAGCTTGACCACAGGTGAAAAGATCTCGGTGAAGTCAACCCCAGCTTTATGTTGCAACAAGCCTTGCCTTATACCTTTGAGTGTCATCAGCTTCTTGCTTCAACGTGTACACCCATTGGTTCTGAATATCTTTCTTCCCTGGTGGCTTCTTTACAAGATCCCAGGTGAGATTGCTCTGCAGAGAATTCATCCCATCTTCCATGGCTGACCGCCAGTCTTTACTTTTATCGGAACTCATTGCTTCTTCATAGCAGCTCGACTCATCACAATCAGTAAGAAGCAGATAATATAGTGAAGGTAAGAACCTGGTAGGTGCAGTGATGGTCCTTCTCTCCTCCGAACAGCAATGGGCGGTGTGACTTGCTCTTCATGAGTTTCATGTTCCAAGGGCAGCACCTCGGTAGTCTGATCTGCAGGTTTGCTAAGCTAGGCATGCTCAGCGTCACTTTGTCCAAAATATTTGGGCTTTACAGGTTGTTTCTCCTCTTTTACTCTATCCTTGTAAAGCATGTTTTCATTAAAAACCACGTCCTTGCTTCTGATCACCTTTTTCCCTACATGATCCCACAATCTATATCCAAAACTGTCACCTTTATAGCCAATTAGAGAAAATATATTGGACTTGGAGTCAAGTTTTGACTTTTCATCCGGCTTCAGTAGTGCATAGGCAGTGCAACCAAATATTCTGACATGGGCAAGCGAGATCTCCTTGCAGTCCACTCTTCTTCAAGAAGTTTGCAGTCAATAGCAGTAGATGATCCTCAGTTGATCAGATAAACAGTGGTGTTCACCGCCTCGGCCCAAAAGGATTTCCGTAGATCTGCATGTATCCTCATACTTCTTGCCCTCTCACACATTTTTCTGTTCATCCTTTCAGCAACACCATTATGCTGAGGTGTCTTCGGCACTATTCTTTCTCTTCTGATTCTGTTGTCAGCACAGTAATCCTCAAACTCTTTGCTGCAGTACTCTCCACCTTTGTCTGACCTCAAGCACTTCAGTCTCAGCCTTGTTTCATTCTCAACAAGACTTCTCCATCTCTTGAAGACGTTGAATATGTCAGACTTGTGTTTCAAAAAATGCACCCCCAACTTCCTCGTTGAGTCATCAATGGAAGTAACATAATAGCGTGAGCCACTCAGTGAGGGTACATCTGAAGGCCCCTAAACATCTGTGTGTACAAGTTCCAGCTTCTCTGCTTTGAGACTTCTCTTGTGCATTGAAAAACTGATTGCTTTTTGTTTCCCCAGCACACAAGACTCACACAGTGGCATGTTGATGTTGGACATTCCTTCCAGCTTCCTTTTAGATGTCATTACTTTCATCCCTTTGACACTCATATGTCCAAGCCTCTGATGCCACAGCTCGAGATCACTTGTCGAGCTGACCACGTTTGCCGAGCTCTTATTTAAGAACATGTAAAGTGTTCCTGCACTCAACCCCTGTGCTACAATTAAGGACCCTTTGACCAACTTCCAATGAGTTTTGCTGAATCTTCCTTTGATGTCTGAATCATCAGCCAGCTGCGTTATAGAAATCAAGTTCTTGGTCTGCCGAGGTATGTGTCTTTCTTAAAGTAGCTTCAGCTGCATTCCATTTGGTAGAGTCAGTATGATATCCCCTTTGCCAATGATGTCACATGAGTCATCATCCCCGAGGTATACCTTCCCAAAGTTGCCACTTTTATAATTTGAGAAGTATTCTCTGTTGGATGTAGAGTGAAAAGAGGCCCCTGTATCGAAGATACAGAGAGCATTAGCTTGACTTTCACAACTCAGAATCAGCCCATCACTATCAGACCCGGACGCTTGAGAGACATGGATCTCATCCCCATACTTGTCTGTCTGATCAGCCTTCTTCTTGACTCTTCAATCGCGTTTAAGGTGACCCTTCTTCTTGCAATTCCAACAGGTCATATTTGAGCCCTTTGACTTGCTCTTCCTAGACTGCGATCTTTGACCTTTGTCATTGCCCCTCTTGGAAGATCTGCCGCGCTCTTTTGTGTTCAGGGCGGCTCAAGAACTTTCAGGAGTGCCACTATTCCTCCTCCTTGAAGCTTCATCAAGTAGCACATCTACCACGTTTTCAAACTTTAACGTACCTTCTCCGGATGAGTTGCTCACAGCCATAACAACTCCATCCCAACTGTCAGGCAGACTTGGCAGTATTACCAAGTCAAGAACTTCATCGTCGAAGACGATCCCAACCAGTTGACTAGTGATCATGTTAAATTCACCCATGTATTCCTGCATCGTTTTACTTCTTTTTCATGTTGAAGAGCCTCTTCATCAGATGCACTTTGTTGGAGGCAGATGGCTTTTTATACATCTTTGTCAATGCATTCATTATATCCTTTGTGGTCTTTTCCTTTGACATATTGAATGCAACGGTTTGGGTCAGAGACAACCTAATGGCACTGAGTGTTTTGCGATCCAGAATCTCCCATTCTCGATCCATCATGTCAGTAGGCTTCACCTCTTTCCCTTCAAGAGGCAGATATAGATCTCTTTGATATAGATAATCTTCAACCTGCATCTTTCAGAAACCGAAATTCGATCTATCAAATCTCTCAATTCTTGATTTGCTGTCGTCAGCCATTGCTCTCACTCGAACAAAGAACCTGGCTCTGATACCAGTTGTTGGGGAAACAGGTTGCAGAACAGTGGAGGCAACCACAACGACAATCGCAAGAACGCACAAAAGTAATGAATAATGATCAAAAGAAAACAATATATGTAGAAGACAAGATTTAACGTGGGAGAACCCTCAAGGGGAAGAAAAACCCAAGAAGGCAGCAAGCCAAGAAATTCACTATCATCAACTCAATTTCAGTTACAAAGGCAGCATCTAATCAGGGGATTTTATGGGAGTAAAAGGATTAGCATGAGTTATGGAGTTTTCCTTTTATTTCGCTATCATACCATACATAGGACTCTACCGGATATTCCTTATAGAAAAGATAAACATTGCAATTCCTATCCAAAACAAGATTCAAATCAATCAAATCTTCAATCAAGAAATATCCCATCCTGTAACTTTCTGGTATATGGCCGAGCTGCAGCTCTGCTCGGCAACGCTTCAGTCCACCTCAGTAGTTCTATTTAGCATTAGCTCAAAAACTCTAAGTCTTTTGAGCTCGGGCTCACATCAGCTCGACTGACTTCAGTTACACCAAACCTAACAGAAACGTGGGGTAGGGCTTGTATTTTAGAATCATCTAGTGGAATTAAAGGAAGAAATTAAAAGTTAGCATACTCAACTAAAGAGGCATTCCCCCCTGAAAACAGAGGCATGCTACCCCCAAAGCTGATAATATATAACCCCAAATACCATCTGCTTTATGTATCCTTTGTTTAAGCAGCCTCAGTTAGTTTGGTTTTCCTTTGATAAGGATCTGTGAAGTGTCTACATGTTTAGCTACTATCTTAAATAACTTAAGCTTTTAAATGAGATGGTAATTTAAGACAGTATCAAAGCAGGAAATCCTTAGTTGGAAACCCTTAGTTAAAATTGTGCTGCCTCTTTTGAAAATTCATACCGCTGGTACTTTACATTATTTCTGCTCTGGTGCAAGTGTGGATAAGTGTTGGGATTGTAAATTCCAAAAGTAAGTCCATAAATGAGACGATGTATTGAGGTGTAGATGTTAAACTACTCTTCCATCAAACAGTAATCTTTTAGACGATTCAATAATTAAACAAAATCGATATGATTCGTACAAGGTTTGTCCTCCTAATGAAATTTAGTTAGATTGAGGCCGAATCTTCATCTTGAAGAGATAGGAACCCAAGTGGAGGGATCATAGAACAGTTTATGAAGCTTTCAGCCAGTTTGATACGGTTACATTCATTGTGGCAGTTTCTCTTCTTCAGCCATACAATTCCATGCTAGGCAACCTCCCCTGCACAAGAAGCATAAACTTGCACTTCTGAGTGTGAGGGCATCTGAACCGACTTGGAATGTAGAATTACACTTTTGCGTATGTAGTTTTACCTGTCGGACAACCTTTTAAAGAATTCACCTTCCAGGGTATGTGATCTTCATAATTATTAAGGAGCCGTGAGGCTCACGCCAACACAGCAACAATGCCAACCGAAAGCAGCAACGGTGCCACCCAAGAGTTTATCTTCAAGGAGGTTATCTAGGTGGTTCACAACAACCTTATCTCAACAAGCTGCAACCAACTCATTTGAACTACACTAACCAACTCTATCATTATCTTGTTGTAACAATTTCAATTGTACAAAAGACCTTGATGTATAATTATATATATGATGTTGTATGTTTCGGTTTACACATGAATGAGAAGATTACATTTGCCTCATAATTCTTTCATGGTATCAGAGCCATAACGACTCCAATGAGTACCTTATTTTTTTGGCAGACCATCTTCTCACATGGCCGAAAGCTCAAACCAGAAATATGGCTCTCTTGATGGATTCATTGCTATCAATATTGCAGCTCAACTACCCATCAAACTAACTAAAAATAATTTTCCCTCCTAGAAAGCTCAGTTTGATGCATTGTTATATGTGTATGATCTCATGAGTTTTCTTGATGATAGCAAACCATGCCTGTTTAAGTACCCATCGGATAAAGAGGGCTCTACACAGCCAAATCAAGATTATGATATCTGGGTTCGGCAAGATAAGATGCTGCTTCATGCTATTCTTGCTTCGGTGTCTTAAACCGTGGTGCCCCTAATAGCCACGGCTGCCTCCTAACCAAGCTTCATAAGTTATATGCAAATAAATCACGTTCACGCATAATGAATATCAAGGAAAAACTCACCAATATCACCTATGACTCTCAACCCGTTGCAGATTACCTTTAGACGATCAAAAGTATTGCAGATGAGCTGGTTTTTGTTGACACTCATCTAAGCGATGATGAACTCGCTATCTTTGCGCTCAATGGACTTGGTAGTAGTTTCTGAGAAATCGCAGCTGCTATTCGAGCTCGTGATATTCCTATCTCCTTTGAAGAACTTCATGATAAGTTGGTGGAGCATGAGACATTTCTTAAGCGAGAAGAAAGTCGCAGCGGCACTGCTGTGACTGTACACGCCACACAGCTCAAAACCAAGTCGAAGTGGCAATTCAAACGGTCCTCCAGGCATGTCCCGAGGCCGTCCGTTTGCTGGAAGGGCCACGCCCAACCAAGGTATGCAGTCGGTGGGGTTCAATGGAGATCAGCCTGCCTCTAACGCTCGCTTTACTCGTAATTCCTCACAACCTGGGGTCACGTGTCAGTACTGTCAGAAACGTGGCCACACAGCTCGTCAATGCTACTCTTTAAAGCGATGCCTGCAGCAGCAACCCGAAGTCCATCACACCACCACTGGGATGACGAAGCACAACTGGTCTTGGATTCCGAAGCTTCCCACCATGTCACTAACGATTTAAACACGCTTTCCCATCATCAATCATATGAGGGTCCAGATGATGTGCTCTTAGGAGATGGTTCTGACCTTAACATTTCAAATACTGGTTCCTCTATTCTACCTTCATCCTCTCAGTCTTTTATTTTATCTGATGTCTTACATGTTCCTCTATTCACTAGAAACTTAATTTCAGTTTCCAAGTTTTGTCGGCATAACAACACATCTATTGAATTTTTTCCTTTTTCATTTGTTGTTAAGGATCTCAAAACGGGGGCGCAGCTAGCTCACGGACAGACCAAGGGTAACGTGTACGAGTGGCACTTGACGACACATGCAGCCGCCCATACCACTCCTACCGCGTCAGATCCCTCTTCTACCAAGCATGTGTTTGTTAGCTCTAAAGCAGCAGCAACCTGACATCATCATCTTGGCCATCCGTCCTCACGTGTGTTTCAGCTTCTGAGTCACAATAAAGATGTAGCTGCTACATCTGGTTCTTCACTGGATAAGTTTTTTTGTGAGTCATGTCTTAGTAATAAGAGTCATAAAATACCGTTTCATAAGACTTCTGTAGAAAGTCGTGGACCACTTGATTTGGTTTATTCTGATGTCTGGGAACCCTCTCCTGTTGAATCTATTGATGGTTTTCGCTAATACATTCTATTTATTGACTACTTTACTAAATATGTCTGGTTGTTCCCAATGTCATGAAAAACTGATGTGTCTCTTATATTTCCTAAATACAAACGCATGGTTGAGAAGTTTTTTCATCGCCCTCTTGTTACACTTTACAATGATGGAGGCATTGAGCATAAGAGTCTAAAAGGATTCTTTGAATCTGAAGGCATCCAACACCAAGTTTCCCCACCATATACACCAGAACACATTGGATCTGCTGAACGTAAACATCGTCATGTTGTTGAAACTGGGCTTGCTCTCCTCCACTATTCCGGTTTACCCTCAAATTTTTGGCCATATGCTTTTCTCACTGCAGTTTATCTTATTAATCATATGCCTACACCACTCTTGCAAAATAAAACTCCCTACGAATCCTTATTCTCCAAACTGCCAAGTTATCATACATTAAGTGCGTTTGGGTGCCTATGTTATCCTTGGCTCCGACCATACTCCGAACATAAGCTTGCTCCTCGCTCCAAACCATGTGTCTTTTTGGATACTCTAATACTCACCATGCCTATAGGTATCTTGATGTATCTTCCAATCGTCTTCCCATTTCTCGCCATGTACAGTTTGTTGAAGATCACTTTCCATTTGCTACTCTCTCTAGTACAGACCCGTCCTCTATAGGTCCCTCTTGGTTTGTCTCTCCCATGCTTGCTGCACTTTGTCCGCCAGCAGAGCGTATTCCATCAGCACCCTTGGCTGCCGCTACTGCTTCGCCCGCGGGTCCAGCTACGACCACCAGGTATGTTGCTTCTCCTTCTATGTCTCCAACTCCTCACACCACGGCATCACCCTCACTCACGCCAACACATCATACCACCCCGTTCTCTGACCCCGTCCCTCTGGTCTCAGCCACCCAATCTCCGGAGCCTCCTCCCCCTGGTCACTCAATGACTACCCGAGCCCGCAACAATATCTTCTGTCCCAAGCGATTCCCCAATTACATCACTTTGTATCATACAACTAAACACCCTCTTCCTCCCTCCCTTGAACCCTCTACTGTCAAGCAGGCCCTTCGTGATCTCAACTGGTGTGCTGCGATGGACGAAGAGCTTGTTGCTCTTCGTCGCAATGTTACATGGGTTCTTGTCCCTCCTCCCCAGGGTCATAATATTGTTGTTGCAAGTGGGTGTTTCGTATCAAACGCCATCCTGATGGCTCCATTGCTCGCTACAAAGCTTGTCTCGTTGTTAAAGGATTCCACCAACGTCCTGGTATAGACTATCATGATACTTTTAGCTTTTGTTAAGCCTACCACAGTTCGCGTGGTGCTCTCTATTGCTCTTTCTCATGGATGGTCCATTTCTCACCTTGATGGGAACAACGCCTTTCTTAACAGCCAGTTGACTGAAGATGTTTATATGACTCAACCTCCTGGGTTCGTTGATTCGGCCTTACCCTCTCATGTGTGCCACTTAAAAAGCGCACTGTATGGGCTCAAGCAAGCCCCTCGGGCTTGGTATAATGAGTTAAAGATCTTTCTGTTACATTATGGGATTTGCAATTCCAAGTCTGACACATCTTTATTTATATATCGTTGTGGTACTGTCATTATCTATTTTCTTGTCTATGTTGATGACTTACTTGTCACAGGCATATGTTCTACTTCGATTCGTAAATTTGTTGATTCTTTGGGTTCTAAGTTTGCTCTCAAAGATCTTGGACCTCTTAATTATTTCTTGGGTATTGAGGCTATGTTCACCACTGAAGGACTCTTTTATCTCAAAACAAGTACATTCGTGATCTCCTTGATAAATTTCACTTAGCAGGGATTAAAGACGCTGCCACGCCTATGTCATCCAGCACTCGGTTGTCCCTTGTCGACGGCACACCTGCTGCCGATGCTACCCAATAATGCAGTCTCACTGGGGCACTTCAATATCTTCAACTTACACGCCCTGATATCTCCTTTGCTGTAAATAAGCTTGCTCAGTTTATACATGCTCCCACACAAACACACTGGACCGCGGCAAAACGGTTACTTTGATATCTAAAACATACCATTCATCACGGGCTCATGCTTCGTCGTCATCAACCCTTTCCACTTCAAGCCTTTTCTGATGCTGACTGGGTCGGTGATCACGACTCATATCGCTCCACTACTGCATTCATTCTTTTTCTTGGTGGCAATCCCATATCATGGTGTTCTAAAAAGCAACGCACTATTGCTCGATCCTCCACTGAAGCTAAGTACCGTTCGGTTGCTTCTGCAGCTGCTGAAGTTACTTGGGTCACACATCTTCTTTCTGAACTTGGTGTTCCGCTTCCTCAACCGCCTACCATCTATTGTGACAACTTAAGTGCCACCTATTTATGTGTTAACCTTGTTTTCCATAGTCGGATGAAGCACATTGCGTTTGACTATCATTTTGTACGAGAAAAAATCATTGCCGGATCACTTAGAGTATCCCATGTTTCGACTACAAAACTGCTCGCGGACGCGCTTACGAAACCACTACTTGAAGACCGGTTTGTCTTACTTCGTTCCAAGATTGTCCTTTCTGACGGAACTGCCATCTTGCGGGGGCGTATTAAGGAGCCGTGAGGCTCATGCCAACACAGCAACAATGCCAACCGAAAGCAGCAACGCTGCCACCCAAGAGTTTATCTTCCTGGAGGTTATCTAGGTGGTTCACAACAACCTTATCTCAGCAAGCTGCAACCAACTCATTTGAACTACACTAACCAACTCTATCATTATCTTGTTGTAACAATTTCAATTGTACAAAAGACCTTGATGTAGAATTATATATATGATTTTGTATGTTTCGGTTTACACATGAATGAGAAGATTAAATTTGCCTCATAATTCTTTCAATAATGTTCCCGATTCTTTCCTTTTCACCTCAGGCCGCGCTCAGAGCCCCCTGATTTCTATGCCCTAGTTTCTTCATTGAGGTCAAAGTCTTCCTTATTATATCCATACAGAAGGTGAAGATATTATTTTTCCTAATCTTCAGTCAATTTGCTCTCTTATTTTAAGAGCATAAGCATTCCTCAAAACCTAGAGTTAGGAGCATTTATACCTTTTACTGGAGTTGTTAGACCTGGTTTGACACTTAAAATGCTCTGGTTTCATACATTCAAGATTTGGTGTAGTGCCTGCAGCATACTCGCTGTTCTATAAATGTGCCTTTAATGAACTATAATTCTGTGCTCTGTTTCCTTTTGAAAATGTCTCTATCATGTGTGTAGCACCTAAGTGTATTCATGGATCAGGTTCATATGGCGGTTATCACAAAACCAATACAGTCACCAGGAGACGTAAATATGGTGCCAAATAATCTTCCCATCCCAGAAAAAGTATCTTATAAGGTTGGAAATAAGGTAAGTTGTAGCTGAAACAACAAGTCAGCTTTTAAGTGGTGATAAAGAAAAGACTCTGTACGGCCATCAAAATAGTTTTTCTTGGAACAGTTCTGGTGGTCATAATCAGTGACAGAATTGTTAAAGATGGGTGAATTTAGCTACACTTATGTTACTTTCTTTGAAAAAACTTACTGTTGTTGTGATCTTTTCTTTTGACGCACGTGGGAGAATAGATGGTTTATGCATTTAATGATTCAGTGCTTGACTTGTGGCAGCAAGAAGTTTAGCCAGAAAAATTTTATGGTAGTGATTCTGTAGCCTAACTGGTGTTTTCTCTTGTTTATTTCATATAAACAGCCTTAGCTTGTCTTAAGAGTAGAAGACATGCATATGGTACTGTTGGAGAAATTGAAATGGGTGAAAGAGAAGTTAATTCTCCAAGTAAGAATAAAATAATTTGAAAGTCGGTTTCTTAACCGTAATTCAAATTTGAGAATCGGTTACTTAACCGTAATTCAAATTGGAAAAATCAGTTATGTAACTGTAAATTAATTTTGAAAATCGGTTATTCAAATTTGAAAAGCGGTTATCTGTTATCTGATCTAACGGTGGCAATCTGATCCGACGGCTGTGGTTAAACTGTCAATTAACTACCCTAATCAAATTTTTCCCTGTAAATAGTAGCTTAACTGACCTCTCTGGTCACACTCACTCAGAATCCAATATTCTCCTCTCCTCCTCTGCATGCACGTGCTATTCTCCTCTTTCTCTTTCTACATTTTGCATCAAGTCTGAGAAGTTCATGGCATCTTACAGGCTCGTAGAGTTCATATGCTGCAGTGCCGCTCGTCTGAATTGACTTCCGTTGTATCCTGGGAGAAGATGGTTCGATCCGGTTGGGCACAGTATACCAGAGCAATATGTCTTAAGGACAGAGTTCTGGACTCACCTCGGATCTCTGCTTAGCTGAGCTGTTGAGGTTATTGCCAAGCTGAGCTTTGCTATCGTGCTTAGGACATTCGTTGTTCTACAGCTCTACCGTGCTGAGCTCTGCTCAGCTGAAGCGGCTAAAAGCTCAACTTTCATAGTTGTACTGAAGTGCCTAGGTCGGCAGATCGGTGATTAGCCCAGAACGCAAACACAATTGCGCTGACTGGACTGATCTTATCTGTCTGATCAGTCTGACTTTAGTTAGCTCGGCTAGAGGGCTGATAGCACAGAATCACTGTTCTGAAGTGCTGTTCAGTTCAGGTCGGCAGGTCAGCCACTACTTTATTCCAAGAAGAAATTGTACAGAAGTCAATCTGACGTGAATTGTTCCCAACAATTCTTAAGATGTATTCGTTTTGCTTCTGTACTGATTCCTGTTTGTTTCTGATCTTACAGAAACCTGACGGAAAACGCAAGATCTAGCTCGGTTCAAGGCGCAGACGTACATAGTTCTGCCCCAATGGCACCAAATGCTGGGGTGCCGAGATATGCTCCTCCTGCACAGGGTCCTGGAATGGCCCAAGTGGAGAAACCTGAGAAGTTCAGTGGGAGCTTCTTCAAGCGTTGGTAGTAGAAGATGCTGTTCTTCTTGACTGCTATGGGGTTGGCCACCTTTCTGACCGAGGATCCACCTGTGGTGGATCCGCTGGAGGACCAAACCCAGAAATGCAGAACAAACATTCTGTTGAAGCATTATGTTTGTTTGAGCCATATACAGAGTTGTTTGGACAACTCCTTGTATGGTTTGTACTGCACGTACAAAACCGCAAAGTTTTTATGGCAGGCTTTGGAAAAGAAATATCATACGGAAGATGCTGGCACTAAGAAATTTATTATCGGCAAATTTCTGGATTTCAAAATGTCTGATTCTTACACTGTTGTTTGTCAAGTTGAGGAACTTCAGATGTTGGTTGCGGAGATGGAAGAGGAGGGCATGTTGCTCAGTGAATCTTTCGTCGTGGCTGCAGTGATTGAGAAGCTACCTGTTTCGTGGAGGGAATTCAGAAGCTATCTCAAACACAAGAGAAAGGAGATGACACTGGAAGATCTGATTATCCGACTCCGTATTGAGGAAGACAATCGCAGATCTGAGAGAACGCTACAATCAAGCTCTGGTCAGGCCAAGGCCCACGTGCAGAGGCCAAGAAAAAGAAGGGCCAACTCGGGGTGAACAAGAAAGGCAAGCAGATTGCCAAGAAGTTCACTGGAAAATACTACAACTGTGGCATTCAGGGGCATGTCAGCAATGAATGCAGAAAGCCCAAGAAGAAGCAGACCAAGGCAAAGGCCAACATAGTCGATGTCATGGATGATCTGAACCTCTGTGCGGTGGTCTAATAGTGCAACGCTGTGGGGAACATGCGTGAATGGTGGCTTGATACTGGCGCCACTAGACATGTCTGCTCCAGCAGAGAGATGTTCACGGAGTACCAGCCCGGAAACAACGAACAACTTTACATTGGAAATTCGGTCTCTTCAAAGATCGAAGGCGAGGGAAAAGTCGTTCTAAAGCTCACCTCAGGGAAGCATCTGACTCTGCAGAATGTGCTGCACGTCCCTGACATTTGGAAGAATTTAGTATCTGGATCTCTTCTAGTCATGCATGGTTTTAGATTAGTGTTAGAATCCAATAAATTTATTCTTTTGAAAAATGGCATGTATTTGGGAAAGGGGCACTTGTCGAATAGGATGTTTAAATTGAATGTCATCACTAGTGTACCCAAAAGAGATTTGCCCGTAGAGGCTAATAATAATGCTTCCTCTTTTGCTTACATGATTGAGTCTTCTTATTTATGACATTTTCGTTTGGGACATGTTAATTATAAGTCATTACAACGTATGGTTAATCTTGAATTGTTGCCCAAATTAAATTTTGATAATAAAAAATGCCGAATATGTGTTGAAGCGAAGATGGCAAAAACGCCATTTCCTTCATTAGAAAGGAACAGTGAACCTTTGGATTTAATTCATATCGATGTGTGTGATTTAAAATTTGTGCAAACGAGAGGTGGTAAAAAGTATTTTGTAGCTTTTATCGATGATTGCATACGATACTGTTATGTATATTTGCTAAGTAGCAAAGACGAGACCCTTGATTCTTTCAAGGACTATAAAAATGAAGTTGAGAATCAACTTAGCAAACGAATTAAAGCAATTCGTAGTGATAGAGGTGGCGAATATGATACACCGTTTAATGAATTATGTTCAGAATATGGCGTTATTCATCAAACGACTGCACCATATTCACCTCAATCGAATGGTATTGCTGAACGCACAAACTGTACTCTAAAAGAGATGATGAATGCTATGTTGATAAGTTTGAGTTTGCCCTCAGAAATTGTGGGGGGGGGGGAAGCGATTCTCTCAGCCAACGTCATTTTAGATAGAATTCAGTCTAAGAAGATGAATGAAACCCCATATGAGCTTTGGAAAGGCCACAAGCCTAGTTACAAATACTTGAAAGTGTGCGGGTGTCTGACAAAGGTTGCTGTACCTAAACCAAGACAAGTTAAAATCGGGCCTAAAACGTTTGACTGCGTATTTATAGGATATGCGACTAACAGTAGTGCATATCGGTTATTGGTGCACAAATCGGACATTCCTGACATACATGAAAACATTGTCATGGAGTCAAGGAATGCACTGTTCTTCGAAGCTGTCTTTCCGAGGAAAGACAAAAATCAAGAAGAAACAAGAATTGGTAAGCGAATGCGTGAGGCGACTCCTCAAGGGGATGAGGAGCTTCGTCAAAGCAAGCATGCCAGAATGCCAACTTTGTTTGTACCGGACTTTATAACCTATATGGTAGAAAATGAGCCAAGGAATTTGTCCGAGGCAATGTCAACTCCAGAAGCTCCATTCTAGAAAGAGGCAATTAACAGTGAGATAGACTCGATTCTTCAAAATCACACTTGGGAGTTGTTGACCTTCCACCTGGAAGTAAACCACTTGGTTGCAAGTGGATTTTCAAGAAGAAACTGAAAAAGGATGGGTATATTGAAAAGTATAAAGCTAGGTTGGTAGCTAAAGGCTATCGACAAAAGGAAGGCTTTGACTTTTTTGACACATACTCACCAGTAACTAGGATCACTTATATAAGGGTGTTAGTTGCTATTGTTGCAGTCTATAACTTAGAAATCCATCAGATGGATGTGAAGACTGCTTTTTTGAATGGTGAGTTGGATGAAAAAATCTATATAGAACAACCTGAAGGGTTTGTGGTTCCAGGACAAGAGTGTTTGTAGACTCGTTAAATCGTTGTATGGACTTAAGCAAGCGCCTAAACAGTGGCACTTGAAATTTGATCAAGTTATACTAGCTAATGGTTTCAAGATCAATGAGTGTGACAAGTGCGTCTACATTAAGAGCACACAGAATGCATATATGATAGTATGTCTCTACGTAGACGACATGCTAATCATGGGGAGTACTCAGAAAATAATCTTAAACACAAAGAAGATGTTGACGAGAAACTTCGATATGAAGGATATGGGAGTTGCCAATGTTATTCTAGGAATTAACATTTCTAGGATAACTGATGGACTCATACTGTCACAAACTCACTATATTGAGTCTGTTCTAAAATGTGAAACCAGTAAAGACTCCACTCGACTTAAGCATACACTTAAGGAAGAACCGAGGCGAGCCAGTAGCTCAATTGTAGTACTCGCAAGTAATCGGAAGTCTAATGTACATAACAAACTGTACAAGGCCAGACTTAGCATACTCAGTAAACAAATTGAGCAGGTTTACAAGTAATCCAAGGGATGAACATTGGAATGCTCTGAATAGAGTAATGAGATACTTAAAATATACAATGAATCTTGGATTACATTATTCAAGATATCCAGCAGTATTGGAAGGCTATTGTGATGCCAACTGGATATCTGATAGTAAAGATTCTAAGTCCACCAGTGGATATTTATTCACGGTTGGTGGAGGTGCTGTGTCGTGGAAATCAACGAAGCAAACATGCATAGCTTGTTTCACGATGGAAGCGGAGTTTATAGCACTTGCTAAAGCCAGGGAAGAAGGTGAATGACTTCGAAATTTCCTAGAAGATGTGCCCTGCTGGCCTAAGCCAATTGCTCTTATCAGCATACACTATGATAGTCAGTCGGCTATAGGACGAGCTCAAAGCAGCATCTATAATGGTAAGTCTCGGCACATGCGTCGGAGACACAACACCATTAAGCAGTTGATCTCTAATGGCGTGATTTCCATTGATTATGTAAAATCAAAGGAGAATCTTACGGATCCATTTACAAAAGGCTTGTTAAGAGATCAGATGTCAATTTTGACAAACGGAATGGGACTAAAACCTATAATGCATGAATCTTTGTAACGGTAACCCAAACTTGTTGACTGGAGATCCCAGAATCTTAGTTCAATGGGACAACTAAGTTATGGAGTTCAGTGAGTACTTACCTATTCTGTTAAATAAAAGTGCTGTCTGCAGAGAAATGAGGGTAAGCTGAGGCTTTTAATGGTTCCTATATCTTGATATGTCAAGTGGGGTATGGCAGACTACTCTTGATAGGAAACACCTATGTAAGTGTGAAGTGTGGCTGCTTCTATAAGAATTTTGTAAGACCAAAGTTCTATAACACACTTTCTGAAACCAGGCTTTCATGGCCAAAACGAACATAATCATGAGAACCTAAAAAAAGGTGTTAAAGGAAATGTTGTGTGAGTACTATTGTCTAGGTTCACACTAAAGGCCGGTTAGTTCAAGACATTAAGTTCACTAATTAGCCGAGTGGATCCGATAGTATATCACTAAGAAAGGTTCAAAGCCAAAATCTACCTCTTCTGATGCAACATTGTCTTGCCTGACTTCTCGGTAGAGTATGCATAAACACTTGCATTAATTCTCATTCATGTGGGGGATTGTTGGAGAAATTGAAGTGGGTGAATGAGAAGTTAATGCTCCAAGTAGGGATAAAATAATTTGAAAGTCGATTTCTTAACCGTAATTCAAATTTGAGAATCGGTTACTTAACCGTAATTCGAATTTGGAAAATTAGGTATGTAACCGTAATTTAATTTTGAAAATCAGTTATTCAAATTTGAAAAGTGGTTATCTGTTATCTGATCTAACGGTGGCAATCTGATTTGACGGTTGTGGTTAAACTGTCAGTTAACCACCCTAATCAAATTTTTCTCTATAAATAGTAGCTAAACTGACCTCTCTGGTCACACTCACTCAGAATCCAATATTCTCCTCTCCTCCTCTGCATACACGTGCTATTCTCCTCTTTCTCTTTCTACATTTTGTATCAAGTCTGAGAAGTTCAGGGCATCTTACAGGTTCGTAGAGTTCATACACTGCAGTGCCGCTTGTCTGAATTGACTTCCGTTGTATCCTGAGAGACGATTATTCCGTCCGATTGGACACAGTATACCGGAGCAATACGTCTTAAGGACAGAGTCCTGGACTCATTTCGGATCTCTGCTCAGCTGAGCTGTTGAGGTTATTGCCAAGATGAGCTCTGCTTTGTGCTGAGCTCTGCTATTGTGCTTAGGACATTCGTAGTTCTGCAGCTCTGCCGTGCTGAGCTCTGCTCGGCTAAAGCGGCTGAAAACTCAACTTTTGTAGTTTTGCTGAAGTGCCGAGGTCGGCAGATCAGTGATCAGACCAGAACGCAAACACAATTGCGCTGACTGGACTGATCTTATCTGTTTGATCAGTCTGACTTTAGTTCAGCTCGGCTGGAGGGTTGATAGCACACAATCACTGTTCTGAAGTGCTGTTCAATTCAGGTCGGTAGGTCGGCCACTACTTTATTCCAAGAACAAATTGTACAGAAGTCAATCTGACGTGAATTATTCCCAACAGGTACTCGGCCTCTTAAAGGGATTGTTTAGTTCCCTCCTGGATTAGTACACTGAAATGGGTGTAAACTGATCTCTGGATGTTTTGCTTTGAGCTGACTAGGTCCTAAATGTAGAGCAGGTTGGCTACATTTTGACACTTAAGGGTGTTGGAGAAACTTGTCCGACAAAATTTCATGGTGATCGGCTATTGCTCACCAGGGACATTTTGCTTTTGAATCATCCTGGTACTAAGACTGATTGGAAAAAGTGTAACATAGATTACAACATGATATCTACTACTACTAGCCAAATATAAATAACACTGTAAATATTCTGGGATTAAGAATCAACCGAAACAAATAAAGTTCACATTACTCGGAGGAAGTGCTCAAAAGTACAACTTACAGACAAACGGTTTACATATATATACTATTGCCTATTACAACGGGAAGAAGCAGAAAGTACACTAGGAGGTTTACAATGGGGAGAAAATAACGGCTACAATTCCAAACTAAATTTATAATCACTATTTCAACACTCCCCTCAAGCTTGTTGTATATATTAATACAACCAAGCTTGCTAATAAGATTTTGAAAAATCTTAATAGTGACATGCTTAGTCTATATATCAGCAATTTGTAATACTGAAGGTATATGATGAATCTTGACAATTTGGTCCTCAATTTTTTTCCGAATGAAATGTCGAACAATTTCGATGTGTTTGGACTTGTCATGCTGGATGAGATTTTTTATCATGTGAATGGTCGAGATGTTGCCACAGTATATTTGAATAGGATTCATCACACTCAATCCCAAGTCCTTTATAACTCTGTTAATCCAGAGGCCTTCACATAGTCCCAATGCCAAGGCCCTTAACTCAGCATCAGCGCTACTTCTCGATACTACCGACTACTTTTTACTTCACCAGGTGACAGGATTTTCCCACAGGTACGTTCCATACCCAATCATCATCATCATCTGTACCCAGTATATCCCAACGACATCAAAAGCTATCATTAAGGTCTAGGGAGGGTAAGTGGTAGGCAGACAATACCTCTGTCCCAAAGGATAGAGAGTCTGCTTCTAGTGAGACTCCCGGCTCTATATGTACCTGCATAAATGACATAATAATAGAGATATGATGTGCTAGTGTGTTAGTGAAGGAATTCAGAAAATACAAAGAAGAATCTTTCGATATTAAAATATACATAACGGATATATGCACATATAATGCAAAACAACGGTAAAACATAAGCAAACACGTGAAAAGTCAACCTAAAGCGTAGATAGTGTTTACGCCTATCTATGTCCCTATATATACTCTATGGTGTCCCTATATATGACCTATACCTCGTTAATCTTAATCTTATGTCTCCATGAACTCCTATCCTGGATCATGTCCTCAGAGAGGTGCAAATCCAGTAGGTCGTGCCTAATCTGCTCATTCCAAGTCAGTCTGGACGTGCCTTTACTCCTGTTACCCTCTACAATGAGGCTTTCAATTGCTTTGACCGACGCCGTTATTTGTCTCCGCTTGACATGCCCAAATCATCTCATTCTTCCCTCCCTTATCTTATCTGCTATACTAGCCACGCCTAACCTTTTTCGAAACACCTCGTTTCTAATCCGGTCTAGCCTTGTATGCCCACACATCCACTTCAACATCTTCATCTTTGCCACTTCCATTTTCTGCAATTGTGACCTCTTGATGGCCCAGCAGTCTGTCCCATATAGCATTGCCGGTCGCACTGCCACCCTATAAAATTTTCCCTTTAATTTAGTTGGGAAATTCTTGTCACATAGCACCCCTGAGGCAGCCCTCCATCTACACCAGCTTGCTTGAACTCGATGTGCTACATCACTATCTATGTCCCCATTCTGCTGCACAAATGATCCTAGGTACTTAAACTTACTTACCTGTGGTACCACTTGACCATCGATGGTGAGCTGGCTATTCTCACTGTCGGCTACGCCACTGAAGTCGCAGTGCAGATACTCGGTCTCAGAACGACTAATGCTTAAACCTTTTCTGTCTAAGACACCTCTCCACTGCTCTAATCTCATACTCAGGGTTTGTCTACTCTCTACGACTAATACAATATCGCCAGCAAAAAGCATACACCACGGAACTGCCTCCTGTATTGGCTTCGACAACTCGTGGACAACTGCAAAAAGAAATGGGCTCAACGTAGACCCTTGATGGAGGCCTACCTCCACCGGAAAGAAGCCAATATTCCCCACAGGCGTACTAGCGTTTGTTTTCGTCCTTGCATACATATCTCTGATTATGTCTATATACTTCATAGGGATCCCTCTTGCATCCAGACTATCACACATCAGGCTACGTGGCACACTATCATATGCTTTTTCAAGATCGATGAAAACCATATGTAAATCGCGCTTCTTCTCCCTATACATCTCCATTAATCTCCTGAGAATGTGTATTGCCTCTGTAATTGATCTTCCTGGCATAAAACCAAATTGGTTCACCGTAACCTGGGTTTCTCTCCTAATTCTAGTGTCGATTACTCCCTCCCATAACATCATGGTATGACTTAGCAACTTAATCCCTCTATAGTTCCCACAACACTGTGTGTCTCCTTCGTTCTTATATAGGGGGACCACGACACTCTTTCTCCACTCATCTGGTATCTTTCCGGTTTTATAATTATGGTTGAACAGAGTAGTTGGCCATTGAACCCCTTCTTCTCCCAAATACTTCCACACCTTAATGGATATGTTATCTAGGCTGACCGTTTTAGCTCTTCCCATCTTCTTCAGTGCTCTCATCACCTCTCTTTGTGTGATGTTTTGACAGTCGGAGTTATTATGTTGTCGTTGTTGGTTAGTGATGCTTTCTCATTCTTCGTAGTCGGCACTACCGCTGTTGAAAAGATTGTGAAAGTATGTTTGTCATTTCAACTTGATGTCTTGTGCTTTAACTAACATATGTCCACTTCTCCTTTTATAAACTTCCTGCCTTTTTTAGATACCTAAGTATCCTCATAGCAGCTTTGAGATGGTGAACCGTAGGTTGGTGCATAAATTGGCTAACGTAGCTAACATCATAGCAAATATTAGGCCTCGTGTGTGATAAATAAATTAACTTTCCAACGAGTCTCTGATAACTTAGTTGATCAGTAACATCATTATCTACAGTTCTGCTAGAATTGACTTAGAGCATGCATCAACAAAAGTAATAGCCGGTTTACATCCTAACATTCCAATTTCAGAAAGTAAGTCAATTACATATTTTCTTTGAAATATGCTAATACCCTTAGCTGTTCTTCTAACTTCCTTACCCAGAAAATACTTTAGATGCCCTAAATCCTTTAACTCAAAAGTAGAGGCTAGCAGTTTCTTAATGTCACAAATGCCATGATCATCATTACCTGTTAATATTATATCATCAACATACACAATCAAGACAGTAAGTTTTCTAGAACCGAAACCTTTTATAAACAAAGTGTGATCACTATGTGTTTGGATGAACCCATAATTAACAACCACATTAGTAAATTTCCTAAACCACTCTCTACGAGACTGTTTAAGGCCATATAAGGACTTCACCAATTTGCATACCTTATTATTATTAGAAGAATTAGTAAAGCCAGGAGGAATATCCATAAATACATCTTCAAGGAAATCCCTATTTAGAAATGCATTCTTAATGTCTAATTGAATCATTTTCCAACCAAGATTCACAGCTTCAGTAAAGATGATCCGAATTGTGTTTAGCTTAGCAACTGGAGCAAATGCTTCCAAAAAATCAATACCATGAGTTTGAGTAAAAGCTTTTTTCCACAACTCTTGCCCTTATATCTGCTTATAGATGTATCTGAGTTATATTTAATAGAAAATACCCATTTACATCTAGCAGTTTCCATAGATTTTTTGTTTGTCAACTAGGATCCAGGTCTTATTTTTAATTAAAGCATTCATTTCATCTCTAACAACTGAACTCCATAATGGATTAGTTAATGCCTCTTGAATATTATTTGGTAGTTTATGTGAGCCAAGTGAAGAAGTGAAAGCATAGACGAAGGAGATAATGCAGCATATGAAACAAACTTACTCAAGGGGTGTTTAATACACTCCCTTACTCTTTTTCGAACTGCAATTAGTCTGTCATCAAAGACAAAGTCCAAGTGATGTAATTTAGGTCTTGAGTCTTGATAGGCCATAGGATCATGAGATCCTTGTTGCAAACTTTGCATTCTCTGATCCTCTTTATAGGTTCCCTGCAGTTGTGTACCTGGTTGTTGAATATTCGTTAGTTGTATTGCCTGATCATGACTTCGTTTTTTGTACACCTTTGTGATGGGTTTTCTACTGATCTGAAGATGGCTCTGAAAATGGCTCCCCCTATGTTCTTGGGCCTATTCTACAGTACCTGTAATACTCTCCATAGAAACTGGTACCCTAACAGTAGAACACTCAGGTGTGGAGTTAGTATTGGAAGATATATCAACAATGCTCCACAAGTCATGATGATCAGAGTTCCATGTAACATCAGGTGGTTTACCATAGAATGCACCATGCTCCTCAATTTTTACATTTAAAGTGATGTATACCTTCTTTGAATGAGGTTCAAAACACTTATATCCCTTTTGGAAATTTGAATACCCAATGAAAATACATTTAACAGCCCTACTTTCCAGTTTCCCTCTCATGTGAGCAGGAAGATATACAAAAAGTAGTACTGCCATGTACCTTAACTGGTAACATGGATATCAGATGAGAGGAAGGATAACTTTGTCTAAGTATATCAATAGGTGTTTGAAATGACAGTACCCTAGAGGTAGCCTATTAATGAGGTAGGTCGCTGTTAATACCGTTTCTCCCCAGTAAAACTTGGGAACATGTTTAGTAAACATAATAACCCTAGTAACTTCCAATAAATGTATGTTTTTCCTTTCAGCCACCCCATTCTGTTGGAGTGTATAAGTGCAAGCAGTATGGTGATGAATACCAAGACCAGTGAGGAAACTTTGAACATTTTTGTCTAGATATTCTAGACCATTATTAGATCTTAAGGTTTTTATGGTAGTATTAAACTTATTTTGAACAAATACAACAAAGTTTTGTATTATTTTTCCTGCCTCAGACTTATGCTTCAAAAGAAATACCCAAGTAGTTCTAGTGTGGTCATCAACAAAGGAAATAAACCACCTTGCACCATTAATATTACTTACCTTGGAAGGGCCCCAGATATCAAAATGTATCAGATTAAAGGCATGAGAAGGAACATACATCCCGGCGGGATAAACAACCTTAGTTTGTTTGGTTAGTTCACAAAACTCACAGCTGATATAAAATGAATCAGTATTTAAAAACAATTTAGGCATAATTTTCCTAAGATACAAAAAACTAGGATGGCCTAGTCTATTATGCCACGGCAAAATGTGATCCTTAGAGTGATCACTGGGAGCACCTTAAGTAGTTCAAGTAGATTTAGCCACATAGCACAAATTTCTGGGCCCTAATCATGTGTCCAAAACATAGAGACCGTTGTAGACTCTATCATTGCCAATCCTCTCCCTCAAAAAATGTCCCCTGAAATAGAACTTCAGAGGGTGAGAATGAGGCAATGCACATGTTATCCGTAGTAAATTTTCTAACAGATACCAAATTAAAATTCAGGTTAGGAATATGCAAGACATTCAGTAGTTTGATGTTGTTGCAAAGAGTAACATCACCCTTCCCTAAGATTTGAACTTTAACACCCGTTGCAACATGAACATACTTAGGTTTAGAAAAGCATTTATAATTAGTAAGTAGTTCTCTTTTATATGTCATATGGCCAGCTGCGCCTGAATCAACAATCCAAATTGTTGAATCAGATGAGTTAACATTACCTGGTTAAGCCATGGTAGCAATAGAAATAGTAGAGGTAGATGCCTCAGATTGTGTAGAAGCTTTGTCAATTTGTTGTTGTCCAAGTAATTTGAATATAGTGTCCAGCTGTTGTTGGATAGCTAGTGGGTATGGTTTAGACTGACCACCTTGCTAGACATGCGTCTCATTGTTTGCATGGTTCACCATATGAAGCTGCCCGCTCCCAAACCTTAGTATCGGAAACGATGCACCCGCCGTAGTCTGCTACGAGAACTACAAAGCGTCGTTCAATTCTATTACACGTCAGTAGTGACGTAGAAAATTTTACAGCGGAAACGAAATAAATAAAATAAACATTCATTTTATTTCAATATCCCAAATTTAACATCAGATAAGTACCAAGTCTAAGTCCACTATTACATCTCATCATAAAAGAAACAAAACTGCTAAAGTAGACATCTTCTGGCTCTAACTACCCCACTGTCCGATCTCAGGTCCTTCTTCTATGTATATGTAGTCGTACTTCTGCTCACCTGGGGAAAAATAAAGGGGGTGAATGATATAGAAATATCACCCAGTAGGTTCCCGCCTCTTTCCGAACAATTTCATATATGGCAACAAATAACACGTAGCACATGTATAAACATGAATAGCTAAGTAAATAAATAAAAGCACAGCACAACAATTATGTGATGTCATGATGCATGCTTGTGTCACACGCAATAGTATTTCAACATACGAATGCATGTCTCTCTACCGTGCAATGCTTGAACCTCGAGGTAATCCTACCACACGCCTCGTCAGGCCACACGCCCTGTCGGGTCACACACCTCATAGGGCCACACGTCCCGTAGGACCACACGCCTCATAGGGCCACACGTCCCGTAGGACAGTGCACATGCCATGAAATGTAATGTAATATGCCGCAAAACACATTTTTTGTTTTCTTCCTCTTTACCCCTTCCTCATTTTTACATTCCTTCACAATTTCCTCATAATAATAATTCCTTCTTATTTATTAACTTCTCTTTATAAATTTATTTTATTTTATTTTATTTTATTGGTGAAGCTACTTAATTTAGCTTCTCAAATTACCCTCAAATATGTTCTTTAAGATATTTATACTTTTATTTATATTAATAGGTGTATATATATATATATATATATTTAAAAGAAATTGAGTTTTCTTCTTTTTCTTATGTTTCTGTAAATTATTTACGTAATTATTACTATTCTTATTATTATTTTTTTGTTCATTTGTACAACCCGCACCCCCACAGTTTTTCTTAATTTGATAACAATTTTCTATTTATTTATACGTATGCAGCTTTTTTTCAATAAACTACACTGTTTATTTTTTTTTATTTTGTACAACCCAATTTCTTCCTTTTTATTTTTTTCAACAAAACCCAAACCAAAACCCCCTAGACCAGCCCAGCCCGTCAGCCCCAGCGGCACAATCTTTCCCTTTCCTTTTTTCGGCCTGCTATGCAGGATGGCCCTCTATTCTATATTTTTTGTGCTTTTCTTATACTTGGCTCAATCCAATATTTTCCCCCAAACTCAGCCTTTTTTTTAATTCCTCCTTAGCCCAAACTATTCTCAAATTCCTCCAAACAAAATTACCCAACCACTATTTCTATTCCCAAATTTGATACCGTCTCTTTTAATTAAATCCCAACTGAATAGTTTTTTTTAGTTGCACAACCGAAAAAGAAAAAAATAAAGCATGAAATAAATAATAAACATATAGATAACAATTCTTAGGTATCAACGAAAGCAACTTGAACACAAAACAAGTAACACATGGATTTTAAACAAATAAAAGAAGAAAAAAATAAACAACAATTAAGCAATAAGACACATATGAAATTATTTGAAAAGAGAGGCTACCTACCTTTTGGTTGTAGGATAAAATTAGTGGTAGTAATGTGGTGGTGGTAATGAATGTTAGTGATGGTATTGACTTTCTCCTTCACCTTTCCTTCTCTTTTTTTCTTCTTTCTTAATCTTTTCCTTTTTTTGCGTTCTTTATTCTTTTTCCTCTCAGGTTACCCCTCCCTATTCTAATCTTGCATTAAATTTCTCCTTTCTTGGCATATGGCCGATTTGCCTACTTTATTAAGGGAGGTGAGTGTTTCATCTCCCAAGTAAATAGGAGATTAAGGAAAAATTTATGATATAGATAATGGTTATTTAATGGATATTAAAGGCAATTTAATGGTAGGGGTTATTTGAATGGTTTTTTTAATTTATTTATTTAAGTAGATGGCATATTTTTTTATGTCACATTAATTTCCCTTTATTTCTAACGGTTTGTAACACCATAAGTGCCATGGGTCCTTGAGACTTATTATTCTTCCAGTTGTCAGAAGTTGGCGGTTTCCAATTTGAGGAGTTGTTATTCTGCCAGTTTTGGTTATTTCTCCAGGTATTTCCAAAAATCTTGGAGGATGACCTTTGTACTTTTGAATCAGGTCTATTAAAACAGTTGTCAAAGGAATGGCCTAGACGATTGCATAACTTACAATAGGGTCTCCCACTCTGAGATCTTCCTCACTAAGTAAACCCCTTATACACTGATAAAGAAGTAGTATTGTCAGGTGTGGATCCTTGCATGGCTAATGCGGATCCAGATCCTTCAATATTAAGATTTGAACCCCCCCCATCATGACCTTAATCCTTGATTCCTCTAGCCTAACTTCAGAAACTGCAGCATTGAGTGTAGGGAAAGGTTTTGTTCCTAGTAATCTATTGCGTGCAGTATCAAAGTCTTTATGGAGTCCTTGAAGAAACCTAAAAACTCTTTTAGTCTCAATAAACTTCTTAATGGCAATAGCATCTGCAAGTAATCCCCATTTATGAGTCTCATATGTGTCTGTCTGCTGCCAGAGCAGAGTAAGTTGGGAGTAGTAGGTACTTACGGGTTGATCACCTTGCTTAATCTCAGTTACTTGAGTTTCCAGCTCATAGATTTTAGCTACATTGTCTGTCTGTGAATACAATTCCTTAGCAGCCTTCCATATCTCTGCTGCAGTAGTATACAGAATAAAGTTGTTACCAATTTCTAGAGTCATTGAGTTGATCAACCAGGACATTATCATGGCATTTTCTGTTTTCCACTGTCTGAGCGGTGGATCTGTTGTGGAAGGTATCTACATGTGACCATACAGATAGTCATCCTTCTCACGACCCATGATAAACATTTCTACAGCTTTGCTCCAGGCTAGGTAGTTATGGCTGGTAAGTTTAAGATTGGTAACCATCACTGAGTTGCTATCAAAGATATTTGAAGATGGAATAGGACCTGAAGGTGGACCTATAGTAACTCCAGAACCTTTTATCCTGTGAGGAACAGAAGTTGGAGTAGAGGTAGCAGACATGGTCTGTTTGTTGAGATATCACAAATGGATTTTTTTAGAAACACCGAGTAGATGATGAAGATGATAAGAAATGGAATAGTCAGGGAGAAGAAGAAGAAAATTGATGCAAGAAGATGTAAAAAAAATGAGTTGAGTTCAGATTTTTCCAAAGCTTATACAAGAAGCTTTGGGATAAACAATAAACGTAGTGGAATACACTTGTGTCTCATGCAACAACACACTTCAATTGTGTTTGATAAAAGAAAGACGTGGGTTTTATCCCATCAACTAGCTGTCCCCCCCTTAAATGCTAAAAATATCTTGACTTATACTCCCTTCTTGAACCGCTTCTAGACCTTATTTTATTCTTTTATCCTTTCTCAATTATTCTGTCACTTTTTTCTCTTCCTTGTGTTCCTTCGTCACTTTTCTCTTCCTCCTTCTTTCTTCTATCTTTCTGCTTCTGGTTATTGTTCTGCAAAGAACACAGCACGCAAAACCTTGCTTCTTTGATGCAGGTAAAATTCTGCACAACTTAGAAGCCTTACTCTACGTCAATCTAGAGGATACAAGTTATAAAATCTAAAATAACTTATATAATTAGTTGCTTTCAAACAGCAACTCCGTTCTTCTTATTCACCTGAGGTTACCTCAGTTCTTCGGATGATGAGTTTGTCTTAATGATCAATTTTCAGATGGTCATTGACCTAAGTTCTGATACCATATAGACAAATATAAATGACACTGTAAATATTCTGGGATTAAGAATCAACTGAAACAAATAAAGTTCTCATTACTCAGAGGAAGTGCTCAAAAGTACAACTTACATACAAACGGTTACATATATATCATCATCATCATCCGTACCCAGTATATCCCAACGACAGCAAAAGCTATCGTTAGGGTCTGGAAAGGGTAAGTGGTAGGCATACAATACCTCTGTCCCAAGGGATAGAGAGTCTGCTTGCAGTGAGACCCCCGACTCTATATATACATGCATAAATGACCTAATAATAGAGATATGATGTGCTAGTGTGTTAGTGAGGTAATTCAGGAAATACAAAGAAGAGGCTTTCGATATTAAAATACACATAACGTGTATACATACATGTAATGTAAAACAACGGTAAAACATAAGCAAACAAGTGTAAAGTCAACCTAAGGCATAGATAGTGTCTACGCCTATCTATGTCCCTAAATATACTCTAAGGTGTCTCTATATATGACCTATATCTCGTTAACCTTAATCTTATGTCTCAATGAACTCCTACCCTGGACCATGTCTTCAGAGATGTGCAAATCTAGTAGGTTGTTCCTAATCTACTCATCCCAAGTCAGTTTGGGTCTGCCTTTACTCATGTTCCCCTCTACAATGAGGCTTTCAATTGCTCCGACCGACGCCGTTGTCTATCTCTGCTTGACATGCCCAAACCATCTCATTCTTCCCTCTATCTGCTATACTAGCCACGCCTAACCTGTTTTGGAACACCTCATTTCTGATTCGGTTTAGCCTTGTATGCCCACACATCCACCTCAACATCTTCATCTCTACCACTTCCATCTTCTGCAATTATGACCTCTTGATGGTCCAGTAGTCTGTCCCATATAGCATTTCCAGTCGCACTGCCACCCTATAAAATTTTTCCTTTAATTTAGTTGGGAAATTCTTATCACACAGCACCCCTGAGGCCGCCATCCATCTACACCAGCTTGCTTGAACTCGATGTGCTACATCACTATCTATGTCCCCATTCTGCTGCACAAATGATCCTTGGTACTTAAACTTACGTACCTGTGGTACCACTTGACCAGCGATGGTGAGCTGGCTATTCTCACTGTCGGCTACGCCGCTGAAGTCACAGTGCAGATAGTCAGTCTTAGAACGGCTAATCCTTAAGCCTTTTCTCTCTAAAACACCTCTCCACTGCTCTAGTCTCATACTCAGGGTATGTCTACTCTCTGCGACTAATACAATATCGTCTGCAAAAAGCATACACCACGGAACTACCTCATGTATCGTCTTTGACAACTCGTCGAAGACAATTGCTAAAAAAAAGGGCTCAACGCAGACTTTTGATGGAGGCCTACCTCCACCGAAAAGAAGTCCGTATTCCCCACGGACATACGAACGGTTGTTTTCGTCCTAGCATACATATCTCTAATTATGTATATATACTTCATAGGGATCCTTCTTGCATCCAGACTATCCCAGATCAGGCTACATGACATTACCATACGCTTTTTCAAGATCGATGAAAACCATATGTAAATCGCGCTTCTTCTCCCTATACTTCTCTATTAATCTACTGAGCATGTGTATTGCTTCCGTGCTTGACCTTCCTGGCATAAAACCAAATTGGTTCACTGTAACCTGAGTTTCTCTCCTAATTCTAGTGTCGATTACTCTCTCCTATAACTTCATGGTATGGCTTAGCAACTTAATCCCTCTATAGTTCCCACAACATTGTACATCTCCTTTATTTTTATATAGGGGGATCACGACACTCTTTCTCCACTCATCTGCCATCTTTCCTGTTTTATACATACGGTTGAACAGATTAGTTAGCCATTGAACCCCTTCCTCTCGTAAATACTTCCACGCCTCGATGTGTATTTATCTAGGCCGACCGCTTTAGCTCTTCTCATCTTCTTCAGTGCTCTCATCACCTCTCCTTGTGTGATGTTTTGACAGTCCGAGTTGTTATGTTGTCGTTTTTGGTTAGTGATACTTTCTCGTTCTTCGTAGTCGGCACTACCGCCGTTGAAAAGATTGTGAAATTATGTTTGCCATTTCAACTTGATGTCTTGTGTTTTGACTAACACATGTTCATCTTCTCCTTTTATAAACTTCCCGCCTCCTATGTCCTGTCTCTTTCGGTCTCTAGCTTTGGCATTCTTGAACATATCCTGCTCTCTGTCTTTTGTTTCTAGTCTTTTATACATCTTTTTATAAGCTGCAGTCTTTACCTCTGTCAATGCCTTCTTCGCCTCCTTCCTGGCGATTTTGTAATTCTCCTTCAATCTCACTTTCTCTTCCCTATTTGTGCAACTTAACAGCTCTCTAAAAATCCTTTGTTTGTCTTTTATTTTTTTTTGCACATTCTCGTTCCACCACTACGTCTCTTTATGTGCGGACATTTTCCTGTTGTTACCCCAAGCGTTTCTCTCCCCACGTGAGTAATAGCGGTCGATATGGCCTCCCACATCTGATTTATGCCATCACCCAGACGATCTAGTTTCGCGGAGATGACCTTTTCTCTGAATATATTAATTTTTTCGTTTCCCAAACTTCCTCATCGAATCCTGGGTGAGAATTTTCCAACCGCCTTACTCAGCTTTTGGCTCAATGCTATAACTACCACTAATAAACGGTGTTGCGTCACTGCAATCTCCCCTGGTATAACCTTACAGTCCCTCCACAACCGTCGGTCTTCACGTCTCATCAGAAAATAGTCGATCTACGTGTTACGTCCTCTGCTGCTAAAAGTGATCAAATGCGATTCTTTTTTCTTAAAAAACGAGTTTATAATGCCTCGGTCATGGGCCACTGCTAGGTCTAGCAGATCTTACCCTGTTCGGTTCTATCTCCATAACCAAACCTCCTATGTGCCGACTGAAAACCATCGCCATCCTTTCCAATCTGTCCATTAAACTCACCTCCAATACAAATTTGTTCCTCCCTGGGTATTGACTTTAACACTACATCTAAGCAATCCCAAAACCCTTTCTTCTCCTGTGCTCCTAGTCCCACTTGGGGTGCGTAGGCGCAAATCACTGTCACTACCTCCTTATTTAGTACTAACTTCAACACCATAATTCTATCATTATATCTAATCACATCAATCACGTTCATGTGTAATTCTAACTTTACTATGAATCTTACCCCATTCTTGGTCTCATCTGACCACGAATACAACTTATACCCATTACACTCTTTATCGTTATTCTCTTTCCACCTAGTCTCTTGGAGGCATGCTACATCTATCTTACGTCTCTTAAGTGTATCTACAACCTCCAACAATTTACCACTTAAGGTTCCTACATTCCAAGATGCTACCCTTAGAGTATTTTCATTTTGCTTCCCCTTACCTACACCAATCTTCCTTAGATATGGTCTCACGGAAAAATCATGACGTCTTCTATCAATTATTGCAACTAAAAGTAAAAATTTAAAGTATGCTACTGATGCCGAAAGTTTGAAACTAAGTGTAAACAATAAAAATTATTTCAGCTACATAAACCAAGAAGGTTTACATATATATGCTATTGCCTATTACAACGGGAAGAAGCAGAAAGTACAGTAGGAGGTTTACAACGGGAAGAAAATAACGGTTACAATCCAAATAGTGGGAATTTTGGTGTTATATGTCGACATAATCTTGTCAACCACTATTTGTTGATTTCTTCTTCAAAAATCTGAGTTGATATACATATATATGGGTTAAAAAACGTGTATATTCAGGTGGATATGATGTGCTACTCATCTTATGGCTTGGTGACCAGTGAACCAACCAAAAAGGAGCTAGTTGGTAAAATTGTCAACTTGGAAATTCTATTTTTTAAACCAACAGCTAGTATTGCCGAAGTTGGAGCTGATTTTGTTTGAAATATTCAACTCCCACATGCCTATTATCTTGCCAAGGAGTTGAGGGGATAGTGGAGTTGTTATGGCTATTATCCTACTAATTTATCTTCATATTTTAATTACTATTTCAAGGGTGAAAATTTTGGCCATGCTGAAATTCTAAGGTGGACCAATCATTTTGCTTTATGTTACCAAGTGTACAAGATGATTATGTGGCCAACCAATGATGTGAAGACAACTAAGAATTGATGATGAATATGGTGACATGTTGGAGTTCTTATCCCCAAGGCTCATTTCACCCTATAAATAGAAGGCAAAGGTGAAGAAGAAGAACACACAACTTTCAAGCAATAGAAGGCAAATGTGAAGAAGAAGAACACATAACTTTCAAGCAAACTTGAAGATCATTCTTGCTATTCTCTTCTTCTTGATTCTTTCTTGGTGTAGCCAAGGTGTTTCATTTCTTGTTATTGTAGAGGTACATATACACGCCTTCTTAGAGTATCTTTGTAAGATTGGTTAGCCAAATCTATAAGGCTATACCAATAAGTAATAAAGGTGTTGCAATTAAGAGTTGCTTAGAGGTGTTCATCCAAGTCTTGAATAGTGTTGGTGTTTAACCCAAGGATCAAGCTTGGTTCTTATTGTAATTTGGTTCATACCATAGTGAAATCCAAGGAAAGGTATTCCTTGAGACTGGAGCAGGTCATATTGACCTAACCAGGATAAATTCTCGGTGTTCTTATCTTGCTTCTACATTTCTGTTTTCTGCTTGTTTTTCACTGTAATTTTCACACAACTTCTCACGTTTTGAAAAAATAGCTAAACACTTTCAAAAATTTGTGGTTTTTGGTGGAGTTATACTCAGATTGTTAAATTTCATTTGCAACAAGAATCACTTGATTTGAGCAAGGGAAAGTTAGTCTTTCAGTCTTTGCAAGATAACGGCTCCAATCTAGCTGCAATCTGACTAGTTTTGAGAAAACTTGAATTCTGTTTTAATCAAGAATTGTTTAGGGTAGGACCTTTTGAAAACATAAACAAGACATCCTAAGGAGTGTTTTGATATAAAGATCAACCTTTTTGGTTAAGTATTCAAAGAGAGACACGTTTTCCAATTTCAGCAACATTCTATCTAATTCTGTCATAATTGACCATCTGAACCTTTTTATTTGTTTGAAAGGCCAACGATCTTATTTTTGTCTAATTGTTGGAAAGAGTCTTTTTAACACATTGAAGTTACGTTCTGGATATTTTCATAATTTTTGGAGTTGTGTACAAGTAATTTGAATTTTTCAAAAATAGGTTCTGAATCTGAGGTAGTCTCAGATTCTGTTTTCAAAGGGGATTTTTATCAAGGGTAGTAGTGTAATTTCCGCTAACCACTACTCAACCCCCCTCTAGTGGTGTTTATTGCAGGTGCACGGTCCGACAAACTAGACTCGTCTCAGAACCTAAGCAAAGGAGTACAAGAAGAGCCCTCAAAGCCTCCACATGGAATGATTCATCCGATTCTGATAGTGAAGAAGCCGAAGAAGAAACTGCTCAAGTATGCTTTGCATCCAAAGCATCAATTGAGGTACATTCTGACTCTGATTCTGATTCTGAACCTTCGTATGATGATCTGTTTAGTCAATATCTTGAATTGCATAAATTTATTAAGACTCTTGCAAAAGAAAAGAAGCGTTTAATTGAAGATAAGAAATTATTAGAATATTAAAAACACAAATCTTGTATCTCAATTAAACAATTCAAAAGAGGAGTCGTCTAGCATGACTAAATCGTTAACATCTCAAATTGCATCTTTGACATCAGAGAATACTGTAATGAAAGCCGAGAGCTCAGATTTGAGATCAAGAAGCGCAGACATAGAAAAGATGATAAAATAATTCGATACATGAACTTGCATGTTAGATCGTCTCATTACTTCTCAAAAGCATGAAACTGACAAAACTGGATTAGGGTATATTAAAGATAATCAGGTACAAACAAGTCTACAAATTTTGTTTTATCTTCGTCTAAGCAACCACATGTATTTAAGACGATTGTAAAGCCTGAGAAGGCGACAATGCAAACTAGCGAGCCACCTATTGCATCTCATCGCACTACTTTTTTTTCATGACATGGAAAGTATAATCATGTAACATATAGGTATGAAAGAAAGCCATGAATGTATATGCGACATTCATATCATGCATCTAAATCAGGCACTTTGCATGTAAACAGAAATGCATATCAAAACCGAAAATCATCTTATGCTTACATGATAGGTTCGGCCATAGGCCCAAAATAAAGGGTACCTAAATGATTGTTATACTTTGTAGGGATAACCTAAACCCAAAGATGTGGTACACAAGTGGTTCCTTGACAATGGTTGTTCAAGACATATGACAGGTGATCCGAACCCTATTCTCAAAATTAAAGAAGGTTACAAAAGGATGATCTGGAACAATCAGAGATAACAATGAAGGCAGGATCATTGAAAAAGGAACAATCGGATATCCAAGAACTCTTCAGATATCCAACGTATTCTTGGTAAGCAACTTATCCTACAACTTGCTTAGTATTTCATAATTTCTTGATAGTGGTTTTGATGTGTGTTTTTTCACCTATATTGCAACATTGTTAACAAAAAGAGTTAATTGCACCTGGTATCCATTCTTTTCCACAAAGTTTTAAGTAGCATCCAATGTTTCATGAAACACACTTGCCATCCAGACTTATAGAATTAATAGACAGCTAGCATCCAGATGACCTGCTGGTCAACCGTTGACCGCTGAAATCGACCGTTGACCAGACCTAACCCTACATTTAACCTGAATTTAACCAAGGTTGAGTAATTTACCGTGAATATTAAAGGGAAAACAAAATCAAAAAAATTTCCACCTTCGTTTTCTCGTTACGCAATTCTACAAAAACAAAAATATCCCAGGGCGAAAGTGACGAAAATTGTTCGAATTTTCTGGATGAATCATACAATCTGACTATTTGTTGGAACAGGCGTAGTTGATCTGTTTGGATTTGGAAGCAATAGCTGTGGTTGTGGAGCTTTATCACCGAAGTTGAAAGGGGCGAAAAATGACGTTAAGGCTGACTGGACAACCAAAGGACTTGCATCCTTTGTACAGTAAGAAAAAGAAACAATTTTTATTTCAAGTATGTATTATAATTTTTGATTTCATTGTTGTTTTCATTATATTGTGTTTGATTGGTAAAAAACGAAAGTTGTATGTCCAGATTGGTGGTTTGTCAGGCACGGATGGTGTTTTTTTGAGTATATTACTGTTATTATTGATGATCATGAATAGTGAGAAGTTTTAAAGGTGTTGTTTGTTGAGTATAGTGTATGTCCGGAATGTTGGAGTAGTATTTGATGTGAAGTAAGATTTTGTTGTTGTGTTCATTCTTTTTTGTGTTGCTATACAGATCCCCCAAGTAATGAAATAACTGTTGTTTTTCATTATGGTGGGTTATTACTCAAGACTGGTAATGCAATTTACGTAGAAGGAGACACCTGCATGTATGATTATGTGGATGCTGATGAGATGTCCCTGTTGTACTTGGATGAAATGTGCAAAGATGCAGAAATATTTGGATTAAAGAAGTATTATACACGTATATTAGATAAGTTTGTGCAAATTGAGACAGATAGTGATTTGTATAATGCTGTCAGAAGTTGTGGTAGCATCATCTAGGGTTATGCGATTGTATCTGGAGCATATTGTTCCACATAGTAGGCTTGAACATGACGTTGCCGATATGGAAGATGAAAAGGTAAGTAATGATGATTTAAAAATTGAGATTGAGGATGGCAGGTGCAATATCAATGAAAACAGTGTTGAGAATGAGGGAACTGAAGCTGCTGAGGCGAAAGGGAATGGAAAGAATGAGGATGGCAGAGACAGTGTTAATGAAAATGGTGGTGATCATGAGGATAGTTGTGATGACGAGCAGGATGGGAATAAAAACAATGAGGATGGCGAGTGAATGTTGATGAAAATGGTGATGGAATTGAAGATCCGTTGACGAGTGACACAGAGTATATACCTGAAACCGATGAGTTGCCAGGTGATGAGGAAAAATATGATGTTAATGTTACGGGAACAATGAGTGGGATGGGCTGAGTGAAGATGAAAATAATGTACCATCTAAGAGTGTTGAAGAAGCAACCGAGGACGTAGACAAGGATTTAGGATTGAGTGATGAAGAATTAGAGCAGGGTAGCAATGTTTTTAACGCTAGGACAGATAGGGAAAATCCTCATTTTGCTTGTGGGATGATGTTTAGAAATTTGGAGACATTTAAACAAGCCCTGAAGATGTATTCCATAAGAAATGGTAGACCGGTTGTTATTTACAGAAGTGAGAAGATTAGATGATGTGCGAAGTGTAAGAATAGTGGGTGCAACTGGGACATCCGTGTGGGTTTGAATAAGAAAACTGGTTTTTATGAGGTTAGGAGCTTGAGACTGCCCCCAATGAGACTGCGGTACTGTGTGGAGTCCGCAGGTGGCGTGCCGTCTTGGAGGACTAACCGGCCGGTGGGAGACAACGGGGTGGTAGCATCCTTTATTCCTGCGAAATGAAATTTTTCAAGGAGATCACAAATATATTTGTGCTGGGAAAGATAAAGACCAGCGGGGGTGAAAACTGCCTCAATGCCAAGAAAATAATTCAATGGGCCCAACTACTTTAGAGAAAACTGTGCACTGAGGGAGGCTACAAACGCGCGGATGGAGGAACTGCAATTGCCTGTGACAAGTAGATCGTCAACATACACAAGAAAATAGATAAGTGTGCGGCCCGAACGATATATAAAGAGTGACGTATCAGACTGAGAGTTAGTGAACCCATATTGCAGCAGAAAACATTTCAACTCAGTATACCACACGCGAGGGGCTTGCTTGAGACCATACAGCGCTCGCTTAAGATGACACACATGAGTGGGGTTGGCCGGGTCAACAAATCCAGGTGGTTGGGTCATATAGACATCTTCAGTTAAGTAGCCATTGAGAAAAGCGTTATTGACATCGAGTTGAGAAATAGGCCAACGTGCAAGGGAGAGAACCACACGCACAGTGGTGGGTTTGACTACCGGACTGAAAGTATCGTGATAATCAATACCTGGGCGTTGATGAAACCCCTTAGCAACTAACCGAGCCTTGTAGCGTGCAATAGACCCATCTGGATGACGCTTAATACGAAAGACCCATTTACAACCAACCACATTGTAGGAACAAGAACCCACGTGCCGTTGCGAGTAAGGGCAGCAAGCTCGTCATCCATCGCAGCACACCACTTAGGATCACGAAGGGCTTGTTTGATTGTGTTTTTTGACTCCAACGAGTTTTTTTTCTACTTCTCGGTTCATTCTCACACCCATGGCCGAATCTTCAGGCCCTAAGCATGGCTCCCTGGATGGAGTCATCGCCATTAATGTCGCAGCACAATTACCTCTCAAATTAAACAAAAACAATTTTCCTTCGTGGAAAGCTCAGTTTGATGCATTATTCCATGGGTATGATCTCATGGGTTATCTTGATCGTAGAAAACCTTATCCGCCTCAACACACCATCGACAAGGACGGCGCCCAGCAGCCTAATCCAGATTATGCTGTCTGGATTCGGCAAGATAAGTTGCTGCTTCACGCTCTACTTGCCTCTGTTTCGGAGCCTGTGGTTCCTCTAATAGCCTCAGCCTCGACCTTGCGTGACGCATGGACGCGGCTCCATAAGCTTTATGCGAACGAATCCCGTTCTCGCATAATGAATCTTAAAGAGAAACTGACTAATCTCACATGTGACACTCAGTCAGTTTCTGATTATCTTCAGGGTCTTAAAGGCATTGCTGATGAACTGGCCCTAGTTGATAGTCATATAGTGATGATGATCTCACCATATTCGCTCTTAATGGTCTTGGCAGCAACTTTCGTGAAATAGATCCTGCTGTTCGAGCTCGTGGCACTCCAATCACCTTTGAAGAACTTCATGACAAGCTTGTTGAACATGAATCTTTCCTTAAGCGTGAGGAAACTCAAAATGCATTCTCCGTGACTGTTCACAATACCCAGGTGCGGTCTCCTCGACAAGGCCGTCAAAATTCCTTTCCAGGCATGGCTCAGCACGGTAACCACAGGTTTGCTTCTGGGAAGTCTTCGGCCCCTCTCAACATGCAGCAACAACAGGTATTCTCCAATGGTGGATCGGGCATGTCTGCGTCCAGAAACTCACGTCAGCCTTGGGTGATGTGCCAGTTCTGCCAAAAGCGAGGTCACACGGCCAGACAATGTTACTCTCTTCAACGCTCGTTGCAGCAAGTGCAGCAACCGGAAGTCCATCTCACCCCTCCACATTCCAAACACAAATGGGTTCTTGACTCTGGTGCTTCTCATCATGTCACAAACGACCTCTCCACCCTCTCCACTCACCAACCTTATGAGGGCCCTGACGATGTTCTACTTGGCGATGTCACTGGCCTTCCCATATCCAACACTGGTTCTTCTGTTATTCCATCTTCTTCCAAGACTTTTCTTTTGTCTAACGTTTTGTATGTTCCTTTTCTACATAAAAATTTGATCTCTGTCTCTAAGTTTTGTCAGCATAATAATGCCTCTATTGAATTCTTTCCTTTTTCGTTTGTTGTGAAGGATCTCAAAACGGGGGCGCAACTTGCTCGCGGGCGGACCAAGGGTGACTTCTACGAGTGGGAGACGTCCGTCCCAACCGATTCGGCCACAGCTCTTGTGCAGTCCTAGCCGCCACCCGACCCACCCCAGCCGCATCTTTACCACAGTACTACGTCCTCCGTTTCCACCTGGCATCATCGCCTTGGCCATCCGTCCTCTCGCATTTTTCAGTTTCTTCGACGTAATAATTGTTTAGATGTTGTGGGTGACGCGTCTATTAATAAATTCTTTTGTGAGTCTTGTCTTAGCCATAAAAGTCATAAGCTGCCCTTCCGTCATTCCACAGTTGAGAGTCATGGGCCGCTTGACTTAGTGTATTCTGATGTATGGGGTCCGTCCCCGGTTGAATCGATTGATGGATTTCGCTATTACCTTCTTTTTATTGATTACTATACTAAATATGTTTGGCTTTTTCCTATGTCTCGGAAGTCTGATGTGGCTGTGATTTTTCCTAAGTATAAAGAATGGTTGAGAAAATTTTCCGTCGTTCCCTTGTTACTCTTTATACTGATGGGGATACTGAGTACAAGAGTCTCCGCACGTATTTTGAGTCTGAAGGTGTGCACCATTGCGTGTCTCCACCATATACTCCAGAACATGTGGGTTCCGCTGAACACAAACACCGTCATGTTGTTGAAACTGGTTTAGCCCTCCTTCATTATGCCTCCTTACCCACAAAGTTTTGGTCATGTGCCTTTCTTACTGCTGTATATCTTATAAATCGTATGCCGACGCCCATTCTTCAGCACAAAACACCCTATGAGTCGCTATTTTCCAAATCTCCTCACTACCACTCCTTACGTGCCTTTGGGTGTCTATGCTTCCCTTGGCTACGTCCTAACGCTGCTCACAAACTTGCGCCTCCTCAGCCACTTTGACGCCAAACTAGCTTCATGGTCGACTACCTTCTTATCTATGGCGGGAAGGATTATACTCATCAAACATGTGCTCAATACTTTGCCTATACATCTAATAGCTAGCTCTAGACTTCCAAAAGGGGTAATTCACTGTTTAAGTCGCAAAATGGCTTCCTTCCTTTGGAAAGGACAACATCAATGGCAGTCTTGGTCTTCAGTATGTCGTCCAGTGGAATATGATGGCCTTGGAATCTGACATCTCTTGCACATTCAAAAAGCATACGATTGTCACATATGGTGGAAATATTTCCACTCCAGCACATTGTGGGCAAAATTCTGCAAAACAAAATATGGTCGCCGTCAGTCAGTTTCTTCGTATATATATGACTCTCCAACATGGAAACGCATCTGTAAAATAAATACATACATGGAGATGCATACTCACACCTCCAATAATTTGTTACACTGGACGCCAGATGCACATGGTCAATTCTCCATTTGTTCTGCCTACTCGTTCATAGTTCCTCATGAAGAATCAAGGTTAGAGTCAAGATACATTTGGTGGAAGACCACGCACTCACAGCAGAAAAATTTTTTGTGGAAACTTTGATATCATTCGCTCCCAATGGTGGATAGCTTTCGTAGATGGATGGTGGTTTACCCTTCGCAGTGTATCTTTTGTAGATGCGATCATGATAGACAGGACCATGTCTTCTTACATTGCGTTTCCATTCGGTCTCTTTGGGTGGATATCTCGTTATATTCTCTGGTCCCATGCCACGATCATCAACCATCAAGGATCACCTCCTCCGTTGGTGGCATACGTCGTCTCAAGCTACAATGGCGGGTCA
Organism: Eustoma russellianum; assembly: GCA_036186865.1. Lineage (NCBI taxonomy): Eukaryota > Viridiplantae > Streptophyta > Magnoliopsida > Gentianales > Gentianaceae > Eustoma > Eustoma russellianum. The sequence goes on from AP025052.1 coordinate 19,063,290, forward strand.
ACTAAGATCAATTGTTCCATCTCTAGTAGTGTGGGAAATTCGGAAAATGTATGCAGCATGAAGATTTGGGGAAGAAAACTTCGCTTATGAGAGGTTTTATACACGGATCAAAGGCTCGATCTACACGTGGTGTTCATCTATTAATGGGAAAAGATTTGCGCAGGCAATTCCACAGCTCATTGCTCAGCAATTCTCGCCACAATTGCGCATGCAGAGACTATCGATAATTAAGTGGCATTGTCCCCCGCCTGGAAGATTTAAACTAAACGTTGATGCTGCCATAGGGAAACATATGTCGGCAGGAGCTGCAATTTTGCGAACAGATCAGGGAGTGTTTCAGTCAGCAATATGCTTTCTTTTGCATTCCTTACAGCCTCTACGGGCAGAAATACATGCTATGACAATCCCATTAATGTTCTTTGCACAACAGTATGATGGCCTAGTGGTGGAAACAGACTGTCAAAATCTCCTCAAACTGCTTGCCACCAATCGTCAGCTCACAGGCTCCTTGGCACTAGACATCACTCGCGCGTCACGCTTCCTCAGTCTAAACGGCTCTACTATTCAATTCTGTCTGTGTGAAGCAAATTAGCAGCGCATCGGCTTGCTAGATAAGGATATTCACCAGCAGGAATGACAGTATACAGCACATCTCAACAACTACCCGATGAAGTACGTGGAGCAATACTGATGGATCACCAATTGCCTACGTTCAGAGTTTGATACATGACATCTCACTCTTCATACTGTTGTCTGTGTTTCATCGCACAGACAACATGGGTACGAACTCTTTACTGGCTTTTTTTATGTATGCTTGTTAGCTTGGGTGTTAATCATTGCTACAATCATTATTGTTTGTCTCTGCTGACGGTGCTCGCTTGGACCTGCTGGACAACTCCTGACGTTTCGGAGGGTGAATCATTCATGGCTCATTCCAAGTCAACAACTTCTTTTCCTAGTAGCGTAAATCTATGGGTGTCTTCTTGGTTTCGTTTAGAGCCAATACGACTTCGGTACGTACTGGGTTATGTTTACTTCATGCATTTCACGTGCTCATTTCTCATTTCTAATCTCTATCTCTATTTATCGCGAGATACATGGATGCATACTGGCGGGTGGCACATTCAATTGGCATGTCAGAAGAAGGAGGCATTATATCTTTATCGACTCATATTTCATATATCTAGCAATGACTTGAGAGCAATTACAACATATACCCAGGCGGCCCATGGACTCTCCCCAGCATTCACCTATTTATTTTCATTTGCTCCAATGTACGACGTTTTTCTCAGACATATAAATATGTACGTTTTTTCCTTCGCCAAGGTTTTATCCACAAGGGTGGTTTTACTTAGCAAGGTTTTAATGCGGCATATCATATATGACTGGAGACACATCATCATTAGCGCTTTGTATCACTTATTTTCATACTCTGACTTTTGTACTATGGTTTGCCTCTGCCACAAGTGAGGTATTCAATAAAATCAAAACTTTTGAAAAAAAATGATAGCATATCTTCGGGGTGGTTAGGCAAGAAGTATATGCAAGATTTTGCTTCCAATCCTAAACAAAGTCTGGAAAGCTTTAGAAAGAGAGTGTTCAATTACATGAAATGTCATGTGAGTAAACCGCAAGCGTTCAGGGAAAGGAAAAGGGCTTTGCAACTTGCTAGGGGAAAAGAGGAGTATGAATACGGTTTCATATGGAATTACATCGATGAAATGAAGAGGATTGATCCGGACAGTAATGTGACGGTGCAGACAGCGAGGTGTACAAATGAAGACGTGGAGTTGACAGAGGAACACATGAGCCTTAGGTCTGATAACATCCCACCGATTATAGATCAACCACGGTTTCAACAGATGTATTACTGCCTAGGTCCAATGAAGAAAGGATTTGTCAATGGATATAGGAAGATATTTGGCGTTGATGGATTCCATGTCAAGTCGAAGTATGGTGGTATGTTACTCACTGCTGTTGGTTTAGATCCGAACAATAGTCCGTTTCCCATTGCCCATGCAGCCGTTGAGAGTGAGACAAGAGATTCATGGGAGTGGTTTCTTGGTAACTTGAAAGAGGACTTGCATATAGTGATGGATTTCGAGTGGACTATCATTTCTGACAAGCAAAAATGCCTTATTCAGGCATGTGACGAAGTGTTTTCTGCAGCCCAACATAGATTTTGTGTTAGACATTTGCACGCTAATTGGGTTCTGGCTGGATACAACAACATTTCACTGAAAAGAGCCTTGTACGAGGCTGCAATGGCAACCACTGTTGTGGAATTTAGGTCTGTAATGAAGAAAATTGAGAAGCTTTATACTAACGCAGCACGATGGCTGGATGAGAAACCCCCTTATCAATGGAGCAAATCTCATTTTAGCTCAGTGGCTAAGTGTGACACCATTCTCAACAACTTATGCGAGAGCTACAATGCCGTCCTTTGTGAGGCTAGGGAGTTGCCAGTTCTGTCTATGTTTGAATGGATCCGACAATATCACATGACAAAGTTTCAGGAAAATAGGGAAAGGGCGAGTAAAAATTGTGAAGGAATGACGCTATGCCCGCAGATAATGAGAAGGCTAACCAAGGCCATGGAGGCCAGTGCAGACTGTATACCTTACAAAGCTGACGTAAAGAAATTCTAGTGTGAGCAATTTGATGGTAAGAAGTTTGTTGTTGACCTTAGAGATCATACAAGTTCGTGCAGGAAGTGGGATTTGACTGGAATCCCATGCTCCCGTGCTTGCGCTGCTATTGCATTTGATCATGAAGATGCAGTCCACTATGTGGATCAGTGCTACCATGTCAGCACTTATAAGAACGTATATGAGATTGCAATAGCTCCTTGTGTGAGACTCACCCAGTTTGGGCATGGATGCGCCAAGTATCTCCAATGCAGTTAGAAAAGAACAAAGGAAATCAAGCAAGATTTCCAATATCTTCAACAAGCGCATTACTAGAGTATCTTTCAAGGTAAGTCAAATCATGCTTCATTATTGAACCACCAAGACTTCAATTCTATTCATGACTTCTTTGCTGTGTATTTGACAGTGCCCTTGGAGGAAGCCTATCACCGGCGTTATTACAATCGATGATGACGTTTGTACGAGTTCCAGTGCACCTACATAGCCGTTGAGGAGCTCTGCCAAGGAGCATGAGAAAACATTGGATGCTACGAGTTCTAGCGCACCAACAGACGCGAATATTGCTGATAAGGTGCCAAAGCAGTGGCCTTATTATAGAACATCTTCCCGCACTGGTGAACTCATACCAAACTTTGTCATACGTAATGGCCGAGTGTTCTTACCCAGTCCACACTTACAGAGCCTGCGCAATCCAAGTGGACGAAATAACTGTTGATACCTGATGCTGATGCTGCTCCTTGAATTTGATGACTATGAACATTAATTTTTGTTGTGTCTGCTACTTATTGTTTTTGGCTTACTTGAATGTCATGGAAGCAGTTATTTTGGATACTTGTGTTCTGCAAGAAAAGTGGTTTGCAGTTGTTTGAGGTGATCGTTATTTTGGAAATGTATACAACTGTGGGTTTAATCTGTGCCCTTCTGTCATGAACATTTGTGGTTTGATGATGTTCTGCTTTCCATTTACACTAACCGTCCACTTCATCCTTGAACAAATGATTTTGAACACAACATAAATGTAAGTTGAACACAACATAAACATCTTACATTGCATACAAGAATATCAACCACAACACTGTTTAATTGATAACCAAATAATTTGCAGTACTCCAAGACAACAAACAACAACACAGATTACATAAATCCCAAACCCAAAATGGACATTCAGCAACTTCTTACACCTTCAAAATCCAAAAAACCAGAAATACATTAACTACTAAATACAACCTCAAACCATTACATAAATACCATATCATCCAACCACAGCCTATTACTTAATTAACACAACTGACAACATCACACATTCTTCCAACCAATCTGCTGCCATTCTAGCAAATACAACCCCAAATAAAACCCATGACAACACTAACATCCACAACAACACATTCCCTTTCCATTTCAATTTTCATATTTCGTACTCATGGCCATTGCACAATTTAAGCCGCTCCTCATATCTGTTGCAATGTTTCAGCAATCCCAGGATAACTTCCTTCGATCTTTGACAAATAGGGGGATCAACCCATTCAAAATACCTACAGCCTCCATCAACATCCTATAAAAACAGCACACATATTTGCACAGAACTCATCATCCTTCGGCCAAAAACAGCACACTTAATTACACACACAATTCATCTTCCTTCAGCCAAAAATTACCAGATGATCAGCAGGAATAAATACATACCCGAGAATGTGGACATGAGAGAAACCTTCTTTCCGGATTGTCTTTGGTCCAAGACGCTTGGATATGCATTGTCAACCCACAATGGCACCTTGATTGACAAACATCCCGTCGCTTGTAGCTTGACCCCGCCAAAGACATGCTACTTTCTACTCTTCTTCGATTGCAGGCAGGAGGTGCAGGAGGTGTGTAGAAGAATTGGGGAAGAATGATTTCGGTTTAGATCTATTTTGAAGGGAGGATTCGGTTGGTATAAAGGAGAGAATTAGGCTTTAGCCATGGTTGGAACATCTTTGCCGCCAAATGACTTAAAGGTTAAATTTAAAAGGAAAAATGATAAAAACCGCCTATAGTAGGTGATTTCCCGGTTGCTGGATGCCAGCTGTCTATTAACCCTATAAGTCTGGATGGCAAGTGTGTTTTATAAAACATTGGATGCTACTTAAAACTTTGTGGAAAAGAATGGATACCAGGTGCAATTAACTCTTAATAAAAATGGAGAAACATTATTAAAAGAAAAAAGAGAAAGAAATATTTTTACATTATCTATAGATGATATGTTAGATGCAAAAGATAGTGTTTTATGTCAAATGAACCGAATGTATATTTATGGAATAGACGTGTAGGACACATTGGCATCTCCCCTCCTGAAAAACTTCAACGTAAGAATCTAGTACAAGGAATGCCTAAACTTGATTTGCAAAACTTTAAGTTGTGTGAATCTTGTATTTAGGGCAAACAAACACGTGAATCACTTAAGTCTAAAAATGAAATTAGCAAATCTAGAGTACTAGAATTATTACATATTGATTTGTGTGGTCCTCGTAGTACTAGAAGCCCTGGAGGGCGACACTATGCATGCGTTATTGTTGATGATTTTTCCGCTATGTATGGACTTTCTTTCTTGCAAATAAAGATGATAGTGCCGTTGAGATTGCTAAACTAATAAAACAACTTGAAAATGAATATGGTGTAAATGTGAAAAAGATTAGGAACGATAGAGGCAGCAAATTTAAAAATAAAGATAAAAATTGCGTTTTGGTGAAGAGAAATGTATTAAGCATGAATTTTGACCACCTATAACCCCACAATTTAACGATGTAGTTAAAAGAAAGAATAGGACGTTGCAAGAAATTGCAAGAACTATGTTGTGTGAAAATCAATTGCCCAGATTTTTGTGGGCGGAAGCCGTAAGTTGTGCATGTTATATAATTAACCATTTATCAATTAGAAAGAAAATTAACAAAACGCTATATGAGATTTTAAATGATCGCATGCCAAAGATTGATTATTTTCGTGTTTCTGGATGTAAATGTTTTGTATTAAACACAAAGGATAATTTAAATAAATTTGAGTCCAAATCTATTGAATGCATTTTTGTTGGATATTCTGTGAATTCTAAGGCATAAGGATGCTATGATCCCATCACTAGACAAATTTTAGAATCTATTCATGTGAAATTCAATGAATTTAGTAAAATTGAAATAAATAAAGAATATGATGATGTTTTTGAATTACAACATGTGATGGATGATACAGAAGAAAATAGCATACATGATGAACATTACACACTAAAAATGCATGATCACTTAGAACTGCATGAGAACTTAGAAAATAATCAACCATGATGGCACAAAGACCATCCACACGACCTCATAATAGACGACTTATCTCAAGGTGTACGACCACATAGAAAAATAGATCAAGATGAAATTAATCAATTCCATGCTATGATTTCTGAAATGAAACCAAAGAATATGTTTGATGCTTTGAATGATTCTTCTTGGATTGATGCTATACGTGACGAATTAAATTAATTTACAAGAAACGATGCATGAGATTTAGTACTCCGACCACAAGACAAAACAATAATTGAAACGAAATGGGTCTTTAGAAATAAAATGAGTGAGGATGGTGAAGTTGTTAGAAATAAAGCTAGGCTTGTAGCACAAGGATACAACCAAGAAGAAGGAATAGATTATGAAGAGACATTTGCACCCATAGCACGTTCAAAAGCCATACGATTATTACTTGCTATTACTTGCATAAAAGATTCTGAACTTAATCAAATAGATGTAAAAAGTGAATTTTTAAAAGGTTTTATACAAGAAGTTTATGTAAAGCAACCACCTGGATTTGAGGATATAAAATATCCTAATCATGTTTATAAGTTAAAGAAAGCATTATATGGCTTAAACAAACTCCTAGAGCTTGGTACGATCGCTTTGCTACTTTTCTCTTAGAAAATGGATTTAAAAGAAGAACCATCGACAATACTTTATTCTTAAAACCAGAAAAGTCGGATTAGCTTATTATTCAAATTTATGTTGATGATATTTTTTTGGGTCTACATGTGATGAGTTAGTGGAAGAATTTGAAATTTGTATGAAATCCGAGTTTGAGATGTCTATGGTAGCAAACTAAATTATTTTTTTGGCTTGCAAATTAAGCAAACTAGTAAAGAAATACACATAAGTGAAGTAAAATATGTAAATGACATAATTAAGAAGTTTAACTTTGAAAACTTGAAACCATCAGCCACCCCTACGAGTGTAGCCACTAAATTTGATAAAGATGAAAATGGAAAACATTTTGATAATGGATTGTATAGATCTATGATTGGTGCTTTTCTTTATCTTACTGCAAATAGACCCGATATTATGTCTATTGTTTGTATGTGTGCTTGTTTTCAAAGTAATGCTAAAGTCTCACACTTTAATGTTGTAAAAAGGATACTTCAGTACATTAAGCATACCCCCACATTAGAACTTTGGTACAATAAAATTGTGAATTTTAATTTTCATGCTTATACTGATGCTGATTATGGAGGATGTAAAATAGATAGAAAAAGCACAAGTGACACATGTCAATTCATTGATAATTCATTAATATCATGGTTTTCGAAAAAGCAAGCTAGTGTAGCATTATCCATCACTGAAACAGAATACATAGCCCTTAGTCTTTGCTGCACACAATTACGATGGCTAAAACAACAAATCTTAGATTTTGGTATAGTTGTAAATCGAATTCCCATACATTGTGACAGTACTAGTGCTATTAACTTATCTAGGAATCATGTTTTACATTCTAAGGCAAAACATATAGACGTAAGATATCATTTTCTTCGTGATCATGTACATGGTGGCGATATCACTATAGAACACGTTTGTACTTATGAACAAGTAGCCGACATATTCATAAAAGCACTTAATCAAGCCACGTATGAGAATATACGATCTAAATTAGGCATGATTTTTGTTGATATGTTATAAATTTCTATTTGTTGTTATTGCTAGTAATTGTGTTTTTTATGTGATTTACAAAATAAAAGGGGAGAAAAGCATGATTTAAAGGGGAGAGATTGAAAAGCATGATTTAAGGGAGAGAGATCGAGGTAAGGGGGAGCACAACTTAAGGGAGAGTTTTGAAATTCAAATTTTGAAATCAAAAATTATGAATGCATGATTGTAGGCCCAGCGATTATGACATATTTAAATCATGACTAAAGATTATTTTGCAAATCATTAAAAGGAGGAGATTGTTGAGAGACCGGGGTTTGAATGATTTCATAATGCATGATTTAAGTGTTATGTGTTTTCGAAATACATGATTTAAGTGTTACATGACATGCATACGTGATAAATATGCTTTATATGTTTTATATATCATTGTTATACTAACGTGCCATGAAGCGTTAAGGATTAAATCATATGGCAAACATGTTTTGTTTAATTTATTTTCAGGTGCCATGTTAATTGAATTAAACTAGTTCATTTAATGAAGTGCTTAAGGAGATGAAGTAAACTAGTTCATTAAATAAAGTGCTTAATGAGATATATTTGAAAATGCCTATTCGGAAACAAATCTCAAATGGAAAGTTCTTCTCCACACTCCATAGATATATACATGGCTGCATATATACACTATATATATATATATATTAAAAGATGACAAGCTATATATTTCTATCTTGATATTTCATTGACACGTCATCAACATACATAAATGTCAAGCCACCATGTACACATCATCCTTTTGAGTATACATATTCCAAGTCATATATTCCATGTCATCAAGCTTCCAAAAATATACCAACATGTCACAAGTTTGTCAACCGAAAGTCGCCACATCAAATGACCACCAAACCGTCACCGACATGTCATATACTTACCATACAAAGATGGCCAGCCAACATACACTCCAAATACATAAACTTTTGTGCACCACATGTCAAATACATCACCAAAGTCATACCATAATATATCAATTACATATCATTTGCGTTAATTTCTTGAAAATTCAAATTCAAATTAGTACACAACATGCCCAATTTTTGTTACACCTTTCAGAGCTGAAATTATACATTATATTATGTATATTATATGGTGTATAACAAAATTTTCATGTCTAAGGAGTTTGCGATAAATTGTACAAAAATCACGCAATCGACGGAAGTCGAAAATTCGTTTTTCTACATTCTTAAGGGGATGTTTTTTCTACAATATGTGACATGTATCTGGACATGTCTTACACGTTCAAGACATATATTGGAGTATTCTAGAAAACAAATTTAAATGATGATTGAAATGTACCATGTATATGAAGATACTACATCATTATCTTTCAAAATTCAAAAGTTATTTTCAGCACATGTGAGCTGAGGTGCGGCAGCTGATTGAGCATATTTGTAGCCTAGGTGGAGCTTATTTTGCACTATGATTGGTCGAGAATGATCCACAAATGAATTCTAGTATTGATGGAGACCAATACACACATAGTAAGCTTACAAAATTCAAAAACTGCTAAAGTTTTCAGCACATGTGTGTGGATGATTTTGGCAAGGATTAAAGGTGCAATTTATTCCAAAAGTTAAGGGGCTATCACACTTATGATTAATTAGCAATCAAGACATTTGAAATTTGAATTATTTTTACATTTTTCTTGGTAATTTCCATGATATATTATGTGCCAAGGTGGATAAATGAAGACCCTATCATAGAATGGCAACAAGGCGAAGACACATCACTTGTCCAATCATATTTCGCCAAGTAAGAAAAGGTATGTCACAATGCAATACAAGGTATCTTCCAAGGGTATTCAAGGTATTCTTTAAGAGAGCATTCAGCCATAGGGGGCGTTCCACACATTACAAAAGCAAGCAAGAAGATCAAACACAAGACAAGACTCATTTTCATATTCTATCAAGTGCAAAGCAAGACTCTTCTTCTTCTCCTATCTTCTTCTCTTGCACATAGCCTTAAGCCTATAAAATATGCATTCTATAATCTGTATAGGCTTCATACATACCACCCATACGTGTCCCATTCTTGTACAAGGTTGATCAAGATGTGATCAAACCTTCATTAGTGAGGTGGTGGTGTTTTTGTTGATTTATTATTGTTCTTTGTAAATGGTGTGGACATTAAAGGAGTTGTCGTATAACTCCAGCTACCTTTGTTCTAAGGGTTTTTGGTGATTAGTGAATAGCGAGGAAGGTGTCCTCAAAGACTAGAGTATGTCATTTTGACCGAACCAGTATAAAAATCTTGGTGTTTTTACTTTCGGCACTTTTACTTTCAGTTTCTGTTTTTTCAACGTTTTCAACACCACCAGAAAAATAGAAAAAGACTTTCAAAAATAATCAAATTTTTCATACACATAGATAAAAGTCTTAAGCTTCATTTAAGATATGTTTCATCGAATTTGGATAAGTCATCCAAATGTTCTTAGTTCTGAGACTAGTGCAATATGATTTTCAGATTAGCATGGGTTGATAACATCAACGAGGTTGATATACTTGCCAAATGAATTTTAAAAAACTGTTTCAACCCATTAAAGTAGATATCTTAAGGGACGTTTCATAAAATTTTCAGATCATTTGGAGTTATCATTAAATAGGAATTAAATTTTCATTCTAAGGAAAAGGTTTTCATAGATTGACAGAGTCCAATTAAAAATGTCTTTTCACGGCCTCACACTTTGAGTTTTAATCTGAATTTTTATTACATATAGATAACGCATGAGAGTACACTGTCACAAAATTTTACGAATTTTGGAGGTCTAGAACTTGGTCATTTAGTTAATCAAAAGTAGGATCTGAAAACAAAATCTACTTTCAGAAGTGAGTAATTGGTCACTAAAAGTTTTTTAAAAACCGATTCTTCTGCACTTACTATTCAACCCCCTTCTAGTGGTGCTATACATGTCCGATAGTAATTGAGTGATTCAAAAGGCTAAAATTATCTACTCGTTATGCAGATAATTAAGGACTTATTAGTTTCTACTTATCATCAATGAAACTAATCATAATTAAGCTCAAATCACGTTGTTAACCACAGTTTACAACTTGACCCATTTCTTTCAATTTTTTTCAACAAGATTTACTCATTGACCATCATAAAATTTATTGTCTTCGTCATGGTGAATACAAAAAGTTTAGAAGAATAAATATACATGAATAGAGACAATGAAGAGAGAAGGCAAAGAAAATAATGCAGGTTGGAGGGACGTATACAAGAAATTGTCACCAATATCTGCAAGTAATGTAGCGCCCGCCCGAAACCAGGGTTCCGGCTCAGTGCACCCGCCGTACTCTACTCCATAGAGTACAAAGCGTCGATACTACACATGTACATGTCGATATGAATAATGAATTGATAAGCGGAAGCAACATAACATAAACAAATCATAATCGACATGCAATGTACTACATCATAATCTGTACAAGTCATCATATGCAGAATACTGAAATCTTCTGAAATACATCATAAATCAAGCTTAATGTCTTCAAACGAATCTCCCAGCAGGTTTCTTCGTTATCAATGATCTATCTAGTCTGTCATCAACAAGTCTGTATAGTGATACCTGTTATCTGGAAAATGATAAATGAGGCAAGTATGAGCGATAGCCACCGACATTTAATCGCTCAGCAAGTAGTCTTACCAGATACGACATGTGGATCATACATGGGAAGATGGGGTGACAAATCATAATAACCATAAATTTTGAATATAATAAGCACGTCTCCTTTTTAGCAAGTATCATAACATATCTGTAAAAACAGGTAAATAAGGAAGATTTCAAAACATACATAGCATAACAGCATCTCATTCTGCTTCATCCATAACATCATACTATATCTATACTTAACTCCTAATCCATACTTATACCATCTTTGCCTACCTTACATGTACTACATTTTCATATTCAACCCTACCTTGTCCACTGTAGTGATGTCATATACTCAAAGAATTCTTAATCATAACTCTAAGGTAACATGGTCATGACTTGATGCATAAAACATGACTTTTCATAAAATGACTTTTCGTAAACATGAGTTTTCCGTAATCATGACTTTTCATAAACGTGACATTTCATAACTTGACATGATTTTCATATCTTGCGTAAAATGTCATATTCATAACTTGCATGACATGACATTTTCTTAACATGAAGACATAACATTTTCATCATTGGCTATAGCACTTTTGATAAGAATAATAACACACGACATATCGATTGATTCCCCATATAATACATGTACGACATAAACATCATAATATATGTACATGTACCAACGGTGACGCGCTATGACATAGATCTCGTGTCCCAGACCCGGTGTTGCACTCAGCCACATACGTAATCATATGCTCCTGACATCTACCACCCCGGTACCAATGTCACACTGGCAAACATAACATGATCGTAATCATGAACATAACATAACATAACATATCGTGTGTCGATGGAATCAATCGTCTCGCGTTTATTATTCACATGCATATTAATTTTCAAAACATGAGATGTGACAACATAACTTTGCAAATCTTATTTTCATGCAACGTGAGACTCGGTCAAATAAGGGTATCTTATCATACTACCACTAGTGACATCACTTACATACTTACAGTCTAATTATCATAACTTAAAGAAATACCATAATCCTCCTTTTATAATATCAAGTCTACACATAGACTTCATAAATCATAACTTAAGTACTTAGGGCATAAACTTCCTATTTCCGTCAACATATCATCTAGGGATTTCATAACTTATATCTTAACTTACACATATTCATATCTAACACATAGAATACAATTAACATGAAATAAAATCATTTATGATATTAGGCCTAAAGGCCGAATGTAAGTACACACACATATATATACATATTTAATTATCTTATGATATTCTATATAATATCCAACACTTATTCATCTTATACCTTAACGTATATAACACATATAATATACACTCATAAGTACACATTTTAATAAAGTCCTTTCATTATATAAGGCCTAATGGCCGAAATATGTATACCATGTATACATTTATAAAATTTCTTTTACTATATAGTATGTAATATCCAAAACTTATTCATTTTCATATCTTAACATATATATTTCACATATATACATATGTGTACTACATAATAAGGTTATTTTCTCATAAAAGGCCTAAGGGCCGAAAATAAAACATTTGTATATACATTTATATATATTTGTCTTATAATATATTATATGCATTCAAATTTAGTCATATTTCATCACATATTATATTAACTATTGAAACATACTATTCATAAAATTAAAGTCAATTAAGCCAAAAATTAATTAATGGCCGAATATATACATATGCTTGTGACAATTCATATACTCTACATATATAAGTATATAAGATATTCAAAATCCCATTATTCATATTTAACATATACAGTATACTTATGTGTAATAATACATATAAAAATTATTCATAATCACAAATAGAACATACAGCCGAAATATATATATATATAGATATATATATATATATATATATATATATATATATATATATATATATATAATACATATGTACATAATACATTAAACATAATACACAAATATTTATTCATTTTCTCTCTTTAAAATATATATTACACATATATACACATAAAACATATAAAATCATATTTTAACCTTGAAATGGCCTTAAGGCCGAAATATATATTTTGTATATACATATATATATAACTGCCGCATATATTTTTTTTTTGATAAAAATTTATTTGATTAAAATAAAGCCTCACTTGTGGCGGAGGAAAACCATATTACATCAGTTCAGAGTAAGTGAACAAATGAAATAACGAACTAAGTACATATCTCCAGTCATATACGATATGCCGCATTAAAACCTTGCTAGGAAAAACCACCCTTGTGGACAAAACTCTAGCGAAGGAAAAAGCGTACATAGTTATATGACTATCATTGAAATGCGTAGAATGGAAATATGAGTACAAATGTTGATATCCTTCAAATTGGTGCCGTTGTCGGATAAGGCTGAAATTACGACGCATCAGTGTCACCTCCAGTAGTCCCGTCGAATCAAACCAAGGCTGAGGCTTGTCAATGAGTGTTAAGTTCTCCAAGAAGGAAAAACCATCATTTGGCAGCGCCGGACATAATCCAAGACATGAAATAGAAAGTACCAAGCGGTAGTTATAACACAGTGGAGAAAAATATAAAATGCAGGCCAATAGATAAGCAGACATACCGAGCCTGCCTGAATCCCTAAGGAAACAGGCAGGATGTGTCAGAAAGCGCCAATCCTGGTGGAAGACATACATAGTGAGCCAACACCAAAGCTCACGCCCCAAATGCGTGCCCATCAACGCATAATCAGTTGCGCAAGATGAATATCCAGCAAAATGGAGGTTCCCGAGAACAGCATGCATCAAAGATTGCCGGCACACAAATATACATGCAGCAGCCAAATCAAAATATATATCACACAGGTCTAGCAAAACCAGCCCAATAAAATAAATCGATAAGATATTGAACCCACCAAGGCTGCCTGCACCAGGAAAAGCACAGGCAGCAACCGTACACCTTTGCCAATCAATGCAAACGTCCATGAGCTTACTGACCGCAGCATGTACCAAAACAGTTCGAGTATCCTCACCAAAGATAATATGTGTACATGGAAAAACAAAATGTGTGTAAGCATGGAGAATGCCTATGATAATTAATTGAAAAAGGGCAGCCAACATACCCGGCCTGCCTGTACTCAAGCGAGTACAGGCAGAGAAAAATTGAGTGTGCCAATCCATTTGGAAGACGTTATGTTGACTGCCTACGCAAAGTAGCGGACGTGAGGTCCAAAGAGACTGCCGCCCGGACCATTGATGGCAGGCTGGAGGATGTGAAGAATGAAGTGCATGGCGACATCATTGCATGCTGAGCCAAATAATGCGCTGGCATATTTGCCTCCCTGAATACGTGTTTAGTTTCCAAGTTATGACGAGTGATCAACAGCTGTAGGAATTTCAGATGGAAGTTTCCGAACACAGGTTGCTGTTGACGTAGACGTTGCAGTAGTTGTGCACAATCAGTTTCCATAATGAGGGATCTATATAATGGCAGATATATATATATATATATATATATATGTATATATATATATATACTTAAAAAACAGTGAACTATATATATATACATATGTGAAACGGTATATATATATATATATATATCTATATATATTTATAAAAAAAACAGTGAGATATATATATATATATATATGTAAAACCGTATATATATATATATTTATGTATATATACCTAAAAACAATGAAATATATATATATATATATATATATATATACATGTATAAAACCGTATATATGTAAATATCTATAAATATATATCTAAAAATAGTGATATAAATATATATATATATACATAGATGTAAAACCGTGTATATATATATATATCCATATATATATATATCTATACATCTAAACATGCATATATATCAAAAACCGTATATATATATATACACACTTTTATAAAAAACCATGTGTTTATATATATGCATCTACACATCTATACATACATACATATATACCCATATATTTTTTTTATTGAACGGATATTTTATCGAGATACCTCGCTTATGGTGGAGGAAACCATATTACATATATACCCATATATATATGTAGATCCGTATATACATATGTAGATCTATACACTTATACATATATATATACATATATATATATATGTATGTATCTACATATATATTTTATAAAATACACCGAGTGTGTGTATATGTGCGTGTTAATATATATATAATGTATATATATGTAGTGTGCGTGTGTAGTGTATATATGTATATATATCTATTACTAAAACATTGATCTAAACTTTCTTGGAAAGAAATCTTGAACATACTACATGATGATCCAACTTTGATATGAACATAAATACTTAGTATTTGTAAAACCATGTAGGATCTAGGAAGAATACTTGCCTTGATTTACTTTCTTACTCTTAGATGGTGATTCCTTCACTTGGATTTGAAGAACATACTTCTCCTCCTTCTCCTTGGTGTATACGGTTATGATGCCCAAAAAGGAGAGTTAGTGTACAACTTATGAAACTAATTATATGGAAGAATCAAACTTAAACTTCATAAAATTCTTACCTTACTTGCTTTTGATTCTACATGCTACAACCTTCTTGAATCTTCCTTAGTTGATGGAGTGTTTATGGTACTTGATTTGAGTGAGGTTGTTGTGAAGAAAGGAGAAGAAAATCTTCTCCTTATGGAGAGTGAAGTTTTCGGCCTAGAGGGGAAGGAGAGGGTGTTGGAGTGTTCTTGAGTTTTTCCTTGGAGATGGTATGAAATTGATTGGTTGAAGATGCAATTATGTGAGGGGTTAAAGAAGAAATAATATCCTACTTTCTAAGGGGGTGGCCGGCCAAGAATGGAAGGGAATGGGGTGGGATACAAAATTTTGGCAAGTATGGGTTGAAGGGATGGGTTAAGGTAAGATTCTTGAGCATGCTATTATTTTAATCTAAGTGTAAGACAAGTTGTCTTCACTTTTCTTTTTCTTTTTCCTTTTCTTTTACTTTGTATGTATATAATTGTTTTTCTTTTATTTAATGTAGTATAAAATTGTTGTTTCATGTATTTCTTTTTGATTTAATTTATCCTAATAGTTGAAGTTGTTACCAACTAATTTATTTAAATTCCTTGTATGTCCTATACAGTCATTGTCTAGTCCCAACCAGTATCGTTATGTCTGTTAACTTACCTTAAGGTTATTTTTATGTGTATTTCTAACCCCGATATTTAATGTCGATGTCTTTATAAATTCTAAATAGAATCTTAAATTCCACTCAAATTTCATCAACATCGCATTTGCGTTCTATTTTCATCATTTCCACTAGCCCGGAATCTCGGGTTGTAACATTCTTCCCCCCTTATAAAAAGTTTCGTCCTCGAAACTTAGGGTTGTATCGATTTTACACTTAAGTTCTAGCATTATTTCTTAATCATCTATGCTTCAACTTAGTATTTTCTGACTTATGAAATTTTCTTAATTGACTGTTTCCATATATCTCTTATTAATCCACTTAGTCATTCTAAAACCTCATATTCCTACGCATTACAATAACCTTTATACTTACCAGCTTCGGTCTCTAATTCTTATCCGATTAAATTCTTATATCATATCACTTCCTACTTATTCATGCCTACGGTATTGAACTTACTCCATCATTGTCTAAGATTGTTTCCTTACATCTATGATCATCTCTTAGACTCTAAGATCACTTCTTAAGTTCATGACGTTGTTTACTTATGTGCTCGCGGTAGATCTGAAGTTTTTTTTATGCATATCCTAAGGAAAATAGTCTAATTATTACGACTCTATATTAACTTACTTAATTTTAAAGACACAAGATCATTCCGGACATTTTCACTAAACCATTCTAAGGGAACTATTCTAAGGTTATTGCTCTCATTCTAAAATATTCTTCTTAGACTATAAAATCTTAACTTAGGTTCTACTATCATAACCTAATACATGTCGTTGTTTATCTTATGTGTCCTCAGTGGATCTAGAGCCACTGCTCTGATACCAACTGTAGCGTCCCATCCAAAACTAGGGTTCCGGCTCAGCGCACCCGCCGTACTCTACTCCATAGAGTACAAAGCGTCGATACTATACATGTACATGTCGACATGAATAATGAATCGATAAGCGGAAGCAACATAACATAAACAAATCATAATCGACATGCAATGTACTACATCATAATCTGTACAAGTCATCATATACAGAATACTGAAATCTTCTAAAATACATCATAAATCAAGCTTAATGTCTTCAAACGAATCTCCCAGCAGGTTTCTTCGTTATCAATGATCTATCTAGCCTGTCATCAACAAGTCTGTATAGTGATACCTGTTATCTGGAAAATGATAAATGAGGCAAGTATGAGCGATAGCCACCAACATTTAATCGCTCAGCAAGTAGTCTTACCAGATACGACATGTGGATCATGCATGGGAAGACGGGGTGACAAATCATAATAACCATAAATTTTGAATATAATAAGCACGCCTCCTTTTTAGCAAGTATCATAACATATCTGTAAAAACAGGTAAATAAGGAAGATTTCAAAACATACATAGCATAACAGCATCTCATTCTGCTTCATCCATAACATCATACTATATCTATACTTAACTCCTAATCCATACTTATACCATCTTTGCCTACCTTACATGTACTACATTTTCATACTCAACCCTACCTTGTCCACTGTAGTGATGTCATATACTCAAAGAATTCTTAATCATAACTCTAAGGTAACATGGTCATGACGTGATGCATAAAACATGACTTTTCATAAAATGACTTTTCGTAAACATGAGTTTTTCGTAATCATGACTTTTCATAAACGTGACATTTCATAACTTGACATGATTTTCATAACTTGCGTAAAATGACATATTCATAACTTGCATGACATGACATTTTCATAACATGAAGACATAACATTTTCATCATTGGCTATAGCACTTTTGATAAGAATAATAACACACGACATACCGATTGATTCCCCATATAATACATGTACGACATAAACATCATAACATATGTACATGTACCAACGGTGACGCGCTATGACATAGATCCCGTGTCCCAGACCCGGTGTTACACTCAGCCACATACGTAATCATATGCCCCTGACATCTACCACCCCGGTACCAATGTCACACTGGCGAACATAACATGATCGTAATCATGAACATAACATAACATAACATATTGTGTGTTGATGGAATCAATCGTCTCGCGTTTATTATTCACATGCATATGAATTTTCAAAACATGAGATGTGACAACATAACTTTGCAAATCTTATTTTCATGCAACGTGAGACTCGGTCAAATAAGGGTATCTTATCATACTACCACTAGTGACATCACTTACATACTTACAGTCTAATTATCATAATTTAAATAAATACCATAATCCTCCTTCTATAATATCAAGTCTACACATAGACTTCATAAATCATAACTTAAGTACTTAGGGCATAAACTTCCTATTTCCGTCAACATATCATCTAGGGATTTCATAACTTATATCTTAACTTACACATATTCATATCTAACACATAGAATACAATTAACATGAAATAAAATCATTTATGATATTAGGCCTAAAGGCCGAATGTAAGTACACACACACATATATACATATTTAGTTATCTTATGATATTCTATATAATATCCAACACTTATTCATCTTATACCTTAACGTATATAACACATATAATATACACTCATAAGTACACATTTTAATAAAGTCCTTTCATTACATAAGGCCTAATGGCCGAAATATGTATACCATGTATACATTTATAAAATTTCTTTTACTATATAGTATGTAATATCCAAAACATATTTATTTTCATATCTTAACATATATATTTCACATATATACATATGTGTACTACATAATAAGGTTATTTTCTCATAAAGGCCTAAGGGCCGAAAATAAAACATTTGTATATACATTTATATATATTTGTCTTATAATATATTATATACATTCAAATTTAGTCATATTTCATCACATATTATATCTTAACTATTGAAACATACTATTCATAAAATTAAAGTCAATTAAGCCAAAAATTAATTAATGGCCGAATATATATATATATGCTTGTGACAATTTATATACTCTACATATATAAGTATATAAGATATTCAAAATCCCATTATTCATATTTAACATATATAGTATACATATGTGTACATAATACATATAAAAAAATATATATATAATACATATGTACATAACACATAAAACATAATACACAAATATTTATTCATTTTCTCTCTTTAAAATATATATTACACATATATACACATAAAACATATAAAATCATATTTTAACCTTGCAATGGCCTTAAGGCCGAAATATATATTTAGTATATACATATATATATAACTACCGTATATATATACTTAAAAAAACAGTGAACTATATATATATATACATATGTGAAACCGTATATATATATATATCTATATATATATTTATAAGAAAAGAGTGAGATATATATATAAACGTAAAACCGTATACATATATATATATATATATATATATTTTTATAAAGGAAAATTTTTATTAATGAAATTGAGTCTCCGTTATGGTGGAGAATACCTTTGTACAGCAGTGAATGTCATACGAAAACAAAAAGTGTAAAGCTGCTATAATGTGTAATCTCCAGTCAAATATGATATGCCGTATTAAAACCTTGCCAAGTAAAACCACCCTTGTGGATAAAACCTTGGCGAAGGAAAAAGCATACATATTTATTTGACTGGGAGTATAGCGTGTTGGTACAAGCAGAAAAGTGTGAAACGTCCTTATGTCTGTGATAAATTGCTCGAAGGTGGCGCTCAACGGTCTTGGTGTATGGTGGTAGTAGCCTTTGATGAGAGCATTCTTGGTGATCCAATAGCAGAGGATGCGACTAAGGGCACGTGCCAGTGATAGTTGGAGATCGCACTGCAATGTAGATGTCCCTCGACAAAACAAAGATAGTAATGCATTAGTCATAGTACAAGCTATAAAGGCCAGCAACATAATATAACTCCAGAGTCGTACCAGTGTTGCCCGAAGTCCATAGACCACGGGCAACAAATAGAAACAAATGCAGTAGGTATATGTATTGAGGGATAGAAGGTATACCCGCGTTGCCTGCATACAAGAGATGCAGGCAACCAATCTTCGTATCCAGCTGTGTATATTACGTTCTAAGCGCATGGATGTGTCCATCTGTATGGTAAAATGCACGTGCCGAATGGGGCAACTGGGAGGCAGAAGTAAACAAGCAAGTGGCAGGCTGCAGTCGTGCATGCAGACAGAGATGGTGTGCCACCATGTTGATCTCCCTAGGAATATGATGTAACGTGCTACCCGTCAATTGCAGGAGTTGTAGAAGCCTATTGTATTCCGGAAGTGCATTGATTGTGTTGTCCGACAACTGTGTTATTTGCTGACAGTCCGTCTCAATAATGATATTACGATGTAGTAAGCCAAAGTATAATAGGCTGAAAACAGTTGCTTGTAGTTCAGCTCGAAGAGGGGACACGATAGGGAGTCGAAATGATATGCCTGCAACCATCTTGCCATTGGAGTCGCGAAGAATGGCTCCTGCCGCTGCGTGTGAGTGTCCAGCCGAAGCATCTACATTTAATTTTAATTTTCCGGTTGGAGGAAATGTCCACTTCAATGGGATTATTCGTTTTGGTCGAAGACGAGGAGAGAAACCATTGTGAATCAAAGATGGTATGTACTGTGCCATTGCTGTGCCAGACCGTGTGGCAGCCCAAGCAAAACAAGATTGTTTAGTTAAGTGTAGGATGTGGGTGACCGGTAGATCAGATTCACCAAATAGATGATTTGTATAGACTCTCCAAATAGCCCAGCAAAGCATGATTGGTCCAACAACTTTAAAGTTACCTTTTAAGGATGTGACTGAAGAGAGAATCCACCATTGGAGTAGGCATTGACGTATGTTTCCTGTTTGTGGTATCGGGCCATCAAGTAGCACAGATAGTTGTGCCCAAATAGGTTGGACACGGGGACATAATAGAAAGACATGTGATGCAGAAGCTGATGCATTTTTGCAGAATGGGCAGATTGTAGGACATATGCAAGAAAAGGCCTTTATGTTGTCCTCCATGGGCAGTGCCGAATGAAGCAATTTCCAGATAAACAAACATATGGATGTTTGAACTCCTTTCCACCAGATGAACTTATGAGAGAGAAGGTGAGCATGGTGTGGCCTAACATCGTCATACGCATATTTGAGTGAGAATTGACCAGTAGGGCTGGATCGCCAAAAAGGAGTGGGGTGGCCTGTCGTGAGTTGCATGCAGAGAGCGTGTGAAGAACATATCCTTTTCCAACCAGTGGAGTCATAAAGGCGGGGCAAGTAATCCATTCTATGACCATACCGTGCCCGCATATATCCAGCCCACAGTGAGTCACTTGAATGATAATTCCACCAAATCTTGCAATCATAAGCACGCTGTATGTGTATGAGATTTCTGATTCCCCATCCCCCTTCTGTCTCGGGATAGCATAATTTTTCAAGAGAGGACCATTGATGCTGACCTCCCCATAGAAAAAGCGACATTTTTCTGTTAAGCTCTTTAATGACACTCTTTGGGAGGCGAGAAGCAGCGAAAAGATGAAGAGGAATAGATGTTAGAACCGATTTGAGCAATGTAAGACGACTGCCTGGAGACAATAGACGGCTAGCCCAGCCCGCCATTTTGGAGTCAAAGTGTTGCAATAGTGAGACACAGTAACAAGCGCGGTTGACTCCGCGATAAAGATAGGAGCCCATGTATTTGATTGGTAAAGATGATGGCTGCATTGCCAATACTTGGACAACATTGTTTCGCTATCGATGCGTGACATATGAACTTAACACAAACTGGCTTTTCGTTAAATTGACAAGCTGTCCCGAAGCGCGTTGATATTCTTGAAGAAAGCATTGAAATCGTGCCAAGTTGTGGGTTGAGGCATTGAGAAAAATCAACAAGTCATCCGCGTAAGCTAAATGAGAAACTGGCTCAACTCTTCCAGATGCAAAACCTTTAAGATGCTGAGAGCTGAATAATCTGTTTAACCCACGACTAAAACCTTCTGAGCATATTATGAATAGTAGTGGTGATAAAGGATCACCTTGCTTGACGCCACGAGATGGCGAAAAGAAACCATGGGTTGTGCCATTAACCAAAATGGAGAGTTTGGATAACCGCATGTTGTTAAATATGATACGCAGAAGGCGAGAGTCAAACCCAAACTTGAGCATAATGGCCTCTAGGTACGACCAGTTAACACGATCGAAGGCTTTGGCCCTATCTAACTTGATCATTACTTGGCCGTGGCGGACTTTTTTATCTATTAAATGCACCATCTCATTAGCCATGTTGACATGTTCACTTATATCATGTCCTTTCAAAAATCCAATTTGCTCTGAAGAGATGATGTGAGGGAGTAACACGCTCAGCCGAGTTGCTAATATGCGCGTGGTTACCTTGCTAATGAAATTGGAGAGACAAATAGGCCGAAAATCCGCATACGTAACTGGGCGAGTTTTTTTAGGATCAATGTGATAAGGGATGATAACATGACTCGTGGTGGAGGCACTCCAAGAAAGAACTCTTGGACAGCTAGAGTGACATCAAGATGTATTATGTCCCAACATGTGCGGAAGAAGTGGCCGCTGTAACCGTCCGGACCTGCTGCACTGGTTGAACTTAAATTCCACACTGCCTCCTCAATTTCGTTCGTAATGGGCATTTGCAACAACATGCAATTATTCTCAGAAGTCACAATTGAGGGGATGTGGTGTATAAAATCAGGAACCCCCAAAACTTCTTCATGTGCAAATAGTTGCTGATAATATGAGACTGCCTCAGCTCCAAGTGAGGCGTTGTCCTGTAAGAGAACGCCTGCAGAATTCCGTAGACTGGTAATCTGCTGCCGCCTATGCTTGTCCTTGACAATGGCATGGAAGTATGCTGTGTTGGCCTCTCCTTCAGAGACCCACCTTATTCTAGATTTCTGTGCCCAATAAGATGTTTGTGCATGAGTGGCCTGCAGCAGTTTGCCCTGCGCCAATGAGAGGGATGTACGATTTTCGGGTGAGGGATCCAAATCAAATTGGGCTTTAAACCTTCGGTAATTTGCCTCAGCTTCCGCAACATTGCTGAAAATCTTGCCATAGACATTCTTATTCCATGTGCGAAGATCTTTTTTCAATCTATTAAGCTTCATGTATAGGCCACGCATGCCACCGATCATAGGGTATTGAATCCATTGCTGTTGAACATATGATATAAAATCTGGATGACTTGCCCACGCATTGATGTAACGAAAAGGAATATAAACCCTTTCTGCTGTAGTACTACATTTAAGTAACATAGGGGAGTGATCAGATGTGGCTCGAGATAGATGTTGTACCGAGATATTGGTGAACATTGTAGTAAAAGCTACAGTGGACAAGTGTCTGTCAAGCCTGCGCCGTACTCTACCTTGCCCAGTTCCACGCGACCAAGTAAACAGTGATCCAACAAAGGGTAGATCTTGTAGTCCACAGGAAGCTACACAGTGATTGAAGTCCTCTAAGTGTCGAAGGGGTGGGGAAGAGCGACCCTCATGCTCATCTAGTGATAGATATGTGTTAAAATCCCCACTTAAAATCCATGGTAATGTATTATTTTGTGAAAATTGGGTTAATGTCTCCCATAGTGCTCGCCTTTCAGCAATTGTGTGTTTACCATAGACGGCTGACCAGGTAAAGGACTGTTGCGTAGGTATGTGGACAAATGATAAATGCGATGTTTGGACTCCATGCTGCAAATCTAAAAAACTCAAAAGTGAAGCAGCCCAGAATATCCAGATATTACCTTGACATGTTTCCAAAGCATTGGAGAAACCTAATTTCAACCGGTATGAAGTGAGCTTTGAAGAGCGTTGTTTTGGTTCAATGAGAATAAGAAGATCAACTTTCGTCTGATGGATCAATGTAATGAGACGCTGTAATGAGGTTCGTATCCCTCGTATATTCCACGTGAGCGCATTCATGGTAACGTGGATGAAGAGTAATGTCCCATACGAGAAGCACTTCTGGTTGTAACTGTAGTAGGCGGCCTGGGTGGCAACTCGTGTTTACGACGACGACGCCGTCTTGGTGCAACTGGTATAAATCCGTCATGTGACATATCTGTGGTACTTTGGTGTGAAGTGTCAACGCAAGAAGAACGTTGTCTTCTTGCAGATAAACGGCTTTTTATCGCATCTAACGACTCCTGCATTTGTTGTAGAAATTGTGACCGTGAGGCCATGTCTGTGTGCACGGTCTGGGCCATTTGATCAGCATCTGAATCCGATACTTGATAAACGTCTGGTTCATCCGATGCATCATGTGATGAATTATTTGGCTCCTCAAACAATCTGTGCATAGTAAACCCTTCATCAAAAGGATCTTGCTCCGGTGATATATCTTCCACTACATTGCGCGATGCAGGATGTGAGGATGTCTTTGGGGGCTCTGGCAATTCAACAGCAGTTTGTAGTGGTGAGGATCGATGTTGAGATTCATTGTTGGGGGCCAAAACCTGATGCTGCGACGGCTGCAAATCTGGCTCTGTGATTTTACGTCCAAGGTGGAAACTTTCGGCCCTTTCTTTGGTGTCCAACGTGTTTTAGGTTTTTTGGGTTTTGGCGGCGGCGGGAGGTCGGGATCACTTTGGCCGCATTTTGACGTTGCATGTCCTAATCTACGGCAGTCCGTACAAAAAGAAGGAATATCTTCATATATTATCTCTTGTTGAATAATCTTGTGTTTCCCTTCCAAGAAATTTTTTTTGGGCAAATCCTTGGAAATATCGGCTTCTACGCATATCCTTGCCACCGAGGGACGAAGACCGTCAGCAGTAGCAACATCGAGTTTGATAGGATGGCCGACTATACGTGCTATTTCAAAAAGTGCTGCCTTTTGCTGGTAATGGATCGGCAAGCCTGGCAGTGCAATCCAGATCGGAACAATCGGAGCATCCGCGGACGGATCAAAATCAATGGTCCACTTAGTAACGCGCATGGTGCAGCCCGCAATAGTCCATGATCTCCGGTAGAAGCAACGGATATAGTCAGGTTCATGGAGAAATGTCATCAATATATGAGATTGATCTAAAAGTGTAATCTTGACATCAGATTTGAATCCAATACGCTCAAAGACATCACGTATGATCTTCAATGGAGGCCGTCCAAACCAAAAGGTGCCGACAAGAGTAAACCGGAAAGGAGCGGCGAGAGAATCAATTTCATCATCTGTGAAAGAGAGCAGTGGATGACCTTTGTGTTTGGATATGGCTTTAGGGGTGATGGTTGCAGTGGAGGTAGCGGCCACTACAGCCGCAAAGGAGCGATCGCCGGCGATACCTGGAGAAGACGACGCCATTCTTTTTCTAAAACCGTATATATATATATATATATATATATATATATATATATATATATATATATATATATATATATACCTAAAGACAATGAAATATATATATATATATACATGTATAAAACCGTATATATGTAAATATCTATAAATATATATCTAAAAACAGTAATATAAATATATATATATACATAGATGTAAAATCGTGTCTATATATATATATATATATCCATATATATATAGATCTATACTTCTAAACATACATATATATCAAAAACCGTATATATATATATACACTTTTATACAAAACCATGTGTTCATCGGCCTTGCGTATGCGGTAATCACTAAGTCTTCCGAATGGATTGGCGCACTTTCTCCTTGCGCATGGATTACACTTTGCGAGGGCGTGCGGATTCTCATTGTAAATGGCGAGAGCCACACTATCAAGGTCTTCCACATGGATTGGCGTATCTATGCTGTTGCTGCCTGTACTCTTGTCAGTGCAGGCAGCTTTGGTGAGATCAACATCTTCTTGCTATATTTTGTTAGTATGTATTTGCTGTGCATGAGTGATGTATTCTCTGGTATTACTGCTGCATGGGTATTTTTGCGTCTTCAACATTTGCTGGTCGCTACTCTCCTGAGTTTTCATATGGCTTGGCTTATCTTTCGATCCACTGCCTGCGCCTTGGTGGACCCTAATAGAATACATTGGCGTCTTATCCTTATGCTGTCTCAGATTGTCTTCCACATAGATTGGCGTTTCAAGAATCTCCCTGCCTGTCTCCTATGGGATTCAGGCAGGTTTGGTATGTATTGTTATCTTTTCACCTGCATTCTATACTGTTTCTTCCTGATTCATAACTGCCTCTTTATGCTTGCTCTCTCATGTCTTGGACTATATATATTGGTGGCGAGATATTTCTATTATACACTGGCAGACTCAGCGGCCTATACTCCGCAACGTCCATCCATAACTTGGCTGTTCTCTATTACTGGCATAACTACGCTTTGGCTTTTTTCTGAGGTACTCCCGGATGAGACAAGCTCAAGCAACAATTTCCGCTGCTTCAACGGGCACACTCGAACCACACCTCTGGCTACAGAATACGCACATTTGTACTCAGACTCAGATTTTATACATCTCAATGATGGTCGTATAAATATGTACGCTTCTTCCTTCGCTAGGGTTTTATCCACAAGGGTGGTTTTTCCTGGCAAGGTTTTAATGCGGCATATCGTATACGACTGGAGATATGTTCTTATTAGTTCGTTATTTCATTTATTCGCATACTCTGATTTTTTGTAATATGTTTTTCCTCCACCACAAGTGAGGCTTTTCATTAATAAAATCACCGCTTTTATAAAAAATATATATATATATGTATCTACATATATATTTTATAAAATACACGGAGTGTGTGTATATGTGCGTGTTTATATATATATATATATAATGTATATATATGTAGTGTGCGTGTGTAGTGTATATATGTATATATATCTATTACTAAAACATTGATCTAAACTTTCTTGAAAACAAATCTTGAACATACTACATGATGATCGAACTTTGATATGAACATAAATACTTAGTATTTGTAAAACCATGTAGGATCTAGGAAGAATACTTGCCTTGATTTACTTTCTTACTCTTAGATGGTGATTCCTTCACTTGGATTTGAAGAACATACTTCTCCTCCTTCTCCTTGGTGTATACGGTTATGATGCCCAAAAAGGAGAGTTAGTGTACAACTTATGAAACTAATTATATGGAAGAATCAAACTTAAACTTCATAAAATTCTTACCTTACTTGCTTTTGATTCTACATGCTACAACCTTCTTGAATCTTCCTTAGTTGATGGAGTGTTTATGGTACTTGATTTGAGTGAGGTTGTTGTGAAGAAAGGAGAAGAAAATCTTCTCCTTATGGAGAGTGAAGTTTTCGGCCTAGAGGGGAAGGAGAGGGTGTTGGAGTGTTCTTGAGTTTTTCCTTGGAGATGGTATGAAATTGGTTGGTTGAAGATGCAATTATGTGAGGGGTTAAAGAAGAAATAATATCCTACTTTCTAAGGGGGTGGCCGGCCAAGCATGGAAGGGAATAGGGTGGGATACAAACTTTTGGCAAGTATGGGTTGAAGGGATGGGTTAAGGTAAGATTCTTGAGCATGCTATTATTTTAATCTAAGTGCAAGACAAGTTGTCTTCACTTTTCTTTTTCTTTTTCCTTTTCTTTTACTTTGTATGTATATAATTTTTTTCTTTTATTTAATGTAGTATAAAATTGTTGTGTCATGTATTTCTTTTTGATTTAATTTATCCTAATAGTTGAAGTTGTTACCAACTAATTTATTTAAATACCTTGTATGTCCTATACAGTCATTGTCTAGTCCCAACCAGTATCGTTATGTCCGTTAACTTACCTTAAGGTTATTTTTATGTGTATTTCTAACCCCGATATTTAATGTCGATGTCTTTATAAATCCTAAATAGAATCTTAAATTCCACTCAAATTTCATCAACATCGCATTTACGTTCTATTTTCATCATTTCCACTAGCCCGGAATCTCGGGTCGTAACAAGTAACGCTGCGATTTCTTCTGGTTGTGAACTTGTCTTCACAATTGTTAGGAATCTCCTTGCACGAACCAACTCGGGGCTTCCACTTCAATAAGTTTAAAACCGTCAAAAAAATGATGGAATGAAATTGGAATGGAGGGAATAATATTTTTCAGTGAATGATTGACTAAGAAGAATGCGGCTATGACAGCTCCTAGAAGAATGTGGTTACTATTTAGTTATGAATTTGAATATATATTCGAAGACGTACCATAATCTCGACGAATTTCTTAAGAATTCCCTTTCATATGAAACCCTAGTTGTAACTTCTCAAATATCAGATTGAAAAAGTCAAATATCAAGTGGCACTTGTCTAAATTTAATTGAAAAACAGATAAAACAAGGATGAAGAACAACTCCTTTGGTGGGAGTTTCCAATCAAAGTACATGCGCAAATCTTAACATGAAAACACATCGAAACCAAAAACCAAGAGAAAAAGTAGGCTGATATCTGGCCAAACTCACTGATTGAATCGATTCGATTTTTTTTTTTGCCTTGAGAGATGGTAATGTAAGTGTGAGTGGCAAAACATTGGTCACCCGAGTAGTATTTGTCACCAGGTGTACTGCATGTGGACCCAATCCACATTTGTGTTGACCATACCAAAATATCTAGTTTCAGACAAAACGAAGGATGTCTCACAGTTAGTACAGACATGAACTATTTGTGCAAAAACTTTAACGTTAGTATTGCAGTATTGAGTATCCGTACAACTTATCGTTGTATACCTCCCACACGCTTCTCCATTATTCCATATCGCCTCACTTGCTACCACACTAATGCTCAGTGACGTTTTACACTTTGGATCTGCAACAACTTCAACATTTGGACAAAAAATAAGACATTAAACGTGTTGGACGTAAATCATGGAACTAAATCTTAAAAATAAACCATAAGAAAAATGGATGTGAAGCAAATTATTGTTGGAGAAATTGAATTGGGTGAATGAGAAATTAATTCTCAAAGTGGATGGAAAACGCGGTTGCACGGTTACGTTTAAACAAAACGCGGTTAAGTTTGATAAGGCGTTCGGTTATGGTTTAAATCGAACGGTTGTTTAAATCTGATTCAAACGGTATCCTTCGATATAAGATAAGATCAATCTGGTTTGATCTAACGGTGGCAGGGAAGGCAGCTTTAATCTAACGGCCGAGATTTAAACTGTCCTAACCACCCCAACCAAATGTGGTTTTCATCTGACGCTCCAGGTTTAAACCTGCGGATTAATCTTCGATCTAAAGGCTGAGATTAAACCTTCCTAATCTAGATAGGAGGTTTTCATCTAACGGTCTAAATCAAACTACGGTTTTGATCCAACGGTCACGGTACCTTGTTCTCCAACCGACTCCCCTATATAAAGAGGGCTAAAGGTGCATTCATTCACACACCTTACTCTAGCATTTCATAGCATTCTGCATTCATAGCATTCGAAGCTTGCATCACGTCCGGGAGAAGTCTGGACATTCGAAGGTTCGAAGTAGTTCAAGTTCAGCAGTGCCGCTCAACTGAACAGGTACCCGTTGTATCCTGGGAGACGATTGCTCACACCGGTTGGGCACAGTATACCGGAGCAATACGTCTTAAGGACAGAGTCCTCGACTCGCACCGGGTTTGATTATTTTTGTATTGTTCATATGCACACATTGAACTACTGCGTCTTGATACAGGATTGATTGTCTCCAACAATCTTAAGACGTATTCTTATTCAATTACTTCTGTACCGTTTTTTTTAATTTCCCGCAAAGGCAGTGTTCATACTGATTTGCAGTCTACTTCTACTCCTTTCTTAAATCTTATTCTATTCTATACGTTTTGATCAACTGAACAGAAATCTGATGGAGAACGCTAGCTCTGGCTCTGTTCATGGCGTAGACATTCAGAGCTCTGCTCCAATGGCACCAACTGCTGGGGTGCCAAGACATGCTCCTCCTGCACAGGGTCCTGCAGTGGCCCAAGTGGAGAAACCAGAGAAGTTCAGTGGAAGCTTCTTCAAATGTTGGCAGCAGAAGATCCTGTTCTTCTTGACTGCTGTGGGGTTGGCGAACTTCCTGACTGAGGACCCGCCTATGGTGGATCTGCTGGAGGACCAAACCCAGAATATGCAAAACCAACATTTTGTTGAAACTTGGAATTTCAATAATTATGTTTGTTTGAGCCATATTCTGAGTTTTTTGGACAACTCCTTGTATGGTTTATACTGCACGTATAAAACCGCAAAGTCTTTGTGGCAGGTTTTGGAAAAGAAATACCGTACGAAAGATGCCGGCACTAAGAAATTTATTGTCGGCAAATTCCTGGATTTCAAAATGTCTGATTCTCGCACTGTTGTTTCTCAAGTTGAGGAACTTCAGACGTTGGTTGCCAAGATGGAAGAGGAGGGCATGTTGCTCAGTGAATCTTTCGTCGTGGCTGCAGTGATTGAGAAGCTACCTCTTTCGTGGAGGGAATTCAGAAGCTATCTCAAACACAAGAGAAAGGAGATGACATTGGAAGATCTAATTGTCCGTCTTCGTATTGAGGAGGACAATCGTCGTGCCGAAAGGAAGCCGTCCACATCGTCTAGTCAAGCCAAGGCTCATCTTGCTGAGGCGAAGAACAAAAAGAAAAATAACACTTTGTGCGTGAACATCAAGGGCAAGGAAATTGCAAAGAAGTTCACAGGTAAGTGTTATAATTGTGGAAAACCAAGGCATGGAAGCAGTGAATGTCGAAAGCCCAAGAAGACTCAGAATCAAAATAAAGGGAAAGCAAATCTGGTCGACGCAATGGATGACTTGAACTTTTGCGTAGTGGTGACCGAGTGCAATGCAGTGGGAAACCCGCGTGAATGGTGGGTGGACACAGGTGCCACTCGACATGTTTGTGCGAACAGGGCTATGTTCAGAGAATATGTACCCATGACAAACAACGAGGAACTCTTCATGGGAAACTCCAACAGCTCAAAGATCGAAGGATCGGGCAAGGTGATCCTGAAATTGACTTCAGGAAGGGAGTTGACTCTGTAGAATGTGCTGCATGTCCCTGACATAAGGAAAAATCTGTTTCTGGCGCGCTGCTAGTCACTCATGGATTCAAGCTTGTTTTTGAGGCAAACAAATTTACACTTTCTAAGAATGGGGTGTATTTGGGAAAGGGATATCTTTCTGATAACATGTTCAAGTTAAATGTTATGACAATTGTACCCAAGAAAGTTACGCCCCTTAAGGCTAATAAAATTGTTTCCTCTTCTGCTTACATGCTTGAGTCTTCTTGTTTATGGCATTTTCGTTTGGGACATGTTAATTACAAGTCAATACAACGAATGATTAATCTTGAATTATTGCCCAAACTGGACTTTAATAATAAAGAGAAATGCCAAGTGTGTGTTGAAGCAAAATTGGCAAAAGCGCCATTTCCTTCAACAGAACGAAACACTGAATCATTGGATTTAATTCATACAGATTTGTGTGATTTAAGGTTTGTGCAAACAAGAGGAGGTAAAAAGTACTTTGTAACTTTTATCGACGATTGCACATGATACTGTTATGTATATTTGCTAAGTAGCAAAGATGAGGCCATTGATGCTTTCAAAGATTATAAAAATAAAGTTGAGAATCAACTTAGCAAACGAATTAAAGTAATTCGAAGTGATAGAGGTGGAGAGTATGACACATCGTTTAATGAATTTTGTTCTGAATATGGCATTATTCATCAAACGACTGCACCATATTCACCTCAATCGAATGGTATTGCTGAACGCAAAAACCGTACTCTAAAGGAGATGATGAATGCTATGTTGATAAGTTCGGGTTTACCTCAGAACTTGTGGGGGGAAGCAATTCTCTCCGCCAACGTCATTTAAATAGGATTCCGTCCAAGAAGACGGATAAAACCCCATATGAACTTTGGAAAGGC
The DNA here is from genome assembly GCA_036186865.1 of Eustoma russellianum. NCBI lineage: Eukaryota > Viridiplantae > Streptophyta > Magnoliopsida > Gentianales > Gentianaceae > Eustoma > Eustoma russellianum. The sequence goes on from AP025052.1 coordinate 19,095,458, forward strand.
TATAAGCCTAGTTATAAATACTTGAAAGTGTGGGGGTGTCTGGCGAAGGTTGCAGTACCTAAACCAAGACAAGTGAGAATCGGGCCTAAGACAATTGATTGCATATTTATTGGCTATGCAACGAACAGTAGTGCATATCGTTTCTTAGTGCACAAATCGGACATTCTCGAGATACATGAAAATGTTGTCATGGATTCGAGGAATGCAGTGTTCTTTGAAAATGTCTTTCCAAATAAAGACAAAGGCAATCAAGAAGCAAGCACAAGTAAGCGAGTGCGTTAGACGACTCCTCAAGAGACTGAGGAACCTCGTCAAAGCAAATGAGCCAAAATACCGACGTCTTTTGGACCAGATTTTCTAACCTACATGGTAAAAAATGAGCCGAGATCTTTCTCTGAGGTAATGACAACTCCAGAAGCTCCTTTCTAGAAAGAAACAGTGAATAGTGAGATAGATTCCATTCTTCAAAATCACACTTGGGAGCTGGTAGATCTTCCTCCAGGAAGTAAACCACTCGGATGCAAGTGGATTTTCAGGAAAAAACTGAAAGAAGATGGATCTATTGACAAATACAAGGCCAGGTTAGTAGCCAAGGGCTATAGACAGAAAGAAGGCTTTGACTTCTTTGACACCTACTCACCAGTGACTAGGATCACTTCCATAAGGATGCTAGTGGCAATTGCTGCAGTCTATGATTTAGAAATCCATCAAATGGATGTGAAGACTGCCTTTCTTAATGGTGAGTTAGAGGAAGAAATTTATATGGAACAACCCGAGGGGTTCGTCGTTCCAGGACAAGAAAGAAAAGTATATAGTCTTGTTAAGTCGTTGTACGGACTTAAACAAGCACCTAAGCAATAGCACTTAAAGTTTGATCAGGTAATGATGTCAAACGACTTCAGAATCAATGAGTGCGACAAGTGTGTGTACATCAAGAGCACACCGAATGCCTATGTAATAGTGTGTCTCTATGTAGACGACATGCTTATCATGGGCAGTACTCGTAACATCATCTTGAGTACAAAGAAGATGTTAACACGAAATTTTGATATGAAGGACATGGGGGTTGCCAGTGTTATTCTAGGAATTAAAATTTCTCGAGTAGCTGATGGTCTTGTTATGTCTCAAACTCACTATATTGAGTCTGTTCTCAGAAGGTTCAATATGTTTGAAACAAAACCGATTAAGACCCCACTTGACTTAAGTATACACTTAAGGAAAAATCGAGGCGAACCTGTAGCTCAGTTAAAATACTCTCAGGTGATCGGGAGTCTGATGCACATAACGAATTGTACAATACCAGACTTAGCTTGTTCAGTAAACAAATTGAGCAGGTTCACCAGTAATCCAAGTGAGGATCATTGGAAAGCTCTTAATAGAGTGATGAGGTATCTGAAATACACAATGAATCTTGGATTACATTACACGAGATATGCAGCGTATTAGAAGGATATTGCGATGCAAATTGGATATCGGACAGTAAGGACTCGAAGTCCACCAGTGGATACTTGTTCACTGTTGGTGGTGCTGCTGTGTCGTGAAAATCCACGAAACAAACGTGCATAGCTCGGTCTACTATGGAGGCTGAGTTCATAGCGCTGGATAAAGCTAGGGAAGAGGCTGAGTGGCTTCGGAATTTCCTAAAAGATATTCCTTGCTGGCCTAAACCAATCGCTCCTATTAGCATACACTGTGATAATCAGTCAGCTATAGGACGTGCTCAAAGCAGCATTTACAATGGTAAGTCACGACACATACGTCGGAGACATAACACCATTAAATAGTTGATCTCTAATGGCGTGATTTCCATTGATTATGTAAAATCAATGGAGAATCTTGCGGATCCGCTTACAAAAGGCTTGCCTAGAGATCAGATGTCAAGATTGACAAACGGAATGGGACTAAAGCCTATAATACAAGAATCTTTGTAACGGTAACCCAACTTTGTTGACTGGAGATCCCAGAATCTTGGTTCAATGGGACAACTAAGTTATGAAGATTCAGTAAGCACTTACTCATTTCGTCACATAAAAGTGTTGTCTGCAGAGAATGTTTAGGGTAAGCTAAGGCTTTTAATGATGTCCTATATCTTGATGCGTCAAGTGGAGTATGGCGGAATACTCTTGATAGGAATCACCTATGTAAGTGTGAAGTGGGACCGCTTCTATGAGAAAGTCTAAGAGGCAAGATTTCTCTAAAACACTTTCTGAAACCAGGTTGTTCATGGCCAAAACGAACACAACCATGAGAACCAAAAGGGTGTTAAAGGAAATATTGTGTGAGTATCGTTGTCTTGGTTCACAACAAAGGCTGGCTAGTTCAAGACATCAAGTCACTATTTAGCCGAGTAAAATCCGATGGTACATCACTATGAAAGGTTCAAAGCTAGAAGCTACCTCTTCTGATGCAATATTTTCTTGTCTGACTTCTCCTTAGAGTCTGCATATGCATTTGCATTAATTTCCATTCATGTGGGGGATTGTTGGAGAAATTGAAATGGGTGAATGAGAAATTAATTCTCAAAGTGGATGGAAAACGAGGTTGCATGGTTACGTTTAAACAAAACGCGGTTAAGTTTGATAAGGCGTTCGGTTATGGTTTAAATCGAACTGTTGTTTAAATATGATTCAAACGGTATCCTTCGATATAAGATAAGATCAATCTGGTTTGATCTAACGGTGGCAGGGAAGGCAGCTTTAATCTAACGGCCGAGATTTAAACTGTCCTAACCACCCCAACCGAATGTGGTTTCCATCTAACGCTCTAGGTTTAAACCTGCGGATTAATCTTCGATCTAAAGGCTGAGATTAAACCTTCCTAATCTAGATAGGAGGTTTTCATCTAACGGCCTAAATCAAACTATGGTTTTGATCCAACGGTCACGGTACCTTGTTCTCCAACCGACTCCCCTATATAAAGAGGGCTAAGGGTGCATTTATTCACACACCTTGCTCTAGCATTTCATAGCATTCGAGGCTTGCATCACGTCCGGGAGAAGTCAGGACATTCGAAGGTTCGAAGTAGTTCAAGTTCAGCAGTGCCGCTCAACTGAACAGGTACCCGTTGTATCCTGCGAGACGATTGCTCACACCGGTTGGGCACAGTATACCAGAGCAATACGTCTTAAAGACAGAGTCCTCGACTCGCATCGGGTTTGATTATTTTTGTATTGTTCATATGCACACATTGAACGACTGCGTCTTGGTACAGGATTGATTGTCTCCAACAATCATAAGTATGAAATAGAAAAGGAAAACCACTAAATTATACCGATGCAAAGGGCAATGTATATAGTGAATAAAAATTATTTTTCTTTTGTTTTAAAAAAAATTATTATTGTTTACTTTTAGAACAGATTGGGTACGTAACACTTTTCACAATTAAATGTTCAACGATAATATGTTGAAACGGGGGGAGAGAGTATATAACGCTTACGGCTGTTCTCATTGGCAGTGTAAGTTGCGGTTCCTTCATAAGACGCCCCATTAACGCCTATGACGAGGCTTCAAAGAAGGCCTATGACCACAACGCTTTTCTCCGCTGCATTCATTTTTTTTCCTTCACTATGGATAAGATTTAGCTTGAAGGAATCTCCTTGATAATTTTAGTGGTGGAAACATCACACACTCTTATAAGTCTCTTAGGATTAATTCGAGATACGTGTAATGCGCAGCACGTTGATAAAGTTTATACGAATTAATCATACGGTGGACATTACGTGTGATAATATCATATGTCACATATGTCGCATGATAATATTAATTATTACGTAAAACATCAACACGTTAAGTGATCATCGGGTATGTTCGTTGATGTATAGTGTGGTATAAAATGGAAACCTCGAATATGTAGAAAGTCATATGGTCAGATACCGTGATGGATGGGCTCAAAGTGCAACGGCCATAAAGTGTACGACATCTGGTCTCCGAGGGGCGACAACCCATATATGGCTAGTAGAAAATTGTTGGCACAATAATTAAATATTAAATAATATTTAATAATAATATTTATTATTATATATTAGATAATATTTGATAATGGATAAAGATAACTTGATGATAATATCAAGTATATCCTAGATATCTGGGATAAGTAAATCTCTATCCATAAAGGAACATAGGTTTGGTTTCAAATCTAAATTTAGATTATTCTTTCTTTCTCCCTCTATATAAAGGAGGAGGGGTTACACCTCCTCACACACTTGAAAATCGGCCATAGAGGGTGCCAGTGAGGGTGTGCGGACATTTGTTCTATAAAGCTCGCACTGCCTAACCTCTCCATCGGGTAAAGCAGTGAACTGTTGAAACCGGTCAAGGAATGCATCAACAGTTGGTGGGAGGTCGTGAATCCTTGGATCACGCCACATTTTTCATCAGAGCAGTTGCAGCATTCATGATCAGATTAACATCTGCAATGGAGCAAGGTATATTTTCCGTATTTTGTTATTTTATCTATTGATTCGATTAAACAGTCTTATTCAAAGATTTATTAAACTAAATCCAACAAGGTCCACTGCCGGCTGTCTTTCTGCACGAAGAAATAATATGAAACAAGGAGCACAATAGTAATGCCAACAGATAATGCCACTTTCGATTGTTTGCATGCATTTGCCTCCAGGGGTTTCAAATGGAATTGCCATTTGGCTACGATAAATACTAAAAATCTTGAAATTTCAAGTATAAAGCCGATTGCAAAAAGACATTTGAGTGCATATCCACGCCAATCGGTCATAGCCAATTATTTTATAGTATTATATGAATTTTCTGGGCACTTCTTTGACCAACTTTTATGGAGTGTTAAATCATATGGTGTTCAGACGAGTGATCAGTAGCAAATTGAGAGGTGAATTGCTGAAAACAAAGAGCCAATCAATGATTGGCAGAGCGTTAGGTGTCACATGCTGTGTTGCTGTTAAGGAGTCGTAGCGGTTGATGTGTGAACGTGTGAATTCTGGAAGGAGAAAACCATCAGTGTGAAGTAGAGTTGAGGAAGAAGAAGGAAGTCTGCGCGCGTTATATGTTTAAATGGGTGAAATGACCATTTTAGCCTTATGTAAATAGTTGTAGGCAGATGTAATTGAGAGGCAGTTTTGACATTTCAGTTGGTCTTTCTTCTTCTTCTTAAGTAGTTGAATAACCGCTATGTACAACATATTTTTTCCTTCCTTCTCAATTTGATTCGGTTGAATGGCCTTCCATTTTCTTTGATGTTTACTCATTAAACATCATAAAATTTATCATCTTCATCGTTGTGAATACAGAAAGTTTAGAAGAATAAATATACATGAATAGTGACGGCAGAGAAAATAATGCAGGTTGTGATGAGACCTGAACTCAGCTGCTAAATACGACAACGGAAGTCCACGTTAGTCAGCAACGATCAATGTCAGTCAAGCTCGGCTAACTCAGTCTAGCCCCAGAGTTCTACCTTCTTGGGCAGAGGTTGACTAGTCAGCTCCTGCTGGGCCAGCTCTGCCTGAAAAATTTGCCTGACAGACTTCCCAAGGCATAAAGCTTCACCTCAGCCAGGGTTAACTCGGCCAGCGTCAGCTCGGCTAGGGGCCACAGTCAAGGTAACCGAACACCTTTTAATCTGATTAGAACATACTCTACAGGCCTGGCCAACCTTCTCAGCTCAGTCCAATAGAGCTCTCCGCTCTTCCTGTTTCTTTGGCTGAATCGCCCATGAAGCACCTCAGCTCGGCCACGGTGTGTTTAGGCAGACCCCTGTAACTTTGCAAGCTTGGCCTCTCAGACCAACACGTGGCGCCACTTGGCCTTCATACAACCTAAGTCTGCCAACAGCGCAGCCTTTATCTCCACGTGTCACCCATACAAAGAAGAATAGCCAGCACAGCAACCATCAGCTGTTGCGTGGCGGCCATGCAGTCCAAAACTGCTACCTAGACAGCCAGATGTCGTCACCACCTTCGCTCTAGACCACGCAGCCTTCAGCTTCAACAGCTATAAATAAAGCTTCCTCCGTAGAAGTAGGGGATCTTTCGCTAAGTCCTTTTTGAGTCTCTTCAAGTCCAAGTGACATCTAAGATTCAGCCATCTCGGCTCGGCCAAAGCCATACCAAAGCTCAGCCGTGCAAACAGTCATCCTCTCAGTAAGAGAGCCTCAGATAGGTTACTTATAACCTTTGCTTACAGCATAAACTATATACCAAAATACCCACAACTGACTTGAGCGTCGGAGGATTTTTCCTAGGGTATTGACCCTAGGCCTCTAACGTTTACCTTTCCTTCTCAGGTTCCAAAGACATATCCTAACTGAGAGCTCATGGCATACCACAAGGATCACCTATGATCAACCTAGTGAAGATCCGACTTCATCATCTGGCGCTAGAAGGACGGCCTGCCCGAGTCTCCCTTTTATAAAAATTTTCCCCCAAAGGGCTTTCTGAGAAACCAACCCATCATCCATCATCTAAAAGATGGAGAAAAGTGGTAGGGGGGGGCAAAAGACCTGTGACCCCACGGAGGCACCAGGACTCCATACCTCCATCGGAACAAGGTTTCCTAGGTCCAGCAGTATCCTCAACCCCTGCTGCTAATTTCACTTATTAGGAACACCTGAGAGCCATTCCGTATGTGGCTCAGAACCCCAACGTATTCCAAGCAGTGATAAAAGAGATGAAGGGCAAAGCTCCAGCCGCTGGACCCAGTGAGGTCCATGTTACTAACTCTCTTCAGCGAAAAGAACACATGGAGTACTCTCCAATTCGCCCCCAGTATTATTATGATCCTCGGGGTGAGTTTATGGCTGAGACCAGACGCTCAGGATGGCGGCCTAGCCACCAGTATCTCACATCCGAGCCATTAGAGGCTCTGGACTATCACTTGAAACGGGCACGAAAAGCGTTGCTGCCACTCAGACATAGGCCTGCAATCGGGCCAAACGAGCCGAGTTTTGTCCAGTTTAAACTCGGCATGCCAGCCTTAACAAAGGAGCCAAACAGGCTTGGCATTTTAAACGAACGTGATTTACTGGTTTGCGCTCGGCTCATTAAGGTATCGAAGGAGCCGAGCCCGTTCCCGAACACCAAAAATTAAAAAACCGGGCATCCACAGCTAATAACCAGACTGACTAATAACCAAATCAAGGAATTTACCAAATCAGAGTAACAAAGAAAATGGATATTGACTGCCACTTCATGCATAGTAAATTAGTAATCCACACTTCTTAAACTACAAAATTGAAGTACCAGCTCCCTACCAAAAATGCTCATCCAAGAAGTGCCGACAGAGGACAAGTGCCTTGCACAACCCAAACCATAAAGTACAAGAAGGGAGCTCCAACAAGCATTGATAATTCAGAGTTGGCATCCAGCTTCACAACTTCATTTGAATCTAGTTTCTTCAACAAAGAGTGCTGATTATTGAATGTGATCACAGAATAACTCCCATTTATCAATACCACACAAAAAAAAAATGTGAACACAAAATAATAATAAAGCACACCAGCAATGAAACAAAGTGCTTACAAGTTACAATCAATCTGGTAATATAATCTCCTCCCATGCATTTTGATGATCCGTTTCCACCTAAAGAAATAAAGAACAATTACAACAAATATTAAAAAATAATAAGTGAACTTATATAATAAAGTTACAAATAATAGTATAATCTACATTCATTGCATTTCTCGATTGTCGTACCCAATCTTTCCGCACACAAGAGCATCTCCACAATCCCCACTGATAGACTGGATCGGTAATCATCTATGACGTGTCCACCATCGCTAAAGGTAGATTTAGAGGCAACAGTACTAACCAGAATGGACAGAAGATCATGAGCAACCTTTGAAAGAATACTAAAGCACCCACTGTTTAGTTTCCACCACAACAACACATCCAATTCTGGTGCAGCTTTTAATTTCTTTTCATTCAGATATATATCCACCTCTGAAACAGTACTAGGTATTTCATCATCGCTTAAGTAACCGATGTCTTCCAGTCTTTCCCAACACAGGCTAGATTTTTCCTTGCTGGATGAAGCAACATTCAAACTAATATGTGACTGTGACGACTAGTAATGTTTTTTTTATACCATTAGGAAATAAAATTGCTTTTGGTAGAATAAAATTACTGCTGGCCGTAATATCACTCATTAAACCTTAAAAACAATTGCTTTTGGTAGAATACTCAGAGTAATGTTTGTTTATACCAGAATGCCTACTTAAGGACAATGCTCAACTAAGAAGGCCCATTAATGCAACAAGATAACTAACAGTACAAAGATCTTTGGTTAGAGGGAGCAATCAGTGCCACTCGACTTTGTCCATGATTATGATGGAGTCGATCAATCACAAGCCAAAAATCCACGTTCATATGATCATAACAGATATTTGGGAGAAAAGCTTAGATTCCAATCACTCGAACTATATTACTCCAATACAAAGGACAAAGCATCCGATTTGTTGGCAATTTACTGCACTTTCCGTGAGATTAGGCAGTGAAATTTAACAAACTAAGAGGTGTCGGATCCAGGTTATAAAAAGAAATGTCGTTGAACAATGACACACCTGAAACAATAAAAAACAACTGAAAATGAGAAGAGATGGTAACCAAAAAAAATTACAAAAAAAAAAATGAGTGATGTTAATGAAATCTCCAAAAAAACAAATTATCCACCTGGAAATGAAACTTCAACCATTTTTGAAGACGAACATTGAAATTTATCATGAAATTAAAACTTGAATGTAAGATCATGAATTAAACAAACTAATGAAAGAAAAGACTGAGCATTGCATATTGGAAGTTCTAGCATTACAGAACAAATTCATTCTATTATTGTTGATCAAACAAGGAAATAAAATAACCAATTGAAGTAGAAAAACTGAAAATAAAGCAAACAATAACTGAAAACACTAAAAGCGGAACTTGCTAGTTGCTACTTCAAAGGGAAAAACTGAAAGGTAAAGTCCTTGAAACACATTTGCAGGCTGCAGCTGCGTAAAGAGGGACGAGGATGGCGAAAAGAGAAGGAAACAGTGAAGAGAAAAACATGAAATAGATAGTGAGTTTTCACCTTTCTTAGATAGTATTCATGAAAGGTAAAGTTGACAAGAAAAACAACCGAAAGAACTCATGATGTCTAAATAAGATAGTAAAATTTTACTGAAAGAAATGCTAGACTCGAGAATCCGAGATGGAGAATTGGAGAATGGAGAGGGTGGAGTTCGCCGTTCGCCGGAGATGGAGACTGCAGGAGAGGTTACCGCAGCGCTTAGGGTTGAAACTTGAAAGAAGAATAGGTGGAATGTGAATGACGAAATGGAATTGGGAAAGAAAGAGAAAGGGAGGGGGTCACGGGGGTTAAAATTTTTTAAAATATTGATTTAAAAGTACCGAGCCGAACAATTGTTCACGAACAATACTCGGGCTCGTTCATTTAATACGAGAACCACAATCATGGCTCGAAATCAGGTTTGATTAACTCTTACCAAGCCGATCTCGGGCCAAATTCGTGCCGGGCGAGCCGAGCCTAACGAGTAGCTCGGTCCAGTTACAGCCCTACTCAGACATGGCAGAGAAGAGGACAAGAAAGCCAATGCCCGACTTGTGAAAAGCGCGCTGCTCATTTGAGGCTGGGGGGCGAGGCATGGAAGAAGTGCCTCTGTTGGCCTCCAAGGCTCACACCTTATCCACCATGAGGAGGGAAGACCTAGCAAGAGATCCCAAGCCTCTAATAGAACCTATTCATAAAAGGGATCATCAATTGTATTGCCTTTTTCACCATGACATTGGGCATGATACAGAGGATTGTAGGCAGCTCACCCATGAAATTGAGCGCCTAATCGAGATAGGTTATTTGCAGCGCTATTACAATCCCAGGTCAAGGCTGCACAACAGGCTGGACTTTACTCGGCCACCTCCTGATGAGAGGTGCCGACGTGGACACCGGCATAGATCGCTAGAAGATGAAGACCCAGATATGGAGGGCAGATGTTGTGGGTCCTGAAGGAATAAGGCTGACCTGAAGGCCAAGCACCACAGTTTAAGGGACCGTACTCCAACTCCCCCATATGTATCAAAATCTTTCTGTACATACATGTAAATTATTCAAAGGAAATGCTTCTTTGATATTCGTTCCAAATTTTCTATTGCAAATGAGTTCTCTAGATATAAATCAGGATCGTTCCAAATGAATGGGCCATGGAGTTCCCCAATCACCTTATTTAAATTTCTAGCCCAGCTCAGCTCAGCAGGATGTTCTACTCTGCACTTGGACTGTGTTGGAGGCTAAATTATTGATCCTTTATCTTATGTTTCATGAGGAGATTCATCTAGAACACGAGAAGTTCTATGCCTACCTAACGTCCATTTTACGGTTTGTAACAGAATTGGGTCCCGACAAGATTTGCGCTTAGCCGATCTCTGTCTTATGACTCATGAAGGGACTCGGGACACAAGCTCTCCCGTCTGTGACTTCTCTTATATAACTCATAAGATCAAAGATATGATACATTTTGCACCCAATATAGTAAAGGTACACCTCGGTCAGGGGTTCTCCTTAGCGCGTATATCTGCCTTACGGCAGACCTCGGTCTTAAGGCTTGTCACGAGTCTACCTTGAGCCTTTTGTCCTCTGCTTTATGAATTTAAGGGGAGGGGACCTCAGCTCAGTCAAAGACACCCTCTCATGTTGGGGTTCAAGTAATTGCTCTCTGCTTTATGGTTTTAAGGGAGCCCCAGATGAGACATGTTTCGCACCTCCGGCACCGCGGCCTAAGTGGTCACCTTTGTTCTCTGCCTACTGGTTTTAAGGGAACACCGAACGTGACAGGTTTCATGGCTCGGCAATGATCTAAGTTGTCTATGTCCTCTGCCTTATAGTTTTAAGGGGATTGTGGACGCGACATGTTTCGCGCTCCTAAACGGATGGCCCAAGTGGTCACCTCAGCTCAAGGACTTATATGGTCAGCTCGACCAAATGACTAAATAGTCCCTATCGCATGGCTCTAAGGAGTTTCAACTCGGCCAGGCAGATCCTGGTCTTTAGCTCGGCCCTGTATGGTCTGCTCAGCTTAGACAGCGACCTACATCAGTAAAGGGCTAAACAGCGAGCTCAGCACAGCCGAGTAGGCAATCCCGATGCCATGAGAGAAATCATCTCGGCTGACCAGAACTCCCAGCTCTGCCTGACAACTTGACAGGCTTATCTTTGATTCATAAGATAGCTTGGCCTAGCATGATACCAGGCTTATTCTACTTAGTTTTTATTAAAACTATTTGCAGTATGAAAAGTCTGCCAAGTGCAAAGCCGACCTCGAATCTCGGCAATAACAAGTATAGAAACTTGATCCCAAGTGTTAGCAAAAAAACTCTGAATGGAGGAATAGAACAGAAGGTCCTCTGAAAATGGAGACGCTCCACAGAAGCTAAAGTGTAGGAGTAGCGAAGAGCAGAAAACACTTGGAAGATAAAGTACACAAGAATCGAAGAACTGAAATTTTCATTAGAAATCATCAAAATAGTACAAGGGTTTCTCCTAAACTATTCAGAGTTCCCTGAGGTCGGCCCCCTCCTTAAATCGTTCTAGTTGAGTATTGAACTCCTTATCAGCATCAGGGTTGCAGAGCTCTGCAATCCGGAGGTGCTGCCTATCTAAGGCAGGAAAGACCTCTGAGCAGATGTTGACGGCATGGGTCTGGCTGGCCATCATCACTGAGCTTTGCATAACCAAAAGGTTGTCCACGAGATACTCTAACTATTTAAACTCAGGAACAGCTTCCTTTTCGAATATTCTTGGCCTGCTGCTCAAACTACTGAGTTAGCTCAGCAATAGCCTCTCCTCGAATAATCTCAGTTTGTTGTTCAAACTGATGAGTCAGCTCAGCCTTGCTTCTTCTTCCACTCTACAGCTCTTGTTGACAGAATTCTAGTTGTGAACGAGTATGTCCAGACGCCAGCTCCATATCTACGACCACACCCTGCAGCTCGTCCACCTTGGAGTTGGCAGTGGCCAGCTGAGTGTCAGACTCCTCTTTCCCTTCTCGCAGATTGGAGTTTTGGGAAGTCAGAGTTGACACCTCAGACTAAGGCGCCCCCACCTTTGCCTCGAGTTCTTCCATCTTGGTTTGCAGGGGCTTCACCTCCTCCATTAGCTTCTCGTTGACCTTTTGAAGAGCAGTGTTTTTCTCACACACGCTGACGGTAATCTTTTGCATCTCTTCAGTTCGACTAAAGAAATTGTACTCCTGAGCTCGGAACTGCAACATTTATACAAGTCACTAAAAACATGAATCAAATATCAGACATGAAAGAGTAAGAAAACCCACCATGACCATGTTGCTCTGGAATGTGTTAAACATCTCAGTCCAATTCATACGATCATATGTTTCCCAATCACGTGGCAGGATTGACATCTCCAATACCTTCCTCGCCACGTCCCTGCCCGTCTCATGGGTATAGTAGGTCATAAACCTGCGGCATCCCCTGGACGTCCCAAAAGAAGACTCTGTTTGAGGGGATTTGACTTTGTTCCTCTACTTGGTGGGCTCCTCGGCGTTCCCCCATTCTACAGGGGTTGTTTCAGATTCAGTTGCAGTTGGTGGCACCTCGGCCTCTGCAGCATAGGAAGGAGGAGTCACACTAGGAGCATCCGTTTTCCTTTCTACATTCAGAGGCTGAGGGTTAGCCTGAGCTAGACCAACTGGAGTCTCAACTGCAACAAAAATATAAAATTAGATAGTTATCAGCAGGAAAGACATGGATCAAATTCAGCCAACATTATAAATAAAAAAAGTGCCTAGATCAATCTCTATGGACTGGTCAGGTAGGCCAGCCATGACAGGAATAACCTTCATAGGTGCAACCTCCGCAGGAACCCCCTGCCCGCCAGTAGGGGGAGTTCTGACTGGAGCATGGTCTGAGGAAGACTGGTTTTTCTGTCCTAGCTCTCTTTTTTGAGGCCATGGCCGTTATCCATGCCATTGCATGAGACACCGTTGCTCCTGCAATTTCACCATCAAAACAATCAACCCACATGGAAAGTGGCAGAGGAAAGAATAAGAAAGTCAAAGTACCTACCCTCGACAACTTTTAAGTTCTCCTGGCTGAGGTCCTGGAAGCGAGGACCATATGCCAAGTGGTCCAGGTCAGCAGCTTCCAAGACTGACCCATCCATTTTTCACCAGTCAACCGCTACCGGCAAGCTCAAAAGTCTAAAGGCCTCATCGCAGGACACGCTGTTCGGCCTCAGGTTGTTCGCTCTACCGGTCTTCCAGAGCTCAGTCTCAAGCAGTCCTACCTTCTTAACAAAGAAAAAGCGACCTTTTCGATTCTCAGTATAAGTGGGGATGTTTATAGCATGGTTATACTCCTTGTTGGGATATCTCCTACTAAAGTAAAACCAACTCTCTATAGATTTACGGATAAACACCTCCCTAAAAGCCCTAAGATCAAATTTGGACCTAGCAGCCCTGAGGTAAAAGAAAAAACAAACAACTACTTTCACACCATTAGGCATGATCTGGTGCAGTCTAAGGTGAAAAAAAATTCAAAAATCTGATAAAGAGGATCTGAGACAGGAAGACGAAAACCAGATTTGAAATACTCTTCATAAACTGCTTCGTACCCTAGTGGCGGATCGAAAGCAGATTGGTTGGGAAGAGGAAGAATGGGAATGAACAACTCCTTATCAATTCTATAAAGATCACACAAGCGAGAAAGTTCAGTGTCCTTCAATTTGCACACTGAACTTTGCACCGCCGCTGACGGTGCCCCCCTGAAAGTTGAAACAGGAGGCACATCGGTTACCGGAGCTACCACAGAGGATGCACAGTAAATCGTAACCTCCGTAAATGACGATTGTCGTCATTGGAGCTCGTCTTTTCAGAGGGAGGTGAGGCACCACCTCCATTTCCCCTGAAACCACAGAATGAGAGGTCATTTCCGAGATATTTTGAGAATCAGAAGAAGAAGAAGAAAAAATCACCATAATAGAAATAAAAGCTTACAGGAGGATGTGAGAAAGAATAAGTATCATTGGAATAGAGGATCAGAGTACCGCCGGAGTAAAAGAGGAGGAAATTCAAGGAAGCGGATGATGGCAATTGAAAGTGAGACCCGCAATTGAAAAGACGAAGTCTTTAAAGGTAGGATTCGAAGCGACATAAGGCTTCAAATTCCCCTCATCGAGAATTTTAACTGCCGAAAAGAAATAATTGCCGTTTTGTAGTCCGTGCTAGCATTAAATACTCTGCACTACCCAACAAGAAAAGAACACATCATCGCAGAGCAGAACATATTAGCCTGTGTCAGCTCCGCCAAACTAATCTGGAGACAAAGTGATAAGACCTAAACTCAGCTGCTGAATACGACAAAGGAAGTCCACGTTAGTCAGCAACAGTCAACGTAAGTCAAGCTCGGCTAACTCTGCCCAGCTCTAGGGTTCAACCTTCTTCGGCAGAGGTTGACTGGTCAGCTCTTGTTGGGCCAGCTCTGCCGGAAGAATTTGTCAGACAGACTTCCCAAGGCATAAAGCTCCATCTCAGCTAGGGTTAGCTCAGCCAGCATCATCTCAGCAAGGGGCCGAAGTAAGGGTAACCCGGACACCTTTTGATCTGATCAAAACATACTCTACAGGCCTGTTCAACCTGCTCAGCTCGGTCCAATAGAGCTCTCCGCTCTTCCTGTTTCTTTGGCTGAATCACCCATGAAGCACCTCAGCTCGGCCACGGTGTGCTTAGGCAGACCCCTCCAACTTAGCAAGCTTGGCCTCTTAGACCAACACGAAGCGTCACTTGGCCTTCATGCAACCTAACACTGCCAACAGCACAGCCCTTTATCTCCACGTGTCACCCATACAAAGAAGAATAGCCAGCACAACAACCATCAACTGCTGCGTGGCAGCCATGCAAGCTAGAAATGCTACCTAGACAATCAGGTGTCATCACCACCTTCGCTCTAGGCCATGCAGCCTTGAGCTTTAATCGCTATAAATAAAGCTTACTCCGTAGAAGCAGGGGATCTTTTGCCAAGTCCTTTTCGAGTCTTTTCAAGGCCAATTGACATATAAGATTTAGCCATCTCGGCTCGGCCAATGCCACGCCAAAGCTCAACCATACAAACAACCACCCTCTAAGTAAGAGAGCCTCAAACAGATTACTTATAACATTTGCTTTCAGCATAAACTATGTACCAAAATGCCTACAACTGACTTGATCGTCGAAGGGTTTTCCCCAGGGCATTGACCCTGGGCCTCTAACGTTATCTTTCCTTCTCATGTTCTAAAGACGGACCCTAACAGAGAGCTAACGGCATATCACAAGGATCACTTCTGGTCCATCTGGTGAAGATCTGACTTTATCAAGTTGGAGGGACGTATACCAGAAATTGTCGCCAATATCTGCAAGTAACGCTCCAATTTCTTCTGGTTGTGAACTTGTCCTCACAATTGTTAGGCATCTCCTTGCACGAACCAAATCGGGGCTTAAAGTGGATTCATAATTTTAAAACCGTTTAAGGAAATAATGGAAAATAAAATTGGAATGGAGGGAGTAATATTTTTCAGCGGATAATTGTCGGAGAAGAATACGGCTGTGACATCTCCTAGAAGAATGTGGTTACTATTTAGTTGTGAATTTGAAAATGTATTCAAAGACGTACTCTAATCTCAATGAATTTCTTCAGAACTCACTTTCCTATGAAACCCAGTAATAACTTGTTGAGAATATTGTCTATATTAGCCGTTCTGAGAAAAATATATGGATTATATGAGGGAACAAGTATTAGAGCAACTAATAAAGTTTCTACTTTGTGGCCTTAAAGTCACAGGTTCGAGCCACGAAAACATTCTCTTACACAAAGTGTAAGGTAAGCATGCGTACATCAGATCGCTTCGCAATTTGGCCCCTCTCCAGACCCTGCACAAACGCATGAACCTAGTGCATCGGTAACGCCTTTCATATAAGTTATATGAGGATGAGTTACCACCACCTATTGTCTTAAGGTTTTGAATAGATATGAATCTTACCTCATGTAAGCCCAAGTTTCAACATGGTTACAGAGCCAGTTTAAAATATAGACTCACACCTTTTCTGACCCATAATTGACCATTTATTGTCTCCTCTCATCTAAATCTAGATGTTAATGTCTGGTTTGTGATTGAGGACATGTTCTCAGTTGCGTGTGTATGTCAAGACACATTGTCATGTGAGATCGGGTGTTGAAAATATTGTTCCACATTGGCCACTTTGAGAAACATATATAAGTTATATGAGTATGAGGTATTACCCCCCACTGCTTTAACATTTTAAGTGGATATGTGCCTCAGTAAGTCCAAGTTTTAACATAACTCAAGAATTAGATTGAAAAAGCCAACAAACAGAGAAAAATGGAGAATGTATTCAAAGCATCAACTGGCACTTGCCTATATTTAATTGAAAAATAACATAAAAGAAGGATGAAGAACATGTCCTTTGGTGGGAGTTCCCAATCAAAGTACGTGCACAAATCTTAACATGAAATCCATGAACACAACATCGAAACCAAAAACAAAGTGAAAAAGTAGGGTGATATCTGGTGAAACTGACTGAATGAGTCGATTGGGAAGTTGTGTTTTTACCTTGAGAGATGGTAATGTAGGTGTGAGTGGCAAAGCATTGGTCACCGGAGTGGCATTTGTCACCCAATCCACATTTGTGTTGACCATGGTAAAATATTTAGTTTCAGACAATACAAAGGATGTCTCACAGTCAGTGCAGAAGTTAACTATTTGTGCAAAAACTTCAATGTTAGTATTGCAGTATTGGGTATCCGTGCAACTTATCGCTGTAAACCTACCACACGCTTCTCCATTATTCCATATCGCCTCACTTGCTACCACACTAAAGCTCAGTGGCAACTTACAGTCTAGATCTATAACAACTTCAACATTTGGTCAAAAAAATATGGCATTAAACGTGTTGGACGTAGATCATGGAACTAAATCTAAAAAATAAACCATAAGAAAAATGGATGTGAAGTAAATTATGAGTATGAAATGGGAAAGGAAAACCACGAAATTATACAGATGCAAAGGCAGTGAATATAAATTATTCTCCTTCCGTTTCAAAAATATTGTTACAGTTGAATTTTAGAACAAATAGGATACGTAACACTTTTCATAGTTAATTGTTCAATGACAATATTCTGGAATGGGAAGAGAGAGTATGTAACGCTTACTGCCGTCCTCATTGTTACGATCTGCAATTCCGGGTCAATGGAGAAAAGCAATAAGGAAATGGAAAATAGAACGTGAGTGCAATGTCGATAAAATTTCGGTAGAATTTAAAATTTTGAATCAGGGTTTAATAGGACATCGGTATAAATAAGTGGTTAGAAACGCTCGGAAAAATTACCGAATGATAAGGTAAACGATATACTGGTATACAATGAAACTAGATAATGAACATTGTCGAGCATATGATCGGGTCTAGATAAATATAATCATAACAACTTAAGTAATATACTAAATTAAATGAACTAGAAAATCCATGACACAATAATTTTCACTACTCCAAAATAAAAGAAAAAGAATATTGTTGAGATATAGAATGTTTTGATGATGTGAAGATGTTTTAAATGAGTTAAATTTACACTTGAGATTTGATGTAAAATGAGAAAAACACACTATGTTAAAAAGGGTTAAGGTTGGAACTTTATTGTCCAACATCGATATCTCAAAGCAGGGGACATCGATCGAAGTGATTTCAGTCTCTGAAGGTGAGACTTCGATCGATCGATGTGACAGAAGTTTAGACTCGACAACTCTCTGTCAGACATCGAACCCTCAAATTTAGGAACATCGATCAATCGATGTCACTTTAGTCTCTCCAAGGGATACTTCGATCGATCAATTTAGGCAGCTTCAAACCAGAAACTTTCTACAAGACATCGATCTCTCAGTCCAGTGGACATCGATCCATCAATGTTACATCAGTCTCTCCAGAGGAGAATTCGATCGATAGATGTCAAGCAGGTTCAAAACTAGAAACTCTCTGGAGGACATCGATATCTAAAGCCAGACACTTCGATCGGTTGATGTCCCCTCAAATTCAAATTTTTATGACCATTGGAACAAAATCCAAAGGAGATTCATGGTGTTTTCTCTTTCCAATCTTGCTCAAATTTCTTGTGGACTTTTCTCTAACATAATACATGCTTCCTTCACTATTATATCCATGTCTAAGATTCTCTAGGGTGGCTATTGAGGATCAAATCACTCCATAGGGTGGGTAAAAATTAATTGGACATTGTCTTGACATTTGATGGAGTTGAAGACATGGTGTAGTCTCCAAAAACATGGTGAACACCTCCTATAAATGGATGAAGCTCAGATGAGACAAAAACACACTTTCACCATAATCAAGCTTCATTTGTCATTGTTGTACATTTCTCTCATATGTGTAAAAGTGCTTAAGCTTGTTAAGCTTTTCTTTGTTCTTCATTGTTGTATATTGAGAGATAGTGAGTCTAACACAAGAGGAACCATAAATATTTGATCTCTTGATTGTGTTTAGAGTAGTGAGAAAGTGTGATCCCTATTACTTCTTTTAATCCACTATGAGAAAGTCCTTGAGAGAACTTTGTCAAAGTTGTGAGGTAGCAATAAGTTGTTCTTGTTTAGAGCTATAGTTGTTGTAGTTGCACAAATGTATTTTGTGCAACAAGTTGTTGTGGTTGCTTAGACTAAGTTGTTAGTGTAAGTATTGTGTGGTTGTTCTTATTAGCTTTAATAAGAAGATTAGTTCTTGAAAATCCACTTTGGCAACAAAGTGGTAGTGGAGTATAATCATTTACGATTCGAACCACTCTATATCTGGTGTATTCATTCATGTTCTCTTATCGTCCATTCTTGCTTTGATTTTGATTTTCATTTGAGTTGAGCCAAAAAAGAAAAATTCCACATAATTTTCCAACTCTCTATTCACCTCCCCCCCTCTAGAGTGTGTTACGGACCTCAAAATTAGTATCAGAGCCTAATCTTGATTGCTTGGCCAATATTTGCAAGTAGTAAGGTTAAAGATCATGGCAATGACAACTTCTTCATCCTACACCTCAACTTCTAAGCCAACTGCACTATTTTCAGGATCAAGCACTAAAGCACCTACGTTTGATGCCCAAAATTTTTCTTTGTGGAAATTTCGAATGATCAATCATTTGAAAGGCCGTGGATTTGATATATAGAGAGCGGTTGTCAAAGGAATCGAAGTTCCTATGATTACCAATTCAAAAGAAGAATCAATGTTCAAAGATGGAGATGACTACACCTACGAAGAGAAGATAAACTTCACCATCAATGGAAAAGCATTCGATATACTTTCAAGTGCTCTTACCACCACCAAGCTCAGAAGACTTCAAGGTCTTGAAACAGCCCATGAAGCATGGAAAAGGCTGGAAATGATACACGAAGGGACTGAGCCAGTAAGAATGGCCAAAAGATTAATGCTCATGAAGGAATATGAAACATTCAGGATGAAGAGTGGTGAAAAGATTGAGGAGACAATTGACTGATTCACTCGAATAGTGAATCAACTTTCTATGGTGGACAAGAAAATCTCTAATGGAGACCTTGTCTCAAAACTTCTCAACTCTTTGCCAAGAGAATCGACACCTAAAGTCACCGCCATCACCGAATCAAAGAATCTCAAGACTCTTACCCTTGATGAGCTATCCGGTAATCTTCTTACTCATGAAATTCTTATTGATGAACAAAATAGGATGAACCCTATCAAGCCCACACAAACATCACACAAAGAATTGGTGGTAGAGCCTGATGAATCGGATGAGAAAGTTGCTCTTCTTGAGGAAAAATTTAGAAGAATGACCACAAGAAAAAATGCTCAAGAAAGGAGGTTTTTCAAGAGACCACCAATGGATAAAGCAAGTGAAAATTGCTACAGGTGTGGTCGAAACAAGAGCTTGCATGATAAGAATATTTTGATGAATCAAGATCATGACATCATACTCACTATATATAAAACCGTAGCTCTTGAAAATATGGAAATTAGGAAAGAATGTAAGAAATTAAGAATAGGCTTACAAAAACTAACCGATGGTAAAAATAATCTCAAATTACTAATAAATCAAAGGATTGGAAATGATAAATCCGGTTTAGGATTTAATCCATCACATTATTCCATTAAGCCCAAGTCATTAAAGAAAAATCCAAATAAGAGAAAAACACAACATGACTCATCATCTTATAAACTAAGGCATGTACCCACTTTTTTTTTGTTGTAACAAAGTAGGACATGTGAAAAATGCATGTAGAGATAGATTTGATAGTATGTGTGTTTGGAAGCCTAAGGGTCGACAGCTAACCCTAAAGGACTCAACCATCAAAGGGTATCAATGCATAAATCTATTGGTTTTGTAGGCTCTCAAGATAAATGGAGTAGCCAAAGAAGAAAGAACCAAATGGCTTACGGACAGCGGATGTTCAACACTTATGACCGGAGACAAAACCTCATTCACCAAGCTCAAGCTCCAAGATGGTGGAACGGTGTATTTTGGCAATGGGAGAGCCAAAATCTTTGGACATGGAGAAATTGGTAACTCTTATTTCACTATTAATAATGTATTATATGTAGAAGGGCTTAAATATAATTTGATAAGTGTTAGCCAACTATGTTATGCTGATTTTCAAGTTGAATTTGTGAGAAGAAAATGCATTATGAAAACAATGATAAAATTGTTTTTGAGGCTATAAGGAAAAATGATGTTTACAAATTTAGCACACATGATTTGATATCACAAAAGGTTTCTTGCCTAATTGCCAACAATGATTTGACTCAACTATGACATAGACGACTTGGACATATTAGTTTCAAAAATCTCAAAGATATTTGCAAAAATGAAAAGGTCCAAGGTCTTCCAAAATTAAATTTCAAAAACATGGGTTATGTGACACTTCTCAAAAGGCAAAGTTTGTTAAAGCAACCTTCAAGCCCAAAAGTGAAATCTCCACCACTAAACCTCTACAATTGCTTCATATGGATTTGTATGGGGATATTGGTACGGCAAGTCTAGGTGGAAAACATTACACTTTTGTAGTGTTAGATGATTTTTCTAGGTACACTTGGGGTCATGTTTTAGCCAAAAAGAATGATGCATGCCAAGAGTTTATAAAACATTGTAGGAGATTAGAAAAAATCAAAAAGAAGACACAATTAAGGAAATTAGAAATGATTGAGGTGGTGAATGTGATGGTGAGTTTCAAGAATTTTGTGCATCCAAAGGGTATGGACACAATTTCTCGGCTTCAAGAACTCCTCAACAAAATGGCGTTACGGAAAAGAAAAATAGAACACCTCAAGAAATGAGTAGAGCCATGCTAAATGAATTTGAGTTACCCAAGTATTTTTGGGCTAAAGCGGTAAATACCGCTTGTCATGTAATAAATAGAGTTTAATTGAGACCATCTCTGAAAAAGACTCCTTATAAGTTTTGGAAAGGTAGAGTACCTAATATTGGTTATTTCAAGGTATTTGGTTATAAGTGTTTTATACTTAACACCAAAGATAACTTGGATAAACTTGATTTCAAAGAGGATGAAGGAATCTTTATGGGATATGCTCAAAATAGCAAATATAACAAAAGAAGTATGAATGTTGAAGAGTCAATTCATGTCAAACTTAGTGAACTCCTTGAGGCTGAACCGTGCATAAATAATGATGATGATGAAGAAATAATTGAAGTAAGTCATATAGAAAAATTTGAGAATCTAAAAGGGAATATTGTCATTGACTTTAGGATTGATCCAATTGAAAATGAACCTAAGGTTGAAGATAAAGAAGTGAGAGGAGACATTTCAAATTTACCGGATTCATATAAATATAAGAAAAACCATCCAAGAGAGTTGATATTAGGAAAAACAAGTAAAGGCATATTGACTAGAAGAAAATTTAATGAAAATGCTTTCATTTCACAAGTTTAGCCTAAAAATATAAAAGATATATAAGTGATGAAGATTGGACATTAGCCATGCAAGAAGAACTAAATCAATTTGAAAGAAGGGATGTTTGAGAATTAGTTGCTAAACCTAGTGATCACCCTATAATTGGCACTAAATGGGTATTTAGAAACAAAATGGATGATAAAGGAAACATTACTATAAACAGAGCTAGGTCAGAAGCTCAAGGATATAGACAAGAAGAGGGTATAGACTATAATGAGACTTTTCTCCCCATCGCTAGATTAGAAGCTATTAGATGCTATTAGCATACGCATGCTATAAGGATTTCAAACTATATCAAATGGATGTGAAATCCACATTCTTGAACAGAATAATTCAAGAAGAAGTGTATGTAGCTCAAACATCGGGATTTGAAAATCATGATTATCCAAATCATGTGTTTAAACTCAAAAAGGCCCTTTATGGACTTAAACAAGCTCCTAGGGCATGGTATGAAAGATTAAGTAACTTCCTACTTGAAAATGAGTTTTCAAATGAAAAAGTCGACACTACTCTTTTTATTAAAGAACAAGGAAATCATCAATTGCTTGGTCAAATTTATGTGGATAATATTATATTTGGTGCCGCTAATAATTCTCTTTGTGGGAATTTTGCTAAATTGATGGAAGGAGAATTTGAGATGAGCATGATGGGTGAACTTAATTACTTCCTTAGACTTCAAATCAAGCAAACTCAATATGGAGTATATATATCTCAAGTGTAAGCACATCGATGAGCACAAGTAGAAAGCTTTACAAAGTTGAAAAAAGAAAGCTGATTGAGGTAAACAAATGTAGGGGCATGATTGAGAGTCTACTTCATTTAACCGCTAGTAGACCGGATATTTTGCGTGCTGTGTGTTTATGTGCTAGATTTCAAAGTATGCCTCAGGAATCGCATCTAGTTGCTATTAAACGTATTTTTAGGTATTTCAAAGGAACTTTGAACTTCGAGTTATTTTATCCCAAAAATGGATGTTTTGATTTAAAAGGGTACAGTGACCCTGACTATGCTAGAAACCTAGTCGATAAAAAAAGCACCTCCGGGACATGCCAATTCCTTGGAGATTGATGGTGTGTTCACTTTCAACAGCGGAATCTGAACATGTGTCGGCTGCTTCATGTTGTGCCCAACTACTTTGGATGATAAACACCTTGAATGATTACAATGCCAAGTTTGACAAAGTTCCTATCCTATATGACAACACATCAGTCGTAAGTAAAGCACAAAACATGATACACCATAGTAGGACCAAACATATTGAAGTGAGACATCACTTTATAAGGGATTGTATTAAAAAAAGAATTTGTATGTGTTGAATTTGTTCTAACGAATGGCCAACTAGCTGAATATTCACCAAATCACTTTCTGCCGAGACATTCGCATCCATTAGAACAAGATTAGGGATGATAAACATTGTTTAGAGGGTCAAAATTAATAAAAAGACAGAAGTCAGCATACATCGATCGATCTATGTAGCTGTTTCAGAGATTGATGTAAAATCAGATATCGATTGATCGAAGTTGAAGACATCGATCGTTGAAGTCCCTGACATCGATCGATCAATGTCATCAGATGCGCGAAGTATAAAAGCTGTGAAAATCAGGAAATCTTACTTTCTCTTCTGCAAACGCGAACCCTAACTTCAGTCGATCCTCTCTGCAAAATCCAACTCTCAAACTACAAATTTCTTGCACCAAATTTCATCTTTATTCAATTCAATCACTCCTTTCATACATTTCATCACCGTCATCATCATTCCTTGCAAATTTCATACCACAACCTTCAAATGGCACCAAAGAGCAAACAAACTTCAAAAAGGCCAAGAACCTATTGTGAAGTGGAAAATGCACCTCCAACATCTCATCCCCAAGTCTCAACTGGGTTCAAGAACACGTGGTCTAAGGAAGAAAACTGACACCTCTCAAGAAAGCATGTTGAGAGAGGTTAGGGCAAGACTTCAAATCAATAATTTTCCTTGGCTCAAGTCCGGTGAGTATGAGCATGCCTTATAAGAACCATTAGGTCCAGGTAAGTTCTCATATATATCACTGAGAGCTCATACATTATTTGATCAATGGGAGGAGAAAAACAGGTCCACTATTCCATCGAAAATGCTCAAAATTCAAGACATTTTGAGCAATGAGGAATTGAAACCGATCATCAATTGGTTTGATGATAAAAATGGAGACCTATTTGGGAGGTTTCTGAAATGGTTTATATGTCTACCCATTACACTCGGTTATCTTATGCTAATTTATGGGTAGAATACCTTAATGAGATGCCATTTTCATTGAATTCGGTTATAAATGATCAACTTGTAGCATTTGATACAAAAACAATAAATGAGCTTCTTGGTGTCTCGGATGAAGGTTTAGATGATTTTGATCTGTGGAAATGGGACAACTATAATTATAAGGTGACCGAAGATGAGGTAAAAACCTTCCTTGGCTTCCATCCCACCCGAAACACTAATAATATGCCTTTGGTATATCGTGTGTTGCTTGCCATTGTCACTTTTTGTATCAATGGTACGTCGGCCAAAACTCCCAAGTAATTTAAATTTTTACGTTGCCTATCGTATAGCCATGAGGGAAAAACTAAATTTTGGAGAGATATTCTTTGTGAATGTGATGGAGGCGGTCACTAAGAAATCAAAAGCCCTCCCATATAGCAATCTAAATGTGGAAAATGAGCCACAAAAACAATTTTATAGTTGGAGAATGATGTTTATACCAAGTGAATTTAGTAGAGAGCAGTGTAGGCCTTGCAACACAACAAATGTCGTAAGCTGATTTCAGTGAAAACTCACTTGATTCCGTCAATTTCCATGTCAGGTGTGGTCCCGAACCTTCCGTCTGAGCAATGCAGTGAACATGGATTCTACAAATCAGCTTCCATATCGGCGAATCCTGAAGGCGTGGGATGTAATCTCCTCTGCTGCCATATTTTGCATGCATTTATTTACTCCATAGGGTGTCGTGTTGATGATATGACCACCATATGTGACAGTGATATGCCATTTGTAAGCTAGTAAGATCTCGAAGTCCTAGTCCACCTTCTTCAAATGGCAAAGATATTTTAGACCAAGCAACCCAATGATGACGATTACCCCAATAGAAAGAGGCCATTTTCCTTTCAATGACCATGATGACTGACTTTGGCAAAACTCCAGCCGTAAAAATATGTAGTGGAAGAGCTGAGATCACTGAGCGCAGTAGTACCAAGCGGCCAGCGTCAGATAAAAGACGCGAATGCCATCCTTGTATGCGGTCATCAATATGCTGCAGGAGAGATGTACAATATCTTACGCGATTTATTCCCTTGTGTAAGTATGATCCAAGATACCGAAATGGCAATGCGGTGCTGCGCATGCCCCATATTGTTCGAAAAGCACGACATTGCTGAGGCAGAGTACTGAAAGAGGGTATGAAAATGCTTTTGTGAAAATTAATTTTTTGTCCAGATGCAGTTTCGTATGATGTTAAGAAAGCATGAAAACGGCGTAGATTGCGCTGTGTACCCCGAAGGAAAATAAGAAGGTCATCTGCATATGCTAAATGGGTGATGGTAAATGGGATACGTCCCAGTCGAAAAGGTTGCAGCCTACCAGAGTCAATGAAAGATTTGATGCCCCTGCTAAAACCCTTCAAAGATAGAATGAATAGCAGCGGAGAAAGTGGATCACCCTGTTTAACTCCTCTATATGGTCTGAAGGAAGCCGAGGGATGGCCATTAATCAATACTGACAGTGTGGTTGCTCTCAAGTGGTTTAGGATTATCCGAATAAAGAAATTGGAGAAACCAAATTGATGCAATAACAATTCCATATACTCCCAGCTAATGCGGTCAAATGCTTTCATCATGTCCAATTTTAAGCACAACTGGGATCCCCCTTTGTCAAGCATATGTACCATCTCACGTGCTATAAGAACTTGTGAAGAGATATCATGGCCAGGCAAGAAACCTATCTGTTCTGGAGATATCAACTTATGAAGCAAAGAGCCCAATCGTGTAGCTATAATCCTCGTACAAACTTTACTCAGAAAGTTCGTAAGGCATATAGGGCGGAAATCACTGAAAAGTATGAGGAGATTGAGTCTTTGGTATCAAAGTAATCAAAGCACTAGCCATGACTGAGGGTTGTGGCACCCCTAGAAAAAACTCATGCACTGCTTTAACCACGTCAGAATTAATAACTGGCCAACAAGTTCGGTAAAAATTACCATGAAATCCATTAGG
The DNA here is from genome assembly GCA_036186865.1 of Eustoma russellianum. NCBI lineage: Eukaryota > Viridiplantae > Streptophyta > Magnoliopsida > Gentianales > Gentianaceae > Eustoma > Eustoma russellianum. Next base: position 19,121,650 of record AP025052.1, read on the forward strand.
CCCTGCTGCACTCTGCGGGTCTAAATGCCATACTGCTTCCTTAACCTCTGTTGCCGTCGGTAATTGCGTGAGCATAATGTTGTCCTCTTCGGTTATCAGACATAGTATATGCGATAATATGTCTGAATGATTATATGTAGGCTCCCTTGCAAATAAGGTTGTGTAAAAAGAGACTGCTTCAGTCATAATATCTTCTGGGGTCGTATGCAGGGCTCCAGACGAGGAACAAATTTGTTTAATACGAAGAGTAGTGCGCCGTCCTTTGACAATAGAATGGAAATATCGGGTATTTGCATCACCCTCATTGATCCATTTGACCCTCGCCTTTTGTTTCCAAAAATGTAGCTCATAAGTAGATGTCTGCAAGTACTCGGCTTTGGCATGGTGGTATGCCTATCTAGTTGCGTCTGTGGGGTCGGCCTCCCAGATTGCCTCAGCATGATTAAGACATGATTCCGCATGCATAAGATTTTGGAAAATATTACCAAAGATGTCTTTATTCCAACGTTGGATGTCTTTTTTCAGAGAAAATAATTTCGAATAAAAACCATACATACCTCCTGTAGTCGGATATGACAACCATGCATTCTGCATGTAAGTATAAAAATCAGGATGAATTAGCCAGAAGTCCAAGAAACGGAACGTGCGACTATTATTGTGGTGCTTATTCCATTCAGATCTGCCATTTGAAGATTACATAGGACAATATTTGGTGGAACGTCCTACGCAATGTCCTTTTTGCAGAGAGCACTCAGCCACAGTGGACCATATATTCATTTACTGCCCCCGCATTCGCTACTTATGGACTTTTTTTGCTGCTGAATTGCATGCCGTGCCTCCGGCATTTCTATCTTTGCGACAATATTTATTAGCATGGTGGTACCGGTCAAATTTTTCATCACTACCTGGGGTTTTAAAGATAGTCATTCCATCAATTGTATTTTCAAACATTTAACGTCAGTATGCGCAATTAGTATATGGGGACACTACAACATTTTCGACTGCGAGGCTTCGTAATTCCATACACTTTGATATTCACATGTGGATGCTGAAGATCCAGGGATCCAAACTTGCAGCAGGTCCAACACTATCTCTCTCCTGGCTCCCCCGGATTCGCCCTCCGCGACTCCGTGTTATTCGGTGGCAAACTCCCACCTCAGGTAGACTCAAGTTAAATGTTGATGCAGCAGTGGGCCGCCACTATGCTGCGGGTGGGGCAATTTTGCATGATCAAGATGGTCGATGCGTTTGTGCGCTTTCATTTCGATTGCCGCACAGTACACCTTTGCATGCAGAGATTCAGGCAACTCTTTTTGGACTGATGTATCTTCTCCCAATCTATCGTTTCCTCATACTTGAGTCTGATTGTGCTCAAATGCTATCATGCCTGCACAAAGCCCGGCAGGTTTCTGGAAATTACCATCTACGACAACTACATACACTGATTCATCAGTATCGCCTGGAGCTCATTCATACGTATCGTGAGACTAATATGCCGGCGCATTATCTTGCACAACACGCGATGTTACACCCTACGACGAGTGTTTTCAATAGACACAATCTTCCACCTATGGTTCGGGCAGCAGTCACGTTGGATCTCACATCGGCGAGCTTGCGCGTAGCATGACATTTTAGTCTACCCAATGGATTGTCGCTTTTTCCTATATTCTGCCCGTGCCTTATGCGTCACGGGCAGACACAGTACGCATTGCTTTCATTTGCTTCCCTGCTGCATACTTTATATTCTTATCACCTTTAACGCTGTCTTTGTTCCCGGGATACATTGCCGTAACTGCGCTTGTTACGCTCATTTGGAGCGGCGACGCCTCAATCACATACCTAAAGTCTTCCACAAGGATTGGCTACGTCAAGTTTTACCTGCCTGTACTTCAATAAGTACAGGCAGAGCTGGTACGCTTCTGTCTATTACATTATGCTGGTTCCAGTTTATCTTAATTTGCACACTGACGCTGCAATTTGCTTTCTTGATACGTGCACGTCCGACAACAATATCATTGCGGTCTTTACACATGGATGCGAGGCCTTTTTCTTCAATTCAGGGCTACTCTCCTCATACTCTACATCAACCGTTATTGGCTTGCACACTCATTTTCCAAGTCTTCCACAGGGATTGGCATGTATCGAGTACCACTGCCGGCACATTGGGTTGTGCCGGCAGTACAGGTTTGATCTGCGTCCATCTAAACTCTCATGTATCATTCTGTCTTGGACTTATGTTTTACTCATACCTATCTTTTTATTGTGCGTGGACGAGAGCATGGATCGGCAGTCTACTCTACACTTTTTACCGCTGGCGGAGAATTCTCTTGCTAGTTCCTTTCCACAGCTGCGCTGTTGTTTATTGGAAAGCAAGGATGGACACTGGCTTAATACTCTATTTCTTCGAAGTTGATGGCCACATTGCTTGGATGTGTGGAGACAATTATGAGCGCCTGTGCATATGGCAGTTCATTTTCTTACATTTGATTCATACTCGGATTACCTTCTGTTATTCATTACACTATAGCGCATATTAACACTCCACCTGTATAAATATGTATGCTTTTTCCTTCGCCAAGGTTTTATCCACAAGGGTGGTTTTACTTGGCAAGATTTTAATGCGGCATATCATATATAGTCTGGATGTTGATAATCATTTACTGCTATATTATCTTTTTTCATTTCGATGTAATATGGTTTTCCTCCACCATAAGTGAGGGTTATCATAATAAAAACTTTGTTTTTCCAAAAAAAATATATATATTTCGGCCACATGGCCATTTTGGTAGGTTGATATATTACACACAGTATATATGTATATATTTTGACATGGGATAAGTCACTTTATACTTAACTATGGATATAAAAGGCTATAAAAATAAAGTATGATAGTAAACATGGTTACTTTGTGTATATTATATAAAATAAGAAGGTAAATAGAAAGGTGTACTAAATTAGGGTTTTTGGCCCTTTATCTTAAATATACGTTGGATATTTCAAGAATATGTGGATAGATGAATTGGTACTAAAATAGGGTTGTTGGGCCGAATGTATAGAGAAGGAAAGGAAGATGGAAAATTTCATGGTTTAAGGACATAGTAAGTGCATATGTAGTGAACTTGAAGGATATGATGAGGTGGAGATTAATTGAGTATTTATATATGTTTAATGGATTAGAAATAACGGCATATCCATACACTTGTCGCATTGCATAAAGTGTTTTAAAGGTTCACCCTTGCATATGGAATCATATCGTATAGTCGGATATCTTATGACATTGTTATCGTATAGGTTTGATTATTTGGAGGCCGTCTAATACCAAGGCCGATGTGGTTGGCATTAGGGGCATATCGTATCATTACCGATGATTGGAGGCCACATGATATCGGAACCAAAGGGGGTTGATGTCATGGCCATATCAGTTTGTGTGTATCTCTTGTCAACGAACAATGGATCTTCGGCATATCATTTTATTGTTAGTATATGTACATTATGATGTAACACCATGGCGATTCATCGGGATTCATATTTTGTACATGGGACTATGTTGGGATACTCCGTCATTATATGACATTATTCGCATCCAAGGTAAAGTTCTATGGCCATCATATGACATGACATCAGTTTTGATTTGTCGTTATCGTTATGGAATTTTTATGACATCGATTATAATCTATCATTATTGTTACGGAAGTGTTATGACATTGCTTTTGGATTATCGTTCATCGTTACCGAATTTTTATGGCTTTGTTTTTAAAAGACATCGCATCATAGTATTATCGCATTTACATGACTCGTATAAGGACTTGAGGTATATAGATGATGAGACTAAGTATGATGACATCGTAGATTTGGATTGAGAATCTAAGTATTGGTATATTGATAGAGATGTTCTCTAGAGAGATGACTGTATCGTGTATTACCTTGATAGAAAAGTACGTGTTACATATTAATTCTTTACAGTTATATTATGCACTTTATCTTAAACTGCAGAAGCAATTCGTAATGTTCTTGAATCTGCTGTATTACTTTCTCATCCCGTCTCCCCATGTATGATCCACATGACGTATCTAGTAGCACTACTTGCTGGACGATTATGTTTTATCGCTTTTACTTTCCTTTAATCACTTACAGAGTGCATGTATCACTTACAGGTTACAGAGACTGATTCCAGATAGATACCAATATGGACAGATTATTTCTCAGGATGTTAGCCATTTGATCATGATGTATTAAGAGGATTTCAGGGTTTAGTATAGCATGATTTGTACGAATTGTAATGTAAAGTAATGCATGTTGATCGTATTCTGGTTATGTTATGTTGCTTCTGCTTATCGATTTATTATTCATGTCGACATGCACATTTATAGTATCGACACATTGTACTTCTCGTAGCAGAGTACGGCGGATGCACTGGGTCGGAACCCTAGTTTCGGGCGGGATGCGACACCCATTGTCAGTGTAAGTTAGGGTTCCTCCATAAGATGCCCCATTAACGCCTATGATGAGGCTCCAAAAAAGGGCTATGACCACAACGCTTTTCTCCGCTGCATTCATTTTTTCCTTCAGTATAGATAACATTTAGTTTGACGTCGAAACATCACACACTGTAAAAATTGAATTGGCACTTCAAGTCTGCCTTCTATATTCCATTACCGCAAAATTTATAGAATTACAAATGGAAAGATAGACTCAACCTAATCTAATCTAATCAAATCAAATGTTAATCCAATCAACTAATGCAAATCAAAAACACTAATGAGATAAATATAGACATTAATGAGAGAAGAAGGTAAGGATCGTAATCAGATCGCCTAGATCGCCTGCAATCTTTAACCAATTAACTGAGCTTGACTACTGCCGTTTGGCCTCGGCAAGTCTGCTTCAGGGTCTGCTTCAGCCCTGGTAGGTCTGCACTCTAGCCTCGGCTTAACACCCCCGCTCAATTTGGCATGTGCAAAGTTGAAACACCCAACTTGGACATAAGAAAATGAAAGTCTTTAGTACCTAGAGACTTGATTAATAGGTCTACCAGTTGATGTGAAGTGGAGATATGAAGAGTCCGGATAAGGCCGTCCAGAACTGCGTCTTGGACAAAATGGCAGTCAACTTTAATGTGTTTGGTGCGCTCATGCACCACTGGATTATGCGCAAGATAGAGAGCAGATTGGATGTCCGTGTAGAGAGTCACAAGTGCTGTTCGATGAACGCCAAGGAACTGAAGGAGGCTAACTAGCCATTTGAGTTCATAAGTGGTGTATGCCAACGCACGATATTCAGCTTCTACAGAGAATTGGGAAACAGTAGGTTGCTTCTTTGTCTTCCAAGAGATTAAGGCGGTGCCAAGCTTGATAATATACGCCGTTAGAGAGCGGCGTGTGAGTGAGCAGCTGGCCCAATCCGAATCAGAGTAGGATGTAAGTCTGAGGTCATTATTTGAAGAATAGAGAAGGCCTTGCCCAGAATTACCTTTCAGATAACGAGTGACTTTCAGTGCAGCATGTCAATGATCTTTCCATGGAGTCTGCATAAATTGTGCTAGAGTGTGAATAGTATAAGAAAGTTCAGGACGAGTAACAGAGAGATAGACAAGGCGGCCAACGAGTCTGCGATAGGAAAATGTATCGGCTAAAACTGGACTGGTCGAGGTTGAAAAGTGCTGCTGTTCAAGGGGGGTGGCCAATGGTTTTGCTCGGAGCAGACCACAATCAGAGATAATGTCAAGAGCGTACTTGCGCTAAGAGATGAAGAGTCCTACGCTGCTGCGAGCAACTTCAAGACCAAGAAAATACTTCAAGGGACCAAGGTCCTTCATGTGAAAACAGTGACTAAGGTACTCCTTAAATTAGGTTGTGGCACTGCGATCATTACACACAATGATGAGATTGTCAACGTACACTAAAGAAAGAGCTGAGTGCGATCGTAGGTATAACAAAGGAGTGAATAATCAGAATGTCATTGAACAAAACCATAACCACGGAGAGCGTTAGAGAATTTGGCAAACCAGCATCGGGGAGCTTGCTTGAGGCCGTACAGAGATTTGCAAAGTCGACATACCTGAGTGGGGTCAGCAAAGGCAAAGCCAGGTGGAAGTTTCATATAAACTTCTTTGTTAAAATCTCCATGGAGGAAAGCATTGCGAACGTCCATTTGACACATCGTAAAATTGTGCGTAGTAGCAAGAGCCAAGAGCACATGAACTGTAACTATTTTGGCCATGGGTGCAAAGGTCTCATTATAATCAATACCTTCAACTTAACGATTTCCGTGAATAACAAGCCGAGCTTTGTACCTTTCAATGCTACCATCAGACTTGTGTTTGATCTTGTATATCCACTTATAACCAATCGCACTTTTGCCAGCTGGCAATGGTTCGAGTGTCCAGGTTTGATTGTCCTCAAGAGCACGGATCTCTTCCTGCATGGCCGTTTGCCAGCATAGATCTATGACAGCCTGAGCATAAGACTGTGGCTCGGCACTTAAAGTAATAGCCGCAAGGAATGTGAGATGGGCTACAGAAAATCTCTAAGTACTAAGATAATCTTGGATAGTGTAAGACGTACCTGGATGAGGGGATGGCTTGACTGAGGTGGCCGAAGGGCTATACTTAGCTGAATTGACCTCATCGTCTGCAAGCCGTGCTAGGGGTTTCTTCAAACGATGACCATGACCAAGTATCAGAGTGGATGGCTGAGGGGTCAACTCTGCTTGTTCATCAAGAATCGTCTCTGTTGGAGTTATCTGTATAGGCTGCTCTGAAGGAGCACAAATATCAGTGGAGTCGTCATTAGACAATGGAACTGAGGCCAAGGTGGGTTGTTGCTCCGCCAAAGCAGAAGGCAATTCGGCTGAAGTGAGATCAGCGAAGGCAAACTCAATTTTAACAAAAGTAGCATTGCGTGTAACAAAGCGCTCGCGGGTGTCAAGGTCATACACACGCTAGCCTTTCTGGCCAGCTGGGTAACCGATGAAGACGTATTTATGGCTTCTGCTCTGAAATTTATCACCTTTTCATTGATTATTGTGGACATTGCATAGACTTCCGAACACTCAGAGATGTGTGTAAGTGGGGGGTCGGCCAAACAGCACTTCATAGGGTGTTCGCCCTCCGAGCAGTGGTGTAGGTGTGCGGTTGATAAGATAAGAAGAGGTCAGCACGCATTCACCCCAGAAGCATATCGGAAGATGAGCTTGGAAGCGCAACGCTCGAGCAACATTTAGAATGTGATGATGCTTGCGTTTGACTTGACCATTTTGTTGCGGAGTGTAGCGGATGGTGGTCTGATGAAAGACGCCATGTTCGGCGAAGAAACACTGAAGCGAAGAGAATTTTAAGCCATTATCGCTACAGAACACCTTAATTTGATGTTCGAATTGTGTTCTGATTAGTGCAAAGAACTATCGTACAACCGATGCGACCTGGTTTTTTAGTCGATAAAAGATAGACCCAGAGCGCTCTCGATCTATCATCAACAAAGGTCACAAAATAGAACGCTCTGGACAACGTTTTCTCTCAATAAGGTCCCCACAAGTCGCAATGAACCAAGTCAAAGCACTGTTCAGCTAACGTCTTACTTAATTCAAACGGTCTTTTTATTTGCATTGCCCGAAAACAAACTTCACACGAAACATCTAAAATTTTATTGTAAGACACTACTAGACAGATGACCTAATCGATTATGACACAGCATCCGGTCTTTCTCTACTCTTGAAGAGAAGTTCAGGTCAGCAGGAGGTGTTTCTAGAACGCTGTTCAGCTCGGTAGAAGAAACCTTCAGCAAATATAGCTCATCAGCAAGCTCCGCCACTCCAATCTTCATCTGAGCAAGTCAGTCCTGTATCACACAACTATCCTTAATAAACTCAATGACATACTCACTTTTATTCAATAATTGGGATACTGATAACAAATTGCAGGTCAGGTGGGGCACAAACAACACTTTGTCAAGTACGAGATGAGGAGTAATTTATATTGTCCCTTCCTGGACGGCTTGCGTTTGAGTTCCATTGTGTAGTCGTACAGCACGCGGAAGAGTTTTCATAGAATTATGTAAAAGAGAGACATTACCAGTCATATGGTGAGAAGCTCCAGAGTCAATTATCCAAGTGGAATTTGATGACTTACCACTCAGCCTTTCAGAGAGCATTTGTCTACATGCATTGAGAGCCTGGAGGACAGAGTTCATATCCTCTTCCATTAGTCTAGCAAGGGGACCCGAGGCCGAGGCCAAGGTTGACTTACCCGTAGATGCAGCATTGACTGATGTTGCTACCTGTTTGTTCCGAGTAGAGGTCCCACCGCTTGTTGTTTGTTTGACGCGAGAGGATGTCTTCGGGCGATCTCTCCACCAGTCTGGATACCCCACCAACTGGAAACATGCTCGGACTTCGTGTTTTTTCTTACGGCAATGAGAGCGGGTCACGTCACCCTTGGCCGACCTATGATCACTTCCCTGTTTTGCAGCAACAGACACTACAAATCCAGCCGGAGTAAGAGGATCGTCCACGTTCACCATTGATCCAAGGCTTTCTTCCTGCACTACCATATGATAGACACGATTCATCGAAGGAAGATGATCTTGATTCAATATGGAGGATCACACCATTCGATACGTTGAATCCTCCAACCCCATAAGAAACTGGTTGATCTTATCCGCCTCTTTTCTCTGAACCAGAATCTTTCAAAGATTGCACGTGCACGAGACACACGAGCAACTTGGAAGATCGTCATAGTCCTTCAGCTCGTCCCAAATTTTCTTCAGTTTTCCGTAATAAGCCATCACGGAGTCTTCATTCTGTTTGCAGTTTGCGAGGGCCTTCTTCAATTGCTGGACCGTCGGTGCATTCATCACAGCAAAACACTGCTTCACATCATCCCATAGCTCCTTTGCATCTTTAGCATAGGAGAAGTAGAATGAAGGCCTGGTTCTATAGCGTTTAGTATCTAGGCCACGATCATAAAGTTGACTGACTCCCAATCATCCAAGTTAGGGGAGCCCTCTGCTGGTCGTTGGATAGTGCCATCAAGAAAGCCGAACTTTCTGCAGGCAAGGAGTGAGTCACGTATTGCATATGCCCATTCATTGTAGTTTAGTCCAGTCAATTGCACTGGAGTGATCACAAGACCCAGGTGATCCCCAGAATGGAGATCATATGGGGACACAATTTTCTTGGTTTGAGAAGTGGGAGGAAGAAATAGTTGAGATGATGATTCTGCAGCCATAGTGAGAAGATGTGCCTTATCATTCAACCAGAGGAAATCAACCTCTCTGATACCATGTAAAAATTGAATTGGCACTTCAAGTCTGCCTTCTCTTTTCCATTACCGCAAAATTTATAGAATTACAAATAGAAAGATAAACTCAATCTAATATAATCTAATCACCATTAATTCTAATCTAATCAAATCAAATGTTAATCCAATCAACTAATACAAATCAAAAACACTAATGAGATAAATATAGGCATTAATGAGAGAAGAAGATAAGGATCGTAATCAGATCGCCTAGATCGCCTGCAATCTTTATCCAATTAGCCGAGCTTGACTATTGCTGTTTGGCATCGGCAAGTCTGCTTCAGAGTCTGCTTCAGCCTCGGCAGGTCTGCACTCCAGCCTCGATGCTTCAACCTCGGTAGGTCTTCTGTAGCGCCCCGCCCGAAACCAGGGTTCCGGCTCAGTGCACCCGCCGTACTCTACTCCATAGAGTACAAAGCGTCGATACTATACATGTACATGTCGACATGAATAATGAATCGATAAGCGGAAGCAACATAACATAAACAAATCATAATCGACATGCAATGTACTACATCATAATCTGTACAAGTCATCATATACAGAATAATGAAATCTTCTGAAATACATCATAATCAAGCTTAATGTCTTCAACGAATCTCTCAGCAGGTTTCTTCGTTATCAATGATCTATCTAGCCTGTCATCAACAAGTCTGTATAGTGATGCCTGTTATCTGGAAAATGATAAATGAGGCAAGTATGAGCGATAGCCACCGACTTTTAATCGCTCAGCAAGTAGTCTTACCAGATACGACATGTGGATCATACATGGGAAGACGGGGTGACAAATCATAATAACCATAAATTTTGAATATAATAAGCACGTCTCCTTTTTTAACAAGTATCATAACATGTCTGTAAAAAAACAGGTAAATAAGGAAGATTTCAAAACATACATAACATAACAACATCTCATTCTGCTTAATCCGTAACATCATACTACATCCATACTTAACTCCTAATCTATACTTATACCATCTTTGCCTACCTTACATGTACTACATTGTCATACTTAACACTACCTTGTCCATTGTATTGCTGTCATATACTTAAAGAATTCTTAATCAAAACTCTAAGGTAACATGGTCATGACGTGATGCTTAAAACATGACTTTTCATAAACATGACTTTTCGTAATCATGACTTTTCATAAACGTGACATTTCATAACTTGACATGATTTTCATAACTTGCATAAATTGACATTTTCATAACATGAAGACATATATTTTCATCATTGGCTATAGCACTTTTCATAAGAATAATAACGCATGACATACCGAATAATTCTCCATATAGTACATGTGCGACATAACATCATGAATCATATGCACATGTGCTAACGGTGACGCATTATGACTGAGATCCCGTGTCCCAGACCCGGTGTTACACTCAGCCATAACGTAAACATGGGCCCCTGACACCTACCACTCCGGTCCCGATGTCAGGACAGCGCTTCAACATAACATAACATAATCATGATCATGAACATAACATAACATATCGTGTCTCATAGGAATCATTCGTCTCGTGTTTATTATTCCTATGCATATGAACTTTTAAAAACATGAGATGTGACAACACAACTTTGCAAATCTTGTTTTCATGCAACGTGAGACTCGGTCAAATACGGGTATCTTGTCATACTACCACTAGTAACATCACTCACTTAATTTCCTTCTACATATCACAACTTAAACAAAATAGCATTTTCACCTACAAATAAGTACCATTCGGCCATCATACTAAAACAGCCACCTTTCTCTATTATCATCACACAATAATTTGGTAGCATCTATTCCATACATGCATATCATAATTCATAACTTAAATGCCTACATCATGAAAATTTCTAAGTACTTTTCATTTCATCTAAGATTTCATAACTTACATTTATCATAACCTATCTATGTTAGCATATATAACATGTAACAGATCATGTACATACATTGTAAAAGTTAATAGTCTTATTTTTACACATACATAAATATGGCCTATTTATACTTAATACATAATTTACATACTTAACTTACTTTCATAACTTAACATATTCATCATATATACATATGTATTTGTGTAAAAATCTAATAAAATCATTTTGTCACCAAGCCTAAAGGCCGAATATATATACATGGTATATATATATATAAATCATTTTATGCTATATTATATAATATCCAAAACTTATTCATTTTCAATTTACATACTTAACTTACTTTCATAACTTAACATATTCATCACATATATACTTGTATAAAAATATAATAAAATCATTTTGTCACCAAGCCTAAAGGCCGAATATATATACATGGTATATATATAAATCATTTTATGCTATATTATATAATATCCAAAACTTATTCATTTTCAATTTACATACTTAACTTACTTTCATAACTTAACATATTCATCACATATATACTTGTATAAAAATATAATAAAATCATTTTGTCACCAAGCCTAAAGGCCGAATATATATACATGGTATATATATATATATATATATATATATATATATATAAATCATTTATGCTATATTATATAATATCCAAAACTTATTTATTTTCATATATTAACATATCATCATATATACATATATATACTTGTATAAAAATATAATGAAATCATTTTTGTCACTGAGGCCTATTGGCCGAATATATATATATATATTTGCAACAATTTATATACTCTACATATATAGATACATATAAGTCATTTTAAATACCATTATTGATATTTAATGTATATAATATACTTATATGTACATAATACATATAAAAATTATTCATAATCACAATTAGACATAAAACCGAAATTTATATATATATATAATACATGGGTGTATAATACATAATACATAATACACCAATACGTATTCATTTTCTCTTTTTAACCTATTCACAAACCGTATATACCTATATATATCAATATATTTCCATACAAAATAGTATGTTTATTTATACGCATCTACACATCTCTACCTACATATGTATACACATATATATATAGATCCGTATATATACATATGTAGATCTATACACTTTTACATATATATATATATATATATATCAACATACATATTTTATAATATGTATATATATGCGTGTTTATATATAATGTATATATATGTATATAGTGTGCGTGTATATAGTGTATATATATATATACTTATTACTCAACATAGATCTATACTTTTCTTGAAAAGAAATCTTGAACATACTACATGATGATCCAACTTTGATATGAACATAAATACTTAATAATTGAAAAACCATGTAGGATCTAGGAAGAATACTTGCCTTGATTTACTTTCTTACTCTTAGATGGTGATTCATTCACTTGGATTTGAAGAACACACCTCTCCTCCTTCTCCTTGGTGTATACGGTTTTGATGCCCAAAAAGGAAAGGTTAGTGTATAACTTATGAAACTAATTATATAGAAGAATCAAACTTAAACTTCATGAAATTCTTACCTTACTTGCTTTTGATTCTAGTCCTACACCCTTCTTGAATTCTTCTTGAAAGAATACGAGTTGTTTAACACTTGGTGTAAAAATTGTTATGTGTTTTGAGATGAAGAAGAAATCTTCTTCTTGATCTTGTAGGTATGGCCGAAAATGTAGAGTAAGGAGGTTGAATGTTTGAGTTTTCTTGATGGAGAGAGGAGAGAGCCTGTTAGATGAAGAAGATGAAGCTTCAAGTGTGCAAGATACACACTTTCAGTTGTGAGGCATAAAAAGAGTGAAGAAACAATAATTTGTGTAGTGAATATTTTATTAGAAAGTATGGTGTAGGAGAATGTGTAAAAATAAAGTAAAGAAGGCTTTTGACTAAATTGAAAAAGAAAGAGGAACCGTGTGAGTGCAAGTGAGGAGGGGAATAATGTATGAAATGATAAAGGGAAAGATTAAAGAATGGTGGTGGGGTGATGGGTAAAAGTATAATAATGAGGTGTAAAGATTGTAAGATGGTGGAGTGTTGTAAGAATATGGGTAAGAAAGAAAAAGTAATCTTGACTTTTGGAGAGTGGGGGGGCGGTCTAGTGTTTTAGGGAAGGAGGAAAAATTTGTCTTTTGTGACATATAGGATAGAGTGGGAGAAAATGTGATAAAAGTGTGTATTGGAATTATCGTATCGGGTATTTTTATTTGGTTTAAGTTATATTTAATGACTTAGGTTGTTACCGACTAATTTATTTGAATACCTTGTATGTCCGATACAGTCATTATCTACTCTCATCCAGTCTCGTTATATCCGTTAACTTATCTTAAAGTTATTTTTATGTGTGTTTCTAACCCCGATATTTAATGTCGATGTCTTTATTAATTCTAAATAAAAATTTAAAATTCCATTGCAATTTCATCAACATCGCATTTGCGTTCTATTTTCATCATTTCCACTAGCCCAGAATCTCGGGTCGTAACATTCTTCCCCCCTTATAAAAAGTTTCGTCCTTGAAACTTAGGGTTGTATAGATTTTACACATAAAGATTCAAACACTTAATTTCTAACGTCATTTCTTAATCATATATGATTCAACTTAGTATTTCCTGACTTATAAAATTTTCTCAATTGACGTTTTCCGTATATCTCCTATTGATCCGCCTAAGTATTCTATAACCTTATATCCCTACGCATTATAGTAACCTTTATACTTACTGACTTCAGTCACTAATTCTTATCTGAATAAATCTTATATCAATTCAACTTCTACTTATTCATGCCTACGGTATTGAACTTACTCCATCCTTGGCTAAGATTGTTTCTTACATCTATGATCATCTCTTAATTTCTAAGATCACTTCTTAAGTTCATGACGTTGTTTACTTATGTGCCCGCGGTAGATCTGAAGCCCTTTTTTTTAATGCATATCCTAAGGAGAATAGTCTAATTATTACGACTCTAGATTAACTTACTTAATTTTAAAGACACAGGATCATTCCGGACATTTTCGCTAAACCATTCTAAGGGAACTATTCTAAGGTTATTGCTCTCATTCTAAAATCTTCTTCTTAGACAATAAAATCTTAACTTAGGTTCTATTATCATAACCTAATACATGTCGTTGTTTATCATATGTGTCTGCAGTGGATCTAGAGCCATTGCTCTGATACCAACTGTAGCGCCCCGCCCAAAACCAGGGTTCCGGCTCAGTGCACCCGCCGTACTCTACTCCATAGAGTACAAAGCTTCGATACTATACATGTACATGACGACATGAATAATGAATCGATAAGCGGAAGCAACATAACATAAACAAATCATAATCGACATGCAATGTACTACATCATAATCTGTACAAGTCATCATATACAGAATACTGAAATCTTCTGAAATACATCATTATCAAGCTTAATGTCTTCAACGAATCTCTCAGCAGGTTTCTTCGTTATCAATGATCTATCTAGCCTGTCATCAACCAGTCTGTATAGTGATGCCTGTTATCTGGAAAATGATAAATGAGGCAAGTATGAGCGATAGCCACCGACTTTTAATCGCTCAGCAAGTAGTCTTACCAGATACGACATGTGGATCATACATGGGAAGACGGGGTGACAAATCATAATAACCATAAATTTTGAATATAATAAGCACGTCTCCTTTTTTAACAAGTATCATAACATGTCTGTAAAAAAACAGGTAAATAAGGAAGATTTCAAAACATACATAACATAACAACATCTCATTCTGCTTAATCCGTAACATCATACTACATCCATACTTAACTCCTAATCTATACTTATACCATCTTTGCCTACCTTACATGTACTATATTGTCATACTTAACACTACCTTGTCCATTGTATTGCTGTCATATACTTAAAGAATTCTTAATCAAAACTCTAAGGTAACATGGTCATGACGTGATGCTTAAAACATGACTTTTCATAAACATGACTTTTCGTAATCATGACTTTTCATAAACGTGACATTTCATAACTTGACATGATTTTCATAACTTGCATAAATTGACATTTTCATAACATGAAGACATAACATTTTCATCATTGGCTATAGCACTTTTCATAAGAATAATAACGCACGACATACCGAATGATTCTCCATATAGTACATGTGCGACATAACATCATGAATCATATGCACATGTGCTAACGGTGACGCATTATGACTGAGATCCCGTGTCCCAGACCCGGTGTTACACTCAGCCATAACGTAAACATGGGCCCCTGACACCTACCGCTCCGGTCCCGATGTCAGGACAGCGCTTCAACATAACATAACATAATCATGATCATGAACATAACATAACATATCGTGTCTCATCGGAACCATTCGTCTCGTGTTTATTATTCCTATGCATATGAACTTTTAAAAACATGAGATGTGACAACACAACTTTGCAAATCTTGTTTTCATGCAACGTGAGACTCGGTCAAATACGGGTATCTTGTCATACTACCACTAGTAACATCACTCACTTAATTTCCTTCTACATATCACAACTTAAACAAAATAGCATTTTCACCTACAAATAAGTACCATTCGGCCATCATACTAAAACAGCCACCTTTCTCTATTATCATCACACAATAATTTGGTAGCATCTATTCCATACATGCATATCATAATTCATAACTTAAATGCCTACATCATGAAAATTTCTAAGTACTTTTCATTTCATCTAAGATTTCATAACTTACATTTATCATAACCTATCTATGTTAGCATATATAACATGTAACAGATCATGTACATACATTGTAAAAGTTAATAGTCTTATTTTTACACATACATAAATATGGCCTATTTATACTTAATACATAATTTACATACTTAAATTACTTTCATAACTTAACATATTCATCATATATACATATGTATTTGTGTAAAAATATAATAAAATCATTTTGTCACCAAGCCTAAAGGCCGAATATATATACATGGTATATATATATATATAAATCATTTTATGCTATATTATATAATATCCAAAACTTATTCATTTTCAATTTACATACTTAACTTACTTTCATAACTTAACATATTCATCACATATATACTTGTATAAAAATATAATAAAATCATTTTGTCACCAAGCCTAAAGGCCGAATATATATACATGGTATATATATATAAATCATTTTATGCTATATTATATAATATCCAAAACTTATTCATTTTCAATTTACATACTTAACTTACTTTCATAACTTAACATATTCATCACATATATACTTGTATAAAAATATAATAAAATCATTTTGTCACCAAGCCTAAAGGCCGAATATATATACATGGTATATATAGAAATCATTTTATGCTATATTATATAATATCCAAAACTTATTCATTTTCATATATTAACATATTCATCATATATACATATATATACTTGTATAAAAATATAATGAAATCATTTTTGTCACTAAGGCCTATTGGCCGAATATATATATATATATTTGCAATAATTTATATACTCTACATATATAGATACATATAAGTCATTTTAAATACCATTATTCATATTTAATGTATATAATATACTTATATGTACATAATACATATAAAAATTATTCATAATCACAATTAGACATAAAACCGAAATATATATATATAATACATAGGTGTATAATACATAATACATAATACACCAATACGTATTCATTTTCTCTTTTTAACCTATTCACAAACCGTATATACCTATATATATCAATATATTTCCATACAAAATAGTATGTTTATTTATATGCATCTACACATCTATACCTACATATGTATACACATATATATATATAGATCCGTATATATACATATGTAGATCTATACACTTATACATATATATATATCAACATACATATTTTATAATATGTACTCTACGATACGTTTGAAGCATATCAATGACAGCCGTATAAATATGTACGCTTTTTCCTTCGCCAGGGTTTTATCCACAAGGGTGGTTTTACCTGGCAAGGTTTTAATGCGGCATATCATATACGACTGGAGATATGATATCATTATGTCGTTATTGCATTTTTTCACATACTCGGACTTTTGTAATAAGGTTTCCCTCCACCATAAGTGAGGCTTCTCATTAATAAAATTTGTCTTTTAATAAAAAAACATATTTTATAATATGTATATATATGCGTGTTTATATATAATGTATATATATGTATATATAGTGTGCGTGTATATAGTGTATATATATATATATGTATATATATATATACTTATTACTCAACATACATCTATACTTTTCTTGAAAAGAAATCTTGAACATACTACATGATGATCCAACTTTGATATGAACATAAATACTTAATAATTGAAAAACCATGTAGGATCTAGGAAGAATACTTGCCTTGATTTACTTTCTTACTCTTAGATGGTGATTCATTCACTTGGATTTGAAGAACACACCTCTCCTCCTTCTCCTTGGTGTATACGGTTTTGATGCCCAAAAAGGAAAGGTTAGTGTATAACTTATAAAACTAATTATATAGAAGAATCAAACTTAAACTTCATGAAATTCTTACCTTACTTGCTTTTGATTCTAGTCCTACACCCTTCTTGAATTCTTCTTGAAAGAATACGAGTTGTTTAACACTTGGTGTAAAAATTGTTATGTGTTTTGAGATGAAGAAGAAATCTTCTTCTTGATCTTGTAGGTATGGCCGAAAATGTAGAGTAAGGAGGTTGAATGCTTGAGTTTTCTTGATGGAGAGAGGAGAGAGCCTGTTAGATGAAGAAGATGAAGCTTCAAGTGTGCAAGATACACACTTTCGGTTGTGAGGCATAAAAAGAGTGAAGAAACAATAATTTGTGTGGTGAATATTTTATTAGAAAGTATGGTGTAGGAAAATGTGTAAAAATAAAGAAAAGAAGGCTTTTGACTAAATGAAAAAGGAAAGAGGAACCGTGTGAGTGCAAGTGAGGAGGGGAATAATGTATGAAATGATAAAGGGAAAGATTAAAGAATGGTGGTGGGGTGATGGGTAAAAGTATAATAATGAGGTGTAAAGATAGTGTAAGATGGTGGAGTGTTGTAAGAATAAGGGTAAGAAGGAAAAAGTAATCTTGACTTTTGGAGAGTGGGGGGGGGGGGCAGTCTAGTGTTTTAGGGAAGGAGGAAAAATTTGTCTTTTGTGCCATGTAGGATAGAGTGGGAGAAAATGTGATAAAAGTGTGTATTGAAATTATCGTATCGGGTATTTTTATTTGGTTTAAGTTATATTTAATGACTTAGGTTGTTACCGACTAATTTATTTGAATACCTTGTATGTCCGATAGAGTCATTGTCTACTCTCATTCAGTCTCGTTATATCCGTTAACTTATCTTAAAGTTATTTTTATGTGTGTTTCTAACCTCAATATTTAATGTCGATGTCTTTATTAATTCTAAATAAAAATTTAAAATTCCACTGCAATTTCATCAACATCGCATTTGCGTTCTATTTTCATCATTTCCACTAGCCCAGAATCTCGGATCGTAACATCTTCACTCCAGCAGGTCCGCACTCTAGCCTCTGCTTAACACACACTCTTATAAGGTCCACTGCCGGCTGTCTTTCTGCAAAAAGAATATTATGAAACAAGGAGCATAATAGTAATGCCAACAAATAATGCCACTTTCGATTGTTTCCATGCATTTTGCCTCCAGGGTTTCAATGGAATAGCCATTTGGCTACGATAAATACTAAGAATCTTGAAACTTCAAGTATAAAGCCGATTGCAAAAAAGACATTTGAGTGCATCTACACGCTAATCGTTTTTTGGTTCCTTCATTGTTTTGCAATAAGAATAACCTTTATCTCAATTTGCTGCATTTCAGAATGTGTGTGTGTATATATATATATATATATATATATATATATATATATATATATATATATATATATATATAACACATCGAAACTAGGAGTATTTCTTGGTCGATATATGGGAAAGACAAGGATATGGCTCTTTCTTAAAGTTTTTGCTGGCTTTATTGAGGTTTTTTTTGCACAATCGTATTCTTTCAACAGATAACATGAATAGTACACACATGCATACGCACGCACGCGTACACACATATACACACGCACGCACACACACAGATATATATACACACACATATATATATGTATGTATATATATGTGTCTGTGATGTGATAAAAAATATATATGTATGTGTGTGTATATGTGTGTGTATGTGTGTGTGTCTGTGCATACGCACTCGTGCGTGCGTGCAATGTGCTTTGTGCTTAAGAAAAAGAAAAGAGAGAATGCCAAAGGGGAGAAAAAATATCAAATAATGCATATATATATATATATATATATATATATATATATATTATTTTTGGCTTTTATTTTGCTCAGCTTTAGGCAGATTCTTAGAAAAATTAGAGTTCAGCTAAGCGACCGACTATAATGTTGGCGGACAGAATGCTCGAACTGTATGTGGCTCGGCCACGGTGGGATTCGATGGAGTGTGTTGGGCAGTTTGCTTGTGGGATGCGGTGCTGTACCGAGGTGCATGCAGTCTTTACAGAATATTGCAGTCTTTCGTATTCAACTTTTTGAACTATCGTGGTGCCATTTGAGAACACCAATTCCATTAAGGTCATCAGTTCTTTACTGAGATCAACTTCAACAATATCACGAGCATAGTTTCAAGTGCCTATTCTAGCAGTGAGCTGGTCAGCATAAAGTAGTGTGCCAAGCTGCGAACATATTCCAGATAGTATCTGATCTACCTAGAAGGCAATGGGCAGGTTAGGGAATTTCACCCATTCTGGAACATGTGCCATCTTTGTGGATCCAAGAGGAAAAAAATTGGCATTTTATTTAGGATGAGTGATCTACTGTAGACAAAGTATGGCCCCGCACAGAAAACATCCTTCATTTCCTTGCTCGACTCAAACTTAAATATATTCCACCCGAGACATGAAACTCCACCTTGTGTTTGACTTTCCATGCTTTAGATTGATTCTGTACTGCCTGTCCACCTGGAAATCTTCCAACAAAATAGCCCACCAGACAACGGTCAATTTCTTCGTCTGCGTGCAACTCTTCAATATTAATATGCACTTTACCCGGGGTGCTGACCTCAACCTTTTTAAGCTTGAGGACACTCTCTCGCTTCCTACTGTTGGCAAAGAGCGTGCTCTAAGCTCAGCCCAGAGTTGGCTGAGCTGGATGATGCGGGGTTTGTTGAGGTAGGTTCTGGGCTTTTTGAATTTTGGATTGCAGAATGCCAACTTCTCTACCAGAAGCGTTTCCCCCTCACAGGTTTGTAGGATTAGGTCTAGCTTGCAGCGGGGGGTTAGTGGAAGGGAGGAGAGAGAGTGTTGGGATCTCGCGATGGGAAGTGGTGGGTGGCTGACTGACAGGGGCTGTCACGTCAACCTGGTTTTTGCCCACTAGGTAATTCTTTGGGCGAATTTGGGGTCTTCATCCTTGGAATTCAAGGGCTGGGAACCTGTTGCATCTTCATCGGAATAAGATGAAGATGAACTCACTTCATCATTCATTTCATCTCCCGTCTTGGGTTTTGAGGTGGAGCCTTCATCATCTAAGCCCCATGGAAGGAAGATGGACTTCCACCCTCAGAGCTCGTGTCTTCTTGAATATACCCAGTGTTGGATTTTTATCATATACAACATAAGAAAATGAGTGGAAGGATGAAGAGATGAATGAATCCAAAACATAGACATATAACGAAAATGAAGATTGAGCAACAAGAATCAGAAAATACACAAAAAAGAAAGATATATGAAGAAGAAGAAATGATTTTTATTGCTGCTTATTCGACATTAATGCTACAAATATATGTACAGAAGTACATGTAGATATGAAGGAGTTTTTCCTCTTACACCCTTTTGTCCCCAACGGTTCACTGAGCCTTGTCTCTCTCTCTTGCAAAATCAATAGTCGAATATGGTAGAGGAAGCAACGGCAGCAGCAGTCGATGTTGAAGACAATCGCAGTAGCCAGCTGAAGCTAACAGTTGAGCATCGTGATCCATGTCAAATTGTATAGATGAGCGTTGGATCAATGTAGCAATCAACGATTGAGATGATTGGAAGATGTGTTTGTTTGTTGAAGGGAAGAAATGAGAAGAAGCACGTGGGGGAATCAGCAGAGGTGCAAGGAGTGGTGCACAGTTGCGAAGGGAAGAAGAAGGAGTTTGGCAACAGACATTTTAAACATGCGAATTGACAGTTTTACTCTTTTAGTTGTATTTTGGATTTGTTCTGTTGGAGGGCATTCTTGTCCTTTCACACGTTTTTAACTGCTTCTTCTTCATATATTCGATAGCCGAAGGAAGTATAGCAGTTATAATATTCAGTTGTAATTTTGGCACAAAATAAGAAATTCTCTCGAGCATTCTTCGAGTTTTCTGGCTTGATTCGTTCTCTCTCTTCTCTATTACATTTGATTCGTTTATCTTTGATTGATTGATCTGAGTATTTGATCAATTTTCACATGGTATCAGATCGTTCTTCATGAACTTTGGCACGTTTATGGCTTCCAATAATACCAATCAGCATTCTCCCTCAACTTCAAATTTTCCTGATTCAAATTATGTAATGAATGATCCTTCGGAGGATCCATACTATATACATCCTATGATAGTCCTGCGCTGGTGCTAGTGCAGCCGTTGCTTGAAGGTGGTAACTATCACAGCTGGAGCAGAGCAGCGAGACGAGCATTAGAGGCTAAGAACAAAGTAAGTTTTGTGGATGGAAGCATTCCAAAACCGGTAAAAGGTGATAGGAGATATAATTCTTGGTTAAAGGCCAATAATATGGTGGCGGCATGACTGGTGAATTCGTTGTCAGCCAGCATAGCACAGAGTGTCACTTGGATTGACGTAGCAGCAGACATATGAATGACCTGAATTTCAGGTATGGAAGTGCAGATGCATTTAGGTTATCAGACCTGCAGGAGGAGTTTTATGCAATAAGGCAAGGTAATAGTTTTGTAACTGATTACTATACTAGATTGAAAGCTATATGGGAAGAACTTTAAGTGTAGAGATGTGTACCTAGTTGTGCGTGTAGAAGATGTACCTACAACTTGGCTATTCAGTTCAATAAATTCTTAGAAAATGATTGCGTGATAAAATTTCTGAAGGGACTTAACGATGAATTTGAGACAGTTAAGTCTCAAATCTTACTAACCACTCCACTACCTGAGTTGAAATCAGCCTTTGCTATGGCTGTGAAACTTGAAAGGAAACTTGCCTATACGGATGCTTCAAGACATTTTGTTAATCATCCATCAACTGTGATGAACGTGAATTCTAACTCTAGAATAAATTCTTATGTGCCAAAATCTAATACGTCTGGTAGTATAGGATTTCAAAAATCTTTGGGATGGGGATTCAGAAGAGATGCTGGCAGGTTTGGGCCAAGTGGTGCCAAAGTCCCATATTGCACTTATTGCAATATGACTGGAACACACCGTGGATAGGTGTTACAAAAAGCATGGATATCCCCCTGGTTATAAAACAAAAGCACAGGTGAATATGATAAGTGGAGATGCTTGCAGTAATAGTGGAGTGCAACAGTTTTACGAAACAGGAAGTCAGGTGGACTATGAGGTCTATGAAGGATGTGAGGGATATGAACAAGAGAGTTCAAGCTTAGGAACTCAATTACCATAAGGACTGACGCAGGAACAATATGCCCAACTTGTTAGTCTGTTGCAGGAGAGACAGGAGAAAGGCAACAAGTCTATTCCAGAAGCAATCATGAGTGGTAACACACCTCATGCCATGATGTAAGCTCAGAAAGTCACTGCGGAAGGTAATGTGTCAGGTAATCTATATGCTCAAAACTTAAATACATGGATTCTAGATTCTGGAGCTAGTGACCACGTTTGTTCCTTTCTTGAGTTTTTTGATACCTTTCATCCAGTTGCTTTTGTCTGTGTTGGATTGCCAGATAAAACTTTTGCACCTGTGACACATATTGGAGTGGTCACAATGAGTCCACATCTGGTACTCACTAATGTTTTTTATGTGCCTACTTTTGCCTTCAATTTAATATCCCTCAGCCAGCTCACCAAACATGACCACTTTGCCATCACCTTTCGTTCTAATCTGTGTTCCATACAGGATGTACAGACCAAACAGACGATTGGTTCAGCTGTGGTGAACCAAGGTCTGTACCATCTGCAAGGTTCATACAAATCCTCTATTCTATTCAAATCTTCTTACCCATTTCCTACTTCCACTATATGTGCAGCAACATATCCTCTGAATCTTTGCTTTGACATTCAAGATTGGGGCATATGTCAACATCAAGGATGAAAGAATTTCAGAAGATGGAGTCCTTAGTAGTAATACCAAGTGATGATTGTAGTTTTGAAATCTGTCCCCTTGCAAAACAAAAAACGGCATCATTTCCCATTTCTACTTCAGTTTCTTACTCTGCCTCTTCTCTTGTACATATGGATATATGGGGACCTTACAAATACTCTACAATGTATAATCAGAAGTATTTCCTTACAGTTGTAGAAGATTACTCTAGATTCTGTTGTCTTTACTTGATAAAATCCAAATCAGAAGCAAGGAAAATAATACAAAGCTTTCATCAGTATGTTTCTGTGCAGTTTGATGCAAAGATCAAAGTTATTAGAACTGACAATGGGCAGGAGTTTAACATGCCCTTGTTTTATTCTATCAATGTCATTATACATCAAACCAGCTGTGTAAATACACCTCAGCAAAACGGACTGGTTGAAAGAAAACACCAACACCTCCTGTCAGTTACTAGAGCCCTCAGATTCCAATCCAACCTTCTTTCTTCCCACTGGGGGTTCTGTGTCCAGCACTCAGCTTATCTTATAAATATATCCCCAACACCAGTTCTTAATAACCTCACTCCATACCAACTCCTTTATAAATCTGAGCCTTGATATAACAATCTTAAAGTTTTTAGGTGCCTAGCATTTGGAAGTAATACTCAGTCACACAAGGAGAAATTTGCTCCTAGGGCCAGAAGAAGTGTGTTCTTGGGGCTGTCATACACTACTAAGGGATACATCCTACAGGACCTTGCAACGAAAGACATGTATGTGTCAAAAGATGTTGCCTTCCATGAAAATGTTTTTCCCTATGCTTCTGATGCACCAGTTCCTGTGCCTTCTATTCCTACTGTCAATCAACCTTCTCTATCTCCTCCTATATTGACAACCCCTGTCCTAGAAGATTCAGCACATCCTTATTCTTCTCCTTCCTCTTCACCCAATGACTCTTTGCAGCCTGAAGAATCTGCCAACTCAGTAACACCTTCTCCATCATCTTCCTCAGCATCTCAATCTCCAGCCTCCAGCCCATCTTTACCAACCTCCAATACTCCTACAGCTGCTGATTTACCTCCCTATGAACTTTTTATTGAATTACCCTTAACAGCTGATGCGTTACAATTTAAACCTCCAGTTGTGAATAGGCCCAAACGTAATAAGATTGTACCATCCTATTTGCAAGACTATTATTGTAATCAAGCTTTTGTTTCCCCTTATGCCTTACATCATTTTCTATTTTATGATTCCTTAGCTCCAGAGTATAAATCCTATGCTTTAAGTCTTGTTGCACATAGAGAACCTAATACTTATGCAGTAGCAGTTGGCTCTCCTGACTGGCAGGAGGCCATGAGCTGTGAGCTAAATGCTTTGAATGCTAACCAGACATGGAAACTAGTACCATTACCCCCAGGAAAGACACCCATTGGATGTAAATGGGTGTACAAAGTCAAGTTGAGGCCTGATGGGCAAGTGGAGAGATATAAAGCCAGGCTTGTAGTGAAGGGATACACCCAACAATATGGCATAGATTATCAAGAAACATTTTCCCCTGTTGCAAAGATGACAACGGTCGGGGTGGTATTGGCAATGGCTGCCCAACAGCATTGGCATATTCATCAGCTGGACATTAACAATACGTTTTTACATGGAGATCTTCATGAAGACATCTATATGACACCGTCTCCTAGATCATTCTGCCCAAACCTGGTCTAGACTTTTGCATCTTAATATGGACTTAAACAGGCAAGTAGAGAGTGGAATGCCACCTTGACTAAGTTCCTGCTTGCTAATGGCTTCCAGCAATCTAAGTCTGACTATACACTCTTCCTTAAACATGTTGGTCATTCTCTTTTGTGTTTATTGGTTTATGTTGATGATATCATTGTCACTTGTGACAATGAGGGGGTCATTGCAGATGTGAAGAAGTCATTACATGATGAGTTTAAAATCAAAGATTTGGGCAGGCTCAAGTATTTTTTGGGTATTGAAGTTGCTCAAGCTAAAGAGGGGATACACATTAATCAGAGAAAGTACACTATAGAACTTCTTGAACAGACGGGATTTTTGGATACCAAGCCAGCTAAAAGCCCCATGGAAAGTCATGTTAGCTTGGCCAAAGATGATTCACCTGTGCTTCTAGAGGCATCACAGTACAGAAAGCTGGTTGGGAAGCTCATATACCTTACTATAACTAGACCATATATATCTTTTTCTGTCTAGCAATTAAGTCAATTTTTGGATTGTCCCACAGAGAATCACTTGAAAGCAGCCCATAGGGTCTTAAGATATGTCAAAAGGACCATTGGTCAGGGACTATTGTTTCCTAGGAGTGGAGCTCTCAAGTCAAGGCCTTTGTTGATGCTGATTGGGGAGGGTGCAGTGATACTAGGAATTCCATCACAGGATATGCTGTGTTCATTGGAGATGCATTGGTTTCCTGGAAAGATAAGAAACAGACCACTGTTTCAAGGTCCTCAGCTAAGGCTGAATACAGGGTCATGGCAATGGTAACTTGCGAAGTAGTTTGGCTGCTGGCATTACTGAATGATCTAATGGTAAAGGATCAGACTCCAGTAGAGGTGTTTTGTGACTGCAAAAGTGCCATATACATAGTTGAGAATCCTATCTTCCATGAGCGTACCAAGCACATAGATTTGACTGCGACGTTGTTAGGGACAAAGTGCAGGAAGGGATACTGAAATCGATGCCTATTAGAACGGAGTTACAGCTAGTTGATATATTCACCAAGGCTCTTGACATTAGAAGGTTTGATCATTTAGCAGGAAAGCTTGGGTTGCATAATTTGTACAGCAAGCCTAGCTTGCGGGGGGTGTTGAAGACAATCGTAGTAGCCAGCTGAGGCTAACAGTTGAGCGTCGTGATCCATGTCAAATTGTATAGATGAGCGTTGGATCAATGTAGCAATCAACGATTGGGATGATTGGAAGATGTGTTTGTTTGTTGAAGGGAAGAAATGAGAAGAAGCACATGGGGGAATCAGCGGAGGTGCAAGGAGTGGTATGCAGTTGTGAAGGGAACAAGAAGGAGTTTGGCGCCAGACGTTTTAAACATGCGAATTGACAGTTTTACCCTTTTAGTTGTATTTTGGATTTGTTCTGTTGGAGGACATTCTTGTCCTTTCACACGTTTTTAACTGCTTCTTCATATATTCGATAGACGAAGGAAGCATAGCAGTTATGATATTTAGTTGTAATTTTGGCACAAAATAAGAAATTCTCTCGAGCATTCTTTGAGTTTTCTGGCTTGATTCGTTCTCTCTCTTCTCTATTACATTTGATTCGTTTATCTTTGATTGATTGATCTGAGTATTTGATCGATTTTCACAGTTGAAGTGATGGGCCCCCTCCTTTTTTCCTTTTTCTTACAAGTTCCGACGTGTATACACTTATATCTATATATTTACATTTTTGCCGTTATATACTTAAATATATATATATATATACACACGGGTACAAATATATATGAATTTGTGAGACTTCATGCGTTTCTCTCTGGCGATTCCCCGGCGGCGCTAGCCGCCGCTGACTGCTGCTGCCGGAGACCTCCGTCATTCATCACTCCGATTCCATCTCCTCTACACCTGCATTCCGCTTGCCCTTCTTTCGATCCATACGTTCCACCGCCTGCGCTGGGTTTCTTCTTCGTGCTCCTCATGACAGCGCCGCCGACTTTTGCGGCGGTTGTTACCGGCGCCGCCCACTCCAATTCCAATCGCATCCACATTGCTCCGAAAACTGTTTTTCGTCACAAAGGCCTTCCATTGGTTTCCTTTCTTGATGATGAAATTGACGCATTGGCTGAGCCCTACAGGTATTCTTTGGTTGACACTTTTTGGTATGGCAGGCCTCCTATGAAAGTTATACGTGAAGTGTTTGAAAAAATCGGTTTTCAACAAGATTTACGTATCACACTGCTTGATAAATCGCATATCCTTCTCACATTCTGTAATGAAGCGGATTATTTGCGTTGCTTTTATCGCCGATCATGGAAGATCTCTGGTTGTCATATGCGGATTACAAAGTGGACTGTCGATTTTGATCCGAGTGCTGATGTTCCTATCGTTCCTGTCTGGATCGCTTTGCCATCTTTGCCAATACATCTTCACCATCAGGCGGCTCTGTTTGAGGTAGTCAGACCGATTGGCATGCCATTGAAGTTAGATGTCGCCACCTCGGGTGGCCTGCGCCCATCAGTGGCTCGCGTTTGTGTCGAGGTTGATGTCTCACAAGAATTGCCTCAGAAGATTTACCTGCAGGCGAAAGGCCGAATGATACTACAATCCATAGTATATGAGGATCTCCCTCTTTTTTGCGCCTCTTGCCGCCGTTTAGGTCATGCAGCAGCTGCATGTCCATCCACAGTCAATGATCGGGCTCCTCCCCCGCCACCTCCTCCGCCTCCACCACCCCCTCCAAAATCGATTCGTCCGCCCCGTCAGCGATGGACCCCAATCAAAAAGGGTGCGACGGAATCAGGTGTGTTTCGCCCAGAGTATACTGAGCCTGCGATCATTAATGATTCCTCCTCCCCTACACCGCTGGACCAGCAGAATATGGCCACTGCCATGCAGCCTGAGGTTGGCGTCCCTCAGATGCCTTCATCGCTCCACCATGATGCGGCGATTCTTGCTGAAGAGGAATTTTGCGATGCTGCGGATCATCAACTGCCTGTCGACCCCACACATGTTGACACAGGTCTCTCTTCGGATACTGATTTGCCGTTAGAAGGATCAATAGAGAATGTTCTGGATGTTACGAAAGACATTGCCCGTAAAATACAATCTATACTGCCATCGCCGGAGGAAGATGTTCTGATATCCCGCTTACCGGATACTCAGTCTGCGACAGAGTTTATGCCGGTCGTCCCAAGACGGAAGCGACGTTCCCGTAAGGACCTGCCACCTCTTCCGCCTTCTACGATCTTAACTCGGAGCGCATCTCACGTTGTTCAGGGAAGTTCCTCTCTTACTCAATGAATCTCTTAGTTTGGAATATTCCGGGCATGCGTGCCTCCTTGCCTAGATTAAAACATTTAATTACTGAACATCGGTTGCATTTACTAGCTTTATTAGAGCCTAAACACACACTTTCAAGCATTTGTCGATTCATGTTGCAGCTTGGTTTTACGCACTCTTATGCTTCTAATTCACAACGAATTTGGTTTTTTTTGCGTGAGGCTGAGTTTCAATTACTTGCTATTCAGGATCAGGGTCAAGTGGTGCATTTTACGCTTCACTCCATCTCGTTGCAATGGAAGTTTATATTTTCGGTGGTTTATGCCAACACGACGCCTACTCAGCGCCGTCATCTTTGGCAAGCCTTGGGTGATTTTGCTTGTTCGTGTACTTTACCTTGGCTAGTTGGTGGTGATTTTAACACATTTCGGGCGTTAGAAGATCATCGTGGTCGGTCGGCTCCATCATAATCAGCCTTACAAGATTTTAATGACTGTATTGAACAGTGCTCTCTTATGGCTCCTCCTCACCAGGGCTCCAGATTTACTTGGGCTGATGGGAGGGGACTTGGTCGCATATGTCGCAGATTAGATTGGTTATTTGTTAATTCCTCATTTGAAGATAACTTTACGACGCTCCAGTTGTCTCATCTACCGAGAGTTGCCTCTGATCACATGCCACTATTGTTCTTATGTCGCCGCCAGGGAAGGCCTTCTCAGCGCACATTCAGATTTTTAGATCCGTGGTTGCATCACCCAGACTTTCATAATTATATGCAGCAGGCATGGTTATCTTATCCTACTACGGGTGGTATGTATGGTTTCTATAACAAGCTATGCTCATTCAAAAAAGATATCCAAAGGTGGAATATTGACATCTTTGGCAATATTTTTAATAATCTTAAGTATGCGGAGACTCAATTAAATCATGCTGAAGCAGCCTTAGATGCTCAACCTACAGAAGAACATCGTGCCGACTATCATAAGTCTAAGGCTGAATATCTGCAAGCCTCTGCTGCGGAATTGCGTTTCTGGAAGCAAAAAGCTAGAGTGAAATGGCTTCAAGAGGGTGATGCTAATACCCAATATTTTCACTCTATTGTTAAGGGGAAACAGGCACAATTACGTATTCAGCAAATACAGGATGCTGAGGGCCATCTGTTAACGGAGCCATCGGACATCATGACAGCTGCGGTTTCTTTTTACACAGATTTGTTTGCTCCAGCTGCTACACAAAATCATGCGGCAATATTATCATATATTCCACGGCTGGTCACAGAAGAGGACAATACACGATTGACCATGCTTCCTACTGCATCAGAAATTAAAGAGGCGGTATGGCACCTGGATCCTCACAGTGCTGCTGGCCCAGATGGTTTTCACGGTATGTTTTATCGCTCATGTTGGTCGGTCATACATTCTGATGTGGAAAAAGCTGTGCAAGAATTCTTCCTAGGTATTCCGCAGCCTTCAATTATGGCAAGTGCAGTTATTACTTTGATCCCTAAAACATCCTCACCACAGTCTTTCAGTGATTTCCGCCCAATCTGTTTGACGAATTTCCTCAGTAAGGTATGTACACGCATTATCGCGACGCGTTTGGGCCTACTTGTCCCTAAGTTGATCTCTCCAGAACAAACAGGTTTTCTCCCAGGGTATGATATCTCCACACAAGTTTTATTGGCCCGGGAAATGGTTCATATGTTGGATAATGGCACTTCACATTTATGCTTAAAATTGGATATGATGAAAGCTTTTGATCGCGTCAGTTGGGATTATTTGGAGCGACTATTGTTGAGCTTTGGCTTTTCAGGGTTTTTCACTAGGTTAATTCTTAATCATCTCCGAGCTACAACATTATCAGTTTTGATCAATGGCGAGCCATCTCCATCTTTTCGGCGATATAGAGGGGTGAAACAGGGTGATCCTTTGTCTCCTTTGCTTTTCATTCTGTCCTCTGAGGGATTCAGCCGTGGCTTATCGTCTTTAGTGGCAGCAGGCAATATTCAATCATTCGGCCTTGGTCGTATCCCATTTGCCATTTCACATTTGGCGTATTCCGATGATCTCCTTGTTTTCCTGCAAGGTACATAGCGTAATATCCGACGATTTAAAAGATTTCTAACAGACTATGAAACTGCTTCTGGACAAAAGGTCAATTTCCACAAGAGTAGTATGATTCCGTCGAGTTGCCTTTCTGTGCAGCGGGTTCAACACTTACAGGAGATTCTAGGGATGAGGCTTTCGGCACTACCTTTCCGTTATTTGGGATCTTATCTTCACAAGGGTATCAACCGCTCTCGTTATTGTCCGACTATGCTACAACATTTCGATGACAAATTACAAGGGTGGCATTCCAAACTCTTATCTTCTGCAGGCCGCTTAGTCTTATTACGTTCTGTGATCTCTGCGCTCCCTCTGCATGTCATGGCGGCAGGGGGGCTTCCAAAGTCAGTCATTAAGATGATCCAACGGAAAATGGCTACTTTTTATTGGGGGGAATCACCGCCATTGGGTTGCATGGTCCACTATTACATTGCCTATGGAGGAGGGTGGATTGGGGCTGCGAGATCTTAATTCCTTGCAGCAGGCATATCATTGCAGAATATGGTGGCTATACCATAAGCAAGATACGCTATGGAGCCGGTATATGCACGCAAAGTATGGACGCAGGGGTGACTTTTGGCCACGTCTGCCGGATTCGCCAGTTTGGAAGCTAATTTGTCGCATCAATCATGTTTGTGTAACGCATACAGCAGGGACGAATAATTTTCTCATTTGGCATCCCTCGCCATCAGGAGAATTTGCCCTCAAATCTGCTTACAATATATGTCGTTCTTCTAGACCCACATTGATTTCAGCAAAGTTCATTTGGTTCAAACACCATTCACCATCCATCAGACTATTCCTATGGCGTTTGTTCCATGCGGCATTACCATTTGAGGACTATATCGGTTCTTATTTGACAGCACGCCCTACGCAGTGCCCATTTTGCAAGCAACATTCTTCCTCAGTTGACCATGTATTCTTGTATTGTTTGACAATACAGTCCATGTGGATGTTCTTTGCATCGGAATTGCAGGGCATATCTCCCACTACTCTATCTCTGCGACAGTATTTATTGGCTTGGTGGTACCGGTCATCCTCTTCTTCATTTGAGGGGGTGCTCAAGATTGTGGTCCCTGGCATTTTAGTCTATAATATATGGCGTTGCTATGCAAATATGGTGTATGGAGATCAGACATCCTTTTCTATATCTGCACTTCGAAATACAATCCATTTTGAGCTTCATATGTGGGTTCATACACTCCAAGGTACCAAGCTTGCGACCAGTCCTGCCACGCCACTATCATGGCTTCAAATGCCTCGTCCTCCGCGTCTACAAGTGATTAAATGGCTTACTCCCCCATCAGGTCGATTTAAACTTAATGTGGATGCCGCGGTTGGATGCTTCAATGCGGCAGGAGGTATCATCTTACGTGATTCTTGTGGCGCATGTGTGCGTGCCATAGCATTTCGCCTCCCATCTTGTCCACCGTTGCAGGCGGAAATTCAGGCTGCGCTGTTTGGCTTGCTATATTTCTTGCCATTATACAGGTCCCTGATCATAGATACTGACTGTGCACAACTACTTCAACGTCTACGTCAACAGCAACCTGTGTTTGGAAACTTCCATCTCAAATTACTACAACTGT
This sequence comes from Eustoma russellianum, assembly GCA_036186865.1. Taxonomy (NCBI): domain Eukaryota; kingdom Viridiplantae; phylum Streptophyta; class Magnoliopsida; order Gentianales; family Gentianaceae; genus Eustoma; species Eustoma russellianum. The sequence goes on from AP025052.1 coordinate 19,153,870, forward strand.
TGATCACTCGTCATAACTTGGAAATACAGCACGTATTTAGAGAGGCAAATATGCCAGCGCATTATTTGGCACAGCATGCAATGATGTCGCCATGCACCTCATTCTTTACATCATCCAGTCTGCCATCAATGGTCCGTGCTGCAGTCTCGTTGGACCTCACGTCAGCTACGTTGCGTAGGCAGTCAACATAAAGTCTTCCAAATTGATTGGCACACTCATTTTTTCTCTGCTTGTGCTCGATTGAGTACAGGCAGGCAGGGTATGTTGGCTGTCCTTTTTCACTTACTTATCATAGGCATTCCTTATGCTTACACACATATTGTTTTTCCATGCACATGGTTTATACTTGGCGAGGACGCTCGATCTGTTTTTATATATGCTACGGACAGTAATCTCATGGACGTTTGTATTGATTGGCAAAGGTGTACTGTTGGTGCCTGTGCTCTCGATGCAGGCAGCCTTGGTGGGTTCAATATCTTGTTAGTTTATTTTCTTGGGCTGGTATTGCTACGCATATGTGATGTATATTTTGATTTGGCTGCTGCATGTATTTTTATGTGTCGGCAATCTTGGATGCTCGCTGTTTTCGGGAGTTTCCATCTGGCTGGATACTCATCTCACGCACTTGATTATGTCTTGATGGGCACGCACATGGTGCGGTGGCATTGGCGTTGGCTAGCTCTGTATGTCTTCCACTGGGATTGGCATTTTCTGACACATCCTGCCTGTTTCCTAAGGGATCCAGGCAGGTTCGGTATGTCTGCTTATCTATTGGCCTGCATTTTATATTTCCTCCAACTGTATCATAACTTCCGCTTGGCGTCTGTTATTTCATGTATTGGATTATACCCGGCGCTGCCAAATGATGATTTTTACGCCTTGGAGAACTTAACGCTCATTGACAAGCACGCGCCTTGGTCTTACTCGCCGGGACTACTGCAGGCGACATCGTTGGGTCATAATTTCAGCTTTATCTTTCATCTCCACCAACTAGAAGAATATCAACATTTGTACTCATATTTCCATTATAAACATTTCAATGATGGTCATATAAATATGTACGCTTTTTCCTTCGCTAGGGTTTTATCCACAAGGGTGGTTTTTCCTAGCATAGTTTTAATGCGGCATATCGTATATGACTGGAGATATGTAATTCTTAGTTCGTTATTTCATTTTTTCGCTTACTCTGAACTGATGTAATATGGTTTTCCTCCGCCATAAGTGAGGCTTTCCTTTTAATCAAAAAATGTTATATAACAAAATATATATATATATATATATATATATATATATATATACACATACACACACACACACATATATATATATTAAGAACAAAAACATTTAATCATTACCAAAAATGATCTAGTAAGACAAACAATCTCACACAACAATCAAGCCCTGTCAAAAATGAAACATGGATTCCCAAATGTGCCAGCTTTTTCTACAAAGAAGATATATACATATATATATATATACATATATATATATACATATATATATATATATATATATATATATATATATACACATATATATATCTACAAGTGATTAAATGGCTTACTCCTCCATCAGGTCGATTTAAACTCAATGTTGATGCAGCGGTTGGACGCTTCAATGCGGCAGGAGGTATCATTTTACGTGACTCTTGTGGCACTTGTGTACGTGCCATAGCATTCCGCCTCCCACCATGTCCACCGTTGCAGGCTGAAATTCAGGCAGCTCTGTTTGGCTTGCTATATTTTCTGCCATTATATAGGTCCCTGATTATAGAGACTGACTGTGCACAGCTACTGCAACGTCTACGTCAACAGCAGCCCGTTTTCGGAAACTTCCATCTCAAATTACTGCAACTGTTGATCACTCGCCATAACTTGGAAATTCAGCACGTATTCAGAGAGGCAAACATGCCAGCGCATTACTTGGCTCAGCATGCAATGCTGTCGCCATGCACTTCTTTCTTTACATCCTCTAGCCTGCCATCAATGGTCCGTGCTGCAGTTTCGTTGGATCTCACGTCAGCTACCTTGCGTAGGCAGTCAACATAACGTCTTTCAAATGGATTGGCACACTCGCTTTTTCTCTGCCTGTGCTCGATTGAGTGCAGGCAGGCAGGGTATGTTGACTGTCCTTTTTCAATTGCTTATCATAGGCATTCGCCATGCTTACACACATATTGTTTTTCCATGTACATGGTTTATACTTGGCGAGGACGCTCGATCCGTTTTTGTACATGCCGCGGTCAGTGATATCACAGAAACTTGCATTGATTGGCAAAGGTGTACTGTTGCTGCCTGTGTTTTTCTCGGTGCAAGCAGCCTTGGTGGGTTCAATATCTTGTCGGTTTATTTACTTGGGCTGGTTTTGCTAGGCATATGTGATGTATATTTTGATTTTGCTGCTGCATGTATATTTGTGTGTCTACAATCTTGGATGCTTGCTTTTCTCGGGAGCTTCTATCTGGCTGGATACTCATTTCGCGCAACTGACTATGCCTTGATGGACACGAACATGGCGCGTTGGCGTTGGCGTGGGCTACCTCTATATGTCTTCCACAGGGATTGGCGTTTTCTGACATATCCTGCCTGTTTCCTAAAGGATCCAGGCAGGTTCGGTATGTCTGCTTATCTATTGGCTTACATTTTATATTTTTTTCTACTGTATCATAACTACCGCTTGGTGCCTGCTCTTCCATGTCTTGGACTATATCCGCCGCTGGCAAGTGATGGTTTTTCCTCCTTGGCGGACTTAACGCTCATTCACAAGCCCACACCTTGGTTTTACTCGACGGGACTACTGGAGGTGACACTGTTGCGTCATAATATCGGCTTTATCCGACATATGCACCAGCTTGAAGAATATCAACATCTGTACTCATATTTCGATTCTATGCATTTCAATGATGGTCGTATAAATATGTACGCTTTTTCCTTCGCTAGGGTTTTATCCACAAGGGTGGTTTTTCCTAGCAAGGTTTTAATGCAGCATATCGTATATGACTGGAGATATGTAATTCTTAGTTCGTTATTTCATTTATTCGCCTACTCTGACTTGATGTAATATGGTTTTCCTCCGCCATAAGTGAGGCTTTATTTTAATCAAATAAATGCTTATATAAAAAATACATATATATATATATATGTTTCCTCCGCCATAAGTGAGGGATTTACATAATAAATATCTCGTTATAAAATATATATATATATATATATATATTGGAACGAATATATTTTTATTGATAAGCCTCACTTATGGCGGAGGAAAACCATATTACATCAAGTACATTCGTCATTGTAAGAAAAATAAATGAAATAGAATACAAATAATGATGTATCTCCAATCGTATATGATATGCCACATTAAAACCTTGCCAAGAAAAACCACCCTTGTGGATAAAACCTTGGCGAAGGAAAAAGCGTACATATTTATACGGTTGTCATCGATACAAAAGCTATGGACACATGAAGGCATGATCAAATTTGTTGCACAGAAGTTGCTACTGGTCCACTGGAACGGCTGAAGTGTTGATGGATGATGGTCCTCATTGAATTGCACCTCAAGAAAAAGAAATGAAGTTGTTATCACCATGGCAATGAAGTAATAAATGAGTACAGAAGTATCAAACAGACGCGTACCCAAGTCACCTTGGCTGAAGTAGTGCCAGGACGACGACCGCTTAAGATTGCTCACAAATGACCACTTTCGGTTGCATTGGCACTGGCACAGGACTATTTCTTGTAGGAACATCCTCATCAGCGAAATTATCATTGTTGTAAGCCATAACAAGAGAAACACATGCATCAGACAAAGAGATATAAAGCAAGATGGAATGTGAGGTAGCATGGATAAAACGAGAGAAGACACAGTAAGAGAACGCACCAGCGTTGCCTGTGCGCAGTAACACAGGCAACGACTTAGGTATGTAGCTGATGTAATAAACAACATTTGTCACTGACGAAGAGACGAAAACTGAAGATCATGAGTAAAGCACCACGTACTTCACTGGGAAGTGATTGAGTGGATACATAAGAACGATTACCTAGATGTTCTAAAACAATATCGTGCTAATCTGTGTGCTGCGGAATTTGCTTCTCGGGGACAATATTGAAGGGTTGCCTGACTGAGATTAAGAAAAAGTGTTGCACGCAAAATGTCCTTAGCGAAGGATCCTGAGAGTGCACGAGTTCCTGCTAGCAGGGAAACAATCATTTGGCAGTCAGTTTCTATGATAATGTTTTCATATTGTTGCGCATAGTAAATTAATGTGAATATCATGGTTTGCAGTTCAGCTCGAAGTGGAGTCATCATAGGTAGAGCAAAGCAAATTGCCGAGATGAAGCGACCGTCAGATGCGCGTAAAATCGCTGCGCCTGCAGCCAGTTGTTTACCAACAGAGGCATCTATATTTAACTTTAGCTTTCCCTATGGGGGGAAGTTTCCAGTGGACTATAGTCAAGTGTTTTGAGCGGATTGGAGACGAATAATTTTGTTGGACTAGATGAGGTAAATTCTGAGCAAACTTCTTATCATTTACTGAAGCGCACCATGTGTAAATAGCCGTTTTGACCTTAGTATATAGGCGTTTGGGACTGAAAGTCTCATCTCCAAATCTATATGCCGCATATGTCTTCCATATCTCCCAAGTTACTAATGAAGGAACTACTGCTCGAAGCTGGCCAGTCATTGATGATTTCGAAGAACCTCTCCACCAACGTAAAAGATGTGCTTTGATTGTACTTGACTGCGGCAGTGGACCCAAAAATGTTATCGACATATCTATCCATAAAGGCCAAATAGTTGAACAATGCAGAAATACATGGTCTTGATGATCATACTGTTGGCGACAAAAATTACATTGGGAAGGCATGGCGGTAAGCCAGCGGCGCAAGTTATTTGCCATCGGCAGGGAGCTGTTCCATAATCGCTATATGAATATTTTTTGGCCAGGAGGTGAAGATTTCCACCATATGTAACTATATTCATCTTTGCGCGGTTCTTGGGCAGCGATTTGTAAATAGGCTGACCATATAGAAAACTGGCCATTTGAATCTGGGATCCAATGGAGCATGGCATGTGTCCTAGTAGTGTGTAGCTCCATATACGCATTGATTCTACAAATACACTTCCATGTAGACGAGTCATAAATATGAGAATAGCCTGAGGAGCGTTGGTCGCACTTTGCCCTACTAAATTCAGACCATAGTGTGTTTGATTGGAAGTATTTCCACAAAGTTGGCAGTCATATGATTTTTGCACATGTGAAAGACTTCGAATTCCGAGACCGCCAACTTCAACATCACGACATACTGAGGGCCAAGATTGCCATGGATGTCTACCGTTCAGAGAAAGACTGCCATTTTGCGACTCAAAATATTTATCACCCCTTTTGGGAGCTTGGAGCTGGCTATAAGATGAGTTGGGATGGTGTTGAGCACATATTTAAGAAGTACTAGACGACTCGCCATTGAGAGCAACTTTTTTGACCATGAAGACAACTTAGCATCAAAGTGACGAAGCAAGGGGATACAGTACCTGGCTTTATTGATTCCCTTGTACAAATAAGAGCCTAAATATTTAATGGGTAAAGATGTGGAGCGCATACCCATGGCCTGTAGCGAGTTATGAGATGAGACTCTGTGGCCTTGAACAAGTTGTTTTTTTGCTGTAATTTACTAGTTGGCCAGACGCTTGTTGGTATGCATCTAGAAAGCTTCGAAAACGGTCTATATTTTGCGCGGAATCAGTCAACACACCATTTAGAAGAATAGAGCAAGTGGTCATACTTAAATTGTTGATGATGATCTTGACAAGGAGTGCATGCATGCCCATTTTACATAATAGTAACTGCAAATATTTCCAACTCACGTGGTCGAAAGCCTTAGCCATATCTAACTTGACAAGGATTTGCCCTCCTCTTGTGCGTTTATCAAGAACATGTTTTCATATTGCTGCGCATAGTAAATTAATGTGAATATCATGGTTTGCAGTTCAGCTCGAAGTGGAGTCATCATAGGTAGAGCAAAGCAAATTGCCGAGATGAAGCGACCGTCAGATGCGCGTAAAATCGCTGCGCCTGCAGCCAGTTGTTTACCAACAGAGGCATCTATATTTAACTTTAGCTTTCCCTATGGGGGGAAGTTTCCAGCAGACTATAGTCAAGCGTTTTGAGCGGATTGGAGACGAATAATTTTGTTGGACTAGATGAGGTAAATTCTGAGCAAACTTCTTATCATTTACTGAAGCGCACCATGTGTAAATAGCCGTTTTGACCTTAGTATATAGGCGTTTGGGACTGAAAGTCTCATCTCCAAATCTACATGCCGCATATGTCTTCCATATCTCCCAAGTTACTAATGAAGGAACTACTGCTCGAAGCTGGCCAGTCATTGATGATTTCGAAGAACCTCTCCACCAACGTAAAAGATGTGCTTTGATTGTACTTGACTGCGGCAGTGGACCCAAAAATGTTATCGACATATCTATCCATAAAGGCCGAATAGTTGAACAATGCAGAAATACATGGTCTTGATGATCATGCTGTTGGCGACAAAAATTACATTGGGAAGGCATGGCGGTAAGCTAGCGGCGCAAGTTATTTGCCATCGGCAGGGAGCTGTTCCATAATCGCTATATGAATATTTTTTGGCCAGGAGGTGAAGATTTCCACCATATGTAACTATATTCATCTTTGCGCGGTTCTTGGGCAGCGATTTGTAAATAGGCTGAACATATAGAAAACTGGCCATTTGAATCTGGGATCCAATGGAGCATGCCATGCGTCCTAGTAGTGTGTAGCTCCATATACGCATTGATTCTACAAATACACTTCCATGTAGACGAGTCATAAATATGAGAATAGCCTGAGGAGCGTTGGTCGCACTTTGCCCTCCTAAATTCAGACCATAGTGTGTTTGATTGGAAGTATTTCCACAAAGTTGGCAGTCATATGATTTTTGCACATGTGAAAGACTTCGAATTCCGAGACCGCCAACTTCAACATCACAACATACTGAGGGCCAAGATTGCCATGGATGTCTACCGTTCAGAGAAAGACTGCCATTTTGCGACTCAAAATATTTATCACCCCTTTTGGGAGCTTGGAGCTGGCTATAAGATGAGTTGGGATGGTGTTGAGCACATATTTAAGAAGTACTAGACGACTCGCCATTGAGAGCAACTTTTTTGACCATGAAGACAACTTAGCATCAAAGTGACGAAGCAAGGGGATACAGTACCTGGCTTTATTGATTCCCTTGTACAAATAAGAGCCTAAATATTTAATGGGTAAAGATGTGGAGCGCATACCCATGGCCTGTAGCGAGTTATGAGATGAGACTCTGTGGCCTTGAACAAGTTGTTTTTTTGCTGTAATTTACTAGTTGGCCAGACGCTTGTTGGTATGCATCTAGAAAGCTTCGAAAACGGTCTATATTTTGCGCGGAATCAGTCAACACACCATTTAGAAGAATAGAGCAAGTGGTCATACTTAAATTGTTGATGATGATCTTGACAAGGAGTGCATGCATGCCCATTTTACATAATAGTAACTGCAAATATTTCCAACTCACGTGGTCGAAAGCCTTAGCCATATCTAACTTGACAAGGATTTGCCCTCCTCTTGTGCGTTTATCAAGAACATGTTTTCATATTGCTGCGCATAGTAAATTAATGTGAATATCATGGTTTGCAGTTCAGCTCGAAGTGGAGTCATCATAGGTAGAGCAAAGCAAATTGCCGAGATGAAGCGACCGTCAGATGCGCGTAAAATCGCTGCGCCTGCAGCCAGTTGTTTACCAACAGAGGCATCTATATTTAACTTTAGCTTTCCCTATGGGGGGAAGTTTCCAGCAGACTATAGTCAAGCGTTTTGAGCGGATTGGAGACGAATAATTTTGTTGGACTAGATGAGGTAAATTCTGAGCAAACTTCTTATCATTTACTGAAGCGCACCATGTGTAAATAGCCGTTTTGACCTTAGTATATAGGCGTTTGGGACTGAAAGTCTCATCTCCAAATCTACATGCCGCATATGTCTTCCATATCTCCCAAGTTACTAATGAAGGAACTACTGCTCGAAGCTGGCCAGTCATTGATGATTTCGAAGAACCTCTCCACCAACGTAAAAGATGTGCTTTGATTGTACTTGACTGCGGCAGTGGACCCAAAAATGTTATCGACATATCTATCCATAAAGGCCGAATAGTTGAACAATGCAGAAATACATGGTCTTGATGATCATGCTGTTGGCGACAAAAATTACATTGGGAAGGCATGGCGGTAAGCTAGCGGCGCAAGTTATTTGCCATCGGCAGGGAGCTGTTCCATAATCGCTATATGAATATTTTTTGGCCAGGAGGTGAAGATTTCCACCATATGTAACTATATTCATCTTTGCGCGGTTCTTGGGCAGCGATTTGTAAATAGGCTGAACATATAGAAAACTGGCCATTTGAATCTGGGATCCAATGGAGCATGCCATGCGTCCTAGTAGTGTGTAGCTCCATATACGCATTGATTCTACAAATACACTTCCATGTAGACGAGTCATAAATATGAGAATAGCCTGAGGAGCGTTGGTCGCACTTTGCCCTCCTAAATTCAGACCATAGTGTGTTTGATTGGAAGTATTTCCACAAAGTTGGCAGTCATATGATTTTTGCACATGTGAAAGACTTCGAATTCCGAGACCGCTAACTTCAACATCACAACATACTGAGGGCCAAGATTGCCATGGATGTCTACCATTCAGAGAAAGACTGCCATTTTGCGACTCAAAATATTTATCACCCCTTTTGGGAGCTTGGAGCTGGCTATAAGATGAGTTGGGATGGTGTTGAGCACATATTTAAGAAATACTAGACGACTCGCCATTGAGAGCAACTTTGTTGACCATGAAGACAACTTAGCATCAAAGTGACGAAGCAAGGGGATACAGTACCTGGCTTTATTGATTCCCTTGTACAAATAAGAGCCTAAATATTTAATGGGTAAAGATGTGGAGCGCATACCCATGGCCTGTAGCGAGTTATGAGATGAGACTCTGTGGCCTTGAACAAGTTGTTTTTTTGCTGTAATTTACTAGTTGGCCAGACGCTTGTTGGTATGCATCTAGAAAGCTTCGAAAACGGTCTATATTTTGCGCGGAATCAGTCAACACACCATTTAGAAGAATAGAGCAAGTGGTCATACTTAAATTGTTGATGATAATCCTGACAAGGAGTGCATGCATGCCCATTTTACATAATAGTAACTGCAAATATTTCCAACTCACGCGGTCGAAAGCCTTAGCCATATCTAACTTGACAAGGATTTGCCCTCCTCTTGTGCGTTTATCAAGAACATGTTTTCATATTGCTGCGCATAGTAAATTAATGTGAATATCATGGTTTGCAGTTCAGCTCGAAGTGGAGTCATCATAGGTAGAGCAAAGCAAATTGCCGAGATGAAGCGACCGTCAGATGCGCGTAAAATCGCTGCGCCTGCAGCCAGTTGTTTACCAACAGAGGCATCTATATTTAACTTTAGCTTTCCCTATGGGGGGAAGTTTCCAGCGGACTATAGTCAAGCGTTTTGAGCGGATTGGAGACGAATAATTTTGTTGGACTAGATGAGGTAAATTCTGAGCAAACTTCTTATCATTTACTGAAGCGCACCATGTGTAAATAGCCGTTTTGACCTTAGTATATAGGCGTTTGGGACTGAAAGTCTCATCTCCAAATCTACATGCCGCATATGTCTTCCATATCTCCCAAGTTACTAATGAAGGAACTACTGCTCGAAGCTGGCCAGTCATTGATGATTTCGAAGAACCTCTCCACCAACGTAAAAGATGTGCTTTGATTGTACTTGACTGCGGCAGTGGACCCAAAAATGTTATCGACATATCTATCCATAAAGGCCGAATAGTTGAACAATGCAGAAATACATGGTCTTGATGATCATGCTGTTGGCGACAAAAATTACATTGGGAAGGCATGGCGGTAAGCTAGCGGCGCAAGTTATTTGCCATCGGCAGGGAGCTGTTCCATAATCGCTATATGAATATTTTTTGGCCAGGAGGTGAAGATTTCCACCATATGTAACTATATTCATCTTTGCGCGGTTCTTGGGCAGCGATTTGTAAATAGGCTGAACATATAGAAAACTGGCCATTTGAATCTGGGATCCAATGGAGCATGCCATGCGTCCTAGTAGTGTGTAGCTCCATATACGCATTGATTCTACAAATACACTTCCATGTAGACGAGTCATAAATATGAGAATAGCCTGAGGAGCGTTGGTCGCACTTTGCCCTCCTAAATTCAGACCATAGTGTGTTTGATTGGAAGTATTTCCACAAAGTTGGCAGTCATATGATTTTTGCACATGTGAAAGACTTCGAATTCCGAGACCGCCAACTTCAACATCACAACATACTGAGGGCCAAGATTGCCATGGATGTCTACCGTTCAGAGAAAGACTGCCATTTTGCGACTCAAAATATTTATCACCCCTTTTGGGAGCTTGGAGCTGGCTATAAGATGAGTTGGGATGGTGTTGAGCACATATTTAAGAAGTACTAGACGACTCGCCATTGAGAGCAACTTTGTTGACCATGAAGACAGCTTAGCATCAAAGTGACGAAGCAAGGGGATACAGTACCTAGCTTTATTGATTCCCTTGTACAAATAAGAGCCTAAATATTTAATGGGTAAAGATGTGGAGCGCATACCCATGGCCTGTAGCGAGTTATGAGATGAGACTCTGGGGCCTAGAACAAGTTGTTTTTTTTGCTGTAATTTACTAGTTGGCCAGACGCTTGTTGGTATGCATCTAGAAAGCTTCGAAAACGGTCTATATTTTGCGCGGAATCAGTCAACACACCATTTAGAAGAATAGAGCAAGTGGTCATACTTAAATTGTTGATGATGATCCTGACAAGGAGTGCATGCATGCCCATTTTACATAATAGTAATTGCAAATATTTCCAACTCACGCGGTTGAAAGCCTTAGCCATATCTAACTTGACAAGGATTTGCCCTCCTCTTGTGCGTTTATCAAGAACATGTACCATTTCCTGCGCAAGCAGGACCTGTTCTATGATGCCCCGACCTTTTATAAATCCTTCCTGCTCTAGTGAAATTAATTTCGGTAGAACGATGGCCAGGCAGGATGCAAGCAGTCGTGTAATAACTTTAGAAATAAAGTTGGTGAGACATATGGGACGAAAATCCGCAAAAGTTTGAGGATTAACCACCTTTGGTATAAGTACGATTGTGGCCGCTGCTGTTGGTTTTGGCATTCGAATACCCAGATAAAATTCCTAAACCGCTTTGTGAACATCATGCTGAATAATATGCCAGAATTTTCGATAAAAGGATCCCAGATAGCCATCAAGTCCCGCTGCACTTGAGGGACTTAGATCCCAAACCGCTGTCTTGAGCTCGGTTAGTGTTGGAATCGCTTGTAACATAAGATTATCATTTGAATCAATCAATGCAGGTATATATTGTAGTATGTTGTCAAAATTTGAAATGGGCTCCTCTGAAAACAATTTTGAAAAATACCGAAAAGCCTCAGCCGCAATATCATTTGGCTGCGTGTATTCTAACCCTTCGGTTGACAAAATTCTGCGTATATGCTGTCTGCAACGTTTATCTTTGACAGTTTGATGGAAAAATGATGTGTTTGCATCACCTTCTTCCAGCCACTTAACATTTGCCTTTTGCTTCCAAAAAAGAAAGGAACGGTGTTGAGCCAGTTTGAGTTCCGCTATTCGTTGGTGATATAGCGTTCGCGTGAGCTCTGTCGGTGTCTCATCGTGTTGAATTTCTGCAGTTTTCACCAATGATTCCGCATAGGATATGGCATCAAAGATATTACCAAAAGTATCTTTGTTCCACTGCCTTAGGTCCCGCCGCAAAAGAGACAATTTCCTGTGTAATCCCCATATACCCCCAATCGTTGGGTATGTTTGCCATCTGTGTGCGACAAAATCATAGAAATCTGCATGTGTTTCCCAAGCATCGAGGTAGCGAAAGGCAGATGGTGTTCTTGGACCTTCAATGTCACATGACAAAAGTAACGGAGCATGATCAGAAGTTGCCCGTGACAAGTGTTGGACTTGCATAATTGGAAATAAGTCCAAAAAGATAATGAAGTGAGGAAACGATCAAGACATCGGCTCACACAGCCTAAACCGTGTCCATCAAACCAAGTAAAATTCGATCCTTGATAAGGAGTCTCCTGCAAATGACAACGTTGGATAAAATCATTGAAGTCCTGGAGAGTCTGTAGTGAAGGCTAAGATCTGCCACGATGTTCTTCCAAAGTTCTAAGAGTATTGAAGTCCCCGCCTATTAACCAAGGTATGGTATTCACCGTATAAAACTGTTCCAATTGTTCCCATAATATTCGACGCTCTAGAATAGAGTGGCGCCCATATACCGCTGTCAGCCAAAAGTATTCACCAGAGGCAAGCCACCGAAATTTTATCGAATGGTGTTGATGTCTATCAATCTCCTCATCCTAAGTCTAGATAGATTCCTTCCAAAAAATCCAAATTTGATCATTACAAGCAAATAACGATTTAGAGAAACCCAGTTGAAGTTGATAAGAAATTAAAGAAGTGGGCCGTAGTTTTGGCTCAATGACTATTAAAGCATGCAAGCTATATTTTCGTGTTAGTGATAATAATCGAGTAAATGATGTACGAATGCCACGAACGTTCCATAATAACATCTTCATCGTGATAATGCATCAAAAGAATTTGAAAGGTGGGCAGCACATAACCTGGTTATTCTCGGAGATTTGGGATTGTCATGAGGTCTTCTTAAAATTTTTGGCCCCTGGGACGGTTGTGGGTCAGGAGGTTGGATCATTGTTTGGTCATCCAATTGAGTATCAACATGAGTGGCTTCCACGGTATGAGCAATATGCTTTGCGCAGCTCTGATCAAAATCATCCAATCGGTTTTCCTGCTGGGGTGGGTCTACTTCACTGTCCGAGTAAAATCCAGCTATACAATCATCAACCCCTTTAAGTCTGGATATGTCTTGAGCATCAGAAACGCCTTGGGGTGCAACCATATCCGGTGATGGAGGAATCAGTATTTCTGGGGCTGCTGTCATGGGCTATGACAAAGGTAATGCCGCCATTAGATTTTGTGCAGAAATGTCTGGGTCCTGTGGTTTCGTTGTTGGCCCCAGTTTTTTGGGTGTCCAACGTTGACTTTTATTTTTGTCCACTGGCTGTTTAGGGTTTGCTGTATGCTTAGATGTTGGCTTATCTCTTGAGGCAGTCGATTGTTTCGTTTGGTTGCCATAGTTTGTAGCGATATGGCCCAGTTGAAACACTGGTCACAATATTTTGGTAAAATCCTCGTACTCCACTATCTGCATGATAACCCGAGATGACGTTTTGATGAATACTCGATGAGGAAGCTCTTCGGAAACGTCCAGTTCAACGCACACACGTGCAATCGAAGGGCGGTTCATCGTAGCAGTGGTGGAATCTAACTTCAGTGGCTCACATAACATTGCCGCCACTTGAAAAAGAGCATCTTTACGATGCATGTGTATTGGGAGTCCTGGGAATGACACCCAGATTGGAACGATTGGCACCTCAACTGCGGGATCATAATCCGGGATCCATTTTGTGATTCTCATCTGTTTACCCGAGATGATCCAACCTCTTCTGGCGAAGCATCGGATGTAGTCCTGTTCAAGATCAAAATGGAGGATGATGTGTGTTGCGTCTAAAAGGCCAACCTTTACTGCTCCTGTGAAACCTATTCGGTCAATGGCGGCCCGTATTGTTGCTAATGGTGGCCGCCCATACCAAAAAGTGCCCACCAATGTGAATCTATATGGTGCGGCTAATGAGTGAACTTCTTCATCGTTGAATGTGATCATGGGGCTGCCCTTATATTTTTGGACATCCTTCGGTTTGATGGGTTCTGAACAATGATGCGAAGGATCGCATGAGTGGAGGATGTGGTGCGGCGATCGCGGCAGATGGCAGTGGATCTGCATTCTGCGATCTGCCACCGCCGCCACTTTTAATTTCTGCATTCTGCGATTCATTGCTGCCTCTTCATTGCTATCTTTTGTTTTTTCATTGTTGTTGCAATTTAGTTTACAAAATTTATCTCTTCTGGCTGCAATTTTTCGATCGCCACTATGGACCCTCCTGATCCACCGCCATCGCAGAAACAGCACCGTTCCTTTGCCTCTTTGTCTAAAACATCATCTTCTTCATCCATTCCATCAAAGAAAATACAAAAATACAAGGGTAGTCCCATGATTTCTTTCACAAATGAAGAAATCATCTCTTTAGCGGCACCTTACAGGTTTTCTTTGGTAGGATCTTTCTGGTACGGACGCCAACCTCTTGTCACCATTCGCGCCACCATTGATCGTATTGTATTTAACGGCACAGTGAGCATTGGCCTGCTAGATTCAAATCACATTTTGATGAATTTTGCTCAGGAGCAAGATTATTTATGACATTTTGCACGACAAACTTGGACTATTTCGGGTAGATATATGCGAGTTACAACTAGACCCCTGATTATGATCCTGCAGTTGATGTTCCGATCGTCCCGGTTTGGGTTTTGCTTCTGGGGCTTCCTGTTCATTTTCATCAGCGTGAGGCCTTATTTCAGATTGGTCGTATGTTAGGCACCCCAATGAAGTTGGATTCGGCTACAGCCGATAATTTGCGTCCCTCAGTAGCGCGATTATGTCTTGAATTGGATGTGTCTCAAGAGCTGCCAGAACGTATTTTTATAAAGACTTCCAGCCGATGTATCTCGCAGACTGTAATATATGAGGATTTGCCATTGTATTGTACAACATGCTCGAGGCTCGGACGTAAAGCACAATCATGTGGTAAGGAGTTGACAGATGCTCAGGAGCATATTGCATCTAAGGTTAAGCCTACAACTACTCATGTTAACAACAAGGAACGCCTTCAGCGACGGACTCCCAAACAATTGCCTCCAGAATCCCAGCCTGATGATATTGTGCAGCAGCCCAGCAGTGCTTTTGGGCATGAACATACTATTCCAGTGGATATGCATTCTCTGGATATGTTACCGCATGATGTTTCGGATTCACAAGATTTAAACCGGTTAAAAGGAGTTGATGATACTATCTTATTTGATTTGCCTTCTAGCCAGTGGATGGAGAGGTTGAAGATGAAAGCCATAATCCTTTATATGCTGATGCTGCCGGGGATAATGATGCTGATAATATGGCTTAAGCAATTGTTCCCTATGAACAGAATCATGGTAATTTTAATTGATCCATTGCTAATCCTGCAACACCGTCGACCTCAGGGAATGAAGATCACTTACAGGTATTGCCAAGATTATTACGTCGTCCACTTTAGCCATTGAAGCTAGGTTCGCCACCATTTACACGCTCACAAGCTGCTCTCTCCAACTCCTCTGATGTTTTATCTGATCAATGAAGATGCTTATTTGGAATGTACAGTAGGACCTCAGGCACTACCAACTCTCCCAAAACCAATTGGTGATAGGAGATGCGCATACCCTAGCCTTATAGTGCATTCAGCACACACAAGCGCCCACAGCATTCGAATGTAACTTGGCCCACACGACCTACGTGCCATGGGACAATTGCTGCACCCAACAATCTCCCCCTCAGAAATTGCTCCCGCTGGGAATCGAACCCGTGACCTTGGCTCTGATACCACTTGTAGGACCTCAGGCACTACAAACTCTCTCAAAACCAATTGCTGATAGGAGATGCGCATACTCTAGCCTTATAGTGCATTCAGCACACACAAGTGCCCACGGCATTCGAATGTAACTTGGCCCATATGACCTACGCGCCACGGGACAATTGCTGCACCCAACAGTATATGTACCTCCATAGCTAGATTAATATCCTTAACTCTCAGATATAATTTTCACATCCTTGTTATTATTGAACTTAAAGCTAGGCCGGATGCATTAGTTTGGTATCGGTTGCAGCTTGGCTTTCCACAGGCGTAGTCGGTATGTGATGGCCACATTTTGGCTTTTTGGCATCATTCTTTTTTACGCTTAGATAATCAGAGACAAAGGCGTTCAGAATCATTCGTTCAAATTTTGTTGGTTGCCTACAGGAGATATCTTTTGGTCCACTATAGTTTATGGTCTTCATACTATTGCCGTGCGTCGTCCATTATGGGCAGACCTGGCTTCGTTTCATTCTTCGCTTGATTTACCATGGCTTATTGGTGGAGATTTCAACACTTTCTGATCTCTTAATAAGCATAAAGGAAGGTCTATTCCACCTTTGTGTACATTACAGGATTTTAACGATTCCGTTTCTGCTTGTTCTTTGCAGTCAATTAATTTTCAAGGTAGTCCCTACACTTGGTGTGATGGAAGGGGTTTGGGCCATGTATATCATCGATTGGATCGTTATGTTTGTTCTTCAGGATTTGATGACTTGTTTGTAGCTGTTCATTGTCAGCATCTCAATCGTACAACCTCGGATCATTCTCCTATCCTTTTGGAATGTGCTGATAATTCCGCCACTTCACCTGCTTCATTCAGATACTTAGATGCTTGTATGACACATTCTGGTTTTGACAGCTATGTTATACATCATTGGCGTTCTTTTCCTACTATTGGAGGTATGAGAGGTTTTTATTCTAAGTTGCAACAACTGAAGCGATGCCTGAACATATAGAATAAGGATGTTTTTGGGAACATATTTGACGCAGTAGCTAATGCTGAAACAGAGGTGACGCAATGGGAAAGATTATATGATTCTAATCTTTCTGATGATACTCGGATGTCATATCATCATTCGGTGGCCGAATTGCATTTAGCTCAGTCTCGAGCTTTATTGTTTGGAAGCAGAAGTCAAATATCAAATGGATGCTAGAGGGTGATGCAAACACAAGGTTTTTTCATCAAACAGTAAAAGAGAGGAGACGAAAGCAATGTATTCGGCGAATATTAAATAGTGCTGGAGAAGAATGTGACACTCAGCACGCTATTGAAAATGAGGCGGTTCGTTACTTTCAGTCTTTTACGAGAGGCCCAACCGAAGGACATGAGGACATTGTACAATATATACCGCGACTGGTAACTGACGATGATAATTTTCAACTTCTTGCCTTGTCTACTTTAGAAGAAGTTAAGTAGGTTGTGTCGGAGTTAAGTCCCACAAGTGCAACTGGTCCTGATGGTTTTCTAGGGTCTTTTTATAGACACTTTTGGCAGTTAATCTCTGTTGATGTGCATAAAGCAGTGCAAGAATTTTTTCTCGAGATTCAGCCTCCGAGACAAATGGCGGCAGCTGTTATTACGTTGATTCCTAAAGTGACCAACCCAACATGTTTTTCTGAATTTTATCCAATTTTTTTGACAAATTTTATAGCCAAGGTAATTACCCTCCTCATAGCTACTCGCCTTTCGCCCATACTGCCACGTTTGATTTCTCCGGAGCAAGCTGGATTTATGAAAGGTCGTGATATTACTGAGCAGATATTATTAGCGCAGGAAATGGTTCATGTCTTGGATAGGCCAATACATGGTGGTCATGTGATAATTAAGTTAGACACGGCTAAAGCGTTTGATAGAGTGAGTTGGAGTTATTTGACAGCTCTTCTGACGACAATGGGGTTCCATCCAAGATTGGTTCGAATTTCGATTAATAACTTGGCTGCCACGTGATGTTTAGTCTTAATCAATGGGAAGCCAGCTGGCTTTTTTCCGGTGTCTCGAGGTGTTAAACAGGGAGATCCTCTTTCACTTCTCTTGTTTATATTGGCTTCAGAAGGTTTTTCTCGTGGCCTCAACAGGCTAATGGATGAAGGAGTCATAATCGGATTTCAGGCTGGATGGGTACCACGGGTTTCGCATTTGGGATTCGCGGACGATTTGGTTATTTTCTTGAATGGCTCAATTTTGAATTTGAGGCGATTTCGACGATTTTTGGACAACTATCAGCGTGCGTCAGGACAATTGGTGAATTTAGCCAAAAGTCAGTTTGTAGTGGGGGAGGGTGTTTCATCTTCGAGAGTTGCACAAGCTTTAGACATGCGCCTCACAACTTTGCCTATCAAGTATTTGGGCTCATACTTATATCAAGGTATAAATCGAGCTACTTATTGTACATTTTTGATTAATCACTTTGATGTTGTGTTGAACTCTTGGTCTTCTAAACTGCTTTCAATGGCTGGGGGTCGTCTTATTGCTGCATGTACTGTCTTCTATGCCATTACATATTATTGCTAGCTCTAAATTGCCAAAGAGCGTCATTGATGTTCTCAATAGGAAAATGTCTACTTTCTTATAGAATAACCGTCATCATTGGAATCATGGGATAAAATTAGCCGGCCAAAGGAATATGGTAGTTTAGACATTAGATCTCTTTCTATAGTGCAGTAGGCATACGATTGTCGTTTGTGGTGGAATTATCGTCATTCCTCTTCACTGTGGGCCGAATTTTGCAGGAAAAAGTATGGCAGGCGGAATGTAATATATGCACATATTTATGATTCTCCTTCATGGAAACGCATTTGTAGAATTAATGAATATATGGTTCCTTTAGTTCAGTCTACAAATGATGGTCTCAGTTGGACTGCTGACAAAAATGGACAGTTTTCTTTGAAATCGGTAATAAGGTGTTGTTCGCGGAGCAGTCTCATTTCTCTTCTGCAAAATATATCTGGTGGTCGACATTGCCGCTAGGAGGACGACTGTTTTTATGGAAATTGTAGATGTGTTCGCTACCTATTGCTGACAATCTTCATTCATGACAGATTATATATCCAAAATAGTGTGTTTTTTGTACATTGCAGTCAGACACTATCGATCACATGTTTATTCAGTGTTCGGCAATCATACCACTATGGAAGGAGGTAGCAATACTCTTTTCTAGGCCAATGCCTAGTCATTTAACAATTCAGGCATGTCTTCTGCGTTGGTGGAGATTATCTTCAGTTCACACAATGGTGGGACAATTGAGAGTAGTAGTTCCAGCACTAGTGTTCTGGGTCATTTGGAAGGAGTATGCCAGAATCCGTTTTGGAGAGGATGATTTCTCGTATACCAGGATGTTACACTTGGTGTGTCACAACACAGGGGAGGAAATTCTCACGGCATATTTCGCATTTGTCTGCTCTCTCCTTTTCTCTAATAATTCGATCGCACAGAGCAAGGATAGTGCGATGGTTGCAACCTTCGGTAGGTAAATTCAAATTGAATGTTGATGCAGCGGTGCGACAAACTAAGGCGGATGCAGGAGCCGTCCTCCGCAACCATCATGAGGAGTTTGTTTCAGTTGTTTGTTTCCATTTGCCTGCGACTTCGCCATTGAGAGCTGAGCTAATGGCACTTCAGTACTCGCTTGTTTATTGCTCCTAGGAATATGATCATTTAATTGTTGAGACAGACTGTCAGGTTTTGCTTGGTCATATTTCTAGACCGGATGCTTTTACAAGTGGCTACGCTTTTGATATGCGACGCACAATACGATTCCTGCAGCTAAATAATTCAACATTGTCTTATTGTCCGAGAGAAGTGAATACGCCAGCACATGTTTTATCTCTTTATGGATTAAAGGCGGCAGTGATCCTTCTATTCACTCGCTTATCAACTTTGGCATGTGAAGTTCGTGGTACAGTAGCTTTGGATACTACGGTACCCAATTTGAGGTTATGATGCATCTATTTGTCTCTCCATGGGTTGGCGTTATCATGATGAAGTTGCCTATGTCACATATTGGCATAGGCAACGTTGGTATGTTCTTCTTATATTTTTGTTCCTATCCACATTTTCACTCACTAGCACATATTTTGTGGAATACAATTTTCATTTTTGTGCTATTGCTGAGGAATGTACTCAACGGCTGGAATATTTTGGAACACTACATTACTGCTGCAACAGAGCATTGGCTTGTGTGATCTTTTGGTTGCCTGTGTTCTTTTGGAATAAAGGCAACACTGGTATGTATCGTATCTATTTTGTTTCATCTCCCATGGAATTGGATTTACATTTACTGATCAAGTTGCTTTGGTGTCTTACTTTGTGTCCAACGGAGAAACACACGATATCACCGTTTATTGCATGGGGTGCCTACACTTATTCGGACAGGTCTTCTTTGTGGCGACGGTGCACATTCACTAACGATTATTTTTGCCCATTATGTACTATATTTCAATTCTCAAAGTTACCACTTATATTAGATATTGTTTTGCGATTTATGTATATCATGGTTCTTTTGATTTATTTGGTATGGGAGAGTCTCCCTCCATAAATAGGACAATTATTGTAACCACAGTATTCCTCCGCCACAAGTGAGGGCATCTTTAAATCAATAAAATACACCGGAGGGTACCGCCTGTCTTTCATCTAATATATATATATATATATATATATATATATATATATATATATATATGGCGTCGTCTTCCTCAGGCTCTCTCCGTCCCGGCGGCGCACAGCGATCTTTTGCGGCTGTTGTCGCTCAGTCCACTTCCGATCAAACACACATCTCACCAAAGATAATTTCTAAACACAAAGGCCATCCCTTGATCACCTTTTCTGACGAAAAAATAGATGCTTTGGCCGCCCCTTACTGATTTTCTCTAGTTGGCACGTTTTGGTTTGGCCGGCCACCGTTAAAGATCATCCGCGAAGTGTTCGAACATATTGGGTTCAAATCTGATGTAAAGATTACACTTTTAGATTAGTCTCATGTGTTGATGAATTTTCTCCATGAACCAGACTACATACGTTGCTTTTATCGTCGTTCATGGACGATCGCCGTACAATGCGAGTAACCAAATGGACAATTGACTTTGATCCTTCTGCAGATGCTCCGATCGTTCCCATTTGGGTAGCTTTTCCAGGTTTGCCACTGCACTTTCATCAAAAGGCAGCACTTTTTTAAATTTCTAGGGTTGTCGGTCACCCCATTAAACTTGACATAGCAACCGCTGATGGCCTCCGCCCTTCCGCAGCCCACGTTTGTGTTGAAGCTGATATATCCAAAGAACTCCCTAAGAAACTATTCTTACAGGGGAAACAAAAAAATAATACAGCAGCATATTATTTACGAAGATTTACCATTATCCTATGCTGATTGCCGAAGGTTAGGTCACGTAACCTCTGCGTGTGGTGATGATCCTGTGGAAAAAATCCAAACCTCAGACGAATGGTACCAGATGGACTCCAAAGAAGAATCAGGAAGCTCCAACCTTTGATCAAAGCAATAAGATATTACTCCAAAAATTATCATCGTCTTCTGATGCATTAGATAACGGCACCAATATTTATGCGAAGCCCATTACGGATGATGTGCCTCAATCTGCTCCTGCACAAGGTGTTACTGATACAGTGCAGGAAATACTCCAGCCATCCTCTACTCAGAATGATCACAATGAAGAAAGGGACACATTTTTGCAATCCCTACAACAACGACATCTTGTCTCCACCACGGATGATCAGGATTCCTTACTGCATCAATCGCAGCAGGGTATACCGGATGATCATAAGATCCATACCCAAGCCTGTGAAGATGATCCGGATTATTGTCAAGTCTCAGATTCTGATACTCACCACATTGATAACACAAATCCCCAATTAGATACAGTCTCACTTTCTAAATTTCAACAACAGATGATTCAGGCTGCCGATAATTTTACCAAATGACTATCCTCTTGGCCTGCAAGTGTTAATGACGAAGATATCCTGCATGAATGCTTAGCTAACACAGGCCCAGATACTGATGGCTTTATTCCTGCTGCTCTAGACGTCGAAGACGCCGTAAACATGAATCGCCACCGAGACCACCGTCGGCTATAGTAACTCAAAGTGCCACTTGTATGTGTTCAACACCACCCCCAGCCTCATTATGAATGCTATAACATGGAATATTGGTGGCATTCGCACTTCTCTAGATCGTTTGATTTCTTTGCTACGACACACAAAACTGGAAATTTTGGTAATTATTGAACCTAAACAGAGTTCTAATAAGCTTACTTCTTTTCGTCTAAAGCTAGGCTTTTCAAATGCTATAGAAACCTGCCAAGGCAATATATGGTTTTTCTAGAACTCAAACTTGCTGCTTGTTCATGTGAGCCATAGTGTTCAAACTACTCTTTTCTCTTTTATCCATCAACAAACGCAACAACCTTTTGCGCGGTCAGTCATACATGGACATCACACTATCGAAGAAAGGAGATCTCTTTGGACTAATCTTGTTGACATTTCACGTAACATATCAATGCCATGGATAGTAGGCGGAAACTTTAATACTTTTCTCACATTAAATGAACACAAGGGCAGAACAACACCACCTCTTCGTATCTTGAATGATTTTAAGGAGTGTGTTGATAGTTGTGGCTTGCAAGATCTACCCTTTAAAGGGTCGAAATTCACTTGGTCTCGTGGAACTGGACATGGTAGAACTATGCGACGGCTAGATAGATATCTATGCACAGTATCTTTCTCCAATTTGTTTTCGGCAATTGTGGTTCATCACCTATCGCGAGCAACGTCTGATCATGCTCCTTTGTTACTAAAATGCTCGCTGTCTCAATCAAGACCTCACATACCTTTTAGATATATCAACGCATGGTCACTACATTCAGACTTCCACTCCTTCGTAAAAGAAAAGTGGCAGCAATACCCTATGACTGGCGGCATGAGAGGACTCTATCTCAAGCTTGATCGTTTGAAGAAAGACTTACGAACTTGGAATCGTGAAATATTTGGAAATATCTTTAGTAATGTGGACATGGCTGAAACACATTACAAACGAATGGAGTCTCAATTTGATGAGGATCCTACGCCTACAAACAGAGCAGCACTCAACTTAGCTCAAGCACAGCTCCTACAAGCAACAAAAGCCCAAACATCATACTGGGCACAAAAATCTCGAACACGTTGGACATCTGAGGGAGAGTCTAACACCGCCTATTTTCATGTAGTTGTTAAAGACAGGCATAGACATCAAATGATCCGTGATTTACAAGGGCCATCCAAAGAAACACTCTGGGACAACAATGCATTAGGAACAGCAGTTGTCTCGTTTTATCAGCATCTCTTTGCCCATGAAGCAGTTACTGGAGTTGATAACTTTCTACAGAATATACCACAAATACTCACCCAGGAAGATAATCACATGCTCATGGCTATAACAAATCTCAATGAAATAAGATATGCTGTTTGGCATCTCAGTCCAGGCAACTCTGCAGGTCCGGATGGGTTCAACAGCCAATTTTTTGAAACTTGTTGGGATGTTTTGCAGTTAGACGTCACCCTCGCCGTTCAAGAATTCTTTCTGGGTGTCCCTCCCCCCAGGTAATGATCTTATCGAAGATTACATTAATCCCGAAAAAGTCTCGGCCATTGACATATGCAGATTTCTGTCCCATATGTCTATCGAACTTTCTTAGCAAGTTAACTACTAGAATCATTGCATCACGAATGAATCAGTTGCTGCCGAAACTTATTTCTGCGGAACAAATTGGCTTCCTTAAAGGACATGATATTAGTGAACATATGCTAATGGCAAATGAAATGGTACATCAATTGGACAGAAGAGTACATGGAGGCAATGTCATGATCAAGCTAGACATGTCCAAAGCCTTCGATCGGGTTAGTTGGACTTATCTAGAGGCATTCTTCTAAAATTAGGATTTAATCCTCATTTCATTCGTATAATATTGAACAATATGAGCCTATCAAAGATTTCTGTAGGATCTGCAAGGCACTACTAGAAGGGGGGTTGAATAGTTGGTGTGGAAAGTGTGGTTTTTAAAATTGTTTTGACTCAAGAACTCAACTTCTGAAAACAGTTTTAGTTTTCTTGACCAGTTTTAAAATGTTTTTAAAACTAGGTTGTAGGTCTTCAAAAATTCTGAAACTTTGAGAAAACTTAGTCTCAGATGTTGTGAGTGTCTCCTAAAAATTTCAGATTTAAATTCAACTTTTAACCCCCTCAAAAATCGTTGGTGGTCAGATTGCGCGAATCTGCCAGAAGCGGTAGACTGTTTTTAAAAATTTATTCCTATTTGTACGTAACTCCAAATGCTCTGAAAGTTTAACCACCAACCCCTTATATGTTGTATTTAAATGGGTTGAAACAGTTTTGAAAACTTCTTTTGGGAAGTTAGTCAAAAACTATCAAAGTCTCAACCTTTGCAAGCCTGAAAATCAGACTGCACTAGTCTCAGAACTTTGGATGTTTGATCGACTTGTACTTGTCCAAAAGGGTTGAAAATTGTGCCAAATTAACCCTAAGACGTGTGGCTATGATTCTGGAAAGTTTTGTAATTGTTGAAAAACGTTTAATATTTTTACGAACGTAATCAAAAAGAGTAAACAGTGCTGAAGCAGAATATAAGTGCTGAAAGTAAATGACACCGAGAATTTTATACTGTTTCGGTTATAAACAACCTACTCTAGTCTTCGAGGAACACCTTCCTCAGTTCACACTAGTCATACAACAAAAATACACCTTACCACAGGGTTGATGGAGTTACACACCAACTCCAACCCTTTACAAACCTTGTATGATGAATACAATTACGCACGAACACCACCACCTTGCAAGATTGAAGATTGATCACACCTTGATCAATCTTTTACAAATATAAAGAATGTGTGGTGGTCTAAGATAAACCTATTCAAGAATATGAATGTAAGTACAATAGGCTTTTAGGAAGAAGAAAGAAAGAAGTGTAGAAAGAAGAAGGCTATAGGCATTTTTGATCTTCAAGAATGTAATGCTTGTTCTTGTCTTTGTTTTGCTCTTCTTCATTTCCTTTTTAAGCATATGGCCGTCCCCTCTAGGAGTCCTTCTCCTCTTGAAAATTGTCTTCTAGGTCCTTGGGAGAATATGTGGCATCATTGTGACATGCTCTTGCTCACTTGGCACCTCCTCATTGAATGATCATTTAACTTTTGCTTACTTGGCACTCATTGATAGGTTGAATGTTGTCATATTTGATGACTTGGAAAATCTGAGAATTCCACTAAAAACATGTGCCAAAATCAACATAAAATAGTTGCCATAACTCATAAGATTATCACCCAAATCAAGCAAGATAATATTTCTCCAAACAAGGTTAGAAAATCGGCCATAATAAGAAATTGACACGCTGAAATTTCACCATGTGATACATGGTGCCTTTATTCAAATTATTTCCAATTTTCTTTGATTTTTCTCTTAGAAATAAATCACCAATTAGTAGACAATATTCTTATCAATTTTGGAAATGAAATTGGACACCAACATGCCCAAGAAATCGGCCAAGATATATTCCCACACATGCTGAAATTTTTCAGCATGTGTGATATTCAAGATATCACACTTTATGGATTCATATCTTATTCAAATTACTTCCAATTCTTCTTCCAATTAATCACATGTTTCAAGATACAAGATATATGCTCATTAAAGGTGAAAATCATCCAGCTCTAACTTCACATGCTGAAATTTTCAGCATGTGTTTCAAATGAGATACAATTTGAAGCATTACCTTTTGTAGCTTCTTTCTTTAAATCACCAATCTTGTAAGCTTGATTCTTGACCAATCAATATGCCAAAAAGGCTCCACATAGGATCCATCAAGTGTATTAGGCGTGTACAACATGCATATGCATGTGCTGAATTTTATTTTTGCAAACTTTGTAAAATAGTGCACATTTAATAATACACACATGACATATTCCAATCGGCCCTTAATTTAATTTTATAGAACACTTTAAGATGTATGAAATATGTAAAAATTGTCTAGATACATGTTGTATGATGTGCCAAAAACGTTCCATGTGTTGTGTACGTAGAAAATCGAATTTTCGATGTTTATCGATTACATGATTTTTCTCTAATTGAATACCAAATTTTTGCACATGTTATATATATTATGTTACACATAATATACATAATATAAAATTTAATATTCAGCTTATAAGGCTGATTAAAGTGGCGCCTAGACATGTGACAAAATTGAAATTGGAATCTCCACAATTTGGCCTTAATGTGGGGTGATTTGTTTGTGCCAACATGGAATGATTTTATAGCTGGAAATAACATCATAGGCACGAAAATTATAATGATTTTTGAGGTGTAGGGGCTGGCCATCTATTTATGGCAAGCACGTGACACGTTGGCGAAGTTTCGGTATTCGCCTGATACGACAATTTTCGGTTTATAACCTTTTAACGTGTCGTATTTAATTTGTCATCGCCATGATTTATATCATATGATATAAGACCTGAATATACTCATAAATATGAGTTAAGTATGATGGTGTGACGTTAACGTACGTACGTAAAATATATAACGTGTCGGTAGTACGTCGGAATGCATGTGTATGTGTCTTTTTCAAAAAAAATCTGAAAGTATGTATATTTATATATATATATGCCGTTATATGAGTGTGGTGAGAGGAGGAGGAGACTTTCCTTTCTTAGACTTGTTGCCTTTGTGCCTTGTCCAAATGTTGCTTCCTTTAATGAACTACTTAGTTTAATTAACTAAGTACTTCACTTAATGAACTAGTTTAGTTCATTAATGGTGGCACCTGAAAATAGTATAAACACAACAAATGTTTGCCATTTGATGTAAGCTTTAAAGCTTCATGGCTTGTTAGTACGGTAACATTATAAATGAACTATATAAGGCAAGTAATATGCAATATATCATGCACATTTATCTCATGCACGTTTTTTTAAGCTCATTTAAATCATATATTTTGAAATCACTCAAACTCCCTTTTTCTCTACAATCTCCCCCATTTGATGATTTTCAAAATAAACTATACTCATGATTTAAATCCTATCGCTCCCCCTTCAATCATGCATAAATTCAAAATTTGAATTTTAAATTTCAAAACCGCTCCCCCTTGATTTATGCAATCAGTATCTCTCTCCCCCTTAAATCATGCTTTCTGTCTACCTTTATTTTGGAAAGGAAATCAAAAGATGCCTGTAAATAAGGAAAGAGAATCAAATCAAATCATATCAGCAGAAATCATGCCTAATTTAGAACGAAGAGATTCGTATGTGGCTTGATTTAAGGCTTTAATGAAAATATCCGCTACTTGTGCCTCTGTGCGTACGTGATCTATGACAATATTACCATTATTTACGTGATCACGAAGAAAGTGGTAGCGTACTTCTATATGCTTGGCCTTAGAGTGTAACACGAGGTTTTTAGACAGGTTAATTGCACTCATACTATCACAATATATAGGAATTTTATTTACGGTAATTCCAAAGTCCGAGAGTTGTTGTTTTATCCATAACAACTGTGTGCAGCAAAAGCTAAGTGCCATGTACTCAGCCTCAGTAGTTGACAAAGCAATGCTTGCTTGCTTTTTGGAAAACCATGAAATGAGTGAATTTCCTATAAATTGGCAAGTGCCACTCGTGGTCTTCCTATCTATTTTACAGCCATCATAATCTGCATCAGTATAAGCATGTAAATTAAATTCGGAATCTTTATCGTACCAAATTCCTAAGGTGGGCGTGTGCTTAATATAGCAGAATATTCTTTTTACCGCAGTATAGTGAGACACCTTAGGCTGACTTTGAAAATGTGCACACATGCATACATTGAACATGATATCAGGCCTACTAGCAGTAAGATACAGCAAAGAACCAATCATAGATCTATATAAGGCATTATCAAAATCTTTACCATGTTCATCTTTATCCAATTTAGTAGTGACACTCATAGGGGTGGGGGATGGTTTCAAATTTTCAAAGCTGAACTTTTTAATCATGTCATTTACATATTTAGATTGACTTATGTGAATGCCTTTACTCGTTTGCTTAATCTGCAAGCCAAGAAAATAGTTAAGTTCGCCAACCATAGACATTTCAAATTCGGATTTCATGCAATTTTCAAAATCTTCAACAAGTTTATGTGAGGTAGAATCAAAAATAATGTCATCAACGTGGATTTGAATAATAAGTAAATCCGATTTATCTTGTTTCAAAAATAGTGTACTATCTATAGTACCTCGTTTAAAATCATTTTCTAAAAGGAAAGTAGCAAAACGATCATACCATGCTCTAGGTGCTTGCTTTAGTCCGTATAGTGCCTTCTTTAGTTTGTACACGTGATTAGGATGTTTCAAATCTTCAAAACCGGGTGGTTGCTTCACGTATACCTCTTCTTGTATAAATCCATTTAGGAATGCACTTTTTACGTCCATTTGATACAATTTGAAATCTTTCATGCAAACAATGGTAAGCAAAAGTCATATAGCTTCTAAGCGTGCTACGGGTGCAAATGTTTTATCATAGTCAATTCCTTCCTCTTGATTGTAGCCTTGTACTACAAGTCTAGCTTTATTTCTAACGCCCTTTCCTTCCTCATTCATTTTATTTCTAAACACCCACTTTGTGCCTATTATTGTCTTATCTTGTGGTCGTGGCACTAAATCTCATACATCATTTCTAACAAATTGATTAAGCTCATCATGCATAGCATCAATCCAAGAAGAATCACTCAAAGCATCAGGCACATTTTTGGGTTCAATTTCAGAAATCATAGCATGAAATTGATTTATTTCATCCAAAGTTATTCTTCTACGTGGTCGCACACCGTGAGTGATGTAGCCTATGATGAGATCATGTGGGTGATCTCTATGCCATCTTGGTTGATTATTTTTCATGTTATCATGCACTTCTAAGTGATCATGCATATCAAACGTGCCATCATCTTCATTCAACACGGGTTTCAATTCAAAATCATCATCATATTTTTTATCTTTATCAATCTCACCAAATTCATTGAACTTCACATGAATAGATTCTATGATTTGTCTAGTAAGAGGATCATAACATCTATATGCCTTTGAATTTACCGAATATCCAACAAAAATGCATTCAATTGATTTGGATTCAAATTTATCTAAATTATCTTTTGTATTTAAAACAAAAAATTTACATCCAAACACACGAAAATAGTCAATCTTAGGAATGCGATCATTCAATATCTCATAAGGCGTCTTGTTTATTTTCTTTCTAATAGATAAGCGATTTACTATGTAGCATGCACAATTTACGGCTTCCGCCCACAGAAATCTAGGCAATTTATTTTCGCATAACATAGTCCTAGAGATTTCTTGTAATGTTCGATTCTTTCTTTCTACTACTCCATTTAATTGTGGAGTTCTAGGTGGCGAAAACTCATGCTTGATTCCTTTTTCTTCGCAAAATGAAATCACATCCTTGTTTTTAAATTCACCGCCTCTATCGCTTCTTATCTTTTTCACATTGACACCGTATTGATTTTCAAGTTGTTTGATTAATTTTGCAATCTCAATGGCACTATCATCCTTATGTGCAAGAAATAAAGTCCAAGTATAACGAGAAAAATCATCAACAATCACGCATGCATAGTGGCGCCCACCAAGGCTTGTAGTGCGACTGGGACCAAACAAATCAATGTGTAGTAGTTCTAAGACTCTAGTCGTGCTTATTTCATTCTTAGGCTTAAGTGACTCGCATGTTTGTTTGCCTTTTATGCAAGATTCACATAACTGAAAGTTGTCTAAATCAAGCGTAGGCAATCCTCGTACTAGGTTCTCTTGTTGGAGTTTTTCTAGTGTGGAAATGCCAATGTGTCCTAAACGTCTATGCCACAAATTTACGTTGGGTTCGTTTGACACAAAACATTCAACTTTAGCGTCTACCATATCATCCATGGAAAGCGTAAAGATGTTTCCTTCTCGTTTTCCTTTTAAAACGGTTTCTCCATTTTTATTTATTATATTGCAATAAGGGTGAGTGAAACACACATAAAAACCATTGTCAATAAATTGCGAAATGCTAAGAAGATTATAGGATAAGTTGCTTACCAAAAAGACGTTGGAGATTTGAAGAGTGCTTGGGTTTCCGATTGTACCTTTTCCGATGATCTTGCCTTCGTTGTTGTCTCCAAAGGTCACGGATCCGCCTTTTGTGACCTTCTTTAATTTTGTGAACAAGCTCGGGTCACCCGTCATGTGCCTCTAGCAGCCACTGTCAAGGAACCACTTTATAGATGTATCTTTTGATGTGTAGGCTCCCTACAATGTGCAAAAATGATTTAGATACCCTTTTAACTTTGGGTCCTTGCGAGTTAGTTAATCACCTCTTGGTAAAAGTACCTTTCGGTACCCATACTTGGGTGATCCTTCTCGGTTTAGCAAATGGCAAGAATGTAGATGAAGGTGCAATGAAATAAACATGTGGTGAATGCACTTTTGGCCTTTGGCCAAGAACTCCTTTATACTCATTGTATGTAGGGCGTTTTTGATATGTCCTTGTGTTTGTGTGCATAGTGCGTGGATGAAGTGAATGTCGTGTATGCATCACTCTTTTCTTTTCATATCTATATGGTACGAAATTGTATTTTGCATGATATGTTGAAGAAGTGGGGCGTGATGAGGGAAGAGGGATTCTTTGCGTCATCTTAGACGCCGTTTTTGGCATTGGGGTGTCTACTTTCTTAGACACTACAAACTTAGTTGGTTTGATGGATACTTCGTTTGTTTCAACGTATCCCAAACCAGTTTTATCACTGTCATGCTTTTGTGATAAGATAATATGATGCAGCATGTTGGATCCCACATCAAATTGTTTCATCATTTTCTCTAAGTCTGTATTCCTTAACTTGAAATCTCGGATTTCATTTCATTATTTTGAGTAGTCAATGATGAAATCTCTGTCTTTAATGGAGTAATGATGCATGATGACTCTTTCTTTGACTCATTTAATTGAGCGACAAGATTTTCGTTAGAAGATTCTAAAAGTTTCTTGTCTTCAATTAATCGTTTCTTTTCCTTAGCAAGAGTCTTAGTGAATTTATGTAATTCTAAATACTGAATAAAAAGATCATCATAAGAAGGCTCAGAGTCAGAATCAGAATGAGATGATACCTCATTAGATGCTTTGGAGACAAAGCTTACTTGTGCAGTCTCCTCTTCGATTTCAGTCTCGGAATCCGATGTATCACTCCAAGTGGAGGCTTTGAGAGCACGTTTCTTTTGCTTGGGTTCTGAGACGAGTCTATTCTTGTTCCGTTCCTTGTCAGGGTATTTATTTGTTTGCTTTTCCTTATTAGGGCAGTCATATGATAAATGTCCAAGTTTGCCGCATTCATAATATTTGACATCCTTATCATTTGTCTTGGTCTTATTTCTTTTAGTTGAAGTGCCCTTATTTTTTTCTCTAAATGCTCTTCTCATAAATTTTCTTAAACCTTTAGCCAACAGAATTAGGTCATCGTTATCCGATTCAGAATCACTATCATCTACGTGATCGGAAGAAGTAGAGACGTATTCATTTGATTTAAAAGCAATGGATTTACCATGTTTAGATGATTCCAATTTCCGTATGGTGAGTTTATTCTCATAAACCTTAAGTGATCCAATCAACTCTTCCATCTTTATTGAGTTCGTTTCTTTGCTTTCTTCTATTGCGGTTACTTTAGGGTCCCACTCTGATGGAAGGCTTCGCAAGACTTTTTGTAATTTTTCCTGCATGGTAAAGGCTTTACCAAGAGACTCAAGAGAATTGTAGATGTTAGTCAAACGAAGATCCATATCAACAATAGATTCATTAGGCAATAATTTAAACGACTCAAGTGTGGACAAAAGCATGTTTACCTTTGACTCTTTTACTTGACTCGTGCCTTCGTGTTTCATTTCGAGTATTCTCCGCATTTCTTGTGCACTAGAACAGTTTGAGAAATAATTAGACTCACTCTTACTTAATCCATTTAAGAGCAATTGCATAGCCCTAGCATTCATGCTAAGTTTCTTTTTATCATCACTTGTATATTCTTGTCTAGGCTTAACTTCTAGTGTGACTCCGTCTACGGTGGATAACTTAGATGGAACAAAAGGACCATCTTCTATAATCGACCAAAGATCAATGTCTATTGCCATAAGAAAAAGCTTCATTCTTAGTTTCCATTGAATGAAAGACTCACCGTCAAAAAGAGGAGGCCTTTGGCTCGACATACCTTCTTGCTTGGTTTTGAGATTTGTGGTTGCCATCTCACTGAATCGTTGGATCCTTTGAAGTGAGTGTTCCGGCGCTATGATACCACTTATAGGATCTGCAAGGCACCACTAGAAGGAGGGGGATTGAATAGTTGGTGCAGAAAGTGTGGTTTAGAAATTGTTTTGACTCAAGAACTCAACTTCTGAAAACAGTTTTTGTTTTCAGGACCAGTTTTAAAACGTTTTTAAAACTAGGTTGTAGGTCTTCAAAAATTCTGAAATTTTGAGAGAACTTAGCCTCAGATGTTATGAGTGTCTCCTAAAAATTTCAGATTTAAATTCAACCTTTAACCCCCTCAAAAGTCGTTGGTGGTCAGATTGCGCGAATCTGCCCAAAGCGGTAGACTGTTTTTAAAAATTTATTCCTATTTGTACGTAACTCCAAATGCTCTGAAAGTTTAACCACTAACCCCTTATATGTTTTATTTAAATGGGTTGAAACAGTTTTGAAAAATTCTTTTGGGAAGTTAGTCAAAAGCTATCAAAGTCTCAACCTTTGCAAGCCTGAAAATCAGACTGCACTAGTCTCAGAACTGTGAATGTTTGATGGACTTATACTTGTCCAAAAGGGTTGAAACTTGTTCCAAATTAACCCTAAGACATGTGGCTATGATTCTGGAAAATTTCGTAATTTTTGAAAAACGTTTACTATTTTTACGAACGTAATCAAAAAGAGTAAACAGTGCTGAAGCAGAATATAAGTGCTGAAAGTAAATGACACCGAGAATTTTATACTCGTTCTGTTATAAACAACCTACTCCAGTCTTGGAGGAACACCTTCCTCGGTTCACACTAGCCACACAACACAAATACACCCTACCACAGGGTTGATGGAGTTACACACCAACTCCAACCCTTTACAAACCCTGTAGAAAGAAGAAGGCTACAGGCGTTTTTGATCTTCAAGAATGTAATACTTATTCTTGTCTTTGTTTTGCTCTTCTTCATTTCCTTTTTAAGCATATGGCCGTCCCCCATAGGAGTCCTTCTCCTCTTGAAAATTGTCTTCTAAGTCCTTGGGAGAATATGTGGCATCATTGTGACATGCTCTTGCTCACTTGGCACTTCCTCATTGGATGATCATTTAACTTTTGCTTACTTGGCACTCATTGATAGGTTGAATGTTGTCATCATTTGATGACTTGGAAAATCTGAGAATTCCACTAAAAACATGTGCCAAAATCAACATAAAATAGTTGTCATTCATAAGATTATCATCCAAATCAAGCAAGATAATATTTCTCCAAACAAGGTTAGAAAATCGGCCATAATGAGGAATTGACATGCTGAAATTTCACCATGTGATACATGGTTCCTTTATTCAAATTATTTCCAATTTTCTTTGATTTTTCTCTTAGAAATAAATCTCCAATTAGTAGACAATATTCTTATCAATTTTGGAAATGAAATTGGACACCAACATGCCCATGAAATCGGCCAAGATACATTCCCACACATGCTGAAATTTTTCAGCATGTGTGATATTCAAGATATCACACTTTATGAATTCATATCTTATTCAAATTACTTCCAATTCTTCTTCCAATTAATCACATGTTTCAAGACACAAGATATATGCTCATTAAAGGTGAAAATCGGCCAGCTCTAACTTCACATGCTGAAATTTTCAACATGTGTTTCAAATGAGATAAAATTTGAAACATTACCTTTTGTAGCTTATTTCTTTAAATCACCAATCTTGTAAGCTTGATTCTTGACCAATCAATATGCCAACAAGGCTCCACATAGGCTCCATCAAGTGTATTAGGCGTGTATAACATGTATATGCATGTGCTGAATTTTATTTTTGCAAACTTTATAAAATAGTGCACATTTAATAATACACACATGGCATATTCCAATCGGCCCTTAATTTAATTTTCTAGAACACTTTAAGATGTATGACATATGTAAAAAGTTTCTAGATACATGTTGTATGATGTGCCAAAAACGTTCCATGTGTTGTGTACGTAGAAAACCGAATTTTCGATGTTTATCGATTACTCGATTTTTCTCTAATTGAATTCCAACTTTTTGCACATGTTATATTATGTTACACATAATATAAATAATATAAACTTTAATATTCAGCTTATAAGGCTGATTAAAGTGGCGCCTAGACATGTGACAAAATTGAAATTGGAATGTCCACAATTTGGCCTTAATGTGGGGTGATTTATGTGTGCCAACATGAAATGATTTTATAGCTGGAAATAACATCATAGGCACAAAAATTATAATGATTTTTGAGGTGTAGGGGCTGGCCATCTATTTATGGCAAGCACGCGACACGTTGGCGAAGTTTTGGTATTCGCCTGATACGACAATTTTCGATTTAGAACCTTTTAATGTGTCGTATTTAATTTGTCATCACCATGACTTATAGCATATGATATAAGACCTGAATATACTCATAAATATGAGTTAAGTATGATGGTGTGACGTTAACGTACGTACGTAAAACATATAACATGTCGGTAGCACATTGGAATACATGCGTATGTGCCTTTTTCAAAAAAAATCTGAAAGTATATATATTTATATATATATGCCGTGTATATGAGTGTGGTGAGAGGAGGAGGAGACTTTCCATTTCTTAGTCTTGTTGCCTTTGTGCCTTGTCTAAATGTTGCTTCCTTTAATGAACTACTTAGTTTAATTAACTATGTACTTCACTTAATGAACTACTTTAGTTCATTAATAGTGGCACCTGAAAATAGTATAAACACAACAAATGTTTGCTATTTGATGTAAGCTTCAAAGCTTCATGGCTCGTTAGTACAGCAACATTATATATGAACTATATAAGGCAAGTAATATGCAATATATCATGCACATTTATCTCATGCACGTTTTTTTAAGCTCATTTAAATCTTATATCACTCAAACCCCTTTTTTCTCTACACTTTCAATATCAATCAACGGATCATCATACGGATTTTTCTCTCCCACGCGTGGAGTTAAGCAATGAGACCCATTGTCCCCTCTACTTTTTATCCTTTGTTCGGAGGGTTTCAGTCGTGGGATAAACCGCTTATTTACAAATGGATCACTAAGAGGCTTTGCGTTGGGTCGGGTTCAGCCAGTTTCACATTTGGTATACGCGGATGATCTACTTATCTTCTTAAATGCATCATCACATAACTTGCGTACATTTTAATCTTTCCTCCAAGAATATCAACATGCGTCTGGACAGCTTGTCAGTTATGCCAAAAGCCAATTCGTTGCCAGCTCTTATATCCCGCCTCAACAATTAAGCAATGTTACACAAGCTCTTTCCATGCAGCCATCCATATTGCCGATAAAATATCTTGGCTCTTATCTATACCGTGGAATCAACAGAGCATCGTACTGTACTACATTATTGCAGCACTTTGACGCAACACTCATAGGCTAGGCTAGTCGTCTTCTATCTCCAGGCAGTCGCCTAGTTTTATTAAAATCGGTGTTAACCACAATGCCACTATCTTGGTCGTAGCCCATCTACCTAAAACCGTTATTCGCATCCTCAACCGGAAAATTGGATCATTTTTGTGGGCTAACAAACATCACTGGGTAACATTTGAAGACGTATATTATATAGAACAGGAGGGTGGCTTAGGAGTGCGCAATCTATTTCACATACAGCGAGCCCTATGATTGTAAACTATGGTGGTCATATCATAACAAAACCACATTATGGACGTCATACATGCATCAATGCTATGGACACCGCGAGGATTTCATACCACGATTATATGATCTCCAGGATGGAAAAGAATTTGCTCTATACATCCTCTTTGCCTTCAGTTAACATCAAGATACCCAAATGCTTTGTGGCTCTCAAGTCCGTATGGTAGTTTTTCCATTTGTCAAGCCTATGAGGATGTTCGGCCAACTAAAGCACACTTACTTTCGCATAAATTTATTCGGTGGCGTGGGATACCAAAAACTATCAGCATTTTTGTTTAGAGATTGCTACACTCAGCCCTACCGTTTGAAGATAATCTGCAACAAATTTTAGCTATCAGACTTTCTATCTGCCCCTTTTGCCGTAATGCTTCTGCCATCTCGCTGCATCTATTCCTCCTATGTTCATATGTCAAGGCAGCGTGGTTGAAATTATCATTGATATTAGATGGACCACTGAGCCAAGTCTCACATATTCGCGCACATCTACTACAATGGCGGTTTTCTTCATCCACTGGTACATTACAAGGTAATTTTCGGGTTGTTGGACCAATACTGCTATGCTGGTCAATTTGGCAAGTCTACAAAAATTACACATATGGAGATGCTGATTTGCCCATTACAAGTATATATAATCTTACTCGACAATCATGCTATGACTGGGCCTCCTCCCTCATAGGCACATCCTTGGCTCAATATGTACCATCCCTAGTTGATGCTTGTCTTTCCCCAAGGCTGCGTCCCAAATCCATCACATTGCTGAAATGGCAACTTCCCCTATCGGGGAAATTGAAATTCAACGTTGATGCTTCGGCCTGCCAAAATTATGCATCAGCAGGATCAATTCTGAGGGATTCGCAAGGTCGAATGTTAGCAGCCATTTCCTTCAGACTACCTTATCTATCACCTCTTCGAGCGGAAACACAAGCTATTCTCTACAGCCTCATGTACTTTGGCCAACAACATAGACAATTAATTATTGAGACAGATTGCAATAAACTCACTCATCAACCCAATGCACAGCTCACAGCTATGCCAGAATACATTCGGTTAATACAATTTCTGGATCTTACGGTCAGTCAACTCACCTTCATTTCAAGGGAGATCAACATGGTTGCCCACTATTTGACTCAATATGCACGCATGTCCCTAGCCACAACGCTTTTTACATCAGCATCTCAATTTCCACCCACGGTGCGTGGGTATTATTACACAGACGGACTCATACATGCTTTGCGAACGTAAATCTTAGTCCTTTACAATCTGTCTTGTTGCCTGCATTCTCCTTATGCAGGCAACCCTGGTATGCTTCCATACTTATCTCTACTATAGCATATTATCTGCGTTTACTTCATTGCCAGCAGTCCTTGGACTTCGGGCAACATCGGTATGCTACCATCATCATCATCTGCTAAATACTCCACAAAATGGCTTATATATGGACTCTAATTCATATTTTCTACTTTTGCTGCGAGGAACACACCCACTAATGAAGCATGTGACAAAGACAGTCATACTCTGGTGGTTAACAATACAACACCC
This sequence comes from Eustoma russellianum, assembly GCA_036186865.1. Taxonomy (NCBI): domain Eukaryota; kingdom Viridiplantae; phylum Streptophyta; class Magnoliopsida; order Gentianales; family Gentianaceae; genus Eustoma; species Eustoma russellianum. The sequence continues at coordinate 19,191,103 of AP025052.1, forward strand.
ATTGCTCCAGGACTACAACAACTGCATATTCGGCTACCATTTGACAACAGACCACTTACCCAAAGAATTGCTATTGCATCCATTGTATTATTTCGTGATTGTATTCATGCAGCATCACTCCAATTATATAAATATGTACGTTTTTTCCTTCGCCAAGGTTTTATCCACAAGGGTGGTTTTACTTGGCAAGATTTTAATGCGGCATATCATATATGATTGGAGATTGCACATTCTCGCTTCGTTATATTTCTATTTCTCGTTTGATATACGCTTATGTAATATGGTCACCTCCACCATAAGTGAGGCTTTTGTTTCTTAATAAAATTTCCGCCTTTATCTAATATATATATATATGTGTGTGTGTGTGTGTATGTGTCTGTGTGTATTTATATTTATATTTATTTATTTATATTTGCATCGTGTGTTGATCTGTGTTGATCTCTTAAACAGTGTTGTTGCCCGTATCATCATATATGGGCAACGCTGGTATGCCTCCTTCTTCACATTATTCTCCATTGCGTCATAATTTTTGAGCACCCATGCTATATATCGTTACCCATATTGATTAATATGGGTAACCAGGGTAATTTTTGCACTGCTGAAATTGCTGTTTTTGGATTCAACTCACATACTATTGATGCTGCATATTACAGTCTATCATAATTTACTAACCATATGATGTGTTTGTGCATGGAATTTGGGGAGCAACAACAACAATGGCACTTCATATTTCGGTGGATCCAACAGAGAACACGGGCTATATACTTTCAACTATTGGACACTCCAACAATATCTGGAACATAACAATATCTGGAACATACTCATGTATTGACGCCAATCATATAAATATGTACGCTTTTTCCTTCGCCAAGGTTTTATCCACAAGGGTGGTTTTACTTGGCAAGGTTTTAATGCGGCATATCATATATGATTGGAGACTTCAAATCATATATTCGTTATATTTTCATTTTGCATACATAGACAAACATTGTAATATGGTTTCCCTCCACCATAAGTGAGGCATAATAAAAATTTCTCTTTGGTTTTAAAAAAAAAATGTACACATGTGATACAATTCTTTTTTCATATGGTCTTCAAGCATATGTACAACATTCATCTAAAACCGTATGGATTGTGTATATCTCAATACTACCCCTCAAACTTAGTGCATAGGTGTATGCGATAAGTTTGTCATATGTAATTAGGGAAGCCTTCAACAGGTCTTCAAACAGTGTCAACATCTTTATTATGCACCAAGCCTTGCTGGATCAATGCCTTTCGGATTATACATGTACAATAAAATACACAATAAGTTGTATGAAATATTTATGACTTGATTTACCTGTTATGCTTTCATGTTGGTCTTCAGTTCCTGGAATCCGCATATGCTCCATTAATCTATGTATCATCCTTTAAAGTTCCTTTGGCTTTTTTGAATCCCCACATGGAAAAGTTAGAAGAGCATTGATAACACCTGCAAATGAAATATTTTCCAGTTTCCTACAAACGAGCATTAGTCAAAAACTCCGGATCTTTGTTCGTGAAGATCCTGTTATGCTCCATGTTGTCCTTGAGGTCACCAAATCCACATATGCTCCGGAGCATCCTGAAAGATATGTTAGCGTAAAGAATGTTCAACCTTGTATTTCCAGCAGTACAAAGGTTTGTAGGAAAAACAACTCCTTCAACTGTTCCTGCAACAACTTGTTAGTGCGGCAGCAGAGATGTTACAAAACTTTTCTCCCTTTTCTTTATTTTTTTCTTCAAAAAAGGATCGATTCTATTGATACTTTCACCAATTTACCTCATTTGTGTTCATACAAAAGATAGCATATCTATACATCAAATATTCACATCTAACATGTGAGCAATCATTAATTCCTGCGTTCTACTCCCGGCTTCCTTCACTAGTATATCCGTATGCAATAAACGTTTCGCCCGTTGGTGTAGGAACCGATTACGCCAAAACCAAATGCTCCTAGAGATCTCGCAAAAAGTATATGTCCATCCCAAAATAGAACTGCCGCATCCAAAATTTTGTACCGAATTCGCATCCACCCACACATCCATCAAGCTCGATGAGCAGAAGTCACTCCATTTGATCGGCAGAACCACCTTTCTCCATGCTCTAGCCGCCCATTCGCAGTCTCTGAGATCATGTATCCAGGCCTGACCATTCCATCCACAAACACCACAACGCGTATCAGAACGTATCTTTCTCTTGACCAAAAAACTCGTCATAGGCAGCACATCTCCGCGTGCACGCCATAAGAACATGATATCTCTCAACGGGCCTTTCATCTTCCATATCCTGTGCCAAGCTCTGTTTTCAATATCCAGAGTTGTTGCGGTTTGCATCCTATACATACTAGCCACCGAAAAACGACTGTTAGAGTCGAAACACCAGCGAACCATCGGTATCCGAGTCCTCCCAATCGTGCGTGACTCCTGACCAATATCAATATGGTCCCGGAAGCGTGAACACCCCCTCGTATGCTCCTTCAAGTAGCTGAAGCATTTTGTCTTACTGTATCATACAGCGGTGAGCCATACTTAGCCAAAACCACTTTAATCCAAAGGGGTTCCTTTTCCATAAGAGCTTTCGAGTCGAATTTGGCAAGCAGGGCTACATTCATTTGGTGTGATCGTCTAATAAACAAACCACCGCAATTCTTAGGCTGGCATATCTTATCCCAAGAAATATACTGTAGATGTTTATTGCCATCAAGTTCGTCCCAAAAGAAGTCCCTCATATACCGCTCCATTTCCTCAATAACTGACATCGGAATCTTAGCCGTTTGCATGACATAGGCCGGGAGGGTCGCCAAAACCGAACAAATCAGAATTGCTCTAGCCGCTTGGGAAAGAACTTTGGTCTTCCAAGACGCCAGTTTGGACCGCATATTAGACAAAAGAAAACTGTAGGTGGCTGGAGAAACACGGCTGTGCAGGATCGGCATACCCAAGTAAGAGCCAAGATTATCAGTTGGATCAATATGTAAGTTACAGCTCAATGCTTTTACCACAGCGGCGTCAGTGTTTTGAGATGTATAAACCATTGATTTCTTTAGGCTAATTCGTTGCCCAGAAATCATGCAAAACTCGGCCAGGATGGCATCCATCTCCGTAGCCTGTTGTACTGTGCCTTCACTGAACAACAACAAATCATCGGCAAAAAATATATGTGAAATTGCTGGTCCATGGCGGGAGGCTTTGACCGGTTTCCAACAATGTGCAGTTACCGACCTACAGATTAGTTGGCTAAGCACATCCATGCATAACAAGAAGAGGTATGGTGCAGCCAGATCCCTAGCGAATTTCTCTGGAAGGCTTGAAGGGTTTAAGTTGTTGACCATTCCAGATAATCGACGTTCTAGCCAAAGAGATCATAAACATCATAAGATCAACCATTGAGGCGTTAAAGCCTACCTTCTCCAACACTCTCCGCATAAACGGCCATGACACACAGTCATAAGCTTTTTCCAAATCCACCTTGACAACCATAATACCCCTCTTGCCTGATTTATATTTCATGGTATGAACAAGTTCCTGCGCGATAATGATATTCTCGGCTGCTTGTAAACCGGGAGTGAACGCGGCTTGGGTGGGCGAGATGATCTTAGCCACCACCCCTTTCAACCTATTTGCAATTACCTTGGATATGATTTTTGTGATGACATTTGTGAGAGCAATAGGTCTGAACTGCATAATAGACTCCGGATTCGGCACCTTCGAAATGAGGGACACTAGTTCCAAGTTCATCTCAGGGGGAAATATTTTTTCCGAAAAGCTTCAACAACAAAAGAAACCACAGAGTTTTGACGGTTTCCTAATTCCGCTGATAAAAAATACGGGAAACCCATCCGGCCCAGCAGCCTTGAACGGCCCCATCTAAAAGATCGTAGATTCAATCTCCTTCTCAGTCGGCATATGGTTCAAACTCCTTCGCACACCGTGGTTCTACCCGGGGAAATGTCCAGGACTCATCACCGATGAAATGGGTAGGCCCATCAGCATATAGATCAACATAATAATCTCTCACCATATATCTTAGATTGTCTTGGTCGGTTACCCATACACCATCCGCATTCTTGAGCGTGTGAATTGTTTTTTGTCTTTCCAAGTTGTCATGGCTTTATGGAAGAGACGAGTATTACCTTCACCTTGTGTGACCCAGTTGAGTCTGGATCGCTGCTGCCAATATGTATTTTCCATTCTCAACAATGCGGCATACTCATCCGAAATTTTAGTTTCAAGTTTGGCTAGGAAATTAGATGGTCTACGCGCTAATTCTCTCTGAATCCCCCCTAACGGCACCAAACATCTCTTTTTCTTGAATCGGATACTCACATAACCCTCCTTCCTCCAAGTTTGCAACTTATTCGTAAATTCACTAAGAGTACGGACAATATCACCAGGGAAATCCACCCATGCGTGTACCATAAACTCATAAAAGTGTCTATGCTCCATCCATGCCGCCTCGAATCGAAAAAATGGATACAACTTTCTTGTTCTTGACCGCGGTCCTACCCGGAGTAGTAAAGGACTGTGATCCGACTGTATTCTGGGAAGGTGTTGCACATCCGTTTCGTCACCAAACTCCAACCACCGGTCGTTCACCCAACATTGGTCGAGTCTTTGTTGAATCAAAGAATGTCCAAGTTGCTTGTTGGACCAAGTGAATCTAGGTCCCGAAAAGGGGACATCTTGCATCCTACACACCTCAAACATCTTCCGCATTCTACGCGCCGAGTGACCCCAACAGGACGTCCCCCCTCTTTATAATTCTGGTTGGTCACCTTATTAAAGTCCCCAAGGAGGCACCATGGATCCTTGATAACATTCGACATTAGTTCGACGTATTCACAAAACATATCACGAACTGCAGCGATTGGGGAAGCATATACCAACGAGAGCACCCAACTAGCGCAACCCCTCTTATTGATCCGCAAGTTAACCATTTGGACAATACAACTTGGTATTTTCACCGCAGATACAGTATCCTTCCAAAAACACCACAAACCTCTGGCAAAACCTCTAGCCTCGACCACAGCCATGCTCATAAAACGAAGACGAGTGAGGATCCATGATGCATATGAACTCTGCACTCGCCTCTCGCACAGAAATAAAATATTCGGATCATTTTCACATATCAAATCACCAAGTACAACCCGAAATTCAGGGGAGGCTACGCCCCTGCATTTCCAAGAAAGTATCTTCATTGAGACAGGGGCGGATTATCTGTCAAGCTTTAACCCCATCCGGTCGGCTCGTGCTTCCTTCAACATCTTCATTATATGAGTATTGTCCAACAAGTTCTTCCTTGCCATACATATTCATCTTACAGCATGTTTCAGTAACCTCCATGGGAGCCCCTTCGCCGCACACCCCCAGATCAAGAGGGTGATTCTCAATGTGCTCCCTGTTAATCATACTTATTACTGCAGACTTGGAATGAGATAAACTTGGCCAGTCCGAATCGAAAATGGCCGAAGGTATCTCACCCATGGTCATCAACTTATCTTTGTTCGTGATGTCTTGTAGGTGTCGAAAGTTACCACCACCCCCATGTCCTTTACTGAGTGCTCCTCTGCCTCTGAAAGAAGAGCTTCGCCCTAAAGCTCTATCAACTCGCGGCATTCCCGTCTCCTCCCTTTCCATTCCAGATTCAAAATTTCTAGGATTCCTCAACTGAACCCTTGCCTTCTGTGGTTCTTTGACATGTATCACCTTTTTCTTCATACTCTCTTCGGTGATCACTTTAAACGAAACACTAGGGCTCTTGTCCATAAGGTTCGCCAATTGCTCTTGGATATCATCTCCTCTGCCTCTGGGGCTTCCTCCACCCACTCTGGCCCCAACGGGGCGAATCTGGATCCCCCAGTTAGCTTCTCTTTCCCTCTATCATTATCCCCCTGAACTCCGTTGTATGCTCAGTATTTCAACCCCAAGCCCCCATAACAGAGCCAACACCATCCTGTCTATTGCTTTGTGTTTGCACCACTCTTTTACGCCTTGAGTTTGATGCAATCATCCATGGCCCAAAGGCCTTTAGTCGCCGTTTGTCATCCCCCCTGCCCTCCGCTTCCTGCAGTTTACCCTCCGCAATCCCGCAGTTTTTACCACAGTCCTCCATCGTATGGCCGTATTTGCCACACTTAAAGCAAATTAAGTTCAACCCTTCATACTCCACATCAAACAACTGTCCATTCAATTGGATTCTAGACGCAAGTTGTTGACGAAGGTCGACTTCGATGCAGACACGGGCATATTTACCCCGTTGAACCTTCAGAGATGTGGTATCGGCCTTAACCGCTCTACCTAACAAATTTCCAAGCCTCATCAACATTCCTTCGTGGAAGAACTCAAGTGGGAGATCCGGTACCCGAACCCAGTGAGTGTTTTCTCTACAACTTCACTTTTTGTCGAAAGAAAAGGTCGCCATTTGGACACAGTGATATAGTGTCCCTGGATGATCCAGGGACCATTCTCAAGTCCGTGGTGATATTGAGCAGCCGAATAAAACCGAACAACGAAAAAAGCCCCGATTTAGGTCAACAATGTTCACAGAGTTGCCCAATCCCCAAAGGACAGTGACCCTCTTCTCCAAGATTCGAAAGGAGAAAGTCTTACTTAGAACTTTGATTACAAGTGCTCTGCGCCACGGTGTCCATAAGCTTTTACATTCTTCCAGCGGAACATCTATTGTGACCCGGCCCGATTCGATGCCCTCCGAATCCACCATAGTCGTAGTGTCGTAGCCCTCCAGCAGGTCCAACGTTGTGTCATCGTCTTCCCCTTCCCCAGTGTATATCTCCAATGGTGTAATCTCTGTAGAGCGGAGTAACTCAGCCCACCCTATCCTAGCTTCGCTCAACACGCTGTTCGGTGACCCCGGTTCACCCACAGTAGGTCGCTTGTGTTTCTTCACAGAACAGGCCAGCAAGTCGTCTTCTTCTACACTTCGAAGCATATTGGTATCATCCACTTCCATGCTTGCGGCTCAAAGAAAATGGGGCGAGCAGCGGGGTTTCCCCCGCCGGGGAATGAGATCGGGAATCGCCCAGTCCTAGGAGAGAGAGAAGGCAAACCTGAATTCTTTAGTTAACTGTATCCATCCTTTCCTTCCAACACTATAGCAACCTGGGAGCTCTTTTACTCCCTTTGCTTTGAAACTACCTACCGTCTTGGTAACACTTGTAAAAGAAATATTCCTGCTCCTGCAGAATAAAAAAGGCGAGGACAAACTCTTGTAACCCAGCACAACGTTCGAATATCCTACAAGAAAAGGGGTTAGTTCCGCCTGGTTGAACACCCTGGAGTTTCTGCAAGAAATGTTAGTTTTATCTGCATGAACATGAACAGCTTTTGGATTAACAGCAAAGAGAAGAAGTTCACTGGAAAACAAATTAACAGAGAGCAACTTGCACAAAAAAACAGAGGACACATTATACCAACAACAATGACCAATATTTTTTATAGCTTGAACACTTCATTATAGATAACCACTGGCATCCGACCAAGCCATTACCCAAAAAAGTCAATAGTATGCACAGAATAAATGAATCATTCAGGGAAAAAACGGGACAAATGGACAGAGTGAATAGCAGCAATATATACTGAAAAGAAAAAAATGTTGCAGAATCAAAAATTTCAGCAGATGATACAACATAAGTTTAACAGTTTTTAAAATAGTGATTAAGACAATATAGTTCCTCTTATGAGAAAAACAACCTAGATCAGCCTTATTTTATGGATCATCAATCACCAGGTAGACTTGACAACATCAGATAGACCAAATTTAAGAGGACTGTTGAAATGCATTTTTTTCAAATCGAACAACAAATTCAAAGTAACAAGAGAAGATATTTCAGAGATGTTGTATTCAACTTGATAATCCCATTTCAATTATGGCACCATATCCTAACGGTTGAGGCAACAAACTATATAGCAACACAGAAGATGAGGTGGGTGAAACAAACACCTTAAAAAAAACTTATCATAAGACGGAGTGCAACCATCATCCTAGCTTAAAGTTCAAATAGGCATAGAGCTAGAGAGCATTAACTGAACAACCATACATAAGGAGGAAGTTATTAAGAGCTAGGGAAAAAACAATGCAAAACCGGATTTTTGCGTACAACGTAGCAGGACATGCAAATATCCTTATATCAGACCATTAAGAAAGAATATAATACGCCCACTCTTCAAAACATAGCACAGAGTAATAAAGATCATGAATAATCAGAGATACCAAGGAATTTATACAATGCAGGTCCAAAAAACTAATTATGTGAGAGAAGTTCTGAATGTAATTATATTTGAACTTCTATCGCAAACCAAAAAAGAATGATTGTCAAGTTTGGAGATCTTGTAATCCTCCTCTAATTATATCACATTCAGCAAGCAGATTCTAATGCATGGCTAACTACCACGTTTACTGAAGATGCATTATCTATGTTATTTGAACTTCTAAAATGATCATGCAACTTATAGTTATTCTGTTTTTTCCGTCTCAAATTTAGTAAGGTAGACATGTAAAATTATCAATTGGGGTAAAGATATCATGATACACAACCCCCCTTAAAACATGCTAGGATCATCATCTAGCCAATACGTCACAACATATCATTTAGAAAGAAATGTCTCACAAGTGACGATAAGGAAATGTATGGCATCCAAAATAATAATAATGGCAACTCTGGCCTGCTGGGAAAACACATCCAACTCAATAATAATGAGATTAGTGATCAATGATCCGTGATATGTTTGGTGCAGGGATTGTGAATTTGTAATAGAAATCGTTAATTGAGAAACTAAGTGATGAGTTGAGTTAGTTGTGACATGAGGAAGATGCGTGTATGAGCAGCTAAGGCTCAAGGTGCGCAGGGTGGAGAAAGTGCGCTGTGCATAAGGAAGAAGAAGACGGAGGACGATGGCGGGAGAAGTTCAAACATAGTAGAATGACACTTTTGTCCTCACTTAAGTTTTTGTGTTAGTGTTATGTTGAAGGGTAGTTTTGTCTTTTTGCTCTTTTATCTTCTACGGATCGATTATATAGGCCAAAGTCTGTACAGAAACGGTTATCTCCAAGAATCAAGATTTTTTGAGCTTTTCTCTCTAGAATTTGCTCAGCCATCTCGTGCTATTCTTCAGCACAATTGTTTTTCATGCTTTTAATTTCACGCATGAATGTTTAGTTCTTGATTTCTTCGTTGTTTTTCTTGGTGATCGTGGTAAATTTCACATGGTATCAGAGCCTTGTCCATGAACTTTGGAACCTTCATGGCGTCAAATGCGAACAATAACAGTCCAATGTAACAACATCATCTCTTCTGCCACATATTCAAGAGCCAGTACCTCATAATAGACCAATCAGAAACAAACGAACACCTTTCTATCTACAAGACTACCACTGTAACAACATCATCTCTTCTGACAAACATCATAAGCATACCTCACCACATTCACTCAGTAAGATCATGACTTATGCATCTTTAGCCCCAAAGTACAAGTCATATATTTTGAGTTTAAATGCACATACTGAGCCTAATAACTATGCCGAAGCTTATAGTTTGTCTGTGTGGCAGGATGCTATGGCTACTGAGCTAGCAGCGTTGGAGGCTAATGATACATGGACTGTGGTACCCTTGTCTGAAGACAAAAAGGCCATTGGATGCAAATGGGTATATAAAGTAAAGCTGAAGGCAGATGGGACTGTAAAGAGACACAAAGCCAGATTGGTTGCAAAGGGGTATACCTGTCGTATTCCGGACATTCGCAGGTACTCTTATCTCTCGTCGATCTATCAAAACCTTATCATCCTACAGTGAAATATTCTATATTTTAATCCTATCGATTATCTTAATATTGCTAAGCTTGTTAATGTCGAATATTCACATATTCGATTCAAGTATCGATTATTCGCCGTGAATTATCCGATTCTTAATATGTAGCATAACACATTTTATTTAATTATGTCCCATGTTGTGTGATATGTGAGAAAATAAATTTTCTTTCCACACACACAATAAAAATCGGCCATGGTAAGTCTCCAAGAGACTAGAAGATTCTCCAACCACCCACCAACACCCTCTTAATTGTGGTGTGCTAGCTACCTTCTTAACTCCTTATCAAAAGTTGCAAAAGACAAACAAGTAATTAGCCACCCTAATCAAGTCTTATTTTTCCCTCTCCCAACCCTCCTAAAATCGGCCCTATAGCTCTTCAAGACTCCATTTGATTTTCAAACTCATCTTCTCAAATACTCTAAGTTATAAACCCTAAAATATATCTCCAAGCAAGAATGATATCTCAAGTGCTCCTTCCCCAACCAATCATCAAGGCCGAAAATTTTAGGAGTCAAGGAGGAATAGAAGTCTCATCAACCCAAGCTCATAGCATCTCAATCAAGTAAGTAATGTCTTATTTTATATCTCCATTGATGGAATTTTAGTATAGTAAGCTTGAATGGTAACCCATGTTAATTTCTCTAAAAACCGTGGGTTAGGAGGACTCAAGAGGGAGTTCTAGTTCATCAATCTCATCTAAGAAGAAGAGTTAGAGGAACCTAGGCTTGATTCTAAGCCTTGAGGTAAGTTTCTAAGCATTTTGTGGTTAGTTAGTATTCTTTTAAGTGTTGGTCTTGTGTTGACCCAAAACCGTGTGTTTATGGCTCAAGTGGAGGGAACCCCAAGTGATTCAAGCTACCTTGAAGTTAATCTATCTTCTAAAGCTTCATTTCAAGGCAAGTATACTTTAACCCCTTACAATATATGTGATTATGTGCATACTTGAATGTCTAGAAGCTTAAGACATGATTTTAGTGAAAATATGCCTAAGTTGTTTCCTTTTCCTATGTTTTGAAAGGTTGGATGATAGGCCTCTCTTATGTTGCAATATAAAGCATGTTTAAACTTGAAATAAGAGTTAAAAGTGATGGATTAGGGACTGCCCTATATTTGATATTGAATGAGACATGATTAGCATGAAACCTAGCATTTTTAGTGATTTTAATATGTGAAATTGTTGGACTAGAGGACTGTTTTGTTTGGAAGAATGAACAGCCCATATGAACGACTTTTGCATGCTAAAAAGAGACTTGAATTAGTATAGGGAAGCCTTATTATGTCTATTGAATGATCATTAACTTGGATTATAGGCTAAAGAACAAAATTAGGAAGGAAAGGATATTTCTATGCATGTTGGCTGAAAACAGAATTCTGGACAGATTTTATGCCAAATTGATGGACTTAGTTAAGGACCTTCTAAACGTTGGATTGGGTTTATTTTTGGTGTGGTCGTAGATTATTATGTCTAGTTTGTTGTGGAGTTGGAATTTCTGGAAAATCATTTGTGGATTGGTCAGAAATGAATTTTTAGTATCAAGGGGTCAAAACAGTTTCTGGTCATACCACCTTAGGGAGAAAAATTATTTAAGTACCTTAAACATCTTTGATTGACCTGAAATTTTTACAGGAAGTACTTAAGACATAGAGCTAAGTATCCATGTAAAGAAATTGATTTTATCTATTGATCTTGATGGTCAACCATTGAGGGAAAGTTGGTTTAACATTCTGGAAAACAGGACAGATTGACCCTTTGTGCTTGTATGAATTGTATCGTATTTATTTTGACTTGTTTTGGTGGATGGGCATTTGAATATTGTTCATAAAGGAAATAGGAAAGATTTCCAGGTGCTAAGTGAGCCCCATAATGAGTTTATGGATGGAGACAAGGTAAGGAATGGAGTTGAGAGTGCAGCAGAATTTCTGTTGTACCCTTGTTGGGAATTATTTTTATTGAGGCACCTACGCTTGTCGAAATCGCATGAAATTTGTACAGGATGTAGTTAAGATCATGTGGTGCATGTTCATATTTTTAGTTTCTGGAAAATAGGCTCAAAAGGTTGATTTTAAGGCCGGACAATACAGGACATGCTGCTGGATCGTTTTCTAGCCCATGAAGAAAGTTGTTTATGATGTTATAAGTGCATTTTACCATGTTGCATCACATGCACTTGCATTGACACGCTCATATGTTCCATGCTCATGATTTTATCAATGTTTTATATAAAGTTTCTGTTTTGAAAGAATTTCGTCCCTTCTGGCCAGCTTAACCCGCTACTGATCCGGGGTTAATTGATCTGAAGAAGTATAAGAACCGATCCAGGCCCGGTATAATAGGTCTGATGAAATATAAGAACCGATCCAGGCCCGGTATAATAGGTCTGAAGAGTATAAGAACCGAGCTAGGTCCGGTATAATAGACCTGAAGGCGATCATGTTATAAGAACCGAGTCATGCCCGGTATAACAGGCTGACACACTCTCTTGTTTTATGATGAGCATGATTTAAAAGAAAGAAAGAAGTTCAAGCATTTTTATGAGCATGTCTAAATGAAAGAATGTTTCTCGTTGCATTTGCATTGCATTCACATTTTCATACATATTACGCATGATACCTATTCATAGAAGTAAGGTTTCGCTACAGCATGTAGAACCTAACTAAGTGATGGCATTTAGATCTTAGCTAAGTATTGGTATGACTTTAAGTATGATGCTTCGGAAAGGTAATGGTAGGTACGTTTTATCTTAAGGAATTGGGGTTTGATTCTTATATGCTGTTTTCTCTTTATTGTACGGTGTTATTGTATACTTGCTGGCGACTTTGTCGCTCACCCATTTATTTTCCCCCCAGAGCCAGGTAATGAAGTCGAGTGGATTGATGATGAGCCAAGGGTGCCATACCCATAGGTTATTGAAGTCGCTGTTAAGAGAATGATGATGGAAGCTTTTGATGAGCCTTTGAGACATTTTGGGACTTAGCTACTTTCGGACTCTTTTCGGATAATAGTTGTATAATTTCACGGTGTAGTTTGCTATCGGTTCAGTTTGTATAATTTTGCTATGTATTCGCGATTTGACGCTTTTGGATTAAGGTTCAAATTCTGCCGTATTTTTATCTACCTGTTAAGATCGTGACTTTGTAATCCATGTTTATCCATGGGTTTTACGAGTTAAGTATCGACGCTTTGTACTTTTCTGAAAGGGAAAGTACGGCGGGTGCACCGTACAAGGGGTAGCCGAGTACGGGGTGCTACAGGTGGTATCAGAGCCCAGGATCTAGATTCGGGAAGAGCGTAGGAACTAAGTTATGATCTTAGAAAACTAAGAATTGATCTTAGACTTAAGTCATGATCTTAGAAGAGAGATGACCTTAGCTTAGACAACTTAGATTGGAAATAGGGTCCCCTTGGTTGACCTGCAAGCCTGATATATCGCATATTAACTCTTTTTCCTGCTTTAAATTCCTTCTCCAAGCATGTCTAAATTCAGTCAGTCATCTCGATCCATATATACATATCTATATCTTTCTGCTCAGTATACAGATGGTTCGGACTCGCGGTAGACCTCGCAGAGATGCTGCCCATGCACCCGAACCAAACCCTCCACAACCTCAAGATCAAGTCCCTCCACCTCCTCCTCAGAATCAGAATCCACCGCCTCCTCCTCCACCACGGAATGAAAATCCCCCACCAGCTCAAGGAAACCCTCTTCCACAAGTGCCACTTCTTATTCCGGATTTCCAAGCATTCTGTCAGACCGTAACTCAGATTGGCCAGGGAATGATTCAGCAAGTTGCCCCTCCTCCTCCTTATGAACCGATAAGAGATGCGCAGTACTACTTTGAAAAGCTCAAGCGAGCGAATGTGCCGCCTTTTGAAGGCAAGTCTGACCCCGATATGGCTGAAAAATGGCTAGATGAAGTAGAGAACTGTTTTGAACTGAATGGAGCCCCTGACAATATAAAAACCCAAGCTGTGAGGCCTTTCCTCCTTGGTGAGGCAAACCAGTGGTGGAAGGCTAAGCTGCAACCTTTGCCCCGACCTATTCCATGGGAGAGATTCATCCAAGAGTTCAACAAGTTTTATTTTCCTCCGTCAGTGAAGATGCAAAAGAGGCATGATTGTGAAATGTTAAAGCAAGAACCTGGTATGACTGTGTCTGAATACGTGAGCAAGTTTTTGGCTTTGGGTAGATTTTCTCCGGCTACGATGAATGATGAGGAATCTAAGATGGTGAAGTTTGAGAGTGGGCTGAACCCAAGGATTCGCACTTGGTTGGTAAATGTTATCTCTGCTGATTTTGAGGCGCTTGTTGATGCATGTTATCGGATCGAGAAGGATATCATTCGTCGCGATGCGATGGTGGGCCAGAAAAGAGGAAGGGACACTTCTGGGGATAAAGGAGCAAGGAAAATGACTAGACAGAATTTTCATGGGAGGCAAGGTAGACAGCAGAATCAGAACCAAAGAGGGAATCAGAATCATGGACAGCGCCATGGGCAGAATCAGAATAATCAAAGAAATAATCAAGGGAATCAAGGACAGCGGCAGCAGGCCATTCCCATGTGTCCCCATTGTCAGAAGAATCATTTGGGCGAGTGCTATGTACAAGCTGGTAAGTGCTTTGGTTGCGGCAAGACTGGTCATATAATTAGGGATTGCCCTGATAAGGGAGCTGCTTGTGTTGGATGTGGAAAGAATAGGCATATTCTGAGATATTGTCGTGAGCGTGATGGTCAGCAGCAGAGAAATCAACGTCAGCGCCCGAATGCACGTGTGCATGTGATGACCGATGCTGCAGTTGAGGAAGCTGGAGACGTCGTGGCTGGTATGATTTAAAATTATGCAATACTAAGTTGATAAATATTATATTGCTGCGTAGTTAAAACTTTGTATGATTCAGACGCTATTCTCGTATGTTGTATGCCCGCAAATGTGTTGTTTGATAGTGGCGCCAGCCACTCCTTTATATCTAAGAAATTTGCAAAGGGATTAGACCATAATCCCATCCGGCTTAAATCACCCTATCAAATCCAAGCCGCTGGTGATCAAGTACTAACGTCTCATCATCTGTATAAGAATTGTGCGGTCGAGCTCGATGACCATCGGTTCGCGGCTGATCTGATCCCGATTGCTATGAGTGACTTTGACATTATTCTTGGTATGGACTGGTTGTCTAAGAACCATGCCCATATTGACTGCAATCAGAAGAAAGTCACTTTCCGAGCCCCGGAGCAAGAGGAAGTGTCATTTCAAGGAGGTCCCAAGTTGAAGAAGTCAAAGAATATTTTTGTGAATACAGCTCGTGCCCGTCGAGCATTACGAAAGGGATGTCAAGGCTATCTTGTTTATGCTCTTAGTGTCGAGCAGGCAGCAGTGGACATTTCGCAAGTTCCAGTAGTTCAAGACTTTCTTGATGTCTTTCCAGAGGAACTACCAGGACTCCCCCCTGATCGAGAAATTTCCTTTGAGATAAATCTCCTCCACGGAGCTAAGCCCATTTCTAAAGCTCCTTACCGCATGGCACCCGCTGAGCTGAAGGAACTAAAAGAGCAATTGCATGAGTTATTGGAAAAGAAGTTGATTCGTCCAAGTGTATCGCCATGGGGTGCCCCAGTTTTATTTGTAAAGAAGAAGGATGGAGGTATGCGGCTGTGTATTGATTATCGGGAACTCAACAAGATCACCGTAAAGAATAAGTATCTGTTGCCTTGGATCGACGATCTGTTCGACCAGCTTCGGGTCAGTAATTACTAAGTCTTATTTCAATATAATAATCATGAATAATATCTAAAGTATCCTAACGCAGGGAGCTCGGGTGTTTAGCAAAGTGGACCTAAGATCTGGATATTTTCAATTGAAGATAAGAGCTGAGGATATTCCTAAGACAACATTCAGGACGAGATATGGACATTATGAATTTCTCGTGATGCCTTTTGGACTGACCAACGCCCCTGCAGCGTTTATGGATCTTATGAATCGGGTGTTTCGGGACCAGTTGGATAAGTATATGGTCGTCTTTATTGACGATATCCTGATTTATTCGCCTGATGAGGAAACTCATACAGCCCATCTGAGGACAATACTTGGTATTCTAAGAAAGCATCAGCTCTATGCGAAATTCAGTAAATGTGAGTTTTGGTTGCATAGTGTGTCATTTCTGGGCCATATTATTACTGAAAATGGGATTTCGGTTGATCCCAGAAAGATTGAGGCAATTACTGAGTGGTCGAGACCGACCAATGTCACTGAAGTAAGGAGTTTTCTCGGACTGGCCGGTTACTACCGCAAGTTTGTTGAAGGATTTTCAAGGATAGCTATGTCACTCACTAGATTGACTCAGAAGAAGGCAAAATTTGTATGGAATGAGGATTGTGAAAGTAGCTTTTCTGAGCTGAAGGCAAGGTTGACGTCTGCACCAGTTTTGGCTCAACCCATTTCAGGAGAACATTTTGTGATCTATAGTGATGCTTCCAAGAATGGATTGGGTTGTGTTCTTATGCAGAATGGGCGTGTGATCGCGTATGCGTCTCGCCAGCTTAAGCCGTTTGAGCAGAATTATCCAGTACACGACCTTGAGCTTGCAGCAGTTGTATTTGCTCTGAAGATTTGGCGTCATTATCTGTATGGAGAGAAGTGTGAGATCTTCACGGATCATAAGAGTTTGAAATACCTCTTCACTCAAAAGGAGCTGAATATGGGCCAAAGGCGATGGCTTGAGTTGATCAAGGATTATGACATCTCTATTCAGTATCATCCAGGTAAAGCTAATAGAGTTGCTGATGCTTTGAGTCGTAAGACGAGTCATCCTCGTCAACCACCTTTACAGCGTGATATGGAAGAGTTTGGTCTGGAAGAAGTGAATTTGATTTCCGACGTGCTTGCAAAGTTAGTAGTGGTTCCTTCTTTGATCGATAGGATTAAGGAGACTCAGGATAAGGATGATGCATTGATGAAAGTTAAGAGCAAGTTGAAGGAGAAGCCATCTGACGATTTTGAAGTCCGTAGTGACGGCAGTTTATGGTTTAGAGGTCGATTGTGTGTGCCCAATGATGACGCGATACGAAGTGAAGTACTTCGGGAAGCCCATAATTCTCGATTGTCTATTCACCCAGGAGCAAATAAGATGTATCATGACTTGAAGCAAAAGTTTTGGTGGCCAGGAATGAAGAAACAGATAGCAGACTTTGTTGAGAAATGTCTTGTATGTCAGAAAGTCAAAGCAGAACATCAGAGGCCAGCTGGATTATTGCAACCACTTGAGGTGCCTGAGTGGAAGTGGGATCACATCGCTATGGATTTTGTGACCAATTTACCTAAGACAAGAAGTGGATATGACACTATTTGGGTTGTTGTGGATCGTCTGACGAAGAGTGCTCATTTCATGGCGACATCGATTAAAGCACCCATGGAAAAGTTGGCTTCTACATATGTTGATCAGATTGTATGTTTGCATGGAGTTCCTATGAGCATAGTTTGTGACCGAGATCCCCGCTTCACATCAAGGTTTTGGACGGCATTTCAGAAAGCGATGGGTACGGAAATTCGCATAGTTCAGCTTTTCATCCCCAGACTGACGGTCAATCAGAGAGAACAATACAAACATTGGAGGACATGTTGCGTGCTTGTGTGTTGGACTTTGGAGGTAGCTAGGATAAGAGTTTGAAGTTGGTTGAATTTTCATACAATAACAGCTATCACCGATCTATTGGGATGGCTCCGTATGAAGCTCTTTATGGAAGAAGATGTCGATCGCCGTTGTATTGGGATGAGATTGGAGATAAGATTTTCAAAGGACCTGATTTAGTGGAGCAAACCAAGGAAAATGTTATGATTGTAAGACAAAGATTGAAGGCTGCTCAGGATAGAAGCAAGGTGTGGGCCGACGTGAGGCGTCGACCACTTGAGTTTCAAGTAGGAGATAAGGTATTCTTGAAGTTATCCCCATCGAAAGGAGTAAAGCGGTTCGGAATTAAAGGGAAACTTAGTCCTAGATTCATTGGACCATTTGAGATCTTGGAAAGGATTGGAGAAGTTGCTTATAGACTTGCACTACCACCATCTCTGTCTCAATTACACAATGTGTTTCATATATCTCAATTGCGTAAGTATGTGCATGATTCAAGCCATATTATGGACGAGCAACCTTTGAGGATTGAAGCTGATGTATCATATGTTGAGGAACCCAAAAGGATAGTTGATAGGGAAGTGAAAGTATTGAGAAATAAGTCTATTCCTATGGTCAAGGTGCAATGGAAGAACCATTCAGTTGATGAGGCCACTTGGGAGTTAGAGGAAGACATGAAGCAAAAGTACCCATATCTCTTCGATAATTCATGAGTTTCGAGGACGAAACTTTATTGAAGGGGGGAAGGATGTCGTATCCCGGACATTCGCAGGTACTCTTATCTCTCGTCGATCTATCAAAGCCTTATCATCCTATAGTGAAATATTCTATATTTTATTCCTATCGATTATCTTAATATTGCTAAGCTTGTTAATGTCGAATATTCACATATTCGATTCAAGTATCGATTATTCGCCGTGAATTATCCGATTCTTAATATGTAGCATAACACCTTTTATTTAATTATGTCCCATGTTGTGTGATATGTGAGAAAATAAATTCCCTCCCCACACACACAATAAAAATCGGCCATGGTAAGTCTCCAAGAGACTAGAAGATTCTCCAACCACCCACCAACACCCTCTTAATTGTGGTGTGCTAGCTACCTTCTTAACTCCTTATCAAAAGTTGCAAAAGACAAACAAGTAATTAGCCACCCTAATCAAGTCTTATTTTTCCCTCTCCCAACCCTCCTAAAATCGGCCCTATAGCTCTTCAAGACTCCATTTGATTTTCAAACTCATCTTCTCAAATACTCTAAGTTATAAACCCTAAAATATATCTCCAAGCAAGAATGATATCTCAAGTGCTCCTTCCCCAACCAATCATCTAGGCCAAAAATTTTAGGAGTCAAGGAGGAATAGAAGTCTCATCAACCCAAGCTCATAGCATCTCAATCAAGTAAGTAATGTCTTATTTTATATCTCCATTGATGGAATTTTAGTATAGTAAGCTTGAATGGTAACCCATGTTAATTTCTCTAAAACCCGTGGGTTAGGAGGACTCAAGAGGGAGTTCTAGTTCATCAATCTCATCTAAGAAGAAGAGTTAGAGGAACCTAGGCTTGATTCTAAGCCTTGAGGTAAGTTTCCAAGCATTTTGTGGTTAGTTAGTATTCTTTTAAGTGTTGGTCTTGTGTTGACCCAAAACCGTGTATTTATGGCTCAAGTGGAGGGAACCCCAAGTGATTCAAGCTACCTTGAAGTTAATCTATCTTCTAAAGCTTCATTTCAAGGCAAGTATACTTTAACCCCTTACAATATATGTGATTATGTGCATACTTGAATGTCTAGAAGCTTAAGACATGATTTTAGTGAAAATATGCCTAAGTTGTTGCCTTTTCCTATGTTTTGGAAGGTTGGATGATAGGACTCTCTTATGTTGCAATATAAAGCATGTTTAAACTTGAAATAAGAGTTAAAAGTGATGGATTAGGGACTGCCCTATGTTTGATATTGAATGAGACATGATTAACATGAAACCTAGCATTTTTAGTGATTTTAATATGTGAAATTGTTGGACTAGAGGACTGTTTTGTTTGGAAGAATGAACAGCCCATATGAATGACTTTTGCATGCTAAAAAGAGACTTGAATTAGTATAGGGAAGCCTTATTATGTCTATTGAATGACCATTAACTTGGATTATAGGCTAAAGAACAAAATTAGGAAGGAAATGATATTTCTATGCATGTTGGCTGAAAACAGAATTCTGGACAGATTTTATGCCAAATTGATGGACTTAGTTAAGGACCTTCTAAACGTTGGATTGGGCTTATGTTTGGTGTGGTCGTAGCTTATTATGTCTAGTTTGTTGTGGCATTGGAATTTCTGGAAAATCATTTGTGGATTGGTCAGAAATGAATTTTTAGTATCAAGGGGTCAAAACAGTTTCTGGTCATACCACCTTAGGGAGAAAAATTATTTAAGTACCTTAAATATCTTGGATTGACCTGAAATTTTTACAGGAAGTACTTAAGACATAGAGCTAAGTATCCATGTAAAGAAATTGATTTTATCTATTGATCTTGATGGTCAACCATTGAGGGAAAGTTGGTGTAACATTCTGGAAAACAGGACAGATTGACCCTTTGTGCTTGTATGAATTGTATCGTATTTATTTTGACTTGTTTTGGTGAATGGGCATTTGAATATTGTTCATAAAGGAAATAGGAAAGATTTCCAGGTGCTAAATGAGCCCCATAATGAGTTTATGGATGGAGACAAGGTAAGGAATGGAGTTGAGAGTGCAGCAGAATTTCTGTTGTACCCTTGTTGGGAATTATTTTTATTGAGGCACCTACGCTTGTCGAAATCGCATGAAATTTGTACAGGATGCAGTTAAGATCATGTGGTGCATGTCAAGGCCGGACAATACAGGACATGCTGCTGGATCGTTTTCCAGCCCATGAAGAAAGTTGTTTATGATGTTATAAGTGCATTTTACCATGTTGCATCTCATGCACTTGCATTGACACGCTCATATGTTCCATGCTCATGATTTTATCGATGTTTTATATAAAGTTTCTATTTTGAAAGAATTTCGTCCCTTCTGGCCAGCTTAACCCGCTACATATCCGGGGTTAATTGATCTGAAGAAGTATAAGAACCGATCCAGGCCCGGTATAATAGGTCTGATGAAATATAAGAACTGATCCAGGCCCGGTATAATAGGTCTGAAGAGTATAAGAACCGATCCAGGTCCGGTATAATAGACCTGAAGGCGATCATGTTATAAGAACCGAGTCATGCCCGGTATAACAGGCTGACACACTCTCTTGTTTTATGATGAGCATGATTTAAAAGAAAGAAAGAAGTTCAAGCATTTTTATGAGCATGTCTAAATGAAAGAAAGAATGTTTCCCGTTGCATTTGCATTGCATTCACATTTTCATACATATTACGCATGATACCTATTCATAGAAGTAAGGTTTCGCTACAGCATGTAGAACCTAACTAAGTGATGGCATTTAGATCTTAGCTAAGTATTGGTATGACTTTAAGTATGATGCTTCGGAAAGGTATTGGTAGGTACGTTTTATCTTAAGGAATTGGGGTTTGATTCTTGTATGCCGTTTTCTCTTTATTGTACGGTGTTATTGTATACTTGCTGGCGACTTTGTCGCTCACCCATTTATTTTTTCCCCCAGAGCCAGGTAATGAAGTCGAGTGGATTGATAATGAGCCAAGGGTGCCATACCCATAGGTTATTGAAGTCGCTGTTAAGAGAATGATGATGGAAGCTTTTGATGAGCCTTTGAGACATTTTGGGACTTAGCTACTTTCAGACTCTTTTCGGATAATAGTTGTATAATTTCGCGGTATAGTTTGCTATCAGTTCAGTTTGTATAATTTTGCTATGTATTCGCGATTTGACGCTTTCGGATTAAGGTTCAAATTCTGCCATATTTTTATCTACCTGTTAAGATCGTGACTTTGTAATCCATGTTTATCCATGGGTTTTACGAGTTAAGTATCGACGCTTTGTACTTTTCTGAAAGGGAAAGTACGGCGGGTGCACTGTACAAGGGGTAGCCGAATACGGGGCGCTACAATACCCAACAATATGGCATTGATTATATGGATACTTTCTCTCCAGTTGCAAAGATGACAACTGTAAGAGTGGTACTGGCGTTGGCAGCAAGATTTCATTGGCATCTTCATCAACTGGACGTCAATAATGCCTTTCTACACGGGGATTTACATGAAGACATCTACATGTTACCCCCTCCTGGCATGTCAGTAGGTGGCCCAAACATGGTCTGTAAGCTCAACAAGTCCTTGTACGGTTTGAAGCAGGCCAGTAGAGAGTGGAATGCCACTCTAACCAGATTCTTGCTGTCCATGGGCTTCTGTCAGTCTAAGTGTGACTACACTCTTTTTACCAAAACGGTTGATACAGAGTTCATATTACTATTGGTGTATGTTGATGATATCATAGTGGCATCAAGTGATGAGGGCCTTATAGCTGAAATCAAGAATGCATTACACCAGGCATTTCAAATTAAAGATCTGGGCCTTCTCAGATTCTTCTTAGGTATTGAAGTGGCTCAGGCTAAGGGGGGATTAGTGTGAATCAACAGAAGTACACTTTAGAACTTGTGGAACAAGCTGGTTTCTTAGAGGCCAAACCAGCCAGAAGCCCAATGGAGAGCCATCTTAGTCTGACACACCAAGATTCTACAGAGTTGATGGATGTCACACACTACAGGAAGCTAATAGGGAAACTTATCTATCTCACTATTACAAGACCTGATATTGCTTTTAGAGTCCAGCAATTGAGTCAGTTTCTTGATTGTCCCACTGAGAATCACCTCAATGCTGCACACAAACTCCGATATATCAAGGGTACAGTAGGACAAGGGCTATTGTTTCGTAGAAATGGGAATTTGAAGCTAAAAGCCTTTGTGGATGCTGATTGGGGAGGGTGTCATGAAACTAGGAGGTCAGTCACGGGGTATTGCGTTTTCTTTGGAGATTCTCTAGTTTCATGGAAAGCGAAGAAGCAGACAACAGTGTCCCGTTCATCAGCTGAGGCAGAGTATAGGGCTATGGCTATGGTTACCTGTGAGATACAATGGCTTCCATATCTTATGAGTGATTTGGGACTGAAGGATCAGACACCAGTGGAGCTTTTCTGTGATAGTAAAAGTGAAATTTACATTGCTGAGAATCCTGTCTTCCATGAAAGAACAAAGCATATTGAGATAGATTGTCATGTAAGTAGGGACAAAGTGCAGGAAGGTGTGATAAAGTTGATGCCAGTACGTACGGAGATGCAGTTGGCGGATATATTTACTAAGGCATTGGATTCCAAGTGGATGACACAGTTGATAAGAATGCTTGGAATACACAATCTCTATGACAAGCTATGCTTGAGGGGGGATGTTAAAGATGAGATTAGTGATCAATGATCCGTGATATCTTTGGTGCAGGGATTGTGAATTTGTAATAGCAATCGTTAATTGAGAAACTAAGTGATGAGTTGAGTTAGTTGTGACATGAGGAAGATGCGTGTATGAGCAGCTAAGGCTCAAGGTGCGCAGAGTGGAGAAAGTGCGCGGTGCATAAGGAAGAAGAAGACGGAGGACGATGGCGGGAGAAGTTCAAACATAGTAGAATGACACTTTTGTCCTCACTTAAGTTTTTGTGTTAGTGTTATGTTGAAGGGTAGTTTTGTCTTTTTGCTCTTTTATCTTCTACGGATCGATTATATAGGCCAAAGTCTGTACAGAAACGGTTATCTCCAAGAATCAAGATTTTTTGAGCTTTTCTCTCTAGAATTTTCTCTGTCATCACGTGCTATTCTTCAGCACAATTGTTTTTCATGCTTTTAATTTCACGCATTAATGTTTAGTTATTGATTTCTTCGTTGTTTTTCTTGGTGATCGTGGTAAATTTCACAACGCCTACGACTCAGGAATAATTCTAGATTATTCGTGTTCATAGCTTATAGGAACCCTTGTCCATTCAAATAACAATGGAATGGCTCAGCGGAGTCCATGTCTATGACTCACAGGAATAATTCTAGATTATTCGTTTTCATAGCTCAGAGGGACTCTTGTCCATTCAATCAATAATTGGCAACAATGGCCACAACAATAATGGCAACTCGCTTAATAAGACGGCCAATCAGAATGGACAACTAAGGCCAATAATAAATAGGATGCCATGACAAATGCCTTATATCAACATGTAGGATGCTCCACCTCAGAAAAAAAACTCAGATTATCCATTTCCCTTAATATTTAATCACACAGCATAAGAATTAATTATAACACTCAATGATCTGAAAACTCATATTTTCCTTTTTAGACATAAGCGAGCTGAAGAGCCACAACACTCTGTTTCTCAATATGCATGCCATTGAACCGTTCCATGGTTAAAACAAATCACTCAGTTCTCAATTGATCTTTCATACTTATAAACAAAACTTAAAGAACATAAGCACTTAGTTTATTTGAAAACATCGTATTTGAAAACAGTTTTCGAAATTTCAAAAACCTTTCAAAGCTTGATGATATGATAACCAGGCGAATGAAATATGAATACATAACAACCTACACAAACATAAGACAGGCAGCTCAAAGAATTCCCTTATAAAGATGAACCACATAGGAGAATAGCAGCTAAACATGATGACGAAAATAATTTCAGTCCACAAGAAAACCAACATATTAAACAAAGTTCATAGCAACCAACTTGAAGGGAAATTAAAATGGTTTAATAACCATTAGTTCTACCAGCAATTTAAATGATAGAACCAAATTCACTTTATGAAAGATGATAGCAAACGTTGAAAACAAGGGACACGCTTTTCCAATAATGCTCAGCAATTGCACCAAATGCACACTTAGTATAAACAGGATGATAAACATATATTAAAATCACATGATCAAGACACAAATGACCTGACCAACAATGCCTACCTGAGAATGTTAACAATGATATGGATGAAGAACAGATGCAACATAATATCTAGGGATCATTGCCCATAACATAATGTTAATAATAACACATGCTTCCCCTCAAGTGATAACTAGGTTTGTGATCAAACAACTTAACAATGTAAACTTACATCATAATTTTTTCTTACAGACAAGGTATCACCATAAAACGTCAACCATCAGAAACATACCGGATATAAGAGACAAGTTATTTAAGAAGGATACAAGAACAATAGCACCTCCATATATGTTTAACCACAAAGGTAAGAATGGCGATGAGCAGAAACACTATCAGTAATGGTCATACCTAGATTAAAGAAGAACCACCATATCTTGTCCAATGAACAGATTCTCTGTTAAACCAAGCGCCTTGCAGGCAAACAACATAGTAGATATCACATACACCAAATTTCACCAAACCGAGGCCGAGAAATCAAAAAGGAAGACCACTGCATAACCAAAGAAAAGAATCAACACTTCCTCCTCCTGGCTCTGATACCATGTTGGATTTTTATCATATACAACAAAAGCAAATAATGAAAGGATGAATAGATGAATGAATCCAAAACATAGACATATAACGAAAATGAAGATTGAGCAACAAGCACGGGCGGAGGGAAGGGGGGCCTGGGGGGCACGTGCCCCCCAACGTCGACGAAGAAAATCTTATAGATAGGTAAGTGCAGTTGTATTTTTGGCCATTCAGTTCAAAGTGTGCCCTCTGTTTGACAGAAAACTAACTCTCTGTTACGTGGTCATATAATGTTTAGCATTCGGCAATTCTCTGCTAAGTGACTAAATTGTGTCTACAACTTACCAAAATACGGATATCCAAAATGCTACATCGGGTTTGATTGATAAGATGGACTCTTTTGAATTTGTATTTGTTAGAAAGTTTATGTTGAAAATTTTAAGAATGACAAGTATATTTTTCTAAGATTCTACAAGTGAGATCAAAACATAGGATGTGCTCTTAATATGATCAAGAAATGTTGGTTGGGATAATTTGTTGAAAGAAGTCTTTGAATTTTGTGAAATACATGAAATTGATGTGTCTAATATGGAGGATGTTGTCATTGACTGGTCTAGAAAAAAGCGTAAAGGTAGAGAACGATGACATACTTTCATCATTTTCGTGCGAAAATCTTCATAAAGGTAATTCATTTATCTTTATTGTGTTGATACATATGACATCGATGATTAATTTGTCTATATCGCAATTAATTTTTATTCATATAAATTCCTAGGTGCTTGAAATTATTGCTATAGAAATGGACGAACACTTCACAGAGGCAAACACGAATTTACTTAGATGTGTAATGTGTCTTGATCCTTCAAAATTCTTTTGCGAACTTTGATCATGGTCAATTATTGCATCTTGTTGAGTTATATCCAGATGACTTTACTTCCTTGGAACGAATGGAGCTTGACCATCAACTTGACAATTACATTGTCGATATGAAATCAAATGAAGTATTCTATAGTATAAATAATTTTGGAGATCTTGCAAAGAAGATGGTGGAGAAAATTATTACAATTACTTTCCTTTAGTATATCGACTTGTCAAGTTAGTATTGACCTTACCCGTTGCAACGGCTAGTGTTGAAAGAACTTTTTCTGCAATGAATATCGTGAAAACTGATCTACGCAACCGGTTGGGGGATGACATACTATCGGATTGTTTATTATGTTACTTTGAGCAGAAATTTTTAGCACTATTGAATATGAAGTTATTATGCAATGATTTCAATCAATGTCATCTAGAAGAACCTTTTTGCATCCCTTGGCAACTCCTTCTCGTCCTACAATAGGCAAATAAAAGGTATGTTGTTTGTTGTGTATTGTTTATTTTTTTGTACATTGGTTGGTAGATGTGTTTTCTTTCACGTATTTTATGTTATAATACAAAAATATGTCTAGAAGATTTTGTCGGTTTTCCCGGTCCGAAACAGTAACCGGTGGTATTCCTGTGGCGAAGCCTGTCGTGCCCCCCAAGAAGGGACTCCTGGCTCCGTCACTGGCAACCAGAATCAAAAACGACACAGAAAAGAAAGATATATGAAGAAGAAGAAATGATTCTTATTGCTGCTTATTCGACATTACATACTACAAATATATATAAAGAAGTACACGTGGATAGGAACGAGTTCTTCCTCTTACACCCTTTTGTGCCCAATGGTTCACTGAGCCTCGTCTCTTTCTCCTGCAACATCAACGGTTGAATATGGTAGAGGAAGCAACGGCAGCAGCAGTCGAAGTGATGGGCCCCCTCCTTTTTTCCCCTTTTTTTCTTACAAGTTCCCACGTGTATACACTTATATCTATATATTTACATTTTTTCCGTTATATACTTATACATATACATATTTTTATATTTGTACTGTGTGTTGATCTATAATATATACACATGTGATACAATTCTTTCTTCATACGGACTTCGAGCCTATGTATAACATTGATCTGAAACCGTATGGATTGTATATATCTCAATACCAGAGCCACTGGGTTTTATGGCATCACAGGAACGGTGACGCAGGTTTTTCCCTATGGCAGCATCATTAGCAAATGAGCAGCGCTGCTTCTTCTCGGTCATTCTGGATGACATATAGCTCACACCTGAGCTGGACGCCATTGTTGCATACCTTCTTGAAGTCTGCTTCAGGTTCAACACAGCCTTAACTGCCTTCATTTTAGGCATATCTTAGCGCAGAGGGTTCAGATCAGTGATGAAGAGATTAAGAATCAGAGTAGAGAAAAGCATAAGTTTGGAGGAGATCAAATTGAAACGAAGAATGAAAGCCCGGGTAATTAGTTCCTTCTAGAGAGAATGCAGAGATTTTTGTTGAGAAAAGGGGGTTTGAGTGATACACAAAATCCATGATTTAAATAACGTGTGCCAAAGAAATGCATGACACATTTTATGACTTGACACGTTTTTGCGACAAACCTGCCTGATATACTTTATACATAACGTTTCTGTACTAAAAACCCATGAAGCTTTAAAGCTTACATCAAATGGCAAACATTTGTTGTGTTTGAACTATTTTCAGGTGCCACCACTAATGAACTAAACTATTTCGTTAAGTGAAGTACTTAGTTAAATAAACTAAGTAGTTCATTAAATAGAGAAATATTTGGAGAAGACATAAAGGCAACAAACATGGAAATGGAAAGTCTCCTTCTACTCTTAATCACACGTTTTAATATATATATATATATATATATATATATATATATAGATTTTTTCAAAAGGCACTATACACATATATTCCAACGTACTACCGACACGTCATATATATTACGAACGTATGTCAACGTCACACCACTATACTTACCTCATATTTATGAGTATATTGAGGTCTTATATCATATGATATAAGTCATGGTGATGACAAAATTATTACGACACGTTACAAGGTTCTAAACCAAAAATTGTCGTATCGGGTGACTATCAAAACTTCGCTAACGTGTCACGTACTTGCCATATATAGATGGCCAGCCCCTACACTTCAAAAATGGCCATAAATTTCGTGGCTTACATGGTATATTCAGCCATAAAATCATTCCATGTTGGCACACACAAATCACTCCCAATTAAGGCCAAATTGTGGAGATTTCAAATTCAATATTTTTGTCACATGGGGCGCCACTTTTAATCAGTCATTATAGCTGAATATTCAAGTTATTTTAGGTATATTATGTGTGACGTAATATATATAACATGTACAAAAAGTTTAAATTTAATCGGAGAAAAATTGCGTAATCGACAAAAGTCAAAAATTTGGTTTTCTACGAACATAACACATGGAACGTTTTTGGTAAATATGTAACATGTATCTTGATATTTTTTACATATTCAAGACATATTAAAGTGTTCTAAAATATTCAAATTAGGGCTGATTGGAATTTACCATATATGTGTAAATATTATGCATTATTTGACAAAGTTTACCAAAAGAAAATTCAGCACGTGTGCTGGAATTTCACACACCATTTTCAGCTTTGTTGAAGTCTAGATGGAGCTTATTTGGCTCTTTAATTGGTGGAAAATACGCCACACATGATGGATGACTTTGAAGAGGGCAACACACAAGGAAAGATTTCAAAAATGCAACACATGCTGAAAATTTTCAGCACATGTGAATAGTGGCCGAATTTAATATTCCTTTGTCCTTAATTTGCATCCCAAAATTGAAGGAATTAAATGGTGATTATTTGGTAGTGTTTTAAATTCTTTTTGGGACATGTTTTTCAAGTTAATCTCAGATTTTTACAGCACAATAAATGGTGACAAGGTTGGACCAATCATGAAGTGTCAAGTAACCAAAGCCAAATCATCCATCTAATCATGTTGTACCAAGTGAGTAAGATGGTGTCAAATCTACACAAGGAATTCTTCCAAGGACTTAAAAGAGAATTTCCAAGGTGAAGAGATTCCCTAAGGGGGTGCACTCTTCAATTAAAAAGAAGAGAAGAGAGCAAACCAAGACAAGACAATTCTCATATTCTCTCAAGTGCAAAAAGTGTCTTCTACTTTCTTCTTCTACCTTTCTTTCTTCTTCTCTCTCAAACCTATTGTTCTTATATTCAAATATATTGAATAGGCTTTGTATAGATCACCATACATGCTCATTGTTGTAAAAGGTTGATCAAGGTGTGATCAATCCTTCATTCGTTTGGTGGTGGTGTTCGTGATCAGTGTGATTGCTTGTATCGTTTGTTTAAGGGTAGAGTTGGTGTCTAACTCCAGCAACTCTTGTTTTAAGGTGTTATTTTTTTAGTGATAACCGAGGAAGGTTTCCTTGAAGACTGGAGTAGGTTGTGCTAATCGAACCATTATAAAATTCTCGGTGTTATTACTTTCAGCATTTTACTTTCAGTTTCCTGCATTTTGCGTCATTTTCATTGCAATAGTAAAAATATCAAACGTATTTCAAAAATCACAAAATTTTCCTGAAACGTAGTCACACGTTTTAAGTTTTATTTGGCGCAATTTTCAACCCTTTTGGACAAGTATAAGTCATTCAAATGTTAATAGTTCTGAGACTAGTGCAATTTGATTTTTAGGCTTGCAAAGGTTGAAACCTTGAACGTATTTGACATACTTTCCAAAGGAATCTTTCAAAACTGTTTCAACCTAATTAAATATATATAGTAAGGGGTTTGTCATTAAATTTTCAGACTATTTGGAGCCATGTTTTAATCGGAATAAATTTTCAGAGCCTTGGTACGGGGGCGCCATGAGGGAGCACCGTTCGATACAGTCATTAAAGTCTTGTAATACTGCTAAAGACGGAGCAGAACGACTGCTATGATCCTCGATTGTACGAAAAGTGTTAAAATCACCACCAACCATCCAGGGCAGCTGACATGAGTCAGCAAAGTCACATAAAGAACACCAAAGGGGATGGCGCTGAAGTGGCGTATGTTTTGCATAGACAACTGATAATACAAAGGTCCATTGCAGTGAAATTGACTGGATAGTAAAGTGTACCACCTGTTCCTGATCCTGAGTAGCAAGTAAACGAAACTCAATATCCTGCCAAAAAAACCAGATACGTTCCGATTGTGAAGCATAAGAATGTGAAAAACCAAGCTGTAAAGCAAATCCATGTATATGGGATGGAGCATATCCATGTAAATCAAATCCATGTATATGGGATGTGTGCCATGTATGTGCAAATGAATATATAGGTAGATTTGATATTTCTGTGATGGCCGTGTGTATTGTTAGAAAACTTAAAGTGGCTGCTGTACCTAAAGGATTTGTAAAATGGTGCATGAATTCATATTTTAGGATATAAAGTATATTAATATGTAAGTGTGCCGTATACGCACAAATACAGACTTAATATGAATTTGGTAGAGATTGTTATACTGGCCGAATGTGTGCATTAAGGGGATTTGACTACCCATCCACTGATGTGGCAAAAGATTATGAAATTTTAAAGGATATGTAAATTAAATAAATTGTGTGTTGCTGTACATATATTGAAAGTGAAAGTGTGTGAGTGCACAAATGCATCACGGCTTCAGTGTTGGTGGGCAAAGCAATTGTATAATTTTTAAATTCAGGGAATTTTCATAAGTTCATATATTATAGCTGTGTATTTAACTATATGTATATGAAATTCTAATTTTGTATCGTATATACATATTAAATTCGAGACTTGTATATGGCAGTGGGGGAAAAGTGGACCAAAAGAGTAGCGTGTATGTATGTACGTGTATATGTGTATGTATGGACTTGTACATATATACGTGTATATTTACACGGCTGAGATGGTGATGGTTTTGGTGTTTTGGATAATTTTGCCCTAATTGTTATTTGTTTGGGAACTATTTGGTATTTGGAGGGCAATTTTGGCAAATTTGATAAATTTGACATTTTGGTCCATTTTGGTAATTTGGACTAACTTTGATAGTTGGAAAATGATTCTGAAAGTTGCATTTGCATTTTT
This sequence comes from Eustoma russellianum, assembly GCA_036186865.1. Taxonomy (NCBI): domain Eukaryota; kingdom Viridiplantae; phylum Streptophyta; class Magnoliopsida; order Gentianales; family Gentianaceae; genus Eustoma; species Eustoma russellianum. The sequence continues at coordinate 19,221,982 of AP025052.1, forward strand.
TTGAAAATTCACCCTTATAAAGGAAATATATCAGTAAGCCAGGTTGATTCCCATTTTGGTTATCGAGCGCTGCAGATGTAACTACCTCGTTAGGGACAGCGTTTCTGTATGCCGTTTGGATTGCTGCAGATATAACTACCGCGTCAGGGACAGGGTTTATGTATGCCGTTTGGATTTCTGAAGATATAACTACCTCGTCAGGGACAGGGTTTATGTATGCATATTTTGGGCCCGAGCGTAACTACCTAGTCTGGGACAGAGTGCAAAGGCATATATTTGGTGCTATAGACGTAACGACCTAGTCTAGGACAGGGTGTCTAGAGTATATTTGGATTTTGGGGGAATCAATTCGTAAGTCTTACGATATAAGTCACTTGTAAGGAAAGTGCTATAGCCATTGCATTGATTTGGACCGTTTTAGCTGGGTTTTGGATATTTTGGAAATTTTGATTTTGGACCGGTTAAGCCGGATTTGAATATTTAGATTCAGACCGAGTTGTACTTGGATTTGGATTTTGGACTCTGGACCGGCTAAATCAGGTTTGGAAACTTTGGACTTTTGGACTTTGACATTTTGGGCATATGACTTTGGACCTTTTGGCATTGCATATTTGGAAAATTACACCATCGATTTTGAATTTGGATTAACCCCTATTGGACTTTGTTATGTACCTTATTGGACTTTGTTATGTACTTTATTGGACTTTGCTATGTATTTTATTGGATTTTGTTACGTACTTTGTTGGGTCTATTTGCTCTATTTGCTTTTGGATGTTAGGGGCAGAATCGGAAATCTACTTGCAAAGAGAAGCATGTTATTATTTTATATTGTTATATATTTTTGTCACACTTGCTTCTCCGTGTATGATCCCATGGTAAGTATAGTGAAATTACTTGCTGAGCGACTTGTCGCTCAAACCACGCTTTAACATTTTTTGCAGATAGATAGGTAATTGAGTTGTACTCCCGAGGATGATCAAGAATGGAGGTTTGGGATTGAGGATATTCTGATGAGACTCTTTGAGGATTTCGTAGAGACGATTATTTTCGTTACTCGAGGTTTATGTAATTTTGGAGATTTAGTATTCATCTACATTTGACTATTGTATTGGATTTAGGTTTGCCTAGACATTGATAGTTATGATGATGATTATTTCGATGTTTAATTTTTGACTTCTGCTGACGTGTATACGTTTTGTTTTTGACGCCTTGTATTCTCATTAGCGAGATACGGCGGGTGAGTCATCTCGAGTACTAGGGCTTGGGACGGGTCGCTATAGGTGGTATCAGAGCATGGCTCTAGATCCACGGTGGAAACGTAGATTTAAGCCATTATCTTAGAAATTAAGTTACGATTTTGCCCCTAAATCATGATTTTAGACTTAAGAACCATGATATTAAGCATCGATTTTAGAAGTAGGTTTTGACATTAGACATAGGAGACAATTTTGATTGCCTTAAGTAGCGATCTTAAGATATAAGTGACGATTTTGATTAAGAGTTTATATGAACATTAGACAATGATTTGAACATAAGTACTGATCTTAGTCGTAAGCGATGATTATATTCTAAGCATGATCTTAGAATTAAGAAATGACTTAGACTTATGTGCCGATCGGTTGAGGGGAACACATACCAAGAACGATATTATATCCCTGTGAGTTCGAGTAATTGTATTATTTAAGTTTTGATCATAACCTTTGCGCATTTCTTTAGCGTGATTTTAGTAGCCCTAAATGAATTGTGTATAATTAAATTACATAAATTATAATGTTAACCAGTCTGCCTACTGCAGGCGTTGGATGATACATAAATTTAAATGGGTCCGGCAGTTACTAGGGTTGCTTCTCTATAGCAGCAGCATCAGACCCAGTACCATTAGGGTAACTGAAGTGGGGTCATGCCTCTACTTTGACAGTAGTGTCGGAATGCGACTTGATCTAAGTTAAGATCGTAGCTACTAAGAATGATTTATATTAGCAGTTTAGAAACTAAGCAATGATTTATAAGTGTTATGATCAGTAGAGTTTAGCGAAAGATATCGCACGAAGTAATTTATAGTCTAGGATTAAGATGTTGAATGTAGAGTTATCAAAATAAGTCGATAATATTAGGCTTATTAGAGGTATTGATCGATAGCGACATGCGAGAATCGAATATAGTAGGTACCTTGGGATGATAAATTGTCGCAAAATATTTAGTTAAGTGTTGATTTCTAGAAAACATTGAGCTACTTGGCTTGAATCTCGTAGGGTGAAACTAAAATAGAGTAAGCATGAACAAGTAGTGGTTTCTTTTCATGTGAGATATAACCAAGTTAAAAATAAGCAGTCGAAATAACAACCTAAAGGAGAAAGTGGGATCAGTGTGGCGCGCGGAAGCATGGTGAATTAGAATACATTAAGTCGATCAATATTTAGTGTGCCGTGCCAGGTTTGGGCAACCTAAGTTAAAGATTTTAGCATAAGTTGATGAACACTAGACTTATAAGAAATGATACATAGAAGGATTTTCATTTGAGCATAAGGATGACTTAGAAAGATTATATGAAGTATTGGACAATGATTTTTCTAGTAGCTAACTGTTTTCATATATGCACGTATACCAGTATATATACTACATTTTAAAGGTACTTTAAACATTTTTACCTTCTAAGTGTTACATTTAGTTTCATTTTCCTTATGGCCTACTCTTTTACAAGGTAATTCCTTTTTTCTCCGTATTTGTACATGATGAAATTTCAATTACTTTTGACAACTCCGAGAAGAAAATAGATACATTTTAAAATTTTGATGTATCGAAGAACAATATGTTTATATGTATGTTTCATATGTTATTACTCAAATTTTCGTTTAAATCAAATATCGGTATTGCAAGTATTTATCTCTTAAATGTTTCTGAAGTTATTAACTGCTTGCAATGAGTTTAGTTAAATTTGCAAACACAAAACGTAGCTTTCAAATATATATTTCTTCTGGAAAGAAAAAGACACCGTATTTAAATCGTTTTATAAAAAGAAATCGTTATGATTTTTGTGTCTCAATTGTTTTAAATTGGTTTACTCGAAATACTTTTAGAAACAAGTATATCATTATTTTTACAGTTAGTTTTAAAATGTACATACTTATTTTAGAACAAGAGAGATATCGTATTCAACTCGTTTTATAAAACGTAATATGATTGAGTTTCAACTCTTTTAATGCGATTTCACCGAGGTACTTTTGCAAAAAAGTTATGTCATTGTTTTATACGAAGTCACGTGAGACACTGCTCGTGAAGACAAATATATAATACCCTGAGTTTCGGTTTACAAAAATTAGAATTAGTATTTTTTAAAAAAGAATAATAATTATTCAATCTATATTCAAAATTATAACTACTTAAGCTATATTTTTGTTTAACGAAAAACAGGTCCATACACATTTCGTATACTAGGCTGTGATGATATCTCCGAGGAAGTAAGGGTATGATCATATGGTTAGTTCGTAAGTATATAAGAATTGATTTTGAGGACTTGATTCAGTGTTAAGAAAGATAATGGGTGGCCCGTTGGAGGACTTAAAAGACATTTGAGATTAGTTCTCTACCCAGGTAATTAACCATGTATGATTAGTTTAAGAATTTTAAATTGTAGATTTCAATTACGTAAGTGGAATGATACACGACATAAGTAGAATTAGAGGCTTAACAATCTAAACGTGAGGTTGTTATGATGGTATCATTGACATATCCCAAGTGAGTCTATTAAATAGAACTACACTAAGCTATTGATCACGTAATAAGCAAGTTTCGAGGACGAAACTTATTATAAGGAGGGAGGAGTGTTACAGCCGTGCTCGTTAAGGCAAAGGACAAAAATATATAAATTAAATAACACTAAGAGGATAAATCCTAGTCTACTTTGAGCTTGAAAGTAAGATATATTTTAAGTGGGAATCCTATGTCAACTAAGATATTTAAATTCTACTAAAATTAAGATTTTCCTAAACTTAAACTCCCTAAATCTTCTACATATCCTAACCTAAGCTAAACAAAAAAAAAGGACACACACAACCCTCACAGCCGCCGCCCCCCTTGCTGGAAGAAAAAAAATTCAGCAGACTTTTTCCCTCAAATTACCCACCATCAGGCAGCAGTAATCACAAATACCTTTATTTGTTTGTCCAAACTTTTGGCTTCCATCAGCGATCAATAAAAGGAAAAAAATGAGAGAAGGTGTTGTCATCCTTGTTACCATCCATCCGAGAGCACCTTGAGAGGAAAAGGGCAATTTTGCTTCAAACATCAAGTCTAATTCAATGGTACGGTATAGCATATTGAAATAGGTAAGTAATCTCCCAATACTTGCTATGTTTTGCAAAAAACTATATGTTTATGTTCGTTATAATGATCGGATCATACATAAGTATATGTGATTGAATAGATGGATGAATTAATTTGTATGTATATGTATGTGCCGCGTGTTGGAATATGTGTATTTAAATTATGTATGTTATAGAATAATATCCAAACCAAATTATTTTTTTTGTGCCTAAAAGCATGCACTGCTTTGAGGGTGGATATGAAGATATATATTGATAAATGATTCCTTATATACATGCATATAATTGAAGTATATAAATATATAGATATGTGTGCCATGTATGTGCAAATGAATATATAGGTAGATTTGATATTTCTTTGATGGCCGTGTGTATTGTTGGAAAACTTAAAGTGGTTGTTGTACCTAAAAAATTTGTAAAATGGTGCATGAATTCATATTTTAGGACATAAAGTATATTAATATGTAAGTGTGCCGTATACGCACAAATATAGACTTAATATAAATTTGGTAGAGATTGTTATACTGGCCGAATATGTGCATTAAGGGGATTTGACTACCAATCCAATGATGTGGTAAAAGATTATGAAATTTCAAAGGATATGTAAATTAAATAAATTGTGTGTTGTTGTACATATATGGAAAGTTAAAGTGTGTGAGTGCACAAATGCATCACGGCTTCAGTATTGGTGGGCAAAGCAATTGTATAATTTTTAAATTCAGGGAATTTTCATATGTTCATATATTATAACCATGTATTTAATTATATGTATATGAAATTCTAATTTTGTATCGTATATACATATTAAATCCGAGACTTGTATATGGCAGTGGGGGAAAAGTGGACCGAAGGAGTAGCGTATATGTATGTATGTGTATATGTGCATGTATGTGCATGGACATATATACGTGTATATTTACACGACTGAGATGGTGATGGTTTTGGTGTTTTGGATTATTTTGCCCTAATTGTTATTTGTTTGGGAACTATTTGGTATTTGGAGGACAATTTTGGCAAATTTGATAAATTTGACATTTTGGCCCATTTTGGTAATTAGGACTAACTTTGGTAGTTGGAAAATGATTTTGAAAGTTGCATTTTCATTGTTTTTGGAAATTCACCCTTATAAAGGAAATATATCAGTAAGCCAGGTTGATTCCCATTTTGGTTATCGAGCACTGCAGATGTAACTACCTCGTCAGGGACAGGGTTTCTGTATGCCGTTTGGATTGCGGCAGATATAACTACCTCGTCAGGGACAGGGTTTATGTATGCATATTTTGGGCCCGAGCGTAACTACCTAGCCTGGGACAGGGTGCAAAGGCATATATTTGGTGTTATAGACGTAACGACCTAGTCTAGGACAGGGTGTCTAGAGTATATTTGGATTTTGGGGGAATCAATTCGTAAGTCTTACGATATAAGTCACTTGTAAGGAAAGTGCTATAGCCATTGCATTGATTTGGACCATTTTAGCTGGGTTTTGGATATTTTGGAAATTTGGATTTTGGAAAGGTTAAGCCGGATTTGAATATTTAGATTCGGACCGAGTTGTACTCGGATTTGGATTTTGGACTCTGGACCGGCTAAATCGGGTTTGGAAACTTTGGACTTTTGGACTTTGACATTTTGGGCATGTGACTTTGGACCTTTTGGCATTGCATATTTGGAAAATTACACCATCGATTTTGAATTTGGACTAACCCCTATTGGACTTTGTTACGTAGCTTATTGGACTTTGTTACGTATTTTATTAGACTTTGTTACGTACTTTGTTGGGTCTATTTGCTCTATTTTCTTTTGGATGTTAGGGGCAGAATCGGAAATCTACTTGCAAAGAGAAGCATGTTATTATTTTATATTGTTATATATTTTTGTCACACTTGCTTCTCCGTGTATGATCCCATGGTAAATATAGTGAAATTACTTGCTGAGCGACTTGTTGCTCTGACCAAGCTTTAACATTTTTTGCAGATAGACAGGGAATTGAGTTGTACACCCGAGGATGATCAAGAATGGAGGTTTGGGATTGAGGATATTCTGATGAGACTCTTTGAGGATTTCATAGAGACAATTATTTTCGCTACTCGAGGTTTATGTAATTTTGGAGATTCAGTATTCATCTACATTTGACTATTGTATTGGATTTAGGTTTGCTTAGACATTGATAGTTATGTTGATGATTATTTCGAGGTTTAATTTTTGACTTCCGTTGACGTGTATGCGTTTTGTTTTTGACGCCTTGTATTCTCCTTAGCGAGATACGGCGGGTGAGTCGTTTTGAGTACTAGAGCTTAGTACGGGTCACTACATTTGCTTCTTGCAAATAGCCATGAGCGGCAGGTCAATTTCCATGTCAACGGAGATGTGGTGTTTAAAACAAGGCTACCCATTTACTATTTGTTCATATTCCAAATGATAAAGCTTAACAACTAGGACATCTACTTGTGGAAATCTTGCAGCCTTCTAAATTCCATTTATATCACCTGTTCCACCACCCTTAGCTCAATGTTTATTTATGATGAAGTCATATCTTCACCAGGTGGATCGAAGGAGATCCTTGTGGTATACCGTCAGCTCTCCGTTTAGGTCCGTCTTTGGAACCTGAGAAGGAAATGTAACGTTAGAGACCCAGGGTCAATGCCCTGAGAAAACCCTCCCACGCTCAAGCCAGTTATGGACATTTTTATATGTAGTTTATGCTGGAAGCAAAGGTTGCAAAGAACCTGTTTAAGGCTATTTGTAGTGGTTTGGTTCGGATGTGACTTTGGCCGAGCCCAGAAGATCGTACGATCTGTCAGTGGTCTTCCGAGACTATATGAGGCTTCCAAAGACTTAATGAGACTCAAGAAGGACTTCACCTTGTTTCTGCTGAAGGAGCTCTTATTTATATATGTTGAAACTGAAGGCTGCGTGTCCTAGAGCGAAGGTGGTGATGACATCTAGTTGTCTAGGAAGCAGTTTTGGCTTGCATGGCTACCACCCGACAGCTGCTGATTGTTGTGCTGTTAATCCATCTTCGCATGGTTGACATGTGGAGATGAATAGCTGCGTTGTTCGCAGTTTTAGGTTGCATGAAGGCCAAGTGGTGTCACACGTTGGCCTGGGAGACCAAGCTTGCTGAGTGGCAGGAGTTTGCCTAAGCAAAATGTGGCTGAGCTGAAGCGCTTTGTGGGTGGTTCGGTTAAAGAGATAAAAAGAGCCGAGAACTCTGTCGATCCGGGCTGACGAGGTCGGCCAGTGTAGACTAAGCTCGTCGTGTGCACTTTGACCAGGTCAAGTGATGGTTGAGTGGTCTTGATTTCGGCACCTAGCCAAGCTGACCTCTGGCCGAGACGGAACTTAAGCCATGGGATGTCATCCTGCAATTCTCCAAACGGAATTAGGACAGGCCGAGGCTGACTAGTCAACTAGCCGATATTGACTTATGTTGATTGTTACTGACATGAAATTCCCTTGTCTTATCTAGCAGCTGAATTTAGGTCTCATCACTTTGAACCCAGGTTAGTCTGGCTGAGGGTAGACTAATGAACCCAGGTTAGTCTCATCAATTTAGGTCTCATCACTTTGAACCAATGAGGGTAGATTGAATTGTTTTGTCCTGATAATGACGTGTCAGTTTCTGGTTAGACAGCAAAGGGCATTTAATCCCAGCGCGGATAACAAAGCGGCAATCATTACTTCTTTTCGGCGGTTGAAAATTTTGAGAGCAGGAGTTACGAGGAGACATTTGGAATCCAAAAAGAAGGCTTCAATGAAGAGCGCTTGGTGCCTTTTGGAATTTCATTTTCTTTGCCTACTTTCTTCGTCATTCCCTTTGTTCTCTCAGCTTTCTTGGCCATCTGATTTTTCTTAGTCCAACGGCTTCTCCTTGTTCTTCATCCAGTCGTCTTCCTCCTCCTCCGACAATCCTTTTGGCCTATAGTCCAGGCTGTTTCCTTCCTCTTTTCTGCTTGTAAGTCCTTTTTGCTCTTTCCATGGCTTCTTCTTCTGACTCCCAAAATATCACTGAAGCTGCCGCTTATGCCGGCTGAGATGGAGGAGATTACAATCCCTCATCTTCATTGGAGAGGACGGTCTCTAGTGATGACCGTCTGCTAGTAGGTTGCGTAAGGCAACTGGTGGTTCTGCTAGGCCCAGCAAGGGTGCTGAGCCTAGCGGCGTCATTACTGTGGTTGATTCTTCGCCGTAGCAGGCGAATGTTGCTGTAGCTTCGGCAGCTGTGAATCTCCCTACTCTGTCGGGGGTTCCGTCTTTGAGGGCAGGGGTAGTCCATAGGGGACCTCCGTCTGCTCAGGTGTAGGGATCTCCCTGCACTCTGTCTGAGGTCGAGCTCAGTCGGATCTGCATGATATATGAGGTAGATTTGGATCGGTTCAGTCCCATTCTGCCTCTTCCGGGTCAGACAGCTTATGACCCTCTGGTGGGGCATGAGGCTGTCTACGAGGAGTATTCTAAGTCCGGGTTCACCTTTCTAGTTCCTGAAACCTTGATCTGTATCCTTCGATTTTATAATCTCAGACTGCCTCAGATAAAACCCAATGGTCTGAAAATCATAATGTTCTTTTTCCTTTTCTTGAGAGTGGCTGAATCCAGATTTGACCTTAGAGTGTTTATGGGCCTGTTCACATGTAGAACCTCTGACATCTGGTACTATTTTAGTAAAGGGGCTCCCAGTATTAAATTCAATTTTGATAAGGTCCCAACTTTTACCAAAAATTGGAAGGGTGGATTCTTTTATGTTAAGAATGTGGGGTTGGCCAAATGGGGTCTTTGGAAGTCTGGTAAGGCTGACAACTTGAAGCCGAGCCAGGAGTTCTGTGATGAAGAAACCCGGTTGCAGAATCTGCCCGTGGTCATCGAGTGGCACATGGTGGATAGATCTGTTTTGGACACAGCTGACCTGAGTCACTTGGCTTCTGGTCCCAACTTTTGGTCACTTGCTCCAGAGACTCTAGAGATAGTTAGGGGTAGGCTTTTGTTTACTTGAAACTTCTGAGTTTATCTGTCCTTCAAATAGTAAAGGATTTACTACTTTGTGCAGATTCCATGGCTCCTGGAGGTGGTAAGTTGCTACTCGAGTTGCAGAGGTTGCAGCTCGTAAGAATGCTCAGAGGCCAAGGAAAGAGCCTATAGCAGACCCTACCCCTGCTGAGATCCTGCCTGTAGCGGAGGATACCCTGGCGGCTGAGCAGGGTACTAAGGCCTTTCAAGGTGGAATCGATGCAGACCAGCCTGATCCAGTCGTATCTGAGTCTGCTGAGCCTGGTACTTTGCCTTTTATGCTTTTAAGTTTCTAAGTTTACGATTTTATGACAAAACTCATCTTCTGACCTTTTGGTAGTGTTGCCGACCTTGTAAGGGGGGATGATGCAGCCGAGAGCTTTCCATGGATTATGAACAATCAATGGAGGCAGCTGCAGGTTTAAGCTTACGGCCAAGGAAGAAACGCCGAGGCAAGAGCACATCTGTCCCAGCGGCTGCGGCTTCATCTCATCAATTGAAGGAACCGAGGCTGATCCTTGGGGCCTTCTCAGAGTAGGATACTGCCACTGACCCGCTATAGCTAGGTGGCTAAATGAGCTGATGGTCCTACCTGTCGATCATCAGAGGTTTGTCGCTCCAACATGGGAGCAACTTGGCGATGCCTGTCACACCAACATTGCTTTGGTGAGTAGTCCCTTCTATAATGCACTTTTGGGTAATAGGGCTGGTCTTGTAACTTCTAATCTTTGCTGAGCAGATCCGAGCCCAAGAACTTGAGATCTATTCTCGAGGGGAGAAGATGAATAAAGACCTCAAGGCACGAAGTCAAGAACTTAAGGATGCCATCAACTCCTTGCTGAGGAGGCCAAAGAGATAGCGGCCCTAAAGTCGCAGAATTCCTCTCTTCGGAGGGGAAGGAAGAAGCTGATACCAAGTGGCCAACTTCCATCTCCAGGGTGGATGAGCTGGAAGACAAAGTGGCCGACTTGGAATTTGTGTCAACTCGGGCGCTATCCGAGGTGGAGTCTCTGCAACAGGAGCGAGAGACTTGGCTGAAGCAGAAAGGTGATCTGGAGAAACAGTTGACTAATCTGCCTCAGCAACTTGCCGAAGCGAAGGCAGAAGTAGTGGCTGAGTTTGAGAAGTCCACATTCTTCAAAGAGAACCTGATCCTTCTGCAGGGCTCTGGCATGCAGATGGGCCAGACAAGGGCAATCGACATGTGCTCGGAGGTTTGTCCTAAACTGAATAGAGAAGACCCCTGTCTCACCCAACTATACAACTCAACTGCAGAGCTGGATTTTGATGCACAATTTGAGCAGTTTCAAAACAGGGCTGACCTGAGGGAGGGGAGGCCAAAGAATAGATGTAGGTTTTCTTTGTAATTAGGCTGGTCATAGCTGAGTAGCCTTTGTAGGGCCTTTGTACTTTGCATTTTTCAAAGAAAACTTCCAAGGGTTCAACACTTCACAACATTTGTGTTTCAGCCTTTTGTTGAATGCTTCTGTTTTCAAAGTATTCTCTGCTCTGCTCTTTCATCCAAAAATTTTTGATGCCAAGTAATATTCTCAAGATCAAGTTCTTAACCTTGGAACTGCTGAGATCAAAGATATGCTCCGTACTTGGCAGAGTACTTATATTGCAGACAAAGTTTGGATTCAAAACTAAGTATGCAAACTTTAAGTAGAATAAACATGTTATCCTGCTAGGCTGTGCTAGCTTATAAATAAAAGATAAGCCTGTTAAGCTGTGCCGCAGAGCTGAAAGTCCTGGTTTGCCATAGCCGAGGACGAGCTGAACAGGACTTGGATTAAAAAAGATTCCATCTAAGACGCAATTCATTTGTAGCATCGAATACTCTGATCGGCAGTTTTGAGTTCGGCAATTATAAGCGTATTTACCCTTACAAATTCGCTGGTGTGGGTAGCCGTCTGAATTGAGCCTACCCTACAAGGCCGAACCGAAGACAGAGATTCACTTGTCTGAGGTGAGACTCCTTAGAACTATAAGGCAGTGACTGCTGAAACTCATTTTGCCAAGCTGACCATTAGGTCATTGAGCCAAGGCGACCACTTAGGCCATCCTTTTAGGAGCGCAAAACCTGTCATGTTCGAGGTCCCCTTAAAACCATAAGGTAGAGGGTAGTGACCACTTAGGTCATTACCAAGGCGTGAAACCTGTCATGTCTGGAGTTTCCTTAAAACCATTAGGCAGAGAACAAAGGTGATCCCTTAGGCCACTATACCAAAAATGCGAAACCTGTCGCATCCGGGGCTCCCTTAAAACCATAAGGCAGAGAGCAAGTACTTGAACCCCCAACAGAGGAAGGCGTCTTTAACCGAGCTGAGATCGCCTTAAAACCATAAGGCAAAGGATTTAGAGCTCAAGGTGAACCCCTTGACAAGCCTTAAGACCGAGGTGAACCTCAGACAAGCCTTAAGATCGAGGCAAACCTTTGCTATTGTCAGATGCAAAATGTATCGCATCCTCAATCTTATTAGCCATAATAGAGAAGTCAAGGTAGATAGGAGAGTTTGTGTCCTGAGTCCCTTCATGAGCCATAAGGCAGAGATTGGCTAAGCACAAGTCTTGTCAAACCCTAATTCTGACACGAACCATAAAGTAGACGTCAGGTAGGCACGAAACTTCTCACGGTCTAGATGAATCCCCTTATAAACCATAAGGTGAAGGGTACGAATATTAAGCTTCCAACATGATGTCAGGAACATTCAAGAAAGGGTTGAGAAGTTCCGAATAAAAGATTATGCCGAGCCAAATTGAACTTGTGGTCTAAGAGTAGATACAAACTTCTACACCCCGAATATGAGGTCGGGCTCGGAACAAATCTGCTTCCTAACTGAGCAACTTGTTAGCAATAGTCAGTATGGGACAAGTATTGAACAAATGCTTCATTGAATAACATGTATGTACCAAATATATAGGAATATGAACATATGCCAAGAACTAATGTAAAGAAATTTGTCTCGCCTCGGCGTCTATACAAGACCGAGCTGAAGGTCAGCCGAGATGAGCCCAATTACTTTCCTTGGCTCTGCATAAGGCCGACCTGATTAGTTTAGCCTTATTCGTCTGGAGCTTTGTCGTGTCTGTCCAGCCATGTCTGGGTCTTTATCTTCAGGTGATCTATGCCGAGAATTAGGTCGGCACCTTTCACCAGCTGGAGGCTGGGTGAAATCCAGCCTATAAGAGAACCTTGACCTCGTGTTGTGGTAACGCTGCAGGTAACCCATCTCAATTAGGCACGCAATCTCCCAGGTGAGCTGTATGCAGTCCTCGGTGTCATGGCCGATGTCATGGTGAAAGAGGGAGTATAAATGATGATCCCTTTTCTGAATCAGACCGATTGAGGGCTTGGGGTCTCTTGCCAAGCCTTCTTTCCTCATGACGGATAGAATATGAGTCTTGGAGGCCAACACATGCAATCCTTCCTTGTCTCGCCTCCCAATCGCTTATGGGCGGATCGCCTTTCATTGTGATTGTGCTTTGGGTTCCTTTTTAGCTTTTCTGCCACGTCGGAGCAGCAGCAACGCTTTCCGGACATGTTTCAGATGGGATGCCAGAGCTTCGATAAGCTCATATATGAAGTGCTGGCGGCTAGATCGCGGACCTGAGCGCCTGGCCTAGGTCATAAACTCGCCCCGAGGTTTAGGATGATACTGGGTGTGAGTAGGAGAGTACTCCATGTTCTCTCTTCGCCGAGAAGAGTCTCTATCGTGAACTTTGCTAGGTCCAGCAGCCGGAGCTTTTTCTTTCATTTCTCTCACCATCGCTTGGAACACGTTTGGGTTTTTAGCCATATATCGAATGGACCTTATGTGTTCCTCATATGTGAGTTCAGCAGCGGGAGTTGATGACTCTGCTGGCCCCAGGGAACCATATTCCGATTGAGGTCGGGGGAGCATAGATGCCTTCGAGGGGTCTCGGGTCTTTTGCCCTTTTTTTGCCATTTTTATCCATCTTCCTTGTAGCGCCCCACTCACAAACCCGAGCATCGAAAAAGGTGCACCCACCGTAGTCTACTACGATGACTACAAGGCATCGTTCAATTCTCTTACACGTCAGCAGTGATGGCAAAAATTTTACAACGGAAACGAAATAGGTAAAATAAACATTCATTTTATTTCAACATTCCAAATCCAACATCAGATAAGTACCATGTCTAAGTTCCTTATTACATTTCAACATAAAGAAAATAAAACTGCCAAGGTGAACACCTTTTGGCTCTAACTCCCCACTGGCCGTACTCCGCTCCGTCTCCTTTGCAAATATAATCGTACTCTTGTTCACCTGGAGAAAAATAAAGGGGTGAGTGATTTAGAAATATCACTCAGTAGGTTCCCGTCTCTTTCTGAATAATTTCATATATAGCAACAAACATGTAATACATGTATAAACATGAATAACTGTGTATGTAAATAAAAGCACGGGACAAAAGTTATGCGATGTCATGATGCATGCTTGTGTCACACGCAATGATACCTCAACACACGGATGCTTGTCTCTCTACCGTGCAATGCATGAACCTCAAGGTGATCTTACCACACACCTCGTCAGGCCTCACGCCTCGTTTGGGCCACACACCTCATAGGGTCACACGTCACATAGGGCCACACGTCCCAAGGGACAATGCACGTGTCATGAAATGCAACGTAATATGCCACACAACACATTTTTTTCTCCTTTTTCCTCTTTACCTCTTCCTCATTTTTATATTTCTTCACAATTTCTCTATAATAATAATTTCTTCTTGTTTATTGACTTCTCCATATAAATTTATTTTTTTATTCGTGAAGCTACCTAATTTTTTTTGAAATTACCCACAAATATTTATGTTTCTATATATTATTAGTTTTTTTCCTTAAAAAGCGAAAGCCGTTTCTTCTTTTTTTTGTAATCTAACGTTTCAAAAAAATATTTAATTATTTATTCTTTTTATTTAATTGTGCAAACTTTGCAATTTTTTCCTGTCTTAAGCTACATTTGTTTTTTTATTATGTTTCTTATTATATGTTACTAATATATTATATCCTTTAATTTCCTTTTAAAGAAGAACTAGATTGTATTTGTTTTCTTATTTTTTAAAATTTTGAACATTCTGTTGTTTGTTTTTTTCAACCGACATTTTTCTTTCAAAATAGAAATAGTTTATTTTTATTTTTTATACTAAAGCTAAGCCCAAAACCAAATCCCTTTTCCCAAACCAATTTCTTTCCTCTCCACAAGCCCAGCCCGCCCCCACCCAAGCCCCAGTCCGCCCCGTCCCCAGCCCCACTTCTTTTCCCTTAGCAGGCCCTTTTTCTCTTTTTTCTAAATTTTTTTCCTTAGCCTGCGAAAATGGGCTCCTCTTTATTCCCAGCCCACAACTAGTTCAATTTTTTTCATGCCCTCTCCCGCCTGCGCCAAGCAGGCCTCTTCTATTTTACAGCCCAAACAATAAAATTCTTCAAATCTCAATTCTCCTTTTGTAATACAACCTTTTAATTAAACAGTTATATATATATATATATATATATATATATATAATTTCACCGCCGAACAAAACAGAAAAAGAAAACATAAAAATGCACACAACATTTTTATACAACAATGGAAGCCACTAAAGCATATAACACAAAGCATATATCAATTTTTATTATAACAATTTAAGTAAACAACAAGTAATGCAAATAGAAAATAAAAAAAATTGAATTTGACTCAAAAAGAGAGGATACACCTACCTCTAGGTTGTAAGTATATGCTGATGGTGGTTGTGTGGTGATGTTGGTGGTGTTTGCATTCTTCTCCATTTTTTTCCTTCTTTCTTTCTCTTTTTCCTTCCTCTCTTTTCTTTTCCTCTCCACACTTTTTTTCCTCTCCTTTTCTTTCCAAATTCACGGCACTCTTTCTTTTTCTATTTGGCTTGGTGATTGGCCTACTTTAATAGGAGAGATAAGTGTTTCATCTCCATAGGAGATAGAGAAAATTTGATGTAGATAATGGTGTATTTAATATCTATTAAAGGTAATTTATGGTGGTGGTTATTGAAAAGTTTCTTTTATTATTATTATTATTATTATTATTATTATTATTATTATTAAGCCATTTTTCTTTTCTAATTTAATTTTTACGAGGTATAACATTCTACCCCCCTTACAATAAGTTTCGACCTCGAAACTTGTGTACCTTAAGCGAATAGATGCGGATACTTCTCGTGCATTTGCTCTTCAAGCTCCCATTACGCTTCCTTCTCGGTATGGTTGCTCCATTGAACTTTGACATAAGGTATGATCTTCCATCTCAGCTCTTGATCGTTGTGATCTACGATCTTCACTGGAACCTCTTCCTAAGTCACATCAGGTCCAACCTTCAATGGTCTCTCATCCAGTATATGACTTGCATCCGAAACATGCCTTCTTAATTGCAACACAAGGAATACATTATGAACTTGAGCCAAAGTCGGGGGTAAAGCCAACTTATATGCCAGTGTTCCAACTTTTTCGAGTACCTCAAATGGAACAATGTAACGAGGACTTTACTTTCTTTTTACTCCAAACCAAGTCACTCCCTTCATCGGCGATACCTTCATATATACCTTTTTTCTCACTGTAAACTCCAGCGGTAGCCTCTTAGAATCGGCCCAGCTTTTAATTCGGCCTTGAGCATCTTTGAGCTTTTCACGTATAATCTTGATATTCTCCTCAGTCTGCTCAACCAATTCTGGCCTGGTGATAGCTCGTTCCCCAACTTCATCCCAGTATACAGGCGACCGACACTTACGACCATATAACACCTCAAACGGTGACATACCAATAGCACTGTGATGGCTATTGTTATAAGAGAACTCAATCAGCTTCACCATACTGAGGGTTCCATATCCCAGTCGTCAAACAATATTATATTTATATCTGCTGTTCTCAGCAATCTTATAAAATCAGTACTTACGTATACTAAAATCTTTAACTTAAAGACTTGTTTTCCAGACTCATTCATCAAACCATATATATTTTCAGAATCAATTCTTCTACCTACGAAGTAGTTCTATGATCATGTCCTTACTTTTTCAGAGATTATGAATAATCTAGTATACGCAGTACGTGCATGGACATATTTTTCTTCAATTTAAAGAAAAGTAACTTACGTAGCTATAACTTGGAATATAGCTTTAACTGTTTTAATATGCCTAATTTTTTTAACCGCAAAACTCAAAGTATCATATATTTGTTTTTGCAACGCGATGTTTCAAATGACCATTTATAAAACAACGATATAACTTGTTCGCAAAAACATTATGGTAAAATCGCATTAAAGCAGTTGAAACTTAATAAGGTAAGATTTTATAAAACAAATTGAATATGGTATCTTTTATTTTCTAAAAGAGGTATATATATTCTGAAAGCTACTTTTTGGCTTCATAAAAGTTAAATAAGTTTATCGCGAGTAGATAAATAATTTTGAAAACACTTTAACGAATAAAATGTTTGTGATATCGATAGTCATCAACTAAATTAATTTTGACTAAAAATAGATGTAACAAAAATGGAAATTTAAAATATTTTGTAAAAAAATATATAAACACATAGTTTTTGGACGAACATCAATATTTCAAAAGTTTTCCCTTTTTTAAAGTCATCAGAAAATTGAAATTTTATCATGCTGATATGCCAGTACGGAAAATAATTTAGTCTTATGAAGTTCAGTAGACTATTTTTTTTTAAAAAAAATAGGACTTAATAAGGTATTTCCAAAAACAACAAATTTTGAAGTACATGTAACATATTGGTATACCTTGGTGTACGTGCTTATATAAAGTATTTATCTGCCTGGAAAGTATATCAGTCCAATACTTCATATAATTTCTATAATACATCCTTATCTTCAAATGAAAAATCCGTCTATGTATCGTTTCTTATGAGTCTAACCTTCACCTATTATGATAAAATTACTAACTTAAATTGTCCAATCCTAGCACGGCACACTAAATATTAATCGACTTAAGGTATTATCATTCATCATGCTTTCGCATGCCACACTGATCCTACTATACCTCTTTACTTGGTTGTTTGAACTGCTAATTTTTGACCTAGTTACATTACATATGGAAAGCCAGCACTAATTATTCATGCCTATCCATTTTCAATTCAAGCCTCCTAGATCCAAGCCAAATATTATGATGTCAACACTTAGCCCATAATTTATAATGATATATCATTCCAAGGCACATACCATAATCGATTATCGACTGTTGCTATCGATCGATAAAACTAATATCGTCGATCTATTTTGATAACAGTACATTCAACATCTTAACCCTAGACTATAAATTCCTTGGTACAATATCCTTCACTAAACTCTACTGATCATAACGCTTATAGATTGTTACTTAGTTTCTATTATTCTACTATACATCATCTCTTAGTAGCTACGATCTCAACTTAGATCTAGTCGTGTTCCGACATTACTGCCAAAGTAGAGGTATTAGTTACCCTAATGGTACCGGATCCCATGCTGCTGCTAGCGTGAAGCAGTTCCAGTAACCGTCTGACCGATTAATATGTCAACATAACGTCCGTAGTAGGGTATTTTGGTTATAGTATGCCCTAGGTACACGTGTTCCTTAACCGATCGACTCCTTAAGTTTAGGATCATAACTTATTTCAAGGATTGTTCTTAGTATCGTCATTTCTTAAGTCTAAGATCATGTCTTATTCCTAAAATCATGCTTAATATATTCTTATGATTACAATCAATACTTATATGCAGATCGTCGTATAATGTTTAGATCAACTCTTAATCAAAATCATCACTTATATGTAAGACTGTGACTTATGTTCATGATCATCGCTTCTAACTGAGACCAGTACCTATTTTCAAGATCATTGCTTATGTTTAGATCATCAATTATGTCTAAGATTGTGACCTAGGGCAAATTGTAACTTAATTTCTAAGATCATGGCAAAAATCTATCTTTTCGTCGTGGATCTAGAGCCATGCTCTAAAGAATTGCTCTGTCGGACACGTAGTAATACTTGAACTTATCCCAGAATTGGGTTCAAGCGACTGGTGGTGTCAGTTCTGTTGCGTCAGCACTCCTCTGCATCTTCTTGTAGAAGAATCTCATGCCCAAGTGTTGTGGTGGTGGTGGTGGAGGCGGTGCCTGCTAGTGCTACCTAAGGTGTGGGTCATGGTGACTATGGCATCTTCAAGTGCTTGAGGATGATCCCCTGATTATGGTGCTTCTCACCACCATTTCCTCTATTACTGGCTTGTTCACGTCTTGCCAGAATTTTTCTAGAATGTAGAACGGTCGAAAATATACTTATTTAAATACAGGCTAAGTTCAGGGATATTTTAAGAATTTCTAACAACTTAGGGGGCTGCATGCAAAGGTTCATGGGCAATTTGGGAAATTCTGTCATTTGAGGAATTCATGCTAAAAGTTAGGGGCAGAATAGTAGTTAAGTAAGGAAACGATCGCTCACCCTCGTGCCCCTTAACCCGGTCATAACTTAAGTCCAAGATCATCACTTAGGCCTATTTTGCTTCTCAGGGGGAAAATCATCATTTTAAGGAAAAAATCGTATCTTAAGTCTAAGTGATCTAGTTAATCCTATGTTTCTGAGGCAGATCTGGAGCTTCGGCTCTGATACCACCTGTAGCGCCTCACTCCCGAATCCTAGCATCGGAAAAGTTGCACCCACCGTAGTATGCTACGAGGACTACAAGGCGTCGTTCAATTCTCTTACACGTCAGCAGTGATGTAGAAAATTTCGCAGCGAAAACGAAATAGGTAAAATAAATATTCATTTTATTTTAACATTCCGAATCTAACATTAGATAAGTACCATGTCTAAGTTCCTTATTACATTTCAACATAAAGAAAATAAAACTGCCAAGGTAATCATCTTCTGGCTCTAACTACCTCACTGGCCATACTCCGCTCCGTCTTCTATGTAAATATAATCATACTCCTGTTCACCTGGGGAAAAATAAAGAGGTGAGTGATATAGAAATATAACCCAGTAGGTTCCCGCCTCTTTCCGAATTATTTCATATATGGCAACAAACAACATGTAATACATGTAGAAGCATGAATAACTGTGTAAGTAAATAAAAGCACATCACAACAGTTATGCGATGTCATGATGCATGCTTGTGTCACACGCAACAATATTTTAGGACCTGTAAGGCACCACTAGAAGGGGGAGTTGAATAGTAGGTGCGGAAAATTTGGTTTTTAAAATTTTTGACCCAAAAACCTAACTTCTAAAAATAGTTTCTGTTTTCAGATCCTGATTTAAAACATTTGGAAAACCTGGTTACAGACCTTAAAAAATTCTGAAATTTAGAGAGATTCAACTCTTAGATTTTCTGAGTATCTCTGAAAACTTTTAGATTAAAATTCAACTCCTAACCCTTTGAAATACGTTCTTGGTTAGATTGCGCAAATCTATCAGAAACAGTACTCCGATTTGAAAATTTTATTTCAATTGATTGGAGACTCCAAATGGTCTAAAAATTTAATGACAACACCCTTATTATATGTATTTAGATGGGATGAAACAGGTTTGAAAACTTCCTTTGGGAAGTATGTGAAATACGTTGATGTTCTCAACCTTTGCAAGTCTGAAGATCAGATTACACTAGTCTCAGATCTATTAACGTTTGATTGACCTCTACTTGTCCAAATGGGTTGAGACTTGCGCCAAATGAAAATTAAGAGGTATTTCTATGTTTCTGCAAAGTTTTATAATTTTTGAAAGTCGTTAACTATTTTTACGATTGCAACAAAATCAACGCAGAAACTGAAAAACTGAAAGTAAAGTGCTGAAAGTAAAGACACCAAGGATTTTATACTGGTTCGGTTAAATCAACCTACTCCAGACTTCGAGGACACCTTCCTAGGTTATCACTAAACACAAAATAACACCTCACCACAAGGGTTTCTGGAGTTATACACCAACTCCACCCTTAAACAAGCGTTACAAGCAATCATACCGATCACGAACACCACCACCGAATGGTTGAAGGTTTGATCACGCCTTGATCAACCTTTTACAACAATTGAAACGTGTATGGTGGTCTAATCAAAGCATATTCAATATATTGAATATAAGAACAATAGGCTTGAGAGAGGAAGAAGAAGAAAGAAATGTAGAAGAAGATAGTAGAGGCTTCTCTTTCACTTAATAGAATATGAGAGTTGTCTTGCATTTGCTTGCTCTATTTATCCTCTTTATATTCAGCCTTGGCCGCCCCCAAGGCTCCTTCCCTTCTTGAGAAATCTCTTTTATATCCTTGGAATACTGCCTTGTGTAGATATGACACCTCTTGCTTACTTGCCACAACATGATTGGATGAATGTCTTGGCTTTGCTTACTTGGCACTCTATGATTGGATGAACCTTGTCACTATTTAGTAGCTGTAAAATCTGAGATTAAAATGTAAAACCATGTGCCAAATAAAGTTTAAAATGTTGCCAAATAATTAACAATTAATCTCTTCAATTTGGGAAGGAAATTTGATCACCATCAAGAGCTAAAATCGGCCAGCACTAAGTCTTGCATTCTGAATTTTCAGCATGTGTTACATTTGCATAATATTTGAATTGTTACCTTGTGTAGCTTCCTCCTTTATGTCACTAACCTTGTGTGGATTACTCTCCACCAATTGAGATGCCAACTAAGCTCCACATAAGCTCCACCAAGGCTGAGAATGGCGTGTAATACACCTTGAACATGTGCTGAATTTTACTTTTGTAAACTTTGTCAAATATTGCACAATAATTATACATATATGGTATATTCCAATCAACCCTAATTTGAATATTCTAGTACACTTTAACATGTCTTGAATATGTAAAAAGTGTCTAGATACATGTTACATGTCATGTCAAAAACGTTCCATGTGTTATGTTCGTAGAAAACCGAATTTTCGACTTTCGTCGATTACGCGATTTTTCTCCGATTAAATTCAAACCTTTTGCACATGTTATATATATTATTTCAAATATAATATACATAGAATAAATTAAATATTCATTTCATAAGGCTGAGATATAGGCGCCCCATGTGACAAAAAAAGTTGAATTTGAAATCTCCACAATTTGGCCTTATTTGGGGGCGATTTGTGTGTGCCAACATGGAATGATTTCATGGAAGAATATACCATGTGAGCCACGAAATTTTTGGATCTTTTTAAATTATATGTGTTGGCCATCTATACATGGCGTGACGCGTTGGTGAAGTTTCGGTAGTCACCCGATACGACAATTTTTGGTTTATAACCTTGTAAAGTGTTGTTATAATTTTGTCATCACCATGACTTATATCATATGATATAAGACCTGAATATACTCATAAATATGAGGTAAGTATAGTCGTGTATCGTTGATGTACGTTTGTAATATATGTAACGTGTCTGTAGTACGTCGGAACGTATGTGTATTGTTCCTTTTTATAAAAAATCTAAATATATATACAATATATATATACACACACACACATAAAATTGTATAACAAAGTGGAGAGGAGACTTTCCATGTTTCAATTTGTTGCCATCATGCCTTCTCCAAATATATCTCCATTTAATGAACTAGTTAGTTCATTAACTTAAGTACTTTACTTAATGAACTAGTTTAGTTCATTAATGGTGGCACCTGAAAATAGTTCAAACACAAAAAATGTTTGCCATTTGATGTAAGCTTTGAAGCTTCATGGCTTGTTAGTACGACAACATTATATGTAAAGTATATAAGGCAGGTTTATCATAAAAACGTATCAATTAATAAATTTGTCATGAATTTCTTGAAACACGTATTATTTAAATCATGTATTCGTAAATCACTCAAACTTTTTTTTCTCAACAATCTCCCCCTTTTGATGATTTACAAAATAACATTATTTCATGATTTAAATTTGACCGCTCCCCCTTTAATTGTGCAGAAATTCGAATTTTGAATTTTGAATTGTCTTCCCCTTGATTTGTGCAGTCATGCTCTCTTTCCTTCTTAAATCACTCTCACTCTCCCTTAAATCATGCACTCTCTCCCCCTTTATTTTGGAAATAAAATCAAAAGTGTATGTAAATATGGAAAGAAATATCAATCTATAGCAAATCAGCAGAAATCATGCCTAATTTTGAGCGTAGATTTTCATACGTAGCTTGATTTAGTGCGTTGGTGAATATGCCGTCTACTTGTGCTTCAGTGCATACATATTCTATAACAATATCTCCATTATTCACGTGATCACGAAGAAAGTGATATCGTACTTCTATGTGCTTTTCCTTAGAGTGTAGTACGAGGTTCTTAGACAAATTAATAGCATTCATACTATCACAATAAATGGGAATACAATTTACCGTGATTCTAAAATCAGATAATTGTTGTTTTAACCATAAAAGTTGTGTGGAGCAAAGACTAAGTGCCATGTATTCAGCTTCGGTAGTAGATAATGTCACACTTGCTTGCTTTTTTGAAAACCAAGAAATTAATGAATTTCCTATAAATTGATAAGTGCCACTTATGCTTTTTCTATCTATTTTGCAACCGCCATAATCCGCATCAATATATGCATGCAAATCAAATTCACAATTCTTATCATACAAAATTCCTAAAGTGGGAGTGTTCTTAATGTATTGAAAAATCCGTTTTACAGCATTATAATGAGACACTTTAGGTTGGCTTTGAAAAGGTGCACACATACAAACACTAAACATGATATCGGGTCTGCTTGCGGTGAGATAAAGCAAAGAACCAATCATAGACATATACAAACCATTATCACAAAATCTTTTCCATTTTCATCTTTATCTAGTTTAGTGATGACACTCATAGGGGTGGGGGATGGTTTCAAGTTCTCAAAATTGAACTTTTTAATCATGTCATTTACATATTTGACCTGGCTTATATGGATTCCTTTACTAGTTTGTTTAATTTGCAAGCCAAGAAAATAATTCAATTCACCAACCATAGACATTTCAAATTTGGATTTCATGCAAATTTCAAATTCTTCAACAAGTTTATGAGATGTAGATTCAAAAATAATGCCATCAACATAAATTTGAATGATAAGTAAATCCGATTTATCTTGTTACAAGAATAAGGTGATATCTAGGGTTCCTCTTTTAAATCCATTTTCTAAAAGAAAGGTAGCAAAACGATCATACCAATCCCTAGGTGCTTGTTTTGAACCATATAATGCCTTCTTTAATGTATACACGTGATCAGGATATTTCAAATCTTCAAAACCGGGTGGTTGTTTCACATATACTTCTTCTTGTATAAAGCCATTTAAAATGCACTTTTTACGTCGATTTGATAGAGTTTAAAATCCTTCATGCAAGCAATAGCAAGTAATAGTCATATGGCTTCTAAACGTGCTACGGTTGAAAATGTTTTGTCGTAGTCTATTCCTTCTTCTTGATTATATCCTTGCGCTACAAGTCTCGCCTTGTTTCTAACAACTTGACCTTCTTCATTCATTTTATTTCTAAAGACCCACTTTGTACCTATTATTGTCTTATCTTACAGTCGTGACACTAAATCCCATACATCATTTCTTATGAATTGATTTAATTCATCATGCATAGCATCAATCCAAGAAGAATCATTCAAAGCATCAAAAACGTTCTTAGGTTCAATATCGGATATCATAGCACGAAATTGGTTTTTTTTATCCGGATTTATTCTTCTACGTGGTCGGACACCTTGAGTTATGTCACCTATGATGAGATCGTGTGGGTGATTTCTATGCCATCTTGGTTGATTATTCTCTAAGTTCTCATGCATTTCTAAGTGATCATGCATTTCTAGTGTGTTGGACTCATCATGTACGACATTCTCTTCTATATCATCTAACACAGGCTTTAGTTCAAAATCATCATCATATTCTTTATCTTTTTCAAACTCGCCAAACTCATTAAACTTCACATGAATTGATCTAAAATTTATCTAGTGATAAGCATTCAATTGATTTAGATTCAAATTTATCTAAATTATCCTTTGTACTCAAAACAAAGCATTTACAACTAAACACACGAAAGTAATCAATTTTAGGCATGCGATCATTTACTATTTCATAAGGATTTTTATTTATTTTCTTTCTAATTGACAAACTATTAATTATATAGCATGCACAATTTACGGCTTCCGTCCACAAAAATCTAGGCAACTTGTTTTCACAGAACATGGTTCTAGCGATTTCTTGTAGTGTCCTATTCTTTAGTTCTACTACACCATTTAATTGTGGTGTCCTAAGTGGCAAAAACTCGTGTTTAATACTTTTTTCTTTGCAAAACGCAATCATGTCCTTATTTTTAAATTCAGCACCTATATTGCTTCTAATCTTTTTCACATTCAAACCATATCCATTTTCAAGTTGTTTTATTAGTTTAGCAATCTCAACGGCACTATCATCTTTATTCGCAAGAAATAAAGTCCATGTACAGCGAGAAAAACATCAACGATAACACATGCATAATGACGTCCACCAAGACTCCTAGTATGACTAGGATCAAACAAATCAATGTGTAGTAATTCTAAAAGTCTAGACATGCTAATTTCATTTTTAGATTTAAGTGACTCGGGTGTTTGTTTGCCTTTAATACAAGATTCACACAATTGAAAGTTGTCTAAATCAAGTTTAGGCAATCCTCGTACTAAATTCTTTCGTTGAAGTTTTTCAAGCATTGAGATGCCAATGTTTCCTAATCGCCTATGCCACAAATTTATGTTAGGTTCATTTGACATAAAACATTTAACTTTAGCGTCTAACATGTCATCCATAGAAAGTGTATAAATATTTCCTTCTATTTTTCCTTTTAATACCGTTTCTTTGTTTTTATTTACTATGTTGCAATATGGATGAGTGAAACATACATCAAAGCCATTGTCAAGAAACTGTGAGATGCTAAGCAAGTTATATGAAAGATTACTTACCAAGAAGATGTTGGAGATTTGAAGGGTACTTGGGCTTCTAATTGTACCTTTTCCGATTATTTTTCTTTCATTGTTATCTCCAAAAGTCACTCATCCACCTTTTGTGACCCTTTTCAACTTTGAAAATAGGCTCAGGTCACCAGTCATATGGCTCGAGCATTCACTGTCAAGGAACCACTTGATTGATGTATGTGTACCCTGCAAAGTGTAACAACAATTTAGGTACCCTTTTATTTTGGGTTCTTACGAGTTAGTTCTTCACCCCTTTGTAAGAGTACCTTTTGGTACCCATACTTGAGTGACCTTTCTTGGTCTAACAAATGGTGAGAATGTAGATGAAGAAGCAATATAGTAGACATGAGGTGAGAATACATTTGGCCTTTGACCGAGAATCCCCTTATGAATATTGTATTGTTGTCGTTTTTGATATGTTCTTGTGTTGGTGTGCATGGAGTGTGATCTAGATGAAAATGAATGTCGTGTATGCACAATGGTTTCTTTTCATATTTATATGGCACATAATTATATCTCGTATGATATAAAGATGAAGCACGATGAGATGTCATAGGGGGGATCTAGGCGTCTTCTTAGGCGCCACATATATCCTGGTTGCATCTATTTTCTTAGACAGAATGAATTTGGTTGATTTATTTAATGTCTCATTTTTCTCAATGTATCCTAGTCCAGTTTTGCCACTATCATGCTTTTGTGAAGAAACAATGCGATCTAGCATGTTTGTACCTGTGTGAAACTGTTTCACCATTTTTTCTAGATCTATATTCCTTGATTTCAAGTTTGAAATCTCGGATTTCATTTCATGGTTTTGTGTTGTTAATGATGTGACCTCTGATTTTAATGCATTAATTATGCAAGACGACTCTTCTTTTGAATCGTTTAATTGAGCAACAAGGTTTGTCTTAGATGATTCTAACAACTTCTTGCCTTCAATTAACCGTTTCTTTTCTTTTGCGAGAGTCTTTGTGAATCTATGCAATTCTGAATATTGACTAAATAAATCATCATATGAAGGTTCAGAATCAGAGTCAGAATCAGAAGATACCTCGTTTGATGCTTTGGATGCAAAGTATACTTGTGTCGTCTCTTCTTCCGTATCATCAGTCTCGTAGTCGGATGAATCACTCCAAGTGGAGGCTTTGAGGGCTCTTCTCCTTTGTTTAGGTGCTGAGACGAGCCTAGTTTTGATCTGATCCTTGTCAAGGTTTTTGTTCATTTGTTTGTCCTTGTTAGGGCAGTCATATGACAAGTGTCCAAGTTTCCCGCATTCATAGCACTTTACGTCCTTGTCATTAATTTTATTTTTGCTTCTTTTAGTCGAAATAGCCTTAGGTTTGTTTTTAAATGACTTTCTCATAAATTTTCTCAAACCTTTAGCCAATAGTATTAGATCATCGTTGTCTGACTCGGAATTACTATCATCTACGTGATCTTAAGAAGTAGAGACGTATTCATTTGATTTAAAAGCAATAGTCTTACCTTGTTTTGACGTTGATTCCAATTTCCTTAACGTAAGTTTGTTTTCATATACCTTTGGAGATCCGATTAGTTCCTCTATTTTAATTGATCTCATTTCTTTACTCTCCTCAATTGTCGTGACTTTCGGGTTCCATTCGGATGGGAGACTTCTTAATACCTTTTGAACCATTTCTTGTGTAGAAAAAGCTTTGCCAAGAGACTCAATTGAATTATATATGTTAGTCAACCGTAAATCCATATCAACAATAGATTCATTTGGCAATAATTTGAAAGACTCAAGAGTGGACATAAGCATATTTATTTTAGACTCCTTAACTTGGCTAGTCCCTTCGTGTTACATTTCTAGAATTCTCCACATCTCTTGAGAACTAGAGCAATTAGACACATAACTTGATTCACTTTTACTTAGCCCTTTTAAAAGTAGTTGCATGGTTCTAGCATTCATGCTTAGTCTCTTTTTGTCATCACTAGTGTATTCTTGTTTCGGTTTTATAACTTCTAGTGTGACACCATCAACAGTAGATAACTTAGATTGAACGAATGGATCGTCTTCTATAATAGACCACAAATCAATATCAATAGCCATAAGAAAGAGTTTCATTCTAAGTTTCCATTGGATAAGGACTCACCATCAAAAAGAGGAGGCCTTTGACTCGACATACCTTCTTGCTCGGTTTTGAAGCTAGTGGTTGCCATCTCACTAAGGTCATTGGATCTTCTTGTTGTGAGTGTGCCTGCTCTCTGATACCAATTGTAGAACCTGTAAGGCATCACTAGAAGGGGGATTGAATAGTAGGTGTGGAAAACTTTGTTTTTAAAATATTTTGACCTAAAAACCTAACTTCTGAAAACAGTTTTTGTTTTCAGATCTTGATTTGAAACGTTTGAAAAACCTGATTACAGACATTCAAAAATTCTGAACTGTGAAGAGATTCAACTATTAGATGTTCTGAGTATCTCCTAAAAATTTCAAAATAAAATTCAACTCCTAACCCTTTGAAAATACGTTCTTGGTGAGATTGCGCAAATCTATCAGAAACAGTACTCCGATTTGAAAAATTTATTTCAATTGATTGGAGACTCCTAATAGTCTGAAAATTTAATGACAACACCCTTATTATATTTATTTATATGGGTTGAAACAGGTTTGAATCTTCCTTTGGGAAGTATCTGAAATACGTTGATGTTCTCAACCTTTGCAAGTCTGAAAATGAGATTACACTAGTCTCAGATCTATTAACGTTTGATTGACTTCTGCTCGTCCAAATGGGTTGACACTTGCGCCAAATGAAACTTAAAAGGTATGTCTATGTTTCTGCAAAGTTTTGTAATTTTTGAAAGTCGTTAAATATTTTTACGATTGCAACAAATTCAACGCAGAAACTGAAAAACTGAAAGTAAAGTGCTGAAAGTAAAGACACCAAGGATTTTATACTGGTTCGGTTAAATCAACCTACTCCAGACTTCGAAGACACTTTCCTCGGTTATCACTAAACACAAAATAACACCTCACCACAAGGGTTGCTAGATTTATACACCAACTCCATCCTTAAACAAGCGTTACAAGCAATCATACCGATCACGAACACCACCACCGAATGGATGAAGGTTGATCACGCCTTCATCAACCTTTTACAATAATTGAAACGTGTATGGTGGTATAATCAAAGCCTATTCAATATATTGAATATAAGAACAATAGGCTTGAGAGAGGAAGAAGAATAAGAAAGAAACGTAGAAGAAGAGAGTAGAGGCTTCTCTTTTACTTGATAGAATATGAGAGTTGTCTTGCATTTGTTTGCTCTATTTATCCTCTTTAAATTCAGCCTTGGCCGCCCCCAGGGCTCCTTCCCTTCTTGAGAAATCTCTTTTATATCCTTGGAAGATTGCCTTGTGTATTTATGACACCATCTTGCTTACTTGGCACAACATGATTGGATGAAAGTCTTGGCTTTGCTTACTTGGCACTCTATGTTTGGATGAACCTTGTCACTATTTAGTAGCTGTAAAATCTGAGATTAAAATATAAAAAAAATGTGCCAAATAAAGTTTAAAATGTTGCCAAATAATTAACAATTAATCCCTTCAATTTGGGAAGCAAATTTGATCACCATCAAGAGCTAAAATCGGCCAGCACTAAGTCTTGCATGCTGAATTTTCAGCATGTGTTACATTTGCATAATATTTGAATTGTTACCTTGTGTAGCTTCCTCCTTTATGTCACTAACCTTGTGTGGCTTATTCTTCACCAATTGAGATGCCAACTAAGCTCCACATAAGCTCCACCAAGGCTGAGAATGGCGTGTAATATACCTTGAACATGTGCTGAATTTTACTTTTGTAAACTTTGTCAAATATTGCACAATAATTATACATATATGGTATATTCCAATCAACCCTAATTTGAATATTCTAGTACACTTTAACATGTCTTGAATATGTAAAAAGTGTCTAGATACATGTTACTGTCATGCCAAAAATGTTCCATGTGTTATGTTTGTAGAAAACCGAATTTTCGACTTTCGTCGATTACGCAATTTTTATCCGATTAAATTCAAACATTTTGCACATGTTATATATATTATGTCACACATAATATACATAAAATAAATTCTCCACAATTTGGCCTTAATTTGGGGTGATTTGTGTGTGCTAACATGAAATGATTTAATGGCTGAATATACCATGTGAGCCACGAAATTTTTAGCTCTTTTTAAAGTATATGGGCTGGCCATCTATACATGGCATGACACGTTGGCGAAGTTTCGGTAGTCACTCGATACGACAATTTTCGGTTTATAACCTTATAACGTGTCGTTATATTTTTGCCATCAACATGACTTATATCATATGATATAAGACTTGAATACACTCATAAATATGAGGTAAGTATAGTGGTGTGACGTTGACGTACGTTTGTAATATATGTAACATGTCGGTAGTACGTCGGAATGTATGTGTATTGTGCCTTTTTATAAAAAATCTATATATAATTTATATATATATATATATATATATATATATATATATATATAAACATGTATAACCAAGAGAAGAGGAGACTTTCCATGTTTCAATTTGTTGCCATCATGCCTTCTCCAAATATATCTCCATTTAATGAACTAGTTAGTTCATTAACTTAAGTACTTCACTTAATGAACTAGTTTAGTTCATTAATGGTGGCACCTGAAAATAGTTCAAACACAACAAATGTTTGCCATTTGATGTAAGCATTAAAGCTTCATGGCTTGTTATTACGACAACATTATATACAAAGTATATAAGGTAGGTTTATCACAAAAACGTGTCAAGTAATAAATTTGTCATGCATTTCTTGAAACACGTAGTATTTAAATCATGTATTCGTAAATCACTCAAACTCTTTTTCTCAACAGATACCTCAACATACGGATGCCTGTCTCTTTACCGTGCAATACATGAACCTCGAAGTGATCCTACCACATGCCTCGTGAGGCCACACGCCCCGTCGAGCCACAGGCCTCATAGGGCCACACGTCACACAGTGTCACACGCCTCATAGGGCCACATGCCTCATAAGACCACACGCCACATAGGGCCACACGTCCCAAGGGACAATGCACGTGCCATCAAATGCAACGTAATATGCCGCGCAACACATTTTTTCTCCTTTTTCCTCTTTACATCTTCCTCAATTTTACATTTCTTCACAATTTCTCTATAATAATAATTTCCTCTTATTTATTGACTTCTCCATATAAATTTATTTATTTATTGGTGAAGCTACCTACTTTGTTTTTTTTTAAATTACCCACAAATATTTATGTTTCTATATATTATTAGTTTTTCCTTAAAAAACGAAGGTTGTTTCTTCTTTTTTGTTTTTTTGTAATCTAACATTTCAGAAATAATTATTTATTATTTTTATTTAATTGTACAAACTATGCAATTTTTTTATCTTAAGCTATAGTTTTTTTTCTTATGTTTCTTATTATATGTTGCTAATATATTATATCCTTTAATTTCTCTTTAAAGAAGAACTAGATTGTATTTGTTATCTTATTTTTTTAAAATTTTGAACATTCTTGTTTTTTTCAACCGAAATTTTTCTTTCAAAATAGAAATAGTTTATTTTGATTTATTTTTTAAAACTAAAGCTAAGCCTAAAACCAAATCCCCTTTTCCTAAACCAATTTCTTTCTCCTCCCAAGCCCAGCCCGCCCCCACCCAAGCCCCATCCTGCCCCGCCCCCAGCCCCACTTCTTTTCCCTTCCCGCCTGTTAAGCAGGCCCTTTTTCTCTTTTTTTTTTATTTTTTCCTTAACCTGCGAAAATGGGCTCCTCTTTATTCCTAGTCTACAACTGCTTCAATTTTTTTCATGCCCTCTCCCGCCTGCGCCAAGCAGGCCTCTACTATTTTACAACCCAAACAATAAAATTCTCCAAATCTCAATTCTCCTTTTGTAATACAACCTTTTAATTAAACAGTTATATATATATATATATATATATATATATATATATATATATATATATAATGTCACAGCCGAACAAAACAGAAAAAGAAAACAGAAAAATGCACACAACATTTTTATACAGCAATGGAAGCCACTAAAGCATATAACACAAAGCGTATATAAATTTATATTATAACAATTTAAGTAAACAGCAAGTAATGCAAATAGCAAATAAAAAATATATGAAATTGACTCAAAAAGAGAGAAGCCACCTACCTCTTGGTCGTAAGTATATGTTGATGGTGGTGGTGTGGTGATGTTGGTGGTGTTTGCCTTCTTCTCTAATTTTTTTCTTCTTTCTTTCTCTTTTTTCTTCCTCTCTTTTCTTTTCATCTTCACACTTTTTTCTTCTCCTTTTCCTGCCAAACTCACGGCAATCTTTTTTTTTCTACTTGGCTTGGTGATTGGCCTACTTTAATAGGGGAGATGGGTGTTTCATCTCCATAGGAGATAGAGAAAATTTATGATGTAGATAATGGTGTATTAATATCTATTAAAGGCAATTTACGCTGGAGGTTATTGAAAGTTTCTTTTTCTTATTATTATTAAGTCATTTTTTCTAATTTAATTTTTACCGGGTATAACATTTCTGGTGATGGATAATAGGCTGGTTGCTTAGAAGACCTTTTGAAGGGTAATTTTAGAAAGAAACGGAGGTTCAAGCCCTCTTTCTAGCGCCAAATCATGAAGTCAGATCTTCACCAGGTGGATCAGAGGCGATCCTTGTGGTATGCCGTCAGCTCTTCGTTTAGGTCTGTCTTTGGAACCTGAGAAGGAAAGGTAACGTTAGAGGCCCATGATCAATGCCCTAGGGAAAGCCCTCCGACACTCAAGTTAGTTATGGGCATTTTTATCTATAGTTTATGCTAGAATCAAAGGTTGCGAAGAATCAGTTTAAGGCTGTTTGTGGTGGTTTGGTTCAGATGTGACTTTGGCTGAGCCGAGAAGATCGTAAGATCTGTCAGTGGTCTTCCGAGACTATATGAGGCTTCCAAAGACTTAATGAGACTCAAGAAGGACTTCGCCTTGTTTCTGCTGAAGGAGCTCTTATTTATAGCTATTAAAGCTGAAGGCTGCGTGTCCTAGAGCGAAGGTGGTGATGACATCTGGTTGTCTAGGAAACAGTTTTGGTTTGCATGGCCGCCGCCCGGCCGCTGATGGTTGATGTGCTGCAATCCATCTTCGCATGGTTGACATGTAGAGATGAATGGCTGCGTTGTTGGCAGTTTCAGGTTGCATGAAGGACAAATGGTGCCACATGTTGGGCTGGAAGGCCAAGCTTGCTGAGTGGCAGGAGTTTGCCTAAGCACATTGTGGTCGAACTGAAGCGCTTCGTGGGTGGTTGGGTTAAAGAGATAAGAAGAGCCGAGAACTCTTCCTAGTCGGGCTGACGAGGTTGGCTAATGTAGACTAAGCTCGTCGTGTGCACTTTGACCAGGTCAAGTGATGGCTGAGTCGTCCTGATTTCGGCACCTGGCCGAGCTGACCTGTGGCCGAGACCTAACTTAATCGGATGTCATCCCGCAATACTCCAAACGGTATTAGCGCAGGTCGAGGCTGGCTAGTCAACTAGCCGAGATTGACTTATGTTGACTGTTACTGACATGAAATTCCCTTGTCTTATCTAGCAGTTGAATTTAAGTATCATCAATTTAGAACAATATTAGACCTACCATA
This sequence comes from Eustoma russellianum, assembly GCA_036186865.1. Taxonomy (NCBI): domain Eukaryota; kingdom Viridiplantae; phylum Streptophyta; class Magnoliopsida; order Gentianales; family Gentianaceae; genus Eustoma; species Eustoma russellianum. The sequence goes on from AP025052.1 coordinate 19,254,893, forward strand.
GATTCCTTTCATGTCATATTGGAGAACATATGGGTGTTTTTCCTTATCAACTATGGAATATCTGCTCTACCTATTGGTCTTCTAGGGTACACTTTTTAATCGTATCGAGTATACTCATTACTTAGTTTAGGGATACCGTCAACCTGGCCCTCAAGGATAAATGTGAAATGTAGAAATGCCAAGTCTCGTAAAGTTGAAGTCCAAACAATGAAACTTGTTCGTTAAAATCATTAATCCATGAATGTTTCAAGTATGACTTGTACGAGTTCGAACGAGACTCGTAAAGACTATTTCACTTCAAAACTAATGTTATTATCTCATTTCTGACCCATGTGTAGTAAATTCTTTTTTCATTTTGTCAAGGCTATTGATAAATATACATTCTTTTTTATAAATACACACTTTTCCCTTTTACACAATTGATTTCATTTCATTATATTTTTGGTCATTAATCAAATAAGGTGTATATTTATTAAAAGAATATGTCTATTTATTATTGGCTTTTTAAAAAATGTAGTCCCATGTTCTAAATTAAACTAGTGGCCTTTTCTCAAGGAAAAAAAAAGACAAGAAAAAAAAGAAAGAAAATGAAAGTGGGAAATTTTACAAACTAGTGGTATCCGGCGGTACAATGCAGAGCTTTGATCCATTTTTGGTTGACAAAGGTTAGAGAAAAAGTTTTTCCTTTAGGAGAATAAATATACATGAATAGAGAAGGCAGAGAATTAGATTGAAAATGTCAACAAGCAAGAAGAAAAAAATGGAGAACGTATTCGAAGCATCAAATGGCACTTGTCTATATTAAATGCAAAAACAACATAAAAGAAGGATGAAGAACAACATAAAACAAGGATGAAGAACAACTCCTTTGGTGGGAGTTTCCCATCAAAGTACATGCGCAAATCTTGACACGAAATCCGTGAACACAACATGGAAGCCCAAAACAAAGAGAAAAAGTAGGGTGATATCTGGTGCAACTGACTGAATGAGTCAATTAGAAAGTTTGTCTATTTTGCCTTGAGAGATGGTAATGTAGGTGTGAGTGGCAAAACATTGGTCACCCGAGTGGCATCTGTCACCAGGTGTACTCGATGTTGACCAAATCCAAGTTTGTGCTTGCCATGCTAGCATATGCAGTTTCAGGCAATACGAAGGATGTCTCACAGTCAGTGCACACGTTAACTATTTGTGCAAAAACTTTAATGTCAGTATCGCAGTATCGGGTATCCGTGCAACTTATGGTTGTAAACCTCCCACACGCTTCTCCATTATTCCATATCTCTGGACTTGCTACCACATTGACGCTCGATGATGTTTTACAGTTTGGATCTGCAATAACTTCAACGTTTGGACAAAAGAATAATACATTAAACATGTTGGATGTAAATCGTGGAACTAAATCTAGAAAATAAACCACAAGAAAGATGGATGTCAAGCAAATTATAAGTAAGAAATGGGAAGGAAAACTACAAAATTATGCAGATGCAAAGGGCAATATATATATATATATATATATATATATATATATATATATGTGTGTGTGTGTGTGTGTGTGTGTGTGTATATTTATGTATATGCATATGTATATGTATATGTATAGTAAATGTAAACTGTTTTTCTTTGTCTTATAAATATTATCATAACTTTTCACACGGTTCAATAACGATATTTGGAACGAGAGAGAATGTAACACTTACTGTAGTCGTCGGTAGTGTAAGTTAGGGTTCCTTCATAAGATGCCCCATTAACGCCTATGATGAGGCTCCAAAAAAGGGCTATGACCACAACGCTTTTCTCCGCTGCATTCATTTTCTTTCCTTCAGTATAGATAAGATTTAGTTTGATAATTTCAGTGGTGGAAACATCACACACTCTTATAAGGTCCACCGCCGGTTGTCTTTGTGCACAAACAAATAATATGAAACAAGGAGCATATAGTAATGCCAACAAATAATGCCACCTTCGATTGTTTCCATGCATTTGCCTCCGGGGTTTTCAATGGAATTGCCATTTGGCTACTATAAATACTAGGAATCTTGAAACTTACAAGTATAAAGCCGATTGCAAAAAGACATTTGAGTGCATGCATACACGCGCATATATATATATATGTATATATATATATATGTATATATATATATATGTATATATATATATATGTATATATATATATATGTATATATATATATCTGTGTGTGTATGTGTGTGTGTTATATTAGTTTGTAAAGGCAATGGGATGAAGAATGGATGCATGAGATCAAAGATGATGGTGAATGGGTGTTTAAATAAGCAAGAATAACTTGACTCATGACTTGGATCGATCCATGTATCAAATGGATAGATCCATGTGGTTTGAAAATGAAGTTGAGTATTCTGCCGGACATAGATCGATGATATCGATCGATTGATGTCACATAGATCGATCACATCGATCGATCGATGTATCCTGGGTGCAGAGTTGAAACTTTCTGTCCAACATAGATCGATCACATAGACTTCGATCGATCGATGTGACAGATCGATGTCGGTCAGAATGGAATTGGAGCTTACTGTGCGACATCGATCGATGATATCGATCGATCGATGTGATGTCGATCGATGTGATGTCCTGACAGAAGTGACTTTTTATGAAAAATCATAACTTATGCATCAAGAGACATACCCTATCTGTAGCGCCCCGCTCCCGAGCCCTAGCCTCGGTAGCAGTGCACCCGCCGTATCTCACTAAGGAGAATACAAAGCGTCACCTCAACCTGTTACACGTCAGTGTTGACATAGAAAATTTTTTCCTTTTCGCGGAAACGATTAAACACAACACTAATTAGAATTTAATTAACCTCAATAAAATAAAAACATCACTAATAGGCTGACCAGGCCCTACAAGTCAAAGTCAAATGTCTGAATTAAAAGTCTAAAAGAAATGTCTCAACGTACTAACGTAAAAATATAAATCTCAATGTCACCCCAAGAATATCATAAACAGCCCGTCTCTGCCCTCGCCGCAATCATATCTACTGGTCACTCGGCCTACTCCACGACATCGGCACCATCCTCGAGAAAAATATAATCATACTCCGTCTCGGCTACATATGGAATAGTAGGGGTGAGTGATGGTAATCACCCAGTAGGTGCCTCTCAAACAATACAAAGAGCACATACCCAAAAAGATATCAACACATAACACATAAAACATGATAGCATGGCTTACACTGAAAGGTAAAGCACTCCACATAACAATGCGCAAGTACGTGATGCATGCTCAAATAACGTGTCACACGCAACTAGAATCATGTCATGCAATATGCCCCTAGACCTATATGCAATGCATGCTCCCGGGTCCTAAATCCAGCGTCGTGGTCTCTAGCCACCACTTGCCGTTTGGACACCCACGCCCTATAGACGCAGTATGTCTCATGACCCCGGTGCCCTATAGACACGGTAAGTCATCCCGATACCCACGCCCTATAGACGCAGTATACCTTATGCAATGCACGTGCCATGAATGCAGAAACACCACACAGTCGCCCTCATTACTTCCCTCTGTACCACGTCTGTCTCTCATTACTTAGTCTACTTATTTTATTATTTTATCTTATTTTACCCCCTTCTCTTTTTTTTTTAAATTGGGTTCAGCCGAACTGGCCAAACCCTTTGTCCTTTATTATTATTATTATTATTATTATTATTATTATTATTATTATTATTATTATTATTATTATTATTATTATTATTATTATTATTATTATATTATTATTATTATTATTATTATTATTCTTATTATTATTATTATTATTATTATTACTATTATTATATATATATTTTTTTTTATTTAAATTGGGTTGCCGAAAAACCAACCCTTTATCTCTTATTATTTTATTGTTATTATATGTTTTTTTTCTCATATCATATTGGGTAGGCCGAATGGCCACCCTTTAATTTAATTCTTTTTTTTTATTATTATTTTTTTAATATATATATATAACCGCATGGGGGCAGGTTTCGGCCACCCCAAAAGAAATCAACCTTATATATAAATATATTTTTTTAACAACGCTGCGACAAATGGCCGAAGATGGCCCTTTTTTTTATATTAAAATACAAAATCTAATAAACATGGCCCTATACTTTATATATATATATATATATATATATATATATATATATTTGGAGCATGCCGAAAATCCAAAAACATCAAGCATCCATTACAACCCATAAACAATTAATATCACAAAAGAGAATACACCAATAGGATCATATTCGAATCAAGAATAGAAGAACAAAAATAACCACTTTGTGATACATCAATAGGATCATGAATGAAACAAGCATAAAAGAACAACAATAAACACATAAAATACCGTTTTGAGCATGCAACCTTCATACCATTTTGAGGGAATAAATAGTATGCACCTACCTTTCTGACGAATTTCTTATGCGTTTTCTTTTCTCTCCTATGGTTGGCCGCGATTGATCATGTTGAAAACATAAGGGGCAGCCTGATGGTATTAATTTGAGGTGTGTGTATACATTTACATATCAATCTATATAAATATATATACATACATAAGGAAATTTCTTGCTGATGTGCTCCTTGAATGTTGTTGCTTGCTGGGGTAATATGCCAATTTGTTTATTTGGCCGAAACTTTAAAGGGATGGGGAGAAAGGGGTCGGATGGGGTTGGGGTAGATTTAGGGTTTTATTTTACTTTTTTTTATTATTGTATACATATATATAAAGAGGTAGGTATGTATAATTTAATAATTTCCTAATAGATTTAGGAAACATATATAGGTTAATCTTCTAGTTTCCTATTAGGTTTAGGTAATTATATATATAAGGTAAATCCTAGTTTAATTCATATCCTACTCTTCCTATGTCTATCCAAATATTTTGAGATAACTATTATTTATATTTTTCTATCCCCCTACAAACAATATACGAAAAATATCTAGTTTATCCTACAAAATTTTCTTATTTTCTTTTTTTTTTCTCTTTATTTCTTTACACCCCTAAAGGGCGGGGTGTAACATTCCTCCCCGCTTACAATAAGTTTCGTCCTCGAAACTTGAGTATTGTGTAATCACATTTAGTATAGTTTTACATAATTCATTCACCTAAATCAGAAGTGAACTAAGTATTCCATGCGTATTCTGCTGTGTTACCTATTTCACTCCCTCGATATAGAATTAAGTCCTCAAATCATTCCTTGTTTAGATGCGGTGTAATCTTTAAATCCATTTGTCTTCGATTATTAAGATCATAACCTAATCTTTTATAACTATATGATTAGCCTAAAGGTATTATCACCGTACTGGGGTTTCATGATCCTAGTCGTCAGTCGATATCGTAGTTATATATATACCGTCCTCGGCAATCCTATATAATCAATACTTATATATATACTGCAATCTTTAACTTACGACTTGTTCACCAGACTCATTCCTCAAACCATATATATCCATAACAGGCTTTATTTTAGTACGCTACAATTCAGCCATCACTAACATCCCATAAGATAATTCAGTCCTTGTATGGTTCACTCATTAACTTAATTCTCTAATTAGAACTTATAAACTTCCATTTTGCACCACTTGACGTGTATCATTCTACTTATATACATGCATCTACGATTCTAACTTCTTAAACTGATGATATGTGATTCAACTCCTACGTAAATAATCGGAACAAATATACATTGTGTAAGCCAATATGATAACCATTATACCTATTCAACATATGACTAAGTTCTTGAAATTCAATCCTTATATTCTTACAAACTAACTCTATGATTATGCCCTTACTTTTTCAGAGATATCATCAGCATACTAATATACAAAATATGAGTATGGACAAGTTTTTTTTTTTACAGAAGCGTAACTTTTGTGGCTATAATTTGAAAAATAGCTTTAATTGTTTAAATAATATCCTTGTATTTGTGTAATTACGAGAACCAAAGTATTGTATACTTGTTTCCGCAAAGCGGTATTTCAAATGACCACTTATCAAAAGGATGATATGACTTGTTCGTAAAGTATTTCCGTAAAATTGCAACAGTTGAAACTTGATAATGCAAAGTTTTATAAAACGATTTGAATACGGTACCTTTCGTTCTTGAAGGAGGTATATATTTTGGAGCCTACTTTTTTTTTGGCTTCACAAAAGTTAAATAAATTCATCGCAAGGGGATAAATATCTTCGAAAATGCTTTAAATAGAAAAAAAATGTTTGCGATGTCGATAGTCATTAAGTAAAGATACTTTTGCCAAATAGTTATCACTAACGGAGATACAAGACATATACATACACCTCATTCTTTAAAACATCAACAACTCAAAAGTTTTTCCCATTTGAGGTCGTAAAAAGGATTGAAAATTTTATCATATTGATATACCAATACGAAAAATAATTTAGCCTCGTAAATTTTAGTAGACAATAAAATGAGGCTCAATAAAGTACTTTCAATAACTAAATTTTTTTTTGAAGTCAATGCAAAACATAAGTATATTTTGGTGTACGTACTTGAAATATTTGTCTTCTTGGAAAGTATCTCAGTCCAATATTTCTTATAGTTCTATAAATCATCCTTATTCTCGAACAAGGTCTCCTATGTTCAGGTTCTTCTAAATCGAGCGTCTGTATACTCATGATAAAATATTTAACTTAAATTGTCTAATCCTAGCATGGCACATTGAATATTGATTGACTTAAGATATTCTAATTCATCATGCTTCCGCGTGCCACACTAATCCACCATAATTCTTTATTGGATTATTTCACCCGCTAGTTTTAACCTAGTTAAAGCCCATATGAAAAGCAACTGCTATTTGTTCATTCATACTCTATTTCACTTCAAGCCTACATCAAGTCGAGTATTTCGATGTCAACACTTAACCCACAATTTTGTAATGGTATATCACTCCAAGGAACATATTATAGTCGATTCTCGCATGTCGCTATCGATCCATACCTCTAATAAAACTAATATGGTCGACCTATTTTGATAACACTACTTTCAACGTCTTAACCCTAGGATATAGGTTCCTTCGTACAATATCGTTCACTAAACTCTACTGATCATAACGCTCATAACTCGTTACTTAGTTTCAATCATGCTGCTATAAATCTCTCATTGGTAGCTACGATCTCAACTTAGACCTAGTCAGGTTCTGACACTAATGTAGAGGTAGGGGCATGAACCCGCTTCATTTATCATAAGGGTACCGGGTTTGCAGGAATTTGATCTAGGGGATTATGCAAAATATTATAATTAACACTTAAGTAAGGCAAATAATTCAAAATCGGTACAGGGTGCCCTAGGCATACGTGGCATATCCCTTATCCGATCATCACTTAGGTCTAATGTCATCACTTATTTCTATAATCGATACTCGGTATCATCATTCCTTACGTCTAAAATCATTACCTATTTCTAAGTTCAATGCTTAGAATATAATTACAGCTTATGAACTAAGATCAGTGCTTATATTCAAATCATCATCTGATGTTCAGATCGCCATTTATGTCTAAGATCAGTTCTTATTTACAAATCATACTTAGCATATGATCAACGTTTATGACTAAAATCAATGATTAAGTCAAAGATAAACTCTTAATCAAGATCGTCGCTTATGTCTAAAATCATGACTTACGGATATGATCATTAATTAAATAATAAGGTCACATTTTATTCCCAATAACACGCACAATATATGATCATTGCTTACGACTAAAAATCGATACTTAAGTCTAAGATCGTGACTTAGGGGCAAAATTGTAACTTAATTTCTAAGCTCATAACCTAAATCTATGCTTCCGCTGTGGATCTAGAGCCATGCTCTGAAGATTGCACTGTCGAACACGTAGTACTTCTTAAACTCATTTTGAAATTAGATCCAAGTGATCGACTGTGTCAGTTGTGCTGCGCCAACACTCCTCCACATCTCCTTGTCGAAGAATCTCAGGTTCGAGTGCGATGGTGGTGGAGGCGGTGCATGCTAGTTCAGCAGCTGGTGCTATTGTGCTAAGGTGTTGGTCATGGTGACTATGACAGCTTCAAGTGCTTGGGGATGATCTTCTGATTCTAATGGTTTTCACCACTGTTCCCAGCCGGCTCACGTCGTGGAGGCATTTCCTGTTATCCAAGTTCATGAGAAGAAATCGGATTAGTCAATAATAAGTTGAAAGGTTGAACGCCGATAAATCGATAGTTAGATAAGGAAAGCTCACCATTGGCACTCATCTCTAAGAACCCGATCATAACCTAGGTCTAAGATCATATCTTAAGTCTACTTTGTTTATTAGGGGTAAAATCGAAATTTTATAAAAGCTCATAACTTATGTCTAAGTGATCTAATTAAACCTGCGTTTCCGAGGCGGATCTGAAGCCTGGGCTCTGATACCACCTGTAGCGCCCCACTCCCGAGCCCTAGCCTCGGTAGCAGTGCACCCGCCGTATCTCACTAAGGAGAATACAAAGCGTCACTTCAACCTGTTACACGTCAGTGTTGACATAGAAAATTTTTTTCCTTTTCGCGGAAACGATTAAACACAACACTAATTAGAATTTAATTAACCTCAATAAAATAAAAACATCACTAATAGGCTGACCAGGCCCTACAAGTCAAAGTCAAATGTCTGAATTAAAAGTCTAAAAGAAATGTCTCAACGTACTAACGTAAAAATATAAATCTCAATGTCACCCCAAGAATATCATAAACAGCCCGTCTCTGCCCTCGCCGCAATCATATCTACTGGTCACTCGGCCTACTCCACGACATCGTCACCATCCTCGAGAAAAATATAATCATACTCCGTCTCGGCTACATATGGAATAGTAGGGGTGAGTGATGGTAATCACACAGTAGGTGCCTCTCAAACAATACAAAGAGCACATACCCAAAAAGATATCAACACATAACACATAAAACATGATAGCATGGCTTACACTGAAAGGTAAAGCACTCCACATAACAATGCACAAGTACGTGATGCATGCTCAAATAACGTGTCACACGCAACTAGAATCATGTCATGCAATATGCCCCTAGACCTATATGCAATGCATGCTCCCGGGTCCTAAATCCAGCGTCGTGGTCTCTAGCCACCACTTGCCGTTTGGACACCCACGCCCTATAGACGCAGTATGTCTCATGACCCCGGTGCCCTATAGACACGGTAAGTCATCCCGATACCCACGCCCTATAGACGCAGTATACCTCATGCAATGCACGTGCCATGAATGCAGAAACACCATACAGTCGCCCCCATTACTTCCCTCTGTACCACGTCTGTCTCCCATTACTTAGTCTACTTATTTTATTATTTTATCTTATTTTACCCCCTTCTCTTTTTTTTTAAATTGGGTTCAGCCGAACTGGCCAAACCCTTTGTCCTTTATTATTATTATTATTATTATTATTATTATTATTATTATTATTATTATTATTATTATTACTACTGTTATTATATATATATATATTTTTTATTTAAATTGGGTTGCCGAAAAACCAACCCTTTATCTCTTATTATTTTATTATTATTATATTTTTTTTTCTCATATCATATTGGGTAGGCCGAATGGCCACCCTTTAATTTAATTTTTTTTTATTATTATTTTTTAATATATATATAACCGCATGGGGGCAGGTTTCGGCCACCCCAAAAGAAATCAACCTTATATATAAATATATTTTTTTTAACAACGCTGCGACAAATGGCCGAAGATGGCCCTTTTTTTTATATTAAAATACAAAATCTAATAAACATGGCCCTATACTTTATATATATATATATATATATATATATATATATATATATATATATATATATATATATATATATATATATTTGGAGCATGCCGAAAATCCAAAAACATCAACCATCCATTACAACCCATAAACAATTAATATCACAAAGGAGAATACACCAATAGGATCATATTCGAATCAAGAATAGAAGAACAAAAATAACCACTTTGTGATACATCAATAGGATCATGAATGAAACAAGCATAAAAGAACAACAATAAACACATAAAATACCGTTTTGAGCATGCAACCTTCATACCATTTTGAGGGAATAAATAGTATGCACCTACCTTTCTGACGAATTTCTTATGCGTTTTCTTTTCTCTCCTATGGTTGGCCGCGATTGATCATGTTGAAAACATAAGGGGCAGCCTGATGGTATTAATTTGAGGTGTGTGTATACATTTACATATCAATCTATATAAATATATATACATACATAAGGGAATTTCTTGCTGATGTGCTCCTTGAATGTTGTTGCTTGCTGGGGTAATATGCCAATTTGTTTATTTGGCCGAAACTTTAAAGGGATGGGGAGAAAGGGGTCGGCTGGGGTTGGGGTAGATTTAGGGTTTTATTTTACTTTTTTTTTCTTATTGTATACATATATATAAAGAGGTAGGTATGTATAATTTAATAATTTCCTAATAGATTTAGAAAACATATATAGGTTAATCTTCTAGTTTCCTATTAGGTTTAGGTAATTATATATATAAGGTAAATCCTAGTTTAATTCATATCCTACTCTTCCTATGTCTATCCAAATATTTTGAGATAACTATTATTTATATTTTTCTATCCCCCCTACAAACAATATACGAAAAATATCTAGTTTATCCTACAAAATTTTCTTATTTTCTTTTTTTTCCTCTTTATTTCTTTACACCCCTAAAGGGCGGGGTGTAACACTATCGCCATACAACGACCACCAACGTCTTCTTTGAGTTTGAGAGCCTATAAATAGGCTATTAAAAACCATTAGAATAAGTATCTTGCTATCTATTTCATTCTAGCATTCTATATTCTTTATCTTACTCAAATTCACTCTTGTTCTTGAAAGTTCATTGAATCTCAATCCTATTTGCTGAGGATTAGAGATTGTTGTCTGTTGTATCCTAGGAGGAAGTTTGCCTATAACCCTGCAGCATCTGATGGGGGCAAATATTCCTTACGGAAAGTGATTATCACGCCTCAAGCCAAACTTCTTCACATACTTATTCTCTTGTTTGTTGCTTTGTTTTCTCATTTTTATAACAGTGTGTGTGTGTGTGTTTGTGTATATATATGTATGTGTGTGTGCGCGCGTGCATGTATATGTGTGTACACACCTGCACGTGTGTAAAATGTGCTTTACGCTTAACAAAAAGAAAAGAGAGAATGCCAAAGTGGAGAAAAGATATCAACTAACACACACAAACATATATATATATATA
>AP025052.1:19266143-19350593 GCA_036186865.1 Eustoma russellianum
TATGTATATGTATATGTATATATGTATATATTAATTTTTTGTTTTTTTTCCTCAGCTTTATGCTGATTCTTAGAAAGATTACAAGAGTTCAGCTAAGCGACTGGTTCGAATTTTGACGGACAGAATGCTTGATCAAGTTGGAGCCTACGTCATGGTCATGGTTAGGCCACTGACCACATCGTATTGATCGATGTATATGACCGCTAATCACGGAATGTCACATTAAAATTTTTGCCAAAAAAATTTAATTTGGTTTAGTGACATCTCTTTTGGGTTTTTTATGTTTTTACGCTGCTCAATGATAAATATATATATCTTTTTTATAAATACACATTTCCTTATTAATAATCAATAATGAGTGATGAAATAAAATCTATGATATACAAAAAAAACAAAGATATGTATTTATCATTAGCCTTTTTTTGTGATATGTTTTTTAGGTTCTTTTTATTTCCTTTTTCTTTTTGCATGTTTTGCTCAGTATTCCATATTTTTTTCTACGTATTTTTATGCACAAACACAATTATAAAATGTTAACTAACACATACAGAAAACCAAAACGAAAATTGTCAGTTCGGTCGAATCATCCATGGAAAAGAAATCTTTTCCAATTGGATAAAAAAGAACACGCACTCGGTCAAGGGTTCATCCACGCGGAGCAGAGTTCTACATTGTATTTCTGATTTCTTCATTTACACTACAAATTATTCCACATAACAGCAGAAAAAGAACATCACTAGGCGGGACTGCTCTGAGCGAAAACCTCCTGAAGCGCTTGGGAGAGATTCAAAACAATTTCTGCGTAAGCTGAGAAGGAAAAAACAGGTGTCGATATATCAAGTTAACTACATCTATTATCAAAGCCATTATAGAGAAAACTGAAACAACTTCAATAGATTCAACAACCAATCTAATACAATCAAGAAAGTGTATATTATATATCCCTTTCATTAAGGATGCATGAAATTCAAGAGAAAATAGAGAAGACGTCACATCTTGAGCTGAGAAAAAATTAGAACAGCAAAACCAGAAAGGCTGCTTTTCGTTACTTCAGAAGCACCAAACAATTTGATGATTACGAGGAAAAACATCCAGGGTTATCAGCAAATACCCAATTGGCAAGAAAAGCTGGAAATGCAAATGGTTGGATTTAATTTAATAAACCCCTAAATAGGACCGTTTAATCGAATCAATGGACAAGGTAACAAAATGCGGAAAATATACCTTGCTCCATTGCTGTTGTTAATCTGAACACGTACGCTGCAACTGCTCCGGCTGATGATGAATCTGGCGTGATCCAAGGATTCACGACCTCCCATCAATTGCTGATACACCCCTTGACTGGTTTCAACAATTCACTGTTTTACCCGATGGAGAGACTAGGCGGTGTGGACTTTGTAGAACAAGGTTGGCACACCCTCCCCTTTATCTCTCTGCAGGCCGATTTCTCCTTAGTCTGTATGAGGAGGTGAAAGCCTCCTCCTTTATATAGAGGGAGAAAAAGGGAATCCTGATGGGCATATTCATTAATGGATAAAGATTCTTTTATCCCAGATGTCTGGAATATACTTGATGCTATATTCAAGTTATCTTTATCCATTATCAAATATTATCTAATATTTAATAATAAATATTATTAAATATTATTTGATATTTAATTATTGTACCAACAATTATCTACTAGTCACACGTGGGTTGTCGTCCCTCGGGGACCAGATGTCATTACTTTATGGTCGTTGCACTTTGAGCCCATCCATCGCGGTCTCTGACCATATGACTGTCTACATATTCGGGGTTTCCATTTAGACCACACTATACATCCACGAACATACCCGATGATCACTTAACGTGTGGATGTTTTACGTAATAATTAATATTATTACGTGACATATGTGACATATAATATTATCATACATAACGTCCACCTTATGATTAATTCGTATAAACTTTATCAACGTGCTGCGCATCACACGTATCTCGAATTAATCCCAACAATCTCCCACTTGGACTATGTATGTATCTTAAAGATCATATGTCACTCCTTTTGAGCTCATATACCGTATGTCCTTTAGTGTGTCTTTCTTTATCCGGTCCATCAGCAAATGTTAACAAAAGAGTTAAGCCGCACGCCGCCACATTGAATTAGTGACTTGTCCTTCTTAAATCATGATACCAACATTCCACTGAATGACATGGATACTGAAATGGATATGTAGTGCGGAATTAATATGCTAGGTGATCGTACATATTAATTCCAACTTGGCCCTACTTTAGCGAGATCAATAGAATTCAGAATGTATGCCGTAACTGCTTAATGTACATTACTTCTGCAGAAAAACTTTAATATAACCGGAATGTACATTATACTGTTAGTGTGAAATAAACAACTTTATTGAACACAAGAAAAACCTCACAGACTCCCACTAGGATAAAACATCCTCAACTGGACTAAGACCCATACGGCTAACATGCTTGTGAAACGCTACCGGTTCCACGGCCTTAGTCAAAGGGTCGCCCACCATAGAGTCTGTACCGATATGCTCAATACTGATCAGACCACTCTGAATTCTTTCTTTAACAACCAGATACTTTATCTCTATGTATTTCGCTTTAGATGAACTCCGGTTGTTATTTGAATACAGCACCGCAGCTTTACTGTCACAGTAAATCCTCATTGGAGACGAGATAGTCTCCAATACTCGCAGCCTGTGACAAAATTACGAAGCAATATCACCTTATTGGATGCGTGAAAGTAAGCTACGAATTCCGCCTCCATAATGGAAAACACCAATAAGGTCTGTTTCGTGCTTTTCCATGAGATCGCACCTCCGGCTAAGGTAAAAACATAGCCTGAGGTCGATTTCATGCTATCATAGCATCCAACAAAATCGGAATCTGTATATCTAATGATCTCTAACTTATCATATCTCTGATACGTCAGTACGTGTTGTTTCGTTTCTCGTAAATATTTCAGCACCCTCTTTGCTGCGGTCCAGTGATCCTTACTCGGATTGGAGAGGTATCTGCCTAACATTCCAGTAATGAATGCCAAGTATGGTCGTGTACATACTTGGGCATACATTATACTCCCTACTACTGAAGCATAGGGAGTATTCCTCATTTCCGAACGTTCAAACTCTGTCTAGAGACATTGTTTCAGACTAAACTTGTCTCCTCTTGCCACATGGGTATTAAGTGGTTTACACTTATCCATGCTATACCGCTTCAACACCTTTTCGATGTATGCCTGTTGTGAGAGACCTAAGATACCTTGGGTACGATTCCTTCGTATCTCAAGTCCCAGTACATATGAGGCTTCACCAAGGCCTTTCATCTCGAAATGTTTTCTCAGAAAGGCTTTGGTGTCGCTCATCATGTTTACATCATTTGTTGCAAGCAGTATATCATCTCCATACAAGATCATGAATATGAACTTGCTCCCACTGAACTTGTGATACACGCATTCGTCAATTTAGTTTGTCTCAAAACCGAAGGAGACAACCACTTTGGCGAATTTGAAGTACCACTGTCGAGACGCTTGCTTGAGCCCATAGATGGATTTCTTTAGTCGATAAACCATGCCTTTTGGATCTCCCACCTCGAATCGAGGCGGTTGAACCATGTAAATGGTCTCATTGAGTTCTCCGTTTAAAAACGCAGTCTTGACATCCATCTGATGTAGCTCAAGATCTAAATGTGCCACTAAAGCCATGATTATCCGAAAGGAATCCTTTGTGGATACTGGAGAGAAGATTTCCGTATAGTCTATGCCCTCCTTTTGGGTAAACCCTTTAGCAACAAGTCGAGCTTTATATCGTTCTACGTTGCCTTTTGAATCCCGTTTGGTTTTAAATATCTATTTGCAACCAATGGGTTTCGAACCTTTAGGCAACGAGGCGACATCCCATACCTTGTTGTCGTGCATAGACTTTATTTCTTCTTCCATGGCCTTTATCCACTTTTCTGAATTTCGACATTGCAATGCTTGTTGGATGTTTTCGGGGTCATCTTCCAACATACCAATATCGAATTCGTGTTCTTGGAGATACACCACATAATCGCTAGGTATGGGGTTTCTCCGTTCACAAGTGGATCTCCTTAGGGGCACTTGTTCTTGGAACACTGTAGGTTCCTGAACTGCATCAGCCAGCAATTCATCGAGTTCTTCAGTAACTTCCTCAGGAACATGAACTTGTTCCTGTGGAGCATCACTACTGGGATGAGGTACCTCAAGTGCGGGTATCGCTGATGCTATCTCCCCAAAAGATGGTTCGATTCGCATTTCTGTCGCATCTGAGTGTGCCTCATCTAACTCGATGATCTGCTGATGCAAATTATTCCCCCCGGAACCAAAGTATCCTCAAAGAACTTTCCTGAATTTGTCTCGAAAAACACTTTACTTGTGGGATCGTAGAATTTATACCCTCGCGACCTTTCCGAGTAACCAAAAAAATAGCAACTAACTGTTTTGGTGTCCAGCTTTTTTTCATTTGGTCTGTAAGGCTTCGCCTCTGCTGGACAGCCCCAAACCCTTATGTGGTTAAGGCTAGGCTTACGCTTAGTCCATAACTCATAAGGCGTCCTTATCGTTGCTTTAGTTGGTACTCGGTTGAGGATGTAAGCTGTGGTTTTAAGTGCTTCTCCCCAGAGGAATAATGGTAGTGTAGTTTGACTCATCATACTACGCACCATATCCATAAGTGTACGGTTTCGTCTTTCAGCTACACCATTCATGCTTGGTGACCCAGGCATGGTGTACTGAGGGACGATTCCATTTTCCTTTAGGTATTTAGCAAATGGTCCTGGAAACTGTTCTCCTGATCCATCATATCGATCGTAGTATTCACTCCCACGGTCCGATCTGACGGCTTTAATCCTTTTGTTGAATTGTAACTCAACTTCAGCTTTAAAGGATTTGAACATGTCTTTTGCTTGTGCTTTTTCTTTAATCACGAATATGTAGCCATATCGCGAATAGTCGTCAATAAAGGTGATAAAATAAGAGTGTCCATTTTGAGTAACCGGATGAAATGGGCCACTAATATCGGTATGAATCAACTCTAATGGACTATTTGCACGATTTGTTTTCCTTTAGCACAAAATACACACGACTCTAAGTCGGTTAAGTCTAAAGGATTGAGAATTTCTGTTTTGACAAGACGTTCTATTCTGTTTTTGGACACGTGTCCTAAACGTCGGTGCCAAAGTGATCCTGAATTCTCATGAGTTAATTTTGCTTTAACGTTTCGCGTTACAACATGCAAGGTTTCCTGATTTGAAGCAACATTTATTGAATAAAGTTTATCAATTTCGGACATTATACTGTGACCAATCAATCTAGAAGCATGATAGAGTTGGAAATTTCCATTTCCAAAATAACTGTAATATCCACTTTTATCCAATCGATAAAACGAAATAAGATTTCGTTTAAATGATGGTACTACAAAAGTGTCATGCAAATCTAGAAAGAAACCGGATGTCAACAGCAATCTGAAATGCCGATGGCTTCAACCTTTATGCCGCTGCCATTTCCCCAATAGACGTATCTTTCATCGTATCTTGGTTTTCTATGGCTTAGGCAACCTTGCATAGTCACAGATAGGTGAGTCGTGGCTCCCGTATCGACCCACCAAGTGGCTATATCCGAAACAAAATTAACTTCAGAACAAACTAAGAATGTACCTTTTTTCTTGAGACAATATATATAACTGGTACAATTCTTCCTTAAATGTCGTTCCTTATTGCAAAAGAAAACAAGTCATGCTTTTAGGTGTGTATAGTAGTGTATCGTTGATGTACGTTTGTAATATATGTAACGTGTCTGTAGTACGTCGGAACGTATGTGTATTGTTCCTTTTTATAAAAAATCTAAATATATATACAATATATATATATATACATAAACTTGTATAACAAAGTGGAGAGGAGACTTTCCATGTTTCAATTTGTTGCCATCATGCCTTCTCCAAATATATCTCCATTTAATGAACTAGTTAGTTCATTAACTTAAGTACTTTACTTAATGAACTGGTTTAGTTCATTAATGGTGGCACCTGAAAATAGTTCAAACACAACAAATGTTTGCCATTTGATGTAAGCTTTGAAGCTTCATGGCTTGTTAGTACGACAACATTATATGTAAAGTATATAAGGCAGGTTTATCACAAAAACGTTCAATTAATAAATTTTTCATGCATTTCTTGAAACACGTATTATTTAAATCATGTATTCGTAAATCACTCAAACTTTTTTTCTCAACAATCTCCCCCTTTTGATGATTTACAAAATAACATTATTTCATGATTTAAATTTGACCGCTCCCCCTTTAATTGTGCAGAAATTCGAATTTTGAATTTTGAATTGTCTTCCCCTTGATTTGTGCAGTCATGCTCTCTTTCCTGCTTAAATCACTTTCACTCTCCCTTAAATCATGCACTCTCTCCCCCTTTATTTTGGAAATAAAATCAAAAGTGTATGTAAATATGGAAAGAAATATCAATCTATAGCAAATCAGCAGAAATCATGCCTAATTTTGAGCGTAGATTTTCATACGTAGCTTGATTTAGTGCGTTGGTGAATATGCCGTCTACTTGTGCTTCAGTGCGTACATATTCTATAACAATATCTCCATTATTCACGTGATCACGAAGAAAGTGATATCGTACTTCTATGTGCTTTGCCTTAGAGTGTAGTACGAGGTTCTTAGACAAATTAATAGCATTCATACTATCACAATAAATGGGAATACAATTTACCGTGATTCTAAAATCAGATAATTGTTGTTTTAACCATAAAAGTTGTGTGCAGCAAAGACTAAGTGCCATGTATTCAGCTTCGGTAGTATATAATGTCACACTTGCTTACTTTTTTGAAAACCAAGAAATTAATGAATTTCCTATAAATTGATAAGTGCCACTTATGCTTTTTCTATCTATTTTGCAACCGCCATAATCTGCATCAGTATATGCATGCAAATCAAATTCACAATTCTTATCATACAAAATTCCTAAAGTGGGAGTGTGCTTAATGTATTGAAAAATCTGTTTTACAGCATTATAATGAGACACTTTAGGTTGGCTTTGAAAAGGTGCACACATACAAACACTAAACATGATATCGGGTCTACTTGCGGTGAGATAAAGCAAAGAACCAATCATAGACCTATACAAACCATTATCACAAAATCTTTTCCATTTTCATCTTTATCTAGTTTAGTGATGACACTCATAGGGGTGGGGGATGGTTTCAAGTTCTCAAAATTGAACTTTTTAATCATGTCATTTACATATTTGACCTGGCTTATATGGATTCCTTTACTAGTTTGTTTAATTTGCAAGCCAAGAAAATAATTCAATTCACCAACCATAGACATTTCAAATTTGGATTTCATGCAAATTTCAAATTCTTCAACAAGTTTTTGAGATGTAGATTCAAAAATAATGCCATCAACATAAATTTGAATGATAAGTAAATCCGATTTATCTTGTTACAAGAATAATGTGATATCTATGGTTCCTCTTTTAAATCCATTTTCTAAAAGAAATGTAGCAAAACGATCATACCAATCCCTAGATGCTTGTTTTAAACCATATAATGCCTTCTTTAATGTATACACGTGATCAGGATATTTCAAATCTTCAAAACCGGGTGGTTGTTTCACATATACTTCTTCTTGTATAAAGCCATTTAAAATGCACTTTTTACGTCGATTTGATAGAGTTTAAAATCCTTCATGCAAGCAATAGCAAGTAATAATCATATGGCTTCTAAACGTGCTACGGGTGAAAATGTTTTGTTGTAGTCTATTCCTTCTTCTTGATTATATCCTTGCGCTACAAGTCTCGCCTTGTTTCTAACAACTTTACCTTCTTCATTCATTTTATTTCTAAAGACCCACTTTGTGCCTATTATTGTCTTATCTTATGGTCGTGACACTAAATCCCATACATCATTTCTTATGAATTGATTTAATTCATCATGCATAGCATCAATCCAAGAAGAATCATTCAAAGCATCAAAAACGTTCTTAGGTTCAATATCGGATATCATAGCACGAAATTGGTTTTTTTTATCCGGATTTATTCTTCTACGTGGTCGGACACCTTGAGTTATGTCACCTATGATGAGATCGTGTGGGTGATTTCTATGCCATCTTGGTTGATTATTCTCTAAGTTCTCATGCATTTCTAAGTGATCATGCATTTCTAGTGTGTTGGACTCATCATGTACGACATTCTCTTCTATATCATCTAACACAGGCTTTAGTTCAAAATCATCATCATATTCTTTATCTTTTTCAAACTCGCCAAACTCATTAAACTTCACATGAATTGATCTAAAATTTATCTAGTGATAAGCATTCAATTGATTTAGATTCAAATTTATCTAAATTATCCTTTGTACTCAAAACAAAGCATTTACAACTAAACACACGAAAGTAATCAATTTTAGGCATGCGATCATTTACTATTTCATAAGGATTTTTATTTATTTTCTTTCTAATTGACAAACTATTAATTATATAGCATGCATAATTTACGGCTTCCGTCCACAAAAATCTAGGCAACTTTTTTTCACAGAACATGGTTCTAGCGATTTCTTGTAGTGTCCTATTCTTTAGTTCTACTACACCATTTAATTGCGGTGTCCTAGGTGGCAAAAACTCGTGTTTAATACTTTTTCCTTTGCAAAACGCAATCATGTCCTTATTTTTAAATTCACCGCCTATATTGCTTCTAATCTTTTTCACATTCAAACCATATCCATTTTCAAGTTGTTTTATTAGTTTAGCAATCTCAACGGCACTATCATCTTTATTCGCAAGAAATAAAGTCCATGTACAGCGAGAAAAACATCAACGATAACACATGTATAATGACGTCCACCAAGACTCCTAGTATGACTAGGATCAAAAAAATCAATGTGTAGTAATTCTAAAAGTCTAGACATGCTAATTTCATTTTTAGATTTAAGTGACTCGGGTGTTTGTTTGCCTTTAATACAAGATTCACACAATTGAAAGTCGTCTAAATCAAGTTTAGGCAATCCTCGTACTAAATTCTTTCGTTGAAGTTTTTCAAGCATTGAGATGCCAATGTGTCCTAATTGCCTATGCCACAAATTTATGTTAGGTTCATTTGACATAAAACATTTAACTTTAGCGTCTAACATGTCATCCATAGAAAGTGTATAAATATTTCCTTCTCTTTTTTTTTAATACCGTTTCTTTGTTTTTATTTACTATGTTGCAATATGGATGAGTGAAACATACATCAAAGCCATTGTCAAGAAACTGTGAGATGCTAAGCAAGTTATATGAAAGATTACTTACCAAGAAGACGTTGGATATTTGAAGGGTACTTGGGCTTCTAATTGTACCTTTTCCGATTATTTTTCTTTCATTGTTATCTCCAAAAGTCACTCATCCACCTTTTGTGACCCTTTTCAACTTTGAAAATAGGCTCAGGTCACCAGTCATATGCCTCGAGCATTCACTGTCAAGGAACCACTTGATTGATGTATGTGGACCCTGCAAAGTGTAACAACAATTTAGGTACCCTTTTATTTTGAGTTCTTACGAGTTAGTTCTTCACCCCTTTGTAAGAGTACCTTTTGGTACCCATACTTGAGTGACCTTTCTTGGTCTAACAAATGGTGAGAATGTAGATGAAGAAGCAATATAGTAGACATGAGGTGAGAATACATTTGGCCTTTGACCGAGAATCCCATTATGAATATTGTATTGTTGTCGTTTTTGATATGTTCTTGTGTTGGTGTGCATGGAGTGTGATCTAGATGAAAATGAATGTCATGTATGCATAATGGTTTCTTTTCATATTTATATGGCACATAATTATATCTCGTATGATATGAAGATGAAGCACGATGAGATGTCATAGGGGGGATCTAGGCGTCTTCTTAGGCGCCACATATATCTTGGTTGCATCTATTTTCTTAGATAGAATGAATTTGGTTGATTTATTTAATGTCTCATTTTTCTCAATGTATCCTAGTCCAGTTTTACCACTATCATGCTTTTGTGAAGAAACAATGCGATCTAGCATGTTTGTACCTGTGTGAAACTGTTTCACCATTTTTTCTAGATCTATATTCCTTGATTTCAAGTTTGAAATCTCGGATTTCATTTCATGGTTTTGTGTTGTTAATGATGTGACCTCTGATTTTAATGCATTAATTATGCAAGACGACTCTTCTTTTGAATCGTTTAATTGAGCAACAAGGTTTGTCTTAGACGACTCTAACAACTTCTTGCCTTCAATTAACCATTTCTTTTCTTTTGCGAGAGTCTTTGTGAATCTATGCAATTCTGAATATTGACTAAATAAATCATCATATGAAGGTTCAGAATCAGAGTCAGAATCAGAAGATACCTCATTTGATGCTTTGGATGCAAAGTATACTTGTGTCGTTTCTTCTTTTGTATCATCAGTCTCGTAGTTGGATGAATCACTCCAAGTGGAGGCTTTGAGGGCTCTTCTCCTTTGTTTAGGTGCTGAGACGAGCCTAGTTTTGATCTGATCCTTGTCAAGGTTCTTGTTCATTTGTTTGTCCTTGTTAGGGCAGTCATATGACAAGTGTCCAAGTTTTCCGCATTCATAGCACTTTACGTCCTTGTCATTAATTTTATTTTTGTTTCTTTTAGTCGAAATAGCCTTAGGTTTGTTTTTAAATGACTTTCTCATAAATTTTCTCAAACCTTCAGCCAATAGTATTAGATCATCGTTGTCTGACTCGGAATTACTATCATCTACGTGATCTTAAGAAGTAGAGACGTATTCATTTGATTTAAAAGCAATAGTCTTACCTTGTTTTGACGTTGATTCCAATTTCCTTAACGTAAGTTTGTTTTCATATACCTTTGGAGATCCGATTAGTTCCTCTATTTTAAATGATCTCATTTCTTTACTCTCCTCAATTGCCGTGACTTTCGGGTTCTATTCGGATGGGAGACTTCTTAATACCTGTGTAGAAAAAGCTTTGCCAAGAGACTCAATTGAATTATATATGTTAGTCAACCGTAAATCCATATCAACAATAGATTCATTTGGCAATGATTTGAAAGACTCAAAAGTGGACATAAGCATATTTATTTTAGACTCCTTAACTTGGCTAGTCCCTTCGTGTTACATTTCTAGAATTCTCCACATCTCTTGAGCACTAGAGCAATTAGACACATAACTTGATTCACTTTTACTTAGCCCTTTTAAAAGTAGTTGCATGGTTCTAGCATTCATGCTTAGTCTCTTTTTGTCATCACTAGTGTATTCTTGTTTCGGTTTTATAACTTCTAGTGTGACACCATCAACAGTAGATAACTTAGATTGAACGAATGGACCGTCTTCTATAATAGACCACAAATCAATATCAATAGTCATAAGAAAGAGTTTCATTCTAAGTTTCCATTGGATAAGGACTCACCATCAAAAAGAGGAGGCCTTTGACTCGACATACCTTCTTGCTCGGTTTTGAAGCTAGTGGTTGCCATCTCACTAAGGTCATTGGATCTCCTTGTTGTGAGTGTGCCTGCTCTCTGATACCACTTGTAGAACCTGTAAGGCATCACTAGAAGGGGGGTTGAATAGTAGGTGTGGAAAACTTGGTTTTTAAAATATTTTGACCCAAAAACCTAACTTCTGAAAACAGTTTTTGTTTTCAGATCTTGATTTGAAACGTTTGAAAAACCTGATTACAGACATTCAAAAATTCTGAACTTTGAAGAGATTCAACTATTAGATGTTCTGAGTATCTCCTAAAAATTTCAAAATAAAATTCAACTCCTAACCCTTTGAAAATACGTTCTTGGTGAGATTGCACAAATCTATCAGAAACATTACTCCAATTTGAAAAATTTATTTCAATTGATTGGAGACTCCTAATAGTCTGAAAATTTAATGACAACACCCTTATTATATTTATTTATATGGGCTGAAACAGGTTTGAATCTTCCTTTGGGAAGTATGTGAAATACGTTGATGTTTTCAACCTTTGCAAGTCTGAAAATGAGATTACACTAGTCTCAGATCTATTAACGTTTGATTGACTTCTGCTCGTCCAAATGGTTTGACACTTGCGCCAAATGAAACTTAAAAGGTATGTCTATGTTTCTGCAAAGTTTTGTAATTTTTGAAAGTCGTTAAATATTTTTACGATTGCAACAAATTCAACGCAGAAACTGAAAAACTGAAAGTAAAGTGCTGAAAGTAAAGACACCAAGGATTTTATACTGGTTCGGTTAAATCAACCCACTCCAGACTTCGAAGACACTTTCCTCGGTTATCACTAAACACAAAATAACACCTCACCACAAGGGTTGCTAGATTTATACACCAACTCCATCCTTAAACAAGCGTTACAAGCAATCATACCGATCACGAACACCACCACCGAATGGATGAAGGTTGATCACGCCTTGATCAACCTTTTACAACAATTGAAACGTGTATGGTGGTATAATCAAAGCCTATTCAATATATTGAATATAAGAACAATAGGCTTGAGAGAGGAAGAAGAATAAGAATGAAACGTAGAAGAAGAGAGTAGAGGCTTCTCTTTTACTTGATAGAATATGAGAGTTGTCTTGCATTTGTTTGCTCTATTTATCCTCTTTAAATTCAGCCTTGGCCGCCCCCAGGGCTCCTTCCCTTCTTGAGAAATCTCTTTTATATCCTTGGAAGATTGCCTTGTGTATATATGACACCATCTTGCTTACTTGGCACAACATGATTTGATGAATGTCTTGGCTTTGCTTACTTGGCACTCTATGTTTGGATGAACCTTGTCACTATTTAGTAGCTGTAAAATCTGAGATTAAAATATAAAAAAATGTGCCAAATAAAGTTTAAAATATTTCCAAATAATTAACAATTAATCCCTTCAATTTGGGAAGCAAATTTGATCACCATCAAGAGCTAAAATCGGCCAGCACTAAGTCTTGCATGCTGAATTTTCAGCATGTGTTACATTTGCATAATATTTGAATTGTTACCTTGTGTAACTTCCTCCTTTATGTCACTAACCTTGTGTGGCTTATTCTCCACCAATTGAGATGCCAACTAAGCTCCACATAAGCTCCACCAAGGCTGAGAATGGCGTGTAATATACCTTGAACATGTGCTGAATTTTACTTTTGTAAACTTTGTCAAATATTGCACAATAATTATACATATATGGTATATTCCAATCAACCTTAATTTGAATATTCTAGTACACTTTAACATGTCTTGAATATGTAAAAAGTGTCTAGATACATGTTACTGTCATGCCAAAAATGTTCCATGTGTTATGTTCGTAGAAAACCGAATTTTCGACTTTCGTCGATTACGCAATTTTTATCCGATTAAATTCAAACCTTTTGCACATGTTATATATATTATGTCACACATAATATGCATAAAATAAATTCTCCACAATTTGGCCTTAATTTGGGGTGATTTGTGTGTGCTAACATGAAATGATTTAATGGCTGAATATACCATGTGAGCCACGAAATTTTTAGCTCTTTTTAAAGTATATGGGCTGGCCATCTATACATGGCATGACACGTTGGCGAAGTTTCGGTAGTCACTCGATACGACAATTTTCGGTTTATAACCTTATAACGTGTCGTTATATTTTTGTCATCACCATGACTTATATCATATGATATAAGACTTGAATACACTCATACATATGAGGTAAGTATAGTGGTGTGACGTTGACGTACGTTTGTAATATATGTAACATGTCGGTAGTACGTCGGAATGTATGTGTATTGTGCCTTTTTATAAAAAATCTATATATAATATATATATATATATATATATATATATATATATATATATATATATATATAAACATGTATAACCAAGAGGAGAGGAGACTTTCCATGTTTCAATTTGTTGCCATCATGCCTTCTCCAAATATATCTCCATTTAATGAACTAGTTAGTTCATTAACTTAAGTACTTCACTTAATGAACTAGTTTAGTTCATTAATGGTGGCACCTGAAAATAGTTCAAACACAACAAATGTTTGTCATTTGATGTAAGCATTAAAGCTTCATGGCTTGTTAGTACGACAACATTATATACAAAGTATATAAGGTAGGTTTATCACAAAAACGTGTCAAGTAATAAATTTGTCATGCATTTCTTGAAACACGTAGTATTTAAATCATGTATTCGTAAATCACTCAAACTCTTTTTCTCAACAGATACCTCAACATACGGATGCCTGTCTCTTTACCGTGCAATACATGAACCTCGAAGTGATCCTACCACATGCCTCGTGAGGCCACACGCCCCGTCGAGCCATAGGCCTCATAGGGCTACACGCCACATAGTGTCACACGCCTCATAGGGCCACATGCCTCATAAGACCACACGCCACATAGGGCCACACGTCCCAAGGGACAATGCACGTGCCATCAAATGCAACGTAATATGCCGCGCAACACATTTTTTCTCCTTTTTCCTCTTTACATCTTCCTCAATTTTACATTTCTTCACAATTTCTCTATAATAATAATTTCCTCTTATTTATTGACTTCTCCATATAAATTTATTTATTTATTGGTGAAGCTACCTACTTTGTTTTTTTTAAATTACCCACAAATATTTATGTTTCTATATATTATTAGTTTTTTCCTTAAAAAACGAAGGTTGTTTCTTCTTTTTTTTTGTAATCTAACATTTCAGAAATAATTATTTATTATTTTTATTTAATTGTACAAACTATGAAATTTTTTTATCTTAAGCTATAGTTTTTTTCCTTATGTTTCTTATTATATGTTGCTAATATATTATATCCTTTAATTTCCCTTTAAAGAAGAACTAGATTGTATTTGTTATCTTATTTTTTTAAAATTTTGAACATTCTTGTTTTTTTTCAACCGAAATTTTTCTTTCAAAATAGAAATAGTTTATTTTGATTTATTTTTTAAAACTAAAGCTAAGCCTAAAACCAAATCCCCTTTTCCTAAACCAATTTCTTTCTCCTCCCAAGCCCAGCCCGCCCCCACCCAAGCCCCATCCTGCCCCGCCCCCAGCCCCACTTCTTTTCCCTTCCAGCCTGTTAAGCAGGCCCTTTTTCTCTTTTTTTATTTTTTCCTTAACCTGCGAAAATGGGCTCCTCTTTATTCCTAGTCTACAACTGCTTCAATTTTTTTCATGCCCTCTACCGCCTGCGCCAAGCAGGCCTCTACTATTTTACAACCCAAACAATAAAATTCTCCAAATCTCAATTCTCCTTTTGTAATACAACCTTTTAATTAAACAGTTATATATATATATATATATATATATATATATATATATATATATAATGTCACAGCCGAACAAAACAGAAGAAGAAAACAGAAAAATGCACACAACATTTTTATACAGCAATGGAAGCCACTAAAGCATATAACACAAAGCGTATATAAATTTATATTATAACAATTTAAGTAAACAGCAAGTAATGTAAATAGCAAATAAAAAATATATGAAATTGACTCAAAAAGAGAGAAGCCACCTACCTCTTGGTCGTAAGTATATGTTGATGGTGGTGGTGTGGTGATGTTGGTGGTGTTTGCCTTCTTCTCTAATTTTTTTCTTCTTTCTTTCTCTTTTTTCTTCCTCTCTTTTCTTTTCATCTTCACACTTTTTTCTTCTCCTTTTCCTGCCAAACTCACGGCAATCTTTTTTTTTTCTACTTGGCTTGGTGATTGGCCTACTTTAATAGGGGAGATGGGTGTTTCATCTCCATAGGAGATAGAGAAAATTTATGATGTAGATAATGGTGTATTAATATCTATTAAAGGCAATTTTCGTTGGAGGTTATTGAAAGTTTCTTTTTTTATTATTATTAAGTCATTTTTTTCTAATTTAATTTTTACCGGGTATAACATTTCTGGTGATGGATAATAGGCTGGTTGCTTAGAAGACCTTTTGAAGGGTAATTTTAGAAAGAAACGGAGGTTCAAGCCCTCTTTCTAGCGCCAAATCATGAAGTCAGATCTTCACCAGGTGGATCAGAGGCGATCCTTGTGGTATGCCGTCAGCTCTTCGTTTAGGTCCGTCTTTGGAACCTGAGAAGGAAAGGTAACGTTAGAGGCCCATGGTCAATGCCCTAGGGAAAGCCCTCCGACACTCAAGTCAGTTATGGGCATTTTTATCTATAGTTTATGCTAGAATCAAAGGTTGTGAAGAATCAGTTTAAGGCTGTTTGTGGTGGTTTGGTTCAGATGTGACTTTGGCTGAGCCGAGAAGATCGTAAGATCTGTCAGTGGTCTTCCGAGACTATATGAGGCTTCCAAAGACTTAATGAGACTCAAGAAGGACTTCGCCTTGTTTCTGCTGAAGGAACTCTTATTTATAGCTATTAAAGCTGAAGGCTGCGTGTCCTAGAGCGAAGGTGGTGATGACATCTGGTTGTCTAGGAAACAGTTTTGGCTTGCATGGCCACCGCCCGGCCGCTGATGGTTGCTGTGCTGCAATCCATCTTCGCATGGTTGACATGTGGAGATGAATGGCTGCGTTGTTGGCAGTTTCAGGTTGCATGAAGGACAAATGGTGCCACGTGTTGGGCTGGAAGACCAAGCTTGCTGAGTGGCAGGAGTTTGCCTAAGCACATTGTGGTCGAATTGAAGCGCTTCGTGGGTGGTTTGGTTAAAGAGATAAGAAGAGCCGAGAACTCTTCTGAGTCGGGCTGACGAGGTTGGCTAATGTAGACTAAGCTCGTCGTGTGCACTTTGACCAGGTCAAGTGATGGCTGAGTCGTCCTAATTTCGGCACCTGGCCGAGCTGACCTGTGGCCGAGACGTAACTTAATGGGATGTCATCCCGCAATACTCCAAACGGAATTAGCGCAGGTCGAGGCTGGCTAGTCAACTAGCCGAGATTGACTTATGTTGACTGTTACTGACATGAAATTCCCTTGTCTTATCTAGCAGTTGAATTTAAGTATCATCAATTTAGAACAATATTAGACCTACCATAGATTCCTTTCATGTCATATTGGAGAACATATGGGTGTTTTTCCTTATCAACTATGGAATATCTGATCTACCTATTGGTCTTCTAGGGTACACTTTTTAATCGTATCGAGTATACTCGTTACCTAGTTTAGGGATACCGTCAACTTGGCCCTCAAGGATAAATGTGAAATGTAGAAATGCCAAGTCTCGTAAAGTTGAAGTCCAAACAATGAAACTTGTTCGTTAAAATCATTAATCCATGAATGTTTCAAGTATGACTTGTACGAGTTCGAACGAGATTCGTAAAGACTATTTCACTTCAAAACTAATGTTATTATCTCATTTCTGACCCATGTGTA
This sequence comes from Eustoma russellianum, assembly GCA_036186865.1. Taxonomy (NCBI): domain Eukaryota; kingdom Viridiplantae; phylum Streptophyta; class Magnoliopsida; order Gentianales; family Gentianaceae; genus Eustoma; species Eustoma russellianum. The sequence goes on from AP025052.1 coordinate 19,283,460, forward strand.
GTAAATTCTTTTTTCATTTTGTCAAGGCTATTGATAAATATACATTCTTTTTTTATAAATACACACTTTTCCCTTTTACACAATTGATTTCATTTCATTATATTTTTGGTCATTAATCAAATAAGGTGTATATTTATTAAAAGAATATGTCTATTTATTATTGGCTTTTTAAAAAATGTAGTCCCATGTTCTAAATTAAACTAGTGGCCTTTTCTCAAGGAAAAAAAAAGACAAGAAAAAAAAGAAAGAAAATGAAAGTGAGAAATTTTACAAACTAGTGGTATCCGGCGGTACGATGCAGAGCTTTGATCCATTTTTGGTTGACAAAGGTTAGAGAAAAAGTTTTTCCTTTAGGAGAATAAATATACATGAATAGAGAAGGCAGAGAATTAGATTGAAAATGTCAACAAGCAAGGAGAAAAAAATGGAGAACGTATTTGAAGCATCAAATGGCACTTGTCTATATTAAATGCAAAAACAACATAAAAGAAGGATGAAGAACAACATAAAACAAGGATGAAGAACAACTCCTTTTGTGGGAGTTTCCAATCAAAGTACATGCGCAAATCTTGACACGAAATCCGTGAACACAACATGGAAGCCCAAAACAAAGAGAAAAAGTAGGGTGATATCTGGTGCAACTGACTGAATGAGTCAATTAGAAAGTTTGTCTATTTTGCCTTGAGAGATGATAATGTAGGTGTGAGTGGCAAAACATTGGTCACCCGAGTGGCATCTGTCACCAGGTGTACTCGATGTTGACCAAATCCAAGTTTGTGCTTGCCATGCTAGCATATGCAGTTTCAGGCAATACGAAGGATGTCTCACAGTCAGTGCACACGTTAACTATTTGTGCAAAAACTTTAATGTCAGTATCGCAGTATCGGGTATCCGTGCAACTTATGGTTGTAAACCTCCCACACGCTTCTCCATTATTCCATATCTCTGGACTTGCTACCACATTGACGCTCGATGATGTTTTACAGTTTGGATCTGCAATAACTTCAACATTTGGACAAAAGAATAATACATTAAACATGTTGGATGTAAATCGTGGAACTAAATCTAGAAAATAAACCACAAGAAAGATGGATGTCAAGCAAATTATAAGTAAGAAATGGGAAGGAAAACTACAAAATTATGCAGATGCAAAGGGCAATATATATATATATATATATATATATATATATATATATGTGTGTGTGTGTGTGTGTGTGTGTGTGTGTGTGTGTGTGTGTGTGTATATTTATGTATATGTATATGTATATGTATAGTAAATGTAAACTGTTTTTTCTTTGTCTTATAAATATTATCATAACTTTTCACACGGTTCAATAACGATATTTGGAACCGAGAGAGAATGTAACACTTACTGTAGTCGTCGGTAGTGTAAGTTAGGGTTCCTTCATAAGATGCCCCATTAACGCCTATGATGAGGCTCCAAAAAAGGGCTATGACCACAACGCTTTTCTCCGCTGCATTCATTTTCTTTCCTTCAGTACAGATAAGATTTAGTTTGATAATTTCAGTGGTGGAAACATCACACACTCTTATAAGGTCCACCGCCGGTTGTCTTTGTGCACAAACAAATAATATGAAACAAGGAGCATATAGTAATGCCAACAAATAATGCCACCTTCGATTGTTTCCATGCATTTGCCTCCGGGGTTTTCAATGGAATTGCCATTTGGCTACTATAAATACTAGGAATCTTGAAACTTACAAGTATAAAGCCGATTGCAAAAAGACAATATATATATATATATATATATATATATATATATATATATATATATCTGTGTGTGTATGTGTGTGTGTTATATTAGTTTGTAAAGGCAATGGGATGAAGAATGGATGCATGAGATCAAAGATGATGGTGAATGGGTGTTTAAATAAGCAAGAATAACTTGACTCATGACTTGGATCGATCCATGTATCAAATGGATAGATCCATGTGGTTTGAAAATGAAGTTGAGTATTCTGCCGGACATAGATCGATGATATCGATCGATTGATGTCACATAGATTGATCACATCGATCGATCGATGTATCCTGGGTGCAGAGTTGAAACTTTCTGTCCAACATAGATCGATCACATAGACTTCGATCGATCGATGTGACAGATCGATGTCGGTCAGAATGGAATTGGAGCTTACTGTGCGACATCGATCGATGATATCGATCGATCGATGTGATGTCCTGACAGAAGTGACTTTTTATGAAAAATCATAACTTATGCATCAAGAGACATACGCTATCGCCATACAACGACCACCAACGTCTTCTTTGAGTTTGAGAGCCTATAAATAGGCTATTAAAAACCATTAGAATAAGTATCTTGCTATCTATTTCATTCTAGCATTCTATATTCTTTATCCTACTCCAATTCACTCTTGTTCTTGAAAGTTCATTGAATCTCAATCCTATTTGCTGAGGATTAGAGATTGTTGTCTGTTGTATCCTAGGAGGAAGTTTGCCTATAACCCTGCAGCATCTGGTGGGGGCAAATATTCCTTACGGAAAGTGATTATCACGCCTCAAGCCAAGCTTCTTCACATACTTATTCTCTTGTTTGTTGCTTTGTTTTCTCATTTTTATAATAGTGTGTGTGTGTGTGTTTGTGTATATATATGTATGTGTGTGTGCGCGCGTGCATGTATATGTGTGTACACACCTGCACGTGTGTAAAATGTGCTTTACGCTTAACAAAAAGAAAAGAGAGAATGCCAAAGTGGAGAAAAGATATCAACTAACACACACAAACATATATATATATATATGTATGTATGTATATATGTATATACATATATATGTATATGTATATGTATATATATGTATATGTGTATATGTATATATTAATTTTTGTTTTTTTTCCTCAGCTTTATGCTGATTCTTAGAAAGATTACAAGAGTTCAGCTAAGCGACTGGTTCGAATTTTGACGGACAGAATGCTTGATCAAGTTGGAGCCTACGTCATGGTCATGGTTAGGCCACTGACCGCACCGTATTGATCGATGTATGTGACCGCTAATCACGGAATGTCACATTAAAATTTTTGCCAAAAAAATTTAATTTGGTTTAGTGACATCTCTTTTGGGTTTTTATGTTTTTACGCTGCTCAATGATAAATATATATATCTTTTTTATAAATACACATTTTCTTATTAATAATCAATAATGAGTGATGAAATAAAATCTATGATATACAAAAAAAAAACAAAGATATGTATTTATCATTAGCCTTTTTTTTGTGATATGTTTTTTAGGTTCTTTTTATTTCCTTTTTCTTTTTGCATGTTTTGCTCAGTATTCCATATTTTTTTCTACGTATTTTTATGCACAAACACAATTATAAAATGTTAACTAACACATACAGAAAACCAAAACGAAAATTGTCAGTTCGGTCGAATCATCCATGGAAAAGAAATCTTTTCCAATTGGATAAAAAAGAACACGCACTCGGTCAAGGGTTCATCCACGCGGAGCAGAGTTCTACATTGTATTTCTGATTTCTTCATTTACACTACAAATTATTCCACATAACAGCAGAAAAAGAACATCACTAGGCGGGACTGCTCTGAGCGAAAACCTCCTGAAGCGCTTGGGAGAGATTCAAAACAATTTCTGCGTAAGCTGAGAAGGAAAAAACAGGTGTCGATATATCAAGTTAACTACATCTATTATCAAAGCCATTATAGAGAAAACTGAAACAACTTCAATAGATTCAACAACCAATCTAATACAATCAAGAAAGTGTATATTATATATCCCTTTCATTAAGGATGCATGAAATTCAAGAGAAAATAGAGAAGACGTCACATCTTGAGCTGAGAAAAAATTAGAACAGCAAAACCAGAAAGGCTGCTTTTCGTTACTTCAGAAGCACCAAACAATTTGATGATTACGAGGAAAAACATCCAGGGTTATCAGCAAATACCCAATTGGCGAGAAAAGCTGGAAATGCAAATGGTTGGATTTAATTTAATAAACCCCTAAATAGGACCGTTTAATCGAATCAATGGACAAGGTAACAAAATGCGGAAAATATACCTTGCTCCATTGCTGTTGTTAATCTGAACACGTACGCTGCAACTGCTCCGGCTGATGATGAATCTGGCGTGATCCAAGGATTCACGACCTCCCATCAATTGCTGATACACCCCTTGACTGGTTTCAACAATTCACTGTTTTACCCGATGGAGAGACTAGGCGGTGTGGACTTTGTAGAACAAGGTTGGCACACCCTCCCCTTTATCTCTCTGCAGGCCGATTTCTCCTTAGTCTGTATGAGGAGGTGAAAGCCTCCTCCTTTATATAGAGGGAGAAAAGGGGAATCCTGATGGGCATATTCCTTAATGGATAAAGATTCTTTTATCCCAGATGTCTGGAATATACTTGATGCTTGTAGCGCCCCGCCCGATACCGTTATCGGAACCAGTGCACCCGCCGTAGCCTACTATGAGAACTACGAAGCGTCAAGCAGATCAAGCATACATCCTTCATAATGTAAGTTAAAACCAGCGGAAACGTCATAAAATCTAAACCTTCGTTGTCAGTATTACAACCAGAAAACTGCAGCGGAAATAAAACTGTTTGTTCATCTAGCCGACATAAGTTTTAGAACAACATAATAGCAATGAGTTCCAAACTCAAACAAAATAGTCCAGCATCTATCTATTCCATTGTCCATCGTCCCATTGAGCCCACTCGCCGTCGTCTTCGATAAATATCAACTCATAATCAGGCTCACCTGAAAGAAGATAGAATGATTGTTCTTAGCGAAAACTTCGCCAGCAAGTAACCCGTCTATACACCTTACGGAATCACACACGTCGAGTCACCAGTGTATAAAACATTGCCCAAAAATAAGGTGCTCGGGTTAGCAAATAGCATCTTAATAAGGATTACTCAAAACAGATAAAGTCCATATAGGTACACAGTTACGAGAACCCACATGTATTAAAACAACGTATCACATAAGCAAGTCATAGACTAATCACGTTTCTTGCATGTCAAGTCTTATGCTTCGTGTATCATGATGCATGTACTTCTTTAAAATCACACAAAACACCCATGCATATGCCTTCTTTCATAAACATGTCATGCATGTCATTTCACAAACATTTCATCACTTTACATATCATATTCTTCGCGTAGCAGAACTTTATACCCTGTGGGTGATCAGTCCACAGCCATCATAACTTTATACCCCGTGCTGAAAGGTCCACGGCCCCATAACATATACTTTATACCCCGTGCTGAAAGGTCCACGGCCCCATTACATATATCATATATCCGTGCTGATAGGTCCACGGCCCCATAAAATACTTCATTTTCCGTGCGGATAGGTCCACGGCCCCATAACATACTTTATACCCTGCTGTTGATTCACAGATCACGCTCTTTATACCCTGCTTTCGCAGACGTGACTTTTATACCCTGTGATCAACCAGCAGCCATTTTGTCTTTCGCAAACTTTACCTTTCTTGTTCTTTTGCAAAACATATCTCAAATCAAATGCAAGTGCCCATGTCATGATGCAGGATGCACAAATAGCTTCATATCAACATGTAACACACACACACATACATCTTGTCTATCAAGGATATGGTCTTGCACCTCAAACACTCCCTAAACGTGTTTTACCAAGTCCATTTGTCTCACTTATTCACTAGAATTCAATCTTATGCTTACTTAATCAAACTTACCATCTCCACCTCAAATATACCTCAAATACCCTTGCATTTTATGTTCAAAAGAAGTGTATAAAGTTACTACACTTACATAGGGCGCTTAAAGGGTCAAAATACTTCCAGAATACTTGGAACGCCACTTGGAGCGCCTAATGTGGACATGGAGCGCCTCTACTAGGCGTTCGAAATGTTCGGGGATGATTCAGGACACATTGAACACCACATGAAGCGCCTAATGTGACATGAAGCGCCTCATGTAGGCGTTCGAAGTGTTCTGACGGTTCTAAATTGCAGTTTTTCTGTACGGGAAAGCTCCAGGACACATGGAACGCTACATGAAGCGCCTATAGTGACATGAAGCGCCTCATGTAGGCGTTCGAAGTGTTCTGACGATGCCAAACTGCAGTTTTTCTGCAGTAACTTCCACCCAACTCCTTTCTTCTTCAACCCTTCCAGATTCAACACTTAAAGATCCATCTTAACAACTAGATTCATCATACTTAACATACATCTAATCATGAATTGATGCTTAGTTATGCCCAACAACATCCACTCTAACTCTCCAATCATACACCACCTTCAAAGGTTATCATCAACAATTCTCAACACAACAAGTCTACAACAATGTCATCACCCATCCCTCAATTTCCTGCACTTTCTCTCAACGTCTAAGTGTAGACAATCAACATAAGAGTAGAGCAAGATAATAAGCATGTCAAAATATATACTTTCATGGGCATGCTTGGTAAATAACAAGGCACCACACAACTATTTTCAGAATTATGGCCCAAAGAACAAGACTTCTCAATTAGCAACAAGACTCACATATAACGAAGCATTTAAGATAGGCAAGACAAGAATACTAGTGTGTGATTCATGTTTTCTCTTTGTAAGAACATAGGGCCTAGAGTATCAAAATTTACATAAAGCGCATAGAAAGATTACTTGCCTTTGTTTCTAGTTAAGCTTATGGATTTACTGCAGAATTTTGGTAAGGATTGCACCTAGGTTGGTCTTCTTCCTTCCTTTTCCTTCTTCTCTCTTTCTTCTTCCTCTCCTTTCTCTTTCTCTTTTCCTCCTGCAGGTTTTCTTTCCTTTTCTCTGTTCTTAACCGCCCCCTATGGGCTGATTGGGGAGTTATACTAACTTCCTATAACTCCCCCTAACTCCTAGTAGGGGCCTTTTAAGTAATTTCTGTGGGCCTTTTAAGTAATTTCTGTGAATTACCTTTAATTCTATTTTGAACCCTTCTTTCTTATTCTTCTATGTTTTAGGTGACTAAGTCTCATAACCTACGAAATTAATTAAGTTGCATTCAAGGTTGACCTCTAAGTATTGAATATCGTGCTTAAAAGTCACGGGGTGTAACATTCCACCCCCCTTACAAAAAGTTTCGTCCTCGAAACTTACGTACCTTAGTCAAAGAGCTGAGGATACTTCTCCCGCATTTGTTCTTCGAGCTCCCAAGTGGCTTCACGTTCCGTGTGATTGCTCCATTGAACCTTTACATAAGGGATCACTCGCTTCCTCAACACTTGATCCTTTCGGTCCACAATTTTCACGGGTACTTCCTCATATGTAACATCGTCCTTGAGTTCCAAAGGTTGAGCTTCAAGTACATGACTTGGATCCGCCACGTACTTTCTTAATTGTGACACGTGGAATACATTGTGAACTTGCGCCAACACCGGAGGTAATGCCAGCTTATATGCCAAGGCTCCTACCTTCTCAAGTATTTCATAAGGACCAATGAAACGAGGGCTTAGCTTGCCTTTTACTCCAAACCTCATGACGCCTTTCGTAGGTGATACCTTCAAATAAACTTTATCACCCACATCAAAATCCAATGGTCGTCGTTTGGAATCTGCCCAACTCTTGCTGCGATCCTGAGCCGTCTTGAGTCTTTCCCGAATAACCTTCACCTTCTCTAACGTTTTCTCTAGTAGCTTAGGTCCAGTAAGGGTCCTCACGCCCACTTCGTCCCAATAAATCGGAGACCTACATTTCCTTCCATACAAAGCCTCAAAAGGAGCCATATCAATTGCGCTGTGGTAACTATTGTTATAAGAAAACTCCATCAGCTTTACCATTCCATCCCAACTCCCTTTGAAATCCAACATGCAAGCCCTTAGCATATCTTCCAAGGTTTGAATAGTCCGCTCAGACTGTCCATCAGTTTGGGGATGGTACGCCGTACTCAACCTTAATTCTGTACCCATGGCTTCCTGAAATGTTGTCCAAAACTTAGATGTGAACCGTGAATCTCGGTCGAACACTATCCTTACCGAGACTCCATGCAAGCTAACAATACTGTCCATATACAAGCTCACTAATTTATCAAGAGGTGCTTCACTTGAAACGGGTAGGAAATGGGCAGACTTTGTTAAACGGTCCACGATAACCCAATCATGTCACATCCACTTCTTGTCTTTGGTAATCCGGCTACAAAATCCATTGTGACATGTTTCCCATTTCTATTCCGGAATTTCCAACGGCATCAACAATCCACCGGGCCGCTGGTGTTCCGCTTTGACTTGTTGACACACCAAACACCTCTCTATGAATTCCGCAATATGTCTTTTCATCCCAGACCACCAGTAGTATCGCTTGAGATGTCTATACATCTTGGTGCTACCCGGGGTGTATTGATAACCTCGAATTATGAGCTTCTTGCAAAACTTCTTTCCTAAGTTCGTCAACGTCCGGCACGCATAATCTTTCCCCTAAACCATAAGCTCCCATCATCCTTAGTCCGAAATCCTTCAACTGGACTATGTTTCACCCTTTCCATTATCTCACTTAAAGCCTTATCTCTCTTCTGTGCCTCCTTTATCAGATCGATCAAACTCGGGGTGATAGTTAATGCTGTCAAAACGTTCACCGTGGATTCAATCAAATCCAAACCAAACTCCTCCATCTCTCTTTCCAATGGTGATTGTCGTGCATGGCTGGACTTCCTACTTAAGGCGTCGGCTACCTTGTTAGCCTTTCCCGGGTGATAATGAATAGTTAGGTCATAGTCTTTTAGCAATTCCAACCATCTCCGCTGCCTCATATTCAATTCCTTCTGCGAAAACAAATACTTTAGGCTCTTATGATCTGTGAATACCGCACACTTCTCTCCATACAAATAATGCCGCCAGATCTTCAAGGCAAACACAACCGCGGCGAGTTTCAAGATCATGTGTGGGGTAGTTTTTGCTCATAAGGCTTTAACTGTCTTGAGGCATACGCGATGACTCGTTCGTTTTGCATTAAGACACAACCTACAAACAAGGCGTTAGTCTAAACTTAATGGGTATACAAGATCATAATCTTATACTATAATTTACGTACCTAACCCGTTCTTTGACGCATCACTATAAATCACAAATCCATCCGTTCCAGAGGGTTTGAGCCAATACTGGAGCTGTCGTTAATCTCTTCTTAAGCTCCGCGAAACTTCGCTCGCATTCCGCCGTCCACTCAAACTTGTACTTCTTTGAGTAAGGCGGCTGAGAGGTACGGCAAACCCTCGAGAATCCCTCAACAAATTTTCGGTAATAACCCGCTAGACCCAAGAAACTTCGCACTTCGGTGACATTTGTAGGTTCTAGGCCATTCAGTTATAGCTTCCACCTTCTTCGGGTCCACAGCAATCCCCTCTTCTGATATCACGTGGCCTAGGAACGCCACACTCTTAACCAAAACTCACACTTGCTAAACTTAGCATATAGTTGTTGTCTACCTCAGAATACCTAGAACGGTTTCTCAAATGCTCAGCGTGAGTTTCTTCTTCTTTCGTTAGGGGAATACACCAGAATATCATCTATGAATACCACAACAAACTTGTCCAAGCTGCTCTCGAAAGACGGTATTCATAAGATCCATAAAAGCTGCGGGGGCAATTGGTTAATCCAAATGGCATCACCAAAAACTCATAGTGGCCATACCTTGTGCGGAAGGCTGTCTTTGCGATGTCCTCCGGGCCTTCACTCGCAGCTGATGATATCCTGATCGAAGGTCATTTTCGAAGAAGATCTTGGCACCCTTTGAGCTGTTCAAATAAATCCTCGAGTCGTGGAAGGGGATACTTATTCTTGATAGTAACTTTGTCAGCTCTCTATAATCAATACAAAGCCTCATGCTGCCATCCTTTTTCTTTACAAACAAAACGGGTGCTACCCCATGGCGATACACTAGGCGGATAAACTTCTTGTCTAGTAACTCCTGCAGTTGTTTCCTTCAACTCTCTCAGTTCTGCCGGAGCCATTCTGTAAGGAGCTTTGGAAATAGGTTCTGTTCCAGGAATCAAGTTAATCTTGAACTCACTTCTCTCGGAGGTGGCACTCCTGGTAAATCTTCCGGAAACACGTCAGGAAATTCGTGACCACTCAGGATTTGCTCCATAGACGGCACCATCCTGAGTAACATCCATGGCATACACTAAGAATCCCTCAGCACCCTCCTCAATGCTTTGCGTGCTTGTGCGACAGACACATATACCTTCTTGGGGACTTTCCTTCGTTCTGCATCTCCTTGAAATATTACCTCCTCCATCTTAGCATTCTTGATTGTCACTTGCTTCAACCGACAATCAATATTGGCGTGATTCTTAGCCAACCAGTCCATTCCTAATATGACGTCAAAAGTCATACATCTGAATAGGGATCAATGTGGCGAAGAATGTTTGTCCTTCAAACTCCAATTCACAATCTCGATACTGCTGGTATGAAACCATAATCTGATCTCCGGCCGCTTGCACGCGATACGGAGTCTCTAACCATTCAGGCAAACTACCCAAGTGCTTAGTGAATCTCTTCGCTACAAAGTAATGGCTTGCGCCGCTATCAAAAAGTACATTGGCAGGGCATCTATTACTAAAACCGCACCTAAGGCCATATAAAGTTTTAAACACAAAAGTTACGTACATAAACACTTAATTCAATATGAATTCAACTTAGTTTAAAGGATACTGCTTACTACTACATCGGTAGCCTCCTGCACATCTGTGTCCGTATGAGTGGTACTCGGGCATTTGCTCTAGGCTTCGCTCCGGCTGCTGAGCGCCTCTCCCCCGGGTTATTCTCTCTTCGTCTCCGGACAGTCTCTATCAAGTGACCCACTTGACCGCATCGGAAACATGCTCCAACCACTTGTCCTACACTCCCAACATGGTTCCTATTTGCAATGTGGACAAACTCCTACAAGCCTGCTGAGGCTACTTGATTCTGGGGGTGGCAGTCTCTGAAAATTTCCAGACTAAGGCCTCTCTTCGGAATCTTGGACCCAGACGTCCGGGTCTTCCATTCCACAACTCTGCACATCCTCCCTTGGCCTCTTGCCTCTATCAGACCCTCCTATGCTAGCTGCTCTTGCCGCCACTCGGCGAAAATCACTCTAAACAACGGTAACACGCATCTAGCATATCCTCATAAGTTTTCATCCTGCATTCACTATGGCTGATTGTACCCTCGAGTCAAACCCCTCTCAAACTTTGTCATCTTAAGACGATAGTCAGACATAATCGCAGGGGCAAAACTTACCTAAGGCATGAAAACGATCTGCATACTCCGACAAACCGTCATCCCTTCTTGCTCCAGTCCTGTCAAACGCCCTATCTTGTCCAAGATCGCAGTCTCCGGTACGTAGTATTTCAGGAAAACATCACAAAACTGTGTCCATAGATTGGTGGGGTCATTCCAACATCATTTCCTATTCCCACCATTCGCCAGCCTTGCCACTTAAAAGGGGTGTTGCCACCTCACTTTTATCTCATTCGGAACTTGCACCAGCCGGAAACATTTCTCAACCTCAGCCAACCAATGCTGAGCCTCTTCAGGATCCGTACATCCACCGAACTCCGGCACCCTCATCTTCCTCATCTCTCCCATAAAAGAACCTGATGTTATGATGTGGCGGTGGTGGAGGCGGAGGCTGATGCTGCTGCACATACCCTTGTGCAATGACCTCAGCGCATCAGTGAGTACTTGGGGTAAAACCACTTGTGGTGGCTGGTTCTCCTGTCCATTGCCAGAGTTGCCTGTGTTATCTCTTCTTGGAGGCATATTTCGCTGAAAGGTTAACATTTCATTAACATTCAGTAAATACAAAAGGTTACTGTAGGCTCGAATGCGTACTAATAGGTGAGGTGTGTAGTACAACTATTAATACAAAGTTGGATAATAAGACGCGCTCACACACACCCAACCCATATCATACTTAACCACTAAAGAGATCACACTTATAATAAGATCAACCTTAAGGAGAATCATAGCTTAGGTGTCTAAAAATCATGAACCTAAGTTTCCGAATAGATCTAAGCCTAGTCTCTGATACCACCTGTAGCGCCCCAGCCCGATACCGTTATCGGAACCAGTGCACCCGCCGTAGCCTACTATGAGAACTACGAAGCGTCAAGCAGATCAAGCATACATCCTTCATAATGTAAGTTAAAACCAGCGGAAACGTCATAAAATCTAAACCTTCGTTGTCATATTACAACCAGAAACTGCAGCGGAAATAAAACTGTTTGTTCATCTAGCCGACATAAGTTTTAGAACAACATAATAACAATGAGTTCCAAACTCAAACAAAATAGTCCAGCATCTATCTATTCCCTTGTCCATCGTCCCATTGAGCCCACTCGCCGTCGTCTTCGATAAATATCAACTCATAATCAGGCTCACCTGAAAGAAGATAGAATGATTGTTCTTAGCGAAAACTTCGCCAGCAAGTAACCCGTCTATACACCTTACGGAATCACACACGTCGAGTCACCAGTGTATAAAACATTGCCCAAAAATAAGGTGCTCGGGTTAGCAAATAGCATCTTAATAAGGATTACTCAAAACAGATAAAGTCCATATAGGTACACAGTTACGAGAACCACATGTATTAAAACAACGTATCACATAAGCAAGTCATAGACTAATCACGTTTCTTGCATGTCAAGTCTTATGCTTCGTGTATCATGATGCATGTACTTCTTTAAAATCACACAAACACCCATGCATATGCCTTCTTTCATAAACATGTCATGCATGTCATTTCACAAACATTTCATCACTTTACATATCATATTCTTCGCGTAGCAGAACTTTATACCCTGTGGGTGATCAGTCCACAGCCATCATAACTTTATACCCCGTGCTGAAAGGTCCACGGCCCCATTACATATATCTATATCCGTGCTGATAGGTCCACGGCCCCATAAAATACTTCATTTTCCGTGCGGATAGGTCCACGGCCCCATAACATACTTTATACCCTGCTGTTGATTCACAGATCACGCTCTTTATACCCTGCTTTCGCAGACGTGACTTTTATACCCTGTGATCAACCAGCAGCCATTTTGTCTTTCGCAAACTTTACCTTTCTTGTTCTTTTGCAAAACATATCTCAAATCAAATGCAAGTGCCCATGTCATGATGCAGGATGCACAAATAGCTTCATATCAACATGTAACACACACACACATACATCTTGTCTATCAAGGATATGGTCTTGCACCTCAAACACTCCCTAAACGTGTTTTACCAAGTCCATTTGTCTCACTTATTCACTAGAATTCAATCTTATGCTTACTTAATCAAACTTACCATCTCCACCTCAAATATACCTCAAATACCCTTGCATTTTATGTTCAAAAGAAGTGTATAAAGTTACTACACTTACATAGGGCGCTTAAAGGGTCAAAAATACTTCCAGAATACTTGGAACGCCACTTGAGCGCCTAATGTGGACATGGAGCGCCTCTACTAGGCGTTCGAAATGTTCGGGGATGATTCAGGACACATTGAACACCACATGAAGCGCCTAATGTGACATGAAGCGCCTCATGTAGGCGTTCGAAGTGTTCTGACGGTTCTAAATTGCAGTTTTTCTGTACGGGAAAGCTCCAGGACACATGGAACGCTACATGAAGCGCCTATAGTGACATGAAGCGCCTCATGTAGGCGTTCGAAGTGTTCTGACGATGCCAAACTGCAGTTTTTCTGCAGTAACTTCCACCCAACTCCTTTCTTCTTCAACCCTTCCAGATTCAACACTTAAAGATCCATCTTAACAACTAGATTCATCATACTTAACATACATCTAATCATGAATTGATGCTTAGTTATGCCCAACAACATCCACTCTAACTCTCCAATCATACACCACCTTCAAAGGTTATCATCAACAATTCTCAACACAACAAGTCTACAACAATGTCATCACCCATCCCTCAATTTCCTGCACTTTCTCTCAACGTCTAAGTGTAGACAATCAACATAAGAGTAGAGCAAGATAATAAGCATGTCAAAATATATACTTTCATGGGCATGCTTGGTAAATAACAAGGCACCACACAACTATTTTCAGAATTATGGCCCAAAGAACAAGACTTCTCAATTAGCAACAAGACTCACATATAACGAAGCATTTAAGATAGGCAAGACAAGAATACTAATGTGTGATTCATGTTTTCTCTTTGTAAGAACATAGGGCCTAAGTATCAAAATTTACATAAAGCGATAGAAAGATTACTTGCCTTGTTCTAGTTAAGCTTATGGATTTACTGCAGAATTTGGTAAGGATTGCACCTAGGTTGGTCTTCTTCCTTCCTTTTCCTTCTTCTCTCTTTCTTCTTCCTCTCCTCTCTTTCTCTTTCTCTTTTCCTTGCAGGTTTTCTTTCCTTTTCTCTGTTCTTAACCGCCCCCTATGGGCTGATTGGGGAGTTATACTAACTTCCTATAACTCCCCCTAACTCCTAGTAGGGGCCTTTTAAGTAATTTCTTGGGCCTTTAAGTAATTTCTGTGAATTACCTTAATTCTATTTTGAACCCTTCTTTCTTATTCTTCTATGTTTTAGGTGACTAAGTCTCATAACCTACGAAATTAATTAAGTTGCATTCAAGGTTACCTCTAAGTATTGAATATCGTGCTTAAAAGTCACGGGGTGTAACATTCCACCCCCCTTACAAAAAGTTTCGTCCTCGAAACTTACGTACCTTAGTCAAAGAGCTGAGGATACTTCTCCCGCATTTGTTCTTCGAGCTCCCAAGTGGCTTCACGTTCCGTGTGATTGCTCCATTGAACCTTTACATAAGGGATCACTCGCTTCCTCAACACTTGATCCTTTCGGTCCACAATTTTCACGGGTACTTCTCCTCATATGTAACATCGTCCTTGAGTTCCAAAGGTTGAGCTTCAAGTACATGACTTGGATCCGCCACGTACTTTCTTAATTGTGACACGTGGAATACATTGTGAACTTGCGCCAACACCGGAGGTAATGCCAACTATATGCCAAGGCTCCTACCTTCTCAAGTATTTCATAGGACCAATGAAACGAGGGCTTAGCTTGCCTTTTACTCCAAACCTCATGACGCCTTCGTAGGTGATACCTTCAAATAAACTTTATCACCCACATCAAAATCCAATGGTCGTCGTTTGGAATCTGCCCAACTCTTGCTACGGTCCTGAGCCGTCTTGAGTCTTTCCCGAATGACCTTCACCTTCTCTAACGTTTTCTCTAATAGCTCAGGTCCAGTGGTCCTCACGCCCACTTCGTCCCAATAAATCGGAGACCTACATTTCCTTCCATACAAAGCCTCAAAAGGAGCCATATCAATTGCGCTGTGGTAACTATTGTTATAAGAAAACTCCATCAGCTTTACCATTCCATCCCAACTCCCTTTGAAATCCAACGCAAGCTCTTAGCATATCTTCCAAGGTTTGAATTCCGCTCGGACTGTCCATCAGTTTGGGGATGATACGCCGTACTCAACCTTAATTCTGTACCCATGGCTTCTTGAATGTGTCCAAAACTTAGATGTGAACCGTGAATCTCGGTCGACACTATCTTACCGGACTCCATGCAAGCTAACAATACTGTCCATATACAAGCTCACTAATTTATCAAGAGGTGCTTCACTTGAAACGGGTAGGAAATGGGCAGACTTTGTTAAACGGTCCACGATAACCCAAATCATGTCACATCCACTTCTTGTCTTTGGTAATCCGGCTACAAAATCCATTGTGACATGTTCCCATTTCCATTCCGGAATTTCCAACGGCATCAACAATCCACCGGGCCGCTGGTGTTCCGCTTGACTTGTTGACACACCAAACACCTCTCTATGAATTCCGCAATATGTCTTTTCATCCCAGACCACCAATAGTATCGCTTGAGATCTCTATACATCTTGGTGCTACCGGGGTGTATTGATAACCTCGAATTATGAGCTTCTTGCAAAACTTCTTTCCTAAGTTCGTCAACGTCCGGCACGCATAATCTTTCCCTAAACCATAAGCTCCCATCATCCTTAGTCCGAAATCCTTCAACTGGACTATGTTTCACCCTTTCCATTATCTCACTTAAAGCCTTATCTCTCTTCTGTGCCTCCTTTATCCGATCAATCAAACTCGGGGTGATAGTCAATGCTGTCAAAACGTTCACCGTGGATTCAATCAAATCCAAACCAAACTCCTCCATCTCTCTTTCCAATGGTGATTGTCGTGCATGGCTGGACTTCCTACTTAAGGCGTCGGCTACCTTGTTAGCCTTTCCCGGGTGATAATGAATAGTTAGGTCATAGTCTTTTAGCAATTCCAACCATCTCCGCTGCCTCATATTCAATTCCTTCTGCGAGAACAAATACTTTAGGCTCTTATGATCCGTGAATACCGCGCACTTCTCTCCATACAAATAATGCCGCCAGATCTTCAAGGCGAAACAACCGCGGCGTTCAAGATCATGTGTGGGATAGTTTTGTTCATAAGGCTTTAGCTGTCTTGAGGCATACGCGATGACTCGTTCGTTTTGCATTAACACAACCTACAAACAAGGTGTTAGTCTAAACTTAATGGTATACAAGATCATAACCTTATACTATAATTTACGTACCTAACCCGTTCTTTGACGCATCACTATAAATCACAAATCCATCCGTTCCAGAGGGTTGAGCCAATACTGGAGCTGTCGTTAATCTCTTCTTAAGCTCCGTGAAACTTGCTCGCATTCCGCCGTCCACTCAAACTTGGACTTCTTTTGAGTAAGGCGACTGAGAGGTACGGCAACTCGAGAATCCCTCAACAAATTTTCGTAATAACCCGCTAGACCCAAGAAACTTCGCACTTCGGTGCATTTGCTAGGCCATTCAGTTATAGCTTCCACCTTCTTCGGGTCACAGCAATCCCCTCTTCTGATATCACGTGACCTAGGAAAGCCACACTTCTTAACCAAAACTCACACTTGCTAAACTTTGCATAAAGTTGTTTCTGCCTCAAATGCCTAGTACGGTTCTCAAATGCTCAGTGTGAGTTTCTCGTCAGGGAATACACAAGAATATCATCTATGAATACCACTACAAACTTATCCAACTGCTCGAAAGACGGTATTCATAAGATCCATAAAAGCTGCGGGGGCATTGGTCAATCCAAATGGCATCACCAAAAATAGTGGCCATACCTTGTGCGGAAGCTGTCTTTGCGATGTCCTCGGCCTTCACTCGCAGCTGATGATATCCTGATCGAAGGTCAATTTTCGAAAAGATCTTGGCACCTTTGAGCTGGTCAAATAAATCCTCGATTCGTGGAAGGGGATACTTATTCTTGATAGTAACTTTATTCATCTCTATAATCGATACAAAGCCTCATGCTACCATCCTTTTTCTTTACAAACAAAACGGTGCTCCCCATGGCGATACACTAGGGCGGATAAACTTCTTGTCTAGTAACTCCTGCAGTTGTTCCTTCAACTCTCTCAGTTCTGCCGGAGCCATTCTATAAGGAGCTTTGGAAATAGGTTCTGTTCCGGAATCAAGTTAATCTTGAACTCAACTTCTCTCGGAGGTGGCACTCCTGGTAAATCTTCCGGAAACATCAGGAAATTCGTTGACCACTCGGAATTTGCTCCATAGACGGCACCTCCTGAGTAACATCCATGGCATACACTAAGAATCCCTCAGCACCCTTCCTCAATGCTTTGCGTGCTTGTGCGACAGACACATATACCTTCTTGGGACTTTCTTCGTTCTGCATCTCCTTGAAATATTACCTCCTCCATCTTAGCATTCTTGATTGTCACTTGCTTCAACCGACAATCAATATTGGCGTGATTCTTAGCCAACCAGTCCATTCCTAATATGACGTCAAAGTCATACATCTGAATAGGGATCAGTGTGGCGAGAATGTTTGTCCTTCAAACTCCAATTCACAATCTCGATACTGCTGGTATGAAACCATAATCTGATCTCCGGCCGCTTGCACGCGATACGGAGTCTCTAACCATTCAGGCAAACTACCCAAGTGCTTAGTGAATCTCTTCGCTACAAAGGAATGGCTTGCGCCGCTATCAAAAGTACATTGGCAGGCATCTTATTTACTAAAACCGCACCTAAAGCCATATAAAGTTTTACACAAAAGTTACGTACATAAACACTTAATTCAATATGAATTCAAACTTAGTTTAAAGGATACCTGCTACTACATCGGTAGCCTCCTGCACATCTGTGTCCGTCATGAGATGTACTCGGGCATTTGCTCTAGGCTTCGCTCTCGGCTGCTGAGCCGCCTCTCCAGGGTTATTTTCTTCATCTCCGGACAGTCTCTAATCAAGTGACCCACTTGACCACATCGGAAACATGCTCCACCACTTTCCTACACTCTCCAACATGGTTCCTATTGCAATGTGGACAAACTCCTACAGCCTGCTGAGCTACTTGATTCTGGGGTGGCAGTCTCTGAAAATTTCCAACTGGCCTCTCTTCGGAATCTTGACCCAACGTCCGGGTCTTCCACCAACTCTCACATCCTCCCTTGGCCTCTTGGCCTCTATCAGACCCTCCTAGCTAGCTGCTCTCTCTGCCGCCACTACTCGGCGAAAATCACTCTCAACACGGTAACACGCATCTAGCATATCCTCATAAGTTTTCATCCCTGCATTCACTATCGCCGATTGTACCCTCGAACCCCTCTCAAACTTTGTCATCTTAAGACGATTATCAGACATAATCGCAGGGGCAAACTTACCTAAGGCATGAAAACGATCTGCATACTCACCTACACCGTCATCCTTCCTTGCTCCAGTCTGTCAAACGCCTTATCTTGTCCAATATCGCAGTCTCCGGTACATAGTATTTCAGGAAAACATCACAAACTGAGTCCATGAGATTGGTGGGGTCATTCTCACAACCCATTCCTTCCCACCATTCGCCAGCCTTGCCACTTAAAAGGGGTGTGGCCACCTCAACTTTTATCTCATTCGGACTTGCACCACCGGAAACATTTCTCAACCTCAGCCAACCAATGCTGAGCCTCTCAGGATCCGTACATCCACCGAACTCCGGCACCCTCATCTTCCTCATCTCTCCATAAAGAACCTGATGTTGATGTGGCGGTGGTGGAGGCGGAGGCTGATGCTGCTGCACATACCCTTGTGCAATGACCGTCAGCGCATCAGTGAGTACTTGGGGTAAAACCACTTGTGGTGGCTGGTTCTCCTGTCCATTGCCAGAGTTGCCTGTGTTATCTCTTCTTGGAGGCATATTTCGCTGAAGGTTAACATTTCATTACATTCAGTAAATACAAAAGGTTACTGAAGGCTCGAATGCGTACTAGGTGAGGTGGTAGTACAACTATTAATACAAAGTTAGATAATAAGACGCGCTCACACACCCAACCCATATCATACTTAACCACTAAAGAGATCACACTTAAACTAAAGATCAACCTTAAAGAATCATAGCTTAGAGTCTAAAAGATCATGAACTTAAGTTTCCGAATAGATCTGAAGCCTAGTCTCTGATACCACCTGTAGCGCCCCAGCCCGATACCGTTATCGGAACCAGTGCACCCGCCGTAGCCTACTATGAGAACTACGAAGCGTCAAGCAGATCAAGCATACATCCTTCATAATGTAAGTTAAAACCAGCGGAAACGTCATAAAATCTAAACCTTCGTTGTCATATTACAACCAGAAACTGCAGCGGAAATAAAACTGTTTGTTCATCTAGCCGACATAAGTTTTAGAACAACATAATAACAATGAGTTCAAACTCAAACAAATAGTCCAGCATCTATCATTCCCTTGTCCATCGTCCCATTGAGCCCACTCGCCGTCGTCTTCGATATCAACTCATAATCAGGCTCACCTGAAAAGACAGAATGATTGTTCTTAGCGAAAACTTCGCCAGCAAGTAACCCGTCTATACACCTACGGAATCACACACGTCGAGTCACCAGTGTATAAAACATTGCCCAAAAATAAGGTGCTCGGGTTACAAATAGCATCTTAATAAGAATTACTCAAAACAGATAAAGCCATATGTACACAGTTACGAGAACACCACATGTATTAAAACAACGATCACATAAGCAAGTCATAGACTAACCACGTTTCTTGCATGTCAAGTCTTATGCTTCGTGTATCATGATGCATGTACTTCTTTAAAATCACACAACACCCATGCATATGCCTTCTTTCATAAACTGTCATGCATGTCATTTCAAAACATTTCATCACTTTACATATCATATTCTTCGCGTAGCAGAACTTTATACCCTGTGGGTGATCAGTCCACAGCCATCATAACTTTATACCCCGTGCTGAAAGGTCCACGGCCCATTACATATATCATATATCCGTGCTGATAGGTCCACGGCCCCATAAAATACTTCATTTTCCGTGCTGATAGGTCCACGGCCCCATAACATACTTTATACCCTGCTGTTGATTCACAGATCACGCTCTTTATACCCTGCTTTCGCAGACGTGACTTTTATACCCTGTGATCAACCAGCAGCCATTTTGTCTTTCGCAAACTTTACCTTTCTTGTTCTTTTGCAAAACATATCTCAAATCAAATGCAAGTGCCCATGTCATGATGCAGGATGCAAATAGCTTCATATCAACATGTAACACACACACACATACATCTTGTCTATCAAGGATATGGTCTTGCACCTCAAACACTCCCTAAACGTGTGTTTACCAAGTCCATTTGTCTCACTTATTCACTAGAATTCAATCTTATGCTTACTTAATCAAACTTACCCACACCTCAAATATACCTCAAATACCCTTGCATTTTATGTTCAAAAGAAGTGTATAAAGTTACTACACTTACATAGGGCGCTTAAAGGGTCAAAAATACTTCCAGAATACTTGGAACGCCACTTGAGCGCCTAATGTGGACATGAAGCGCCTCTACTAGGCGTTCGAAGTGTTCGGGGATGATTCAGGACACATTGAACACCACATGAAGCGCCTAATGTGACATGAAGCGCCTCATGTAGGCGTTCGAAGTGTTCTGACGGTTCTAAATTGCAGTTTTTCTGTACGGGAAAGCTCCAGGACACATGGAACGCTACATGAAGCGCCTATAGTGACATGAAGCGCCTCATGTAGGCGTTCGAAGTGTTCTGACGATGCCAAACTGCAGTTTTTCTGCAGTAACTTCCACCCAACTCCTTTCTTCTTCAACCCTTCCAGATTCAACACTTAAAGATCCATCTTAACAACTAGATTCATCATACTTAACATACATCTAATCATGAATTGATGCTTAGTTATGCCAACAACATCCACTCTAACTCTCAATCATACACCACCTTCAAAGGTTATCATCAACAATCCAACACAACAAGTCTACAACAATGTCATCACTCATCCCTCAATTTCCTGCACTTACTCTCAACGTCTAAGTGTAGACAATCAACATAAGAGTAGAGCAAGACAATAAGCAGTCAAATATATACTTTCATGGGCATGCTTGAATAACAAGGCACCACACAACTATTTTCAGAATATGGCCCAAAGAACAAGACTTTCTCAATTAGCAACAAGACTCACATATAACGAAGCATTTAAGATAGCAAGACAAGAATACTAATGTGTGATTCATGTTTTCTCTTTGTAAGAACATAGGGCCTAAAGTATCAAAATTTACTAAAGCATAGAAAGATTACTTGCCTTTTCTAGTTAAGCTTACGGATTTACTGCAGAATTTGATGAGAATTGAACCTAGTGGCCTTCTTCCTTCCTTTTCCTTCTCTCTTCTTCTTCCTCTCCTTTTCTCTTTCTCTTTTCTCAGTTTTTCCTTCTTCTTGTCTTAACCGCCCCCTATGGCTGATGGGGAGTTATACTAACTTCCTATAACTCCCCCTAACTCCTATAGGGGCCTTTAGTAGGGGCCTTTAAGTAATTTCTATGAATTACCTTTAATTCTATTTTGAACCCTTCTTTCTTATTCTTCTATGTTTTAGGTGACTAAGTCTCATAACCTACGAAATTAATTAAGTTGCATTCAAGGTTAACCTCTAAGTATTGAATATCGTGCTTAAAAGTCACGGGGTGTAACATTCCACCCCCCTTACAAAAAGTTTCGTCCTCGAAACTTACGTACCTTAGTCAAAGAGCTGAGGATACTTCTCCCGCATTTGTTCTTCGAGCTCCCAAGTGGCTTCACGTTCCGTGTGATTGCTCCATTGAACCTTTACATAAGGGATCACTCGCTTCCTCAACACTTGATCCTTTCGGTCCACAATTTTCACGGGTACTTCCTCATATGTAACATCGTCCTTGAGTTCCAAAGGTTGAGCTTCAAGTACATGACTTGGATCCGCCACGTACTTTCTTAATTGTGACACGTGGAATACATTGTGAACTTGCGCCAACACCGGAGGTAATGCCAACCTATATGCCAAGGCTCCTACCTTCTCAAGTATTTCATAGGACCAATGAAACGAGGGCTTAGCTTGCCTTTTACTCCAAACCTCATGACGCCCTTCGTAGGTGATACCTTCAAATAAACTTTATCACCCACATCAAAATCCAATGGTCGTCGTTTGGAATCTGCCCAACTCTTGCTACGGTCCTGAGCCGTCTTGAGTCTTTCCCGAATGACCTTCACCTTCTCTAACGTTTTCTCTAATAGCTCAGGTCCGTAATGGTCCTCACGCCCACTTCGTCCCAATAAATCGGGACCTACATTTCCTTCCATACAAAGCCTAAAAGGAGCCATATCAATTGCGCTGTGGTAACTATTGTTATAAGAAAACTCCATCAGCTTTACCATTCCATCCCAACTCCCTTTGAAATCCAGCACGCAAGCTCTTAGCATATCTTCCAAGGTTTGAATTGTCCGCTCGACTGTCCATCAGTTTGGGGATGACGCCGTACTCAACCTTAATTCTGTACCCATGGCTTCTGAAATGCTGTCCAAAACTTAGATGTAGTGAACCGTGAATCTCGGTCGAACATACTTACCGGACTCCATGCAAGCTAACAATACTGTCCATATACAAGCTCACTAATTTATCAAGAGGTGCTTCACTTGAAACGGGTAGGAAATGGGCAGACTTTGTTAAACGGTCCACGATAACCCAAATCATGTCACATCCACTTCTTGTCTTTGGTAATCCGGCTACAAAATCCATTGTGACATGTTCCCATTTCCATTCCGGAATTTCCAACGGCATCAACAATCCACCGGGCCGCTGGTGTTCCGCTTTGACTTGTTGACACACCAAACACCTCTCTATGAATTCCGCAATATGTCTTTTCATCCCAGACCACCAATAGTATCGCTTGAGATCTCTATACATCTTGGTGCTACCGGGGTGTATTGATAACCTTGAATTATGAGCTTCTTGCAAAACTTCTTTCCTAAGTTCGTCAACATCCGGCACGCATAATCTTTCCCTAAACCATAAGCTCCCATCATCCTTAGTCCGAAATCCTTCAACTGGACTATGTTTCACCCTTTCCATTATCTCACTTAAAGCCTTATCTCTCTTCTGTGCCTCCTTTATCCGATCATCAAACTCGGGGTGATAGTCAATGCTGTCAAAACATTCACCGTGGATTCAATCAAATCCAAACCAAACTCCTCCATCTCTCTTTCCAATGGTGATTGTCGTGCATGGCTGGACTTCCTACTTAAGGCGTCGGCTACCTTGTTAGCCTTTCCCGGGTGATAATGAATAGTTAGGTCATAGTCTTTTAGCAATTCCAACCATCTCCGCTGCCTCATATTCAATTCCTTCTGCGAGAACAAATACTTTAGGCTCTTATGATCTGTGAATACCGCGCACTTCTCTCCATACAAATAATGCCGCCAATCTTCAAGGCGAACACAACCGCGGCAAGTTCAAGATCATGTGTGGGTAGTTTTGTCATAAGGCTTTAGCTGTCTTGAGGCATACGCGATGACTCGTTCGTTTTGCATTAAAACAACCTACAAACAAGGTTAGTCTAAACTTAATGGGTATATAAGATCATAACCTTATACTATAATTTACGTACCTAACCCGTTCTTTGACGCATCACTATAAATCACAAATCCATCCGTTCCAGAGGGTTGAGCCAATACTGGAGCTGTCGTTAATCTCTTCTTAAGCTCCGTGAAACTTTGCTCGCATTCCGCCGTCCACTCAAACTTGGACTTCTTTTGAGTAAGGCGACTGAGAGGTACGGCAATCCTCGAGAATCCCTCAACAAATTTTCTGTAATAACCCGCTAGACCCAAGAAACTTCGCACTTCGGTGACATTGTAGGTCTAGGCCATTCAGTTATAGCTTCCACCTTCTTCGGGTCCACAGCAATCCCCTCTTCTGATATCACGTGGCCTAGGAAAGCCACACTTCTTAACCAAAACTCACACTTGCTAAACTTTGCATAAAGTTGTTTCTGCCTCAAAATGCCTAGACGGTTCTCAAATGCTCAGTGTGAGTTTGCTCGTCGAGGAATACACCAGAATATCATCTATGAATACCACAACAAACTTCCAACTGCTCTCGAAAGACGGTATTCATAAGATCCATAAAAGCCGCGGGGCATTGTCAATCCAAATGGCATCACCAAAAATCATAGTGGCCATACCTTGTGCGGAAGCTGTCTTTGCGATGTCCTCGGCCTTCACTCGCAGCTGATGATATCCTGATCGAAGGTCAATTTTCGAAAAGATCTTGGCACCTTTGAGCTGGTCAAATAAATCCTCGATTCGTGGAAGGGGATACTTATTCTTGATAGTAACTTTATTCAACTCTCTATAATCATACAAAGCCTCATGCTACCATCCTTTTTCTTTACAAACAAACGGTGCTCCCCATGGCGATACACTAGGGCGGATAAACTTCTTGTCTAGTAACTCCTGCAGTTGTTCCTTCAACTCTCTCAGTTCCGCCGGAGCCATTCTATAAGGAGCTTTGAAATAGGTTCTGTTCCGGAATCAAGTTAATCTCAACTCAACTTCTCTCGGAGGTGGCACTCCTGGTAAATCTTCCGGAAACACGTCAGGAAATTCATTGACCACTCGAATTTGCTCCATAGACGGCACCTCCTGAGTAACATCCATGGCATACACTAAGAATCCCTCAGCACCCTTCCTCAATGCTTTGCGTGCTTGTGCGACAGACACATATACCTTCTTGGGGACTTTCTTCGTTCTGCATCTCCTTGAAATATTACCTCCTCCATCTTAGCATTCTTGATTGTCACTTGCTTCAACCGACAATCAATATTGGCGTGATTCTTAGCCAACCAGTCCATTCCTAATATACGTCAAAGTCATACATCTGAATAGGGATCAGTGTGGCGAGAATGTTGTCCTTCAAACTCCAATTCGCAATCTCGATACTGCTGGTATGAAACCATAATCTGATCTCCGGCCGCTTGCACGCGATACGGAGTCTCTAACCATTCAGGCAAACTACCCAAGTGCTTAGTGAATCTCTTCGCTACAAAGGAATGGCTTGCGCCGCTATCGAAAAGTACATTGGCAGGCATCTTATTTACTAAAACCGCACCTAAAGCCATATAAAGTTTTACACAAAAGTTACGCACATAAACTTAATCAATATGAATTCAAACTTAGTTTAAGGATACCTGCTACTACATCGGTAGCCTCCTGCACATCTGTGTCCGTCATGATGTACACGGGCATTTGCTCTAGGCTTCACTCTCGGCTGCTGAGCCGCCTCTCCAGGGTTATTCTTCTTCATCTCCGGACAGTCTCTAATCAAGTGACCCACTTGGCCACATCGGAAACATGCTCCACCACTTTCCTACACTCTCCAACATGGTTCCTGCAATGTGGACAAACTCCTATAGCCTGCTGAGCTACTTGATTCTGGGGTGGCAGTCTCTGAAAATTCCAACTGGCCCTCTCTTCGGAATCTTGACCCAACGTCCGGGTCTTCCACCAACTCTCACATCCTCCCTTGGCCTCTTGCCTCTATCAGACCCTCCTATGCTAGCTGCTCTTGCCGCCACTCGGCGAAAATCACTCTCAACACGGTAACACGCATCTAGCATATCCTCATAAGTTTTCATCCCTGCATTCACTATCGCCGATTGTATCCTCGAGTCCAAACCCCTCTCAAACTTTGTCATCTTAAGACGATTATCAGACATAATCGCAGGGGCAAACTTACCTAAGGCATGAAAACGATCTGCATACTCCGACACCGTCATCCTTCCTTGCTCCAGTCTGTCAAACGCCCTTATCTTGTCCAAGATCGCAGTCTCCGGTACTGTAGTATTTCAGGAAAACATCACAAAACTGTGTCCATGAGATTGGTGGGGTCATTCTCAACATCATTCCTTCCCACCATTCGCCAGCCTTGCCACTTAAAAGGGGTGTGGCCACCTCAACTTTTATCTCATTCGGAACTTGCACCAGCCGGAAACATTTCTCAACCTCAGCCAACCAATGCTGAGCCTCTTCAGGATCCGTACATCCACCGAACTCCGGCACCCTCATCTTCCTCATCTCTCCATAAAAGAACCTGAGGTTATGATGTGGCGGTGGTGGAGGCGGAGGCTGATGCTGCTGCACATACCCTTGTGCAATGACCTTCAGCGCATCAGTGAGTACTTGGGGTAGAACCACTTGTGGTGGCTGGTTCTCCTGTCCATTGCCAGAGTTGCCTGTGTTATCTATTCTTGGAGGCATATTTCGCTGAAAGGTTAACATTTCATTAACATTCAGTAAATACAAAAGGTTACTGTAGGCTCGAATGCGTACTAATAGGTGAGGTGCGTAGTACAACTATTAATACAAAGTTGGATAATAAGACGCGCTCACACACACCCAACCCATATCATGCTTAACCACTAAAGAGATCAACACTTATAAATAAAGATCAACCTTAGAGGAGAATCATAGCTTAGGTGTCTAAAAATCATGAACCTAAGTTTCGGAGATAGATCTAAAGCCTAGTCTCTGATACCACCTGTAGCGCCCCAGCCCGATACCGTTATCGGAACCAGTGCACCCGCCGTAGCCTACTATGAGAACTACGAAGCGTCAAGCAGATCAAGCATACATCCTTCATAATGTAAGTTAAAACCAGCGGAAACGTCATAAAATCTAAACCTTCGTTGTCAGTATTACAACCAGAAAACTGCAGCGGAAATAAAACTGTTTGTTCATCTAGCCGACATAAGTTTTAGAACAACATAATAGCAATGAGTTCCAAACTCAAACAAAATAGTCCAGCATCTATCCATTCCCTTGTCCATCGTCCCATTGAGCCCACTCGCCGTCGTCTTCGATAAATATCAACTCATAATCAGACTCACCTGAAAGAAGATAGAATGATTGTTCTTAGCGAAAACTTCGCCAGCAAGTAACCCGTCTATACACCTTACGGAATCACACACGTCGAGTCACCAGTGTATAAAACATTGCCCAAAAATAAGGTGCTCGGGTTAGCAAATAGCATCTTAATAAGGATTACTCAAAACAGATAAAGTCCATATAGGTACACAGTTACGAGAACCCACATGTATTAAAACAACGTATCACATAAGCAAGTCATAGACTAATCACGTTTCTTGCATGTCAAGTCTTATGCTTCGTGTATCATGATGCATGTACTTCTTTAAAATCACACAAAACACCCATGCATATGCCTTCTTTCATAAACATGTCATGCATGTCATTTCACAAACATTTCATCACTTTACATATCATTCTTCGCGTAGCAGAACTTTATACCCTGTGGGTGATCAGTCCACAGCCATCATAACTTTATACCCCGTGCTGAAAGGTCCACGGCCCCATTACATATATCATATATCCGTGCTGATAGGTCCACGGCCCCATAAAATACTTCATTTTCCGTGCGGATAGGTCCACGGCCCCATAACATACTTTATACCCTGCTGTTGATTCACAGATCACGCTCTTTATACCCTGCTTTCGCAGACGTGACTTTTATACCCTGTGATCAACCAGCAGCCATTTTGTCTTTCGCAAACTTTACCTTTCTTGTTCTTTTGCAAAACATATCTCAAATCAAATGCAAGTGCCCATGTCATGATGCAGGATGCACAAATAGCTTCATATCAACATGTAACACACACACACATACATCTTGTCTATCAAGGATATGGTCTTGCACCTCAAACACTCCCTAAACGTGTTTTACCAAGTCCATTTGTCTCACTTATTCACTAGAATTCAATCTTATGCTTACTTAATCAAACTTACCATCTCCACCTCAAATATACCTCAAATACCCTTGCATTTTATGTTCAAAAGAAGTGTATAAAGTTACTACACTTACATAGGGCGCTTAAAGGGTCAAAAATACTTCCAGAATACTTGGAACGCCACTTGGAGCGCCTAATGTGGACATGGAGCGCCTCTACTAGGCGTTCGAAATGTTCGGGGATGATTCAGGACACATTGAACACCACATGAAGCGCCTAATGTGACATGAAGCGCCTCATGTAGGCGTTCGAAGTGTTCTGACGGTTCTAAATTGCAGTTTTTCTGTACGGGAAAGCTCCAGGACACATGGAACGCTACATGAAGCGCCTATAGTGACATGAAGCGCCTCATGTAGGCGTTCGAAGTGTTCTGACGATGCCAAACTGCAGTTTTTCTGCAGTAACTTCCACCCAACTCCTTTCTTCTTCAACCCTTCCAGATTCAACACTTAAAGATCCATCTTAACAACTAGATTCATCATACTTAACATACATCTAATCATGAATTGATGCTTAGTTATGCCCAACAACATCCACTCTAACTCTCCAATCATACACCACCTTCAAAGGTTATCATCAACAATTCTCAACACAACAAGTCTACAACAATGTCATCACCCATCCCTCAATTTCCTGCACTTTCTCTCAACGTCTAAGTGTAGACAATCAACATAAGAGTAGAGCAAGATAATAAGCATGTCAAAATATATACTTTCATGGGCATGCTTGGTAAATAACAAGGCACCACACAACTATTTTCAGAATTATGGCCCAAAGAACAAGACTTCTCAATTAGCAACAAGACTCACATATAACGAAGCATTTAAGATAGGCAAGACAAGAATACTAGTGTGTGATTCATGTTTTCTCTTTGTAAGAACATAGGGCCTAGAGTATCAAAATTTACATAAAGCGTATAGAAAGATTACTTGCCTTTGTTTCTAGTTAAGCTTATGGATTTACTGCAGAATTTCGGTAAGGATTGCACCTAGGTTGGTCTTCTTCCTTCCTTTTCCTTCTTCTCTCTTTCTTCTTCCTCTCCTTTCTCTTTCTCTTTCCTCCTGCAGGTTTTCTTTCCTTTTCTCTGTTCTTAACCGCCCCCTATGGGCTGATTGGGGAGTTATACTAACTTCCTATAACTCCCCCTAACTCCTAGTAGGGGCCTTTTAAGTAATTTCTGTGGGCCTTTTAAGTAATTTCTGTGAATTACCTTTAATTCTATTTTGAACCCTTCTTTCTTATTCTTCTATGTTTTAGGTGACTAAGTCTCATAACCTACGAAATTAATTAAGTTGCATTCAAGGTTGACCTCTAAGTATTGAATATCGTGCTTAAAAGTCACAGGGTGTAACAATGCTATATTCAAGTTATTTTTATCCATTATCAAATATTATCTAATATTTAATAATAATATTATTAAATATTATTTGATATTTAATTATTGTACCAACAATTATCTACTAGTCACACGTGGGTTGTCGTCCCTCGGGGACCAGATGTCATTACTTTATGGTCGTTGCACTTTGAGCCCATCCATCGCGGTCTCTGACATATGACTGTCTACATATTCGGGGTTTCCATTTAGACCACACTATACATCCACGAACATACCCGATGATCACTTAACGTGTGGATGTTTTACGTAATAATTAATTTATTACGTGACATATGTGACATATAATATTATCATACATAACGTCCACCTTATGATTAATTCGTATAAACTTTATCAATGTGCTGCGCATCACACGTATCTCGAATTAATCCCAACAATCTCCCACTTGGACTATGTATGTATCTTAAAGATCATATGTCACTCCTTTTGAGCTCATATACCGTATGTCCTTTAGTGTGTCTTTCTTTATCCGGTCCATCAGCAAATGTTACAAAAGAGTT
This sequence comes from Eustoma russellianum, assembly GCA_036186865.1. Lineage (NCBI taxonomy): Eukaryota > Viridiplantae > Streptophyta > Magnoliopsida > Gentianales > Gentianaceae > Eustoma > Eustoma russellianum. Next base: position 19,313,515 of record AP025052.1, read on the forward strand.
AAGCCGCACGCCGCCACATTGAATTAGTGACTTGTCCTCTTAAATCATGATACCAACATTCCACTGAATGACATGGATACTGAAATGGATATGTAGTGCGGAATTAATATGCTAGGTGATCGTACATATTAATTCCAACTTGGCCCTACTTTAGCGAGATCAATAGAATTCAGAATGTATGCCGTAACTGCTTAATGTACATTACTTCTGCAGAAAAACTTTAATATAACCGGAATGTACATTATACTGTTAGTCTGAAATAAACAACTTTATTGAACACAAGAAAAACCTCACAGACTCCCACTAGGATAAAACATCCTCAACTGGACTAAGACCCATACGGCTAACATGCTTGTGAAACACTACTGGTTCCACGGCCTTAGCCAAAGGGTCGGCCACCATAGAGTCTGTACTGATATGCTCAATACTGATCAGACCACTCTGAATTCTTTCTTTAACACCAGATACTTATCTCTATGTATTTCGCTTTAGATGAACTCCGGTTGTTATTTGAATAGCACCGCAGCTTTACTGTCACAGTAAATCCTCATTGGAGACGAGATAGTCTCCAATACCGCAGCCTGTGACAAAATTACGAAGCCATATCACCTGATTGGATGCGTGAAAGTAAGCTACGAATTCCGCCTCCATATGGAAACACCAATAAGGTCTGTTTCGTGCTTTTCCATGAGATCGCACCTCCGGCTAGGTAAAAACATAGCCTGAGGTCGATTTCATGCTATCATAGCATCCACAAAATCGGAATCTGTATATCTAAGTGATCTCTAACTTATCAGATCTCGATACGTCAGTACGTGTTGTTTCGTTTCTGTAAATATTTCAGCACCCTCTTTGCTGCGGTCCAGTGATCCTTACTCGGATGGAGAGGTATCTGCCTAACATTCCGTTAATGCCAAGTATGGTCGTGTACATACTTGGGCATACATTATACTCCCTACTACGAAGCATAGGGAGTATTCCTCATTTCCGAACGTTCAAACTCTGTTTGGGACATTGTTTCAGACTAAACTTGTCTCCTCTTGCCACAGGGGTATTAAGTGGTTTACACTTATCCATGCTATACCGCTTCAACACCTTTTCGATGTATGCCTGTTGTGAGAGACCTAAGATACCTTGGGTACGATTCCTCCGTGTACATATGAGGCTTCACCAAGGCCTTTCATCTCGAAATGTTTTCTCAGAAAGGCTTTGGTGTCGCTCAACATGTTTACATCGTTTGTTGCAAGCAGTATATCATCTACATACAAGATCATGAATATGAACTTGCTCCCACTGAACTTGTGATACACGCATTCGTCAATTTGGTTTGCCTCAAAACCGAAGGAGACAACCACTTTGGCGAATTTGAAGTACCACTGTCGAGACGCTTGCTTGAGCCCATAGATGGATTTCTTTAGTCGAAACCATGCCTTTTGGATCTCCCACCTCGAATCGAGGCGGTTGAACCATGTAAATGGTCTCGTGAGTTCTCCGTTTAAAAACGCAGTCTTGACATCCATCTGATGTAGCTCAAGATCTAAATGTGCCACTAAAGCCATGATTATCCGAAGGAATCCTTCGTGGATACTGGAGAGAAGTTTCCGTATAGTCTATGCCCTCTTTTGGGTAAACCCTTTAGCAACAAGTCGAGCTTATATCGTTCTACGTTGCCTTTTGAATCCCGTTTGGTTTTAAATATCCATTTGCAACCAAGGGTTTCGAACCTTTAGGCAACGAGCGACATCCCATACCTTGTTGTGTTCATAGACTTTATTTCTTCTTCCATGGCCTTTATCCACTTTTCTGAATTTCGACATTGCAATGCTTGTTCGATGTTTTCGGGTCATCTTCCAACATACCAATATCGAATTCGTGTTCTTGGAGATACACCACATAATCGCAAGGTATGGGGTTTCTCCGTTCACAAGTGGATCTCCTTAGGGGCACTTGTTCTTGGAACATTGTAGGTTCCTGAACTGCATCAGCCAGCAATTCATCGGGTTCTTCAGTAACTTCCTCAGGAACATGAACTTGTTCCTGTGGAGCGTCACTACGGGATGAGGTGCCTCAGGTGCGGGTATCGCTGATGCTATCTCCCCAAAAGATGGTTCGATTCGCATTTCTGTCGCATCTGAGTGTGCCTCATCTAACTCGATGATCTGCTGATGCAAATATTCCCCCCGGAACCAAAGTATCCTCAAAGAACTTTCCTGAATTTGTCTCGAAAAACACTTTACTTGTGGGATCGTATAATTTATACCCTCGTACCTTTCCGAGTAACCAAAAAAATAGCACTAACTGTTTTGGTGTCCAGCTTTTTTCATTTGGTCTGTAAGGCTTCGCCTCTGCTGGACAGCCCCAAACCCTTATGTGGTTAAGGCTAGGCTTACGCTTAGTCCATAACTCATAAGGGGTCCTTATCGTTGCTTTAGTTGGTATCGGTTGAGGATGTAAGCTGTGGTTTTAAGTGCTTCTCCCCAGAGGAATAATGGTAGTGTAGTTGACTCATCATACTACGCACCATATCCATAAGTGTACGGTTTCGTCTTTCAGCTACACCATTCATGCTTGGTGACCCAGGCATGGTGTACTGAGGGACGATTCCGTTTTCCTCTAGGTATTTAGCAAATGGTCCTGGAAACTGTTCTCCTGATCCATCATATCGATCGTAGTATTCACCCCCACGGTCCGATCTGACGGCTTTAATCCTTTTGTTGATTGTAACTCAACTTCAGCTTTAAAGGATTTGAACATGTTTTGCTTGTGCTTTTTCTTTAATCACGAATATGTAGCCATATCGCGAATAGTCGTCAATAAAGGTGATAAAATAAGAGTGTCCATTTTGAGTAACCGGATGAAATGGGCCACTAATATCGGTATAATCAACTCTAATGGACTATTTGCACGATTTGTTTTCCTTTAGCACAAAATACACACGACTCTAAGTCGGTTAAGTCTAAAGGATTGAGAATTTCTGTTTTGACAAGACGTTCTATTTGTTTTTGGACATGTGTCCTAAACGTCGATGCCAAAGTGATCCTGAATTCTCATGAGTTAATTTTGCTTTAACGTTTCGCGTTACAACATGCAAGGTTTCCTAATTTGAAGCAACATTTATTGAATAAAGTTTATCAATTTCGGACATTATACCGTGACCAATCAATCTAGAAGCATGATAGAGTTGGAAATTTCCATTTCCAAAATAACTGTAATATCCACTTTTATCCAATCGATAAAACGAAATAAGATTTCGTTTAAATGATGGTACTACAAAAGTGTCATGCAAATCTAGAAAGAAACCGGATGTCAACAGCAATCTGAAATGCCGATGGCTTCAACCTTTATGCCGCTGCGATTTTCCCAATAGACGTATCTTTCATCGTATCTTGGTTTTCTATGGCTTAGGCAACCTTGCATAGTCACAGATAGGTGAGTCGTGGCTCCCGTATTGTTACACCCCGTGACTTTTAAGCACGACTTTCAACACTCTAGGACAACCTTGAATTCAATTTAATTAATGATGTAGATTGTGGTATCAAATAACTAGATATAGAAAGTAAGAAAAGGGGTTAGAAATAGAATTAAAGGTAATTACGGGTAATTGCGTAAAAGCCCCTACTAAAGATAGGGGAGTTACACCACACTTTGGTATAACTCCCCATTGGCATTAAGGGGGGACGGTTTTAACATCAAAGAGGGTGGAGAAACCGCAGGAAAAAGGAGAGGAAAAGAGAGAAAAGAGAAAGAGAGGAAAAGGAAGAAGAAGAGAGGAAGGAGAAGGCCATTCTAGGTTCAATTCTCATCAAAGTTCTGCAGTAAATCCGTAAGCTTAACTAGAAACAAAGGCAAGTAATCTTTCTATACGCTTTATGTAAATTTTGATACTTAGGCCCTATGTTCTTACAAAGAGAAAACATGAATCACACATTGGTATTCTTGTCTTGACTATTTTAAATGCTTTGTTATATGTAAGTCTTGTTCTAATTGTGCAAAGTATTGTTCTTTGGGCCATATCTCTGAAAATAGTTGTGTGGTGCTTTGTTGTTGTCAAGCATGCCCATAAAGTGTATATCTTGACTTGCTTATTGTCTTGCTCTACTCTTATGTTGATTGTCTACACTTTGACGTTGAGAGTATGTGCAGGAAATTGAGGGATGAGAGTTGACATTGTTGTAGACTTGTGGTGTTGGTTGTTGTTGATGACAATCTTTGAAGATGGTGAATGATTGAAGAGTTAGAGTGGATGTTGTTAGGCACAACTAAGCTTCAATTCATGATTAGATGTATGTTAAGTATGATGAATTTAGATGTTAAGATGGATCTTTAAGAGTTGAATATGGAAGGGTTGAAGAAGAAAGGAGTTGGGTGGAAGTTACTGCAGAAAAACTGCAGTTTGGCATCGTCAGAACACTTCGAACGCCTACATGAGGCGCTTCATGTCACTATAGGCGCTTCATGTAGCGTTCCATGTGTCCTGGAGCTTTCCCGTACAGAAAAACTGAAATTTAGAACCGTCAGAACACTTCGAACGCCTACATGAGGCGCTTCATGTCACATTAGGCGCTTCATGTGGTGTTCAATGTGTCCTGAATCATCCCCGAACACTTCGAACGCCTAGTAGAGGCGCTTCATGTACCATTAGGCGCTTCAAGTGGTGTTCCAAGTATTCTGGAAGTATTTTTGACCCTTTAGCGCCCTATGTAAGTGTAGTAACTTTATACACTTCTTTTGAACATAAAATGCAAGGGTATTGAGGTATATTTGAGGTGTAGATGGTAAGTTTGATTAAGTAAGCATAAGATTGAATTCTAGTGAATAAGTGAGACAAATGGACTTGGTAAAACACGTTTAGGGAGAGTTTGAGGTGCAAACCATATCCTTGATAGACAAGATGTATGTGTGTGTGTGCTACATGTTGATATGAAGCTATCTGTGCATCCTGCATCATGACATGGGCACTTGCATTTGATTTGAGATATGTTTTGCAAAAGAACAAGAAAGGTAAAGTTTGCGAAAGACAAAATGGCTGCTGGTTGATCACAGGGTATAAAAGTCACGTCTGCGAAAGCAGGGTATAAAGAGCGTGATCTGTGAATCAACAGCAGGGTATAAAGTATGTTATGGGGCCGTGGACCTATCAGCACGGAAAATGAAGTATTTTATGGGGCCGTGGACCTATCAGCACGGATATATGATATATGTAATGGGGCCGTGGACCTTTCAGCACGGATATATGATATATGTAATGGGGCCGTGGACCTTTCAGCACGGGGTATAAAGTTATGATGGCTGTGGACTGATCACCCACAGGGTATAAAGTTCTGCTACGCGAAGAATATGATATGTAAAGTGATGAAATGTTTGTGAAATGACATGCATGACATGTTTATGAAAGAAGGCATATGCATGGGTGTTGTGTGTGATTTTAAAGAAGTACATGCATCATGATACACGAAGCATAAGACTTGACATGCAAGAAACGTGGTTAGTCTATGACTTGCTTATGTGATTCGTTGTTTTAATACATGTTGGTTCTCGTACTGTGTTCACATATGTGCTTTATCTGTTTTGAGTAATTCTTATTAAGATGCTATTTGCTAACCCGAGCACCTTATTTTTGGGCAATGTTTTATACACTGGTGACTCGACGTGTGTGATTCCGTAGGGTGTATAGACGGGTTACTTGCTGGCGAAGTTTTCGCTAAGAACAATCATTCTGTCTCCTTTTCAGGTGAGCCTGATTATGAGTTGATATTTATCGAAGACGACGGCGAGTGGGCTCATGGGATGATGGACAAGGGAATAGATAGATGCTGGACTATTTTGTTTGAGTTTGAAACTCATTGTTATTATGTTGTTCTAAAACTTATGTCGGCTAGATGACAAACAGTTTTATTTCCGCTGCAGTTTTCTGGTTGTAATATTGACAACGAAGGTTTAGATTTTATGACGTTTCCGCTGGTTTTAACTTACATTATGAAGATGTATGCTTGATCTGCTTGACGCTTCGTAGTTCTCATAGTAGGCTACGGCGGGTGCACTGGTTCCGATAACGGTATCGGGCTGGGGCGCTACAGGTGGTATCAGAGCCTAGGCTTCAGATCTATTTCGGAAACTTAAGTTCATGATCTTTTAGACTCTTAAGCTATGATTCTCCCTTAAGGTTGATCCTTAGTTATAAGTACTAATCTCTTAGTGGTTAAGTATGATATGGGTTGGGTGTGTGCGAGCGCGTCTTATTATCTAACTTTGTATTAATAGTTGTACTACACACCTCACCTATTAGTACGCGTCTCGAGCTTTCAGTAACCTTGTATTTACTGAATGCTAATGAATGTTGACCTTTTCAGAAATATGCCTCCAGAAGAGATAACACAGGCAACTCTGGCAATGGACAGGAGAACCAGCCACCACAAGTGGTTTTACCCCAAGTACTCACTGATGCGCTGACGGTCATTGCACAAGGGTATGTGCAGCAGCATCAGCCTCCGCCTCCACCACCGCCACATCATAACATCAGGTTCTTTTATGGAGAGATGAGGAAGATGAGGGTGCCGGAGTTCGGTGGATGTACGGATCCTGAAGAGGCTCAGCATTGGTTGGCTGAGGTTGAGAAATGTTTCCGGCTGGTGCAAGTTCCGAATGAGATAAAAGTTGAGGTGGCCACACCCCTTCTAAGTGGCAAGGCTGGCGAATGGTGGGAAGGAATGGTGTTAAGAATGACTCCACCGATCTCGTGGACTCAGTTCTGTGATGTGTTCCTTAAGTACTATGTACCGGAGACTGCAATATTGGACAAGATAAGAGCATTTGACAGACTGGAGCAAGGAAGGATGACGGTGTCGGAGTATGCAGATCGTTTTCATGCCTTAGGTAAGTTTGCCCCTGCGATTATGTCTGATAATCGTCTTAAGATGACAAAGTTTGAGAGGGGTTTGGATTCGAGGATACAATCGGCGATAGTGAATGCAGGGATGAAAACTTATGAGGATATGCTAGATGCGTGTTACCGTGTTGAAAGTGATTTTCGCCGAGTGGCGGCGAGAGCAGCTAGTGTTGGAGGGTCTGATAGAGGCAAGAGACCAAGGGAGGATGTGAGAGTGGGTGGAAGACCCGGACGTTGGGTCAAGATTCCGAAGAGAGGGCCAGTTGGGAATTTTCAGAGACTGCCACCCCAGAATCAAGTAGCTCAGCAGGCTATAGGAGTTTGTCCACATTGCGGCAGGAACCATGTTGGAGAGTGTAGGAAAGTAGTCGGAGCATGTTTCCGATTGTGGCCAAGTGGGTCACTTGATTAGAGACTGTCCGGAGATGAAGAAGAATAACCCTGGAGAGGCGGCTCAAGCAGCCGGAGATGAAGCCTCGAGCAAATGCCCGTGGTACATCTAATGACGGACACAGATGTGCAGGAGGCTACCGATGTAGTAGCAGGTATCCTCTAAACTAAGTTTGAATTCATATTGAGTTAAGTGTCTATGTGCGTAACTTTTGTGTGCAAAACTTTATGTGGCTTTAGGTGCAGTTTTAGTAAATAAGATGCCTGCCAATGTACTTTTCGATAGCGGCGCAAGCCATTCCTTTGTAGCGAAGAGATTCACTAAGCACTTGGGTAGTTTGCCTGAATGGTTAGAGACTCCGTATCGCGTACAAGCGGCCGGAGATCAGATTATGGTTCATACCAGCAGTATCGAGATTGCGAATTGGAGTTTGAAGGACAGCATTCTCTGCCACACTGATCCCTATCCAGATGTATAACTTCGACGTTATATTAGGAATGGACTGGTTGGCTAAGAATCACGCCAATATTGATTGTCGGTTGAAGCAAGTGACAATCAAGAAGCTAAGATGAGGAGGTAATATTTTCAGGGAGATGCAGAACGAAAGAAAGTCCCCAAAAAGGTATATGTGTCTGTCGCACAAGCACGCAAAGCATTGAGGAAGGGTGCTGAGGGATTCTTAGTGTATGCCATGGATGTTACTCAGGAGGTGTCGTCTATGGAGCAAATTCGAGTGGTCAATGAATTTCCTGACGTGTTTCCGGAAGATTTACCAGGAGTGCCACCTCCGAGAGAAGTTGAGTTTGAGATTAACTTGATCCCCGGTACTGAACCTATTTCTAAAGCTCCTTATATGAATGGCTCCGGCGGAATTGAGAGAGTTGAAGGAACAATTACAAGAGTTATTGGACAAGAAGTTATCCGACCTAGTGTGTCGCCTTGGGGAGCACCTGTGTTGTTTGTAAAGAAGAAAGATGGTAGCAGAGTGCTGTGTATCGATTATAGAGAGTTGAATAAAGTTACCATCAAGAATAAGTATCCCCTTCCACGAATTGAGGACTTGTTTGACCAACTCAAGGGCGCTAAAATCTTCTCTAAGATTGACCCTCCGATCAGGATATCATCAATTACGAGTGAAGGCCGAGGACATCGCAAAGACAGCTTTCCGCACAAGGTATGGTCACTATGAATTTTTAGTGATGCCATTTGGATTGACAAATGCCCCCTGCGGCTTTTATGGATCTTATGAATACCGTCTTTCGAGAACAGTTGGATAAGTTTGTAGTGGTATTCATAGATGATATCCTTGTGTATTCTCCTGACGAGCAAACTCACACTGAGCATTTGAGAACCGTACTAGGCATTTTGAGGCAGAAGCAACTTTATGCAAGTTTAGCAAGTGTGAGTTCTGGTTGTAGAGAAAAAGGGGTTTGAGTGATTTCAAATGCATGATTTAAATGTGCACAAAAACGAGCATAAGATAAAACGTGCATGATATATAGACATGTGTGCATGATAACTTGTCATTACTTGCTTATTTAGCTTATATATTATGTTGCCGTACTAACAACCCCATGAAGCATTAAAAGCTTACATCATATGGCGAACATTTGTTGAGTTTATACTATTTTTCAGGTGCCACAATTAATGAACTAAAGTAGTTCATTAAGTGAAGTACTTAGTTTAATAAACTAAGTAGTTCATTAAGGAAGATGCATTTGGAAAAGGCACAAAGGCAACATGGCTATGGAAGGAAAGTTCTCTCCTCCTCCCCCACATCAATCTCACACGCCATTTATATATATAAACTATATATTTTCAGATTTTTTTAAAAGGCACATACACATTTATTCCAACGTACTATCGACACGTTATATATCTTACGAACGTACGTTTACGTCACACCACTATACTTAACTCATATTTATGAGTATATTCAGATCTTATATCATATGATATAAGATATGGTGATGACAAATTAAATACGACACGATAAAAGGTTCTAAACCGAAATTTGTCGTATCGGGCGATACCGAAACTTCGCCAACGTGTCACGTACTTGCCATAAATAAATGGCCAGCCCATATACATCAAAATTTATCAAAAATTTCGTGCCATACACTGTACATTGAGACAAAAATACTTTCCATGTTGGCACACACAAATCATCCCACATTTAGGTCAAAATGTGAAGATTCCAATTTTATTTTGTCACATGTTTATGGTACCACTTTAAATCAGCCAAGTGCTGAAAATTAAAGTATATATTATTATATTATGTATAACATAATATATATAGCATGTGCAAAAGTTGGAATTTAAATTAGAGAAAAATCGGGTAATCGATAGATATCGAAAATTCGGTTTTCTACGCACTTGGACCATGGAAGGCAGTTTTTCTTGAACATGATGTGGCACGTATCTAGACACTTTTTACATATAATATACATCTTAAAGTGTTCTAGAAAATTAAATTAAGGGCTGATTGGAATATTACTGTGTGTAATATTAAATGTGCACTATTTTTTCAAAGTTAGCAAAAATAATTTTCAGCACATGCATATATACACACTTAAACGTCACCCAAGCTGATGTGGAGCACATGTGGAGCCTTGTTGGCATGTTGATTGGTCAAGAATCAATCATACAATATTGATGAATCAAAGAGAGAAGCTACAAAAGGTAAGTTTTCATATAATACCTCTCTTATGTCACATGCTGAAAATTCAGCATGTCACACTAGTGTTGGACGATTTTCTTCATCATTAAGGAGTATATTTTGTTAATTTTGCATTAAGGAATAAATCAAATGAGTTATGGAAATGATTTGAAATGTATTTAGTGTGATATTCTTTATATCAACATGCTGAAATTTTTCAGCATGTGTGAAGATGGTATGGGCGAATCTTGCCCTATATTGGTGTCCAAATTCATTCTTAGTCTTGTAGCAAGACTTTCCTTAAATGATGGATGAATTTTTATGGAAGAAAATTCAAAGAAAAATGGAAGAAATTCAGTTTTAATTGCATGTGGTAAATGCTGAAAATTTCAGCATTAACACTATGATATGGCCGTTTTTTTCAAAGGGTGGAAGAGAGAGATTTTTGTGTCTCAAACTTTATGACATATTGTGACTATTTTGGCATGATTTGATAATTGATTATTTGGCATATATTTAGTGTTTTTTCAGAATATCCATGTCATCAAATGATGACAACAATGAGCCAATCAAGAGGTGCAAGTAAGCAATGACTAAATGATGGTCCAATGAAGTGATGCCAAGTAAGCAAATGTTGTCACCATGATGTCTCACACTCTCTCAAGCAATTAAAAGGAAATTTTCAAGAGGGGGAGAGCTCATAGGGGGACGGCTGGAAGCATTAAAAGAGAAGAGAAGAGAGGCAAACAAAAACAAGAACAAGAATTGCAAAGCAAAAGATCAAAAGTGATTCTAGGCCCTCTTTTCCTACATCTTCTTTCTTTCTTCTCTTGTAAAAAGCCTATTGTATTTTACTTCTTTCATTCTTGAATAGGCTTCATAGAAACCACCATTCATTCATCTTTGTAAAAGATTGATCAAGGTGTGATCAATCTTCATTCTAAGCGAGGTGGTGGTGTTCGTGGGAATTGTATTGAACATACAAGGTTTGTAAGGGTTGGAGTTGGTGTGTAACTCCATCAACCCTGTGGTAAGGTGTTTTTGAGTTGTATGATTAGTGTGAACCAAGGAAGGTGTTCCTTGAAGACTGGAGTAGGTTGTTGATAACCGAACCAGTATAAAATTCTTGGTGCAATTTACTTTCAGCATTTACGTTTCAGTTTCTGCGCTGTTTTACTCTTATTGTTCACGTCGCAAAAATAGTAAACGTTTTCTAAAATTATAAAAATTTCCAGAAACATACATAAACGTTCTAGGGTTAATTTGGCACAAGTTTCAACCCTTTTGGACAAGTATAAGTCATCCAAACATCAAAAGTTCTGAGACTAGTGCAGTCTGATTTTCAGACTTGCAAAGGTTGAGACTTTGGGTGTATTTGACCTACTTCCCAAAAGAATTTTCAAAAACTGTTTCAACCCATTTAAATATAGTGTGTGAAGAGTTATTGGTCAAATTTTCAGATCATTTGACATTCACACAAATAGGAATTAATTTTTCAAAACCATCTACCGTTTCTGGCAGAATTGCACAATCTGAGTGCCAACGGTTTTTGAAGGGGTTAAAGGTTGAATTTTGATTTGAAATTTTTAGGGGACCCTCACAAACATCTGAGGCTAAGTTCTCTCAAAATTTCATAATTTTTGGAGACCTCTAACCTAGTTTTTAAAACGTTTTAAAACTGGTCCTGAAAACAGAATCTGTTTCAGAACTTGAATTGGTTAGGTTTAAAGAAATTTTAAAAACCATATTTTCCGCACCACCTATTCAACCCCCCCCCCCCTTCTAGTGGTGCCTTGCAGATCCTACAATTGGTATCAGAGCGCAGGAACACTCACTTCAAAAGAATCCAACGATTCAGTGAGATGGCAACCACAACCGTACAAGAAGGAATGTCAACCGTAAGGCCTCCTCTTTTGACGGTGAGGTCTTTCATTCAATGGAAGTTAAGAATGAAACTTTTCTTTATGGCAATAGACATTGATCTTTGGTCCATTATAGAAGATGGTCCTTTGTTCCATCTAAGTTGTCCACTGTAGACGGAGTCACATTAGAAGTCATTAAAATTAGACAAGAATATACAAGTGATGATAAAAAGAAACTTAGCATGAATGCTAAAGCCATGCAACTATTATTAAATGGCCTAAGTAAAAGTGAGGCTAGTTACGTGTCAAAATTGTTCTAGTGCTCAAGAGATGTGGCATATTCTAGAGATGAAACACGAAGGCACGAGTCAAGTAAAAGAGTCGAAAATTAATATGCTTATGTCTACTCTTGAGTCTTTTAAATTATTGCCAAATGAGTCTATTGTTGAGATGGATTTACGCTTGACTAACATTTACAATTCTCTTGAGTCTCTTGGCAAAGCCTTCACTATGCAGGAAAAGGTTCAAAAGGTCTTGCGAAGCCTTCCATCCGAGTGGGACCCTAAAGTAACGGCCATAGAAGAAGTAAAGAGACCAAATCGATTAAAATGGAAGAACTAATCGGATCACTTAAGGTATACGAAAACAAACTTTCTTTAAGACATTCTGAGTCCATTTCTAATAATGATAGGGCTATAGCATTAAATCAAATGAATACGTCGTAGATGATAGTGACACAGATTCCGATGATGAGGACTTAATCACAATGGCTAAAAGATTAAGAAAAATATTGAGAAAATCGATTAAACATAAGTCTACCTCATCTAAGGATCATAAAAATAAAAATAAGGAAATAAAGTGCTATGAATGCGGCAAACTTGGACATCTATCATATGACTGCCCTAATAAAGAGAAACAAACAAACAAATACCCTGACAAGGATCGGAACAAGAATAGACTCGTCTCAGAACCTAAGCAAAGGAGAAGAGCATTCAAAGCCTCCACTTGGAGTGACACATCCGACTCTGAGGCTGATGATACAGAAGAACACAAGGCACAAGTATGCTTTACATCTAAAGCATCAAATGAGGTATCTTCTGACTCTGATTCCGATTCTGAATGTTCATATGATGATTTATTTAGTCAATATTTAGAATTGCATAAATTTTCAAAGACTCTTGCAAAAGAAAAGAAACGATTAATTGAAGACAAGAAATTGTTAGAATCTTCTAACGAAAATCTTGTCGCTCAATTAAACGATTCTAAAGAAGAGTCATCATGCATCATCAATGCATTAAAATCTGAAATTTCATCATTGACATCCGAGAACGTTGAATTGAAATCCGAGATTTCAAAATTAAAATCAAGGAATGCCGATGTAGAGAAAAAGGTGAAACAGTTTGATACAGGATCCAACATGCTGCATCGCATTATATCATCACAAAAGCATGACAGTGATAAAAACGGGGTTGGGATACGTTGATACAAATAAAGTATCAAGCAAACCAACAAAGTTTGTTATGTCTAAGAAAATAGACACCCCAAAGTCTCAAGTGGCGTCTAAGATGACGCGAAAATTGGCATATTCCCTCATCACGCCCCACTTCTTCATCATATCATGCGAAATACAATGTTATACCATATAGATATGAAAAGAAAAGAGTGATGCATACACGGCATTCAATCCATCCACGCGCTATGCATACAAACACAAGGACATATCCAAAGCGTCATACATATAATACGTATAAAGGAGTCCTTGGCCAAAGGCCAAACGCATTTGCCCCCAACGGATACTATGTTTCATTTTCATCATCTTTCTCACCTTTTGGAAGACCTAGAAAGGTCACCCAAATTTGGGGTACCAAAAGGGACATTTTCAAAGGGTTGAATAAATAACCCTTACGAACGCACGTTATATGAAATGCATAATTTTTTCAGGCATCTTTTGATTTACTTTTCAAATAAAGGGGGAGAGAAAGCATGATTTAAGGGGGAGAGAGAAAGACTAATTGCATAAATCAAGGGGGAGCGACTCGGAATTTAAAATTCATTGCATAAATTAAGGGGGAGCGACTCGGAATTTAAAATTCAAGTTTTGATTTTATGCATGATTGAAGGGGGAGCGATAGGATTTAAATCATGAGTATAGGTTATTTTGAAAATCATCAAAAGGGGGAGATTGTAGAGAAAAAGGGGTTTGAGTGATTTTCAAATGCATGATTTAAATGTGCACAAAAACGAGCATAAGATAAAACGTGCATGATATATAGACATGTGTGCATGATAACTTGTCATTACTTGCCTTATTTAGCTTATATATTATGTTGCCGTACTAACAAGCCATGAAGCATTAAAGCTTACATCATATGGCGAACATTTGTTGAGTTTATACTATTTTCAGGTGCCACAATTAATGAACTAAAGTAGTTCATTAAGTGAAGTACTTAGTTTAATAAACTAAGTAGTTCATTAAAGGAAGATGCATTTGGAAAAGGCACAAAGGCAACATGGCTATGGAAGGAAAGTTCTCTCCTCCTCCCCACATCAATCTCACACGCCATTTATATATATAAACTATATATTTTCAGATTTTTTTTAAAAGGCACATACACATTTATTCCAACGTACTATCGACACGTTATATATCTTACGAACGTACGTTTACGTCACACCACTATACTTAACTCATATTTATGAGTATATTCAGATCTTATATCATATGATATAAGATATGGTGATGACAAATTAAATACGACACGATAAAAGGTTCTAAACCGAAATTTGTCGTATCGGGCGATACCGAAACTTCGCCAACGTGTCACGTACTTGCCATAAATAAATGGCCAGCCCATATACATCAAAATTTATCAAAAATTTCGTGCCATACACTGTACATTGAGACAAAAATACTTTCCATGTTGGCACACACCAAATCATCCCACATTTAGGCCAAAATGTGAAGATTCCAATTTTATTTTTGTCACATGTTTATGGTACACTTTAAATCAGCCAAGTTCTGAAAATTAAAGTATATATTATATATATTATGTATAACATAATATATAGCATGTGCAAAAGTTGGAATTTAAATTAGAGAAAAATCGGGTAATCGATAGATATCGAAAATTCGGTTTTCTACGCACTTGACATGGAACGTTTTTCTTGAACATGATGTGGCACGTATCTAGACACTTTTTACATATAATATACATCTTAAAGTGTTCTAGAAAATTAAATTAAGGGCTGATTGGAATATTACATGTGTGTAATATTAAATGTGCACTATTTTTTCAAAGTTAGCAAAAATAATTTTCAGCACATGCATATACACACTTAAACGTCACCCAAGCTGATGTGGAGCACATGTGGAGCCTTGTTGGCATGTTGATTGGTCAAGAATCAATCATACAATATTGATGAATCAAAGAGAGAAGCTACAAAAGGTAAGTTTTCAATATATACCTCTCTTATGTCACATGCTGAAAATTTCAGCATGTCACACTAGTGTTGGACGATTTCTTCATCATTAAGGAGTATATTTTGTTAATTTTTCATTAAGGAATAAATCAAATGAGTTATGGAAATGATTTGAAATGTATTTAGTGTGATATTCTTTATATCACACATGCTGAAATTTTTCAGCATGTGTGAAGATGGTATGGGCGAATCTTGCCCTATATTGGTGTCCAAATTCATTCTTAGTCTTGTAGCAAGACTTGCCTTAAATGATGGATGAATTTTTATGGAAGAAATTCAAAGAAAAATGGAAGAAATTCAGTTTTAATTGCATGTGGTAAATGCTGAAAATTTCAGCATTAACACTATGATATGGCCGATTTTTTCAAGGGTGGAAGAGAGAGATTTTTGTGTCTCAAACTTTATGACATATTGTGACTATTTTGGCATGATTTGATAATTGATTATTTGGCATATATTTAGTGTTTTTTCAGAATATCCATGTCATCAAATGATGACAACAATGAGCCAATCAAGAGGTGCCAAGTAAGCAATGACTAAATGATGGTCCAATGAAGTGATGCCAAGTAAGCAAAATGTTGTCACCATGATGTCTCACACTCTCTCAAGCAATTAAAAGGAAATTTTCAAGAGGGGGGAGAGCTCATAGGGGGACGGCTGGAAGCATTAAAAGAGAAGAGAAGAGAGCAAACAAAAACAAGAACAAGAATTGCAAAGCAAAAGATCAAAAGTGTTCTAGCCCTCTTTTCCTACATCTTCTTTCTTTCTTCTCTTGTAAAAAGCCTATTGTATTTTACTTCTTTCATTCTTGAATAGGCTTCATAGAAACCACCATTCATTCATCTTTGTAAAAGATTGATCAAGGTGTGATCAATCTTCATTCTAGCGAGGTGGTGGTGTTCGTGGGAATTGTATTGAACATACAAGGTTTGTAAAGGGTTGGAGTTGGTGTGTAACTCCATCAACCCTGTGGTAAGGTGTTTTGAGTTGTGTGATTAGTGTGAACCAAGGAAGGTGTTCCTTGAAGACTGGAGTAGGTTGTTGATAACCGAACCAGTATAAAATTCTTGGTGCAATTTACTTTCAGCATTTACGTTTCAGTTTCTGCGCTGTTTACTCTTATTGTTCACGTTTGCAAAAAATAGTAAACGTTTTCTAAAAATTATAAAAATTTCCAGAAACATACATAAACGTTCTAGGGTTAATTTGGCACAAGTTTCAACCCTTTTGGACAAGTATAAGTCATCCAAACATCAAAAGTTCTGAGACTAGTGCAGTCTGATTTTCAGACTTGCAAAGGTTGAGACTTTGGGTGTATTTGACCTACTTCCCAAAAGAATTTTCAAAAACTGTTTCAACCCATTTAAATATAGTGTGTGAAGAGTTATTGGTCAAATTTTCAGATCATTTGGACATTCACACAAATAGGAATTAATTTTTCAAAACCATCTACCGTTTCTGGCAGAATTGCACAATCTGAGTGCCAACGGTTTTTGAAGGGGTTAAAGGTTGAATTTTGATTTGAAATTTTTAGGGGACCCTCACAACATCTGAGGCTAAGTTCTCTCAAAATTTCATAATTTTTGGAGACCTCTAACCTAGTTTTTAAAACGTTTTAAAACTGGTCCTGAAAACAGAATCTGTTTTCAGAACTTGAATTGGTTAGGTTTAAAGAAATTTTAAAAACCATATTTTCCGCACCACCTATTCAACCCCCCCCCCTTCTAGTGGTGCCTTGCAGATCCTACACTGGTTAAGAAGTGTAGCTTTCCTGGGTCATGTGATATCAGAAGAGGGGATTGCTGTTGACCCGAAGAAGGTGGAAGCTATAACTGAATGGCCTAGACCTACCAATGTCACCGAAGTGCGAAGTTTCTTGGGTCCAGCGGGTTATTACAGAAAATTCGTTGAGGGATTCTCGAGGATTGCCGTACCTCTCAGTCGCCTTACTCAAAAGAAGTCCAAGTTTGAGTGGACGGCTGAATGCGAGCAAAGTTTCACGGAGCTTAAGAAGAGATTAACGACAGCCCCAGTATTGGCTCAACCCTCTGGAACGGATGGATTTGTGATTTATAGTGATGCGTCAAAGAACGGGTTAGGTACGTAAATTATAGTATAAGGTTATGATCTTATATATATCCCTAAAGTTTAGACTAACACCTTGTTTGTAGGTTGTGTTTTAATGCAAAACGAACGAGTCATCGCGTATGCCTCAAGACAGCTAAAGCCTTATGAACAAAACTATCCCACACATGATCTTGAACTTGCCGTGGTTGTGTTCGCCTTGAATATTTGGCGGCATTATTTGTATGGAGAGAAGTGCGCGGTATTCACAGATCATAAGAGCCTAAAGTATTTGTTCTCGCAGAAGGAATTGAATATGAGGCAGCGGAGATGGTTGGAATTGCTAAAGGACTACGACCTAACTATTCATTATCACCCGGGAAAGGCTAACAAGGTAGCCGACGCCTTAAGTAGGAAGTCCAGCCATGCACGACAATCACCACTGGAAAGAGAGATGGAGGAGTTTGGTTTAGATTTGATTGAATCCATGGTGAATGTTTTGACAGCCTTGACTATCACCCCGAGTTTGATTGATCGGATAAAGGAGGCACAGAAGAGAGATAAGGCTTTAAGTGAGATAATGGAAAGGGTGAAACATAGTCCAGTTGAAGGATTTCGGACTAAGGATGATGGGAGCTTATGGTTTAGGGAAAGATTATGCGTGCCGGATGTTGACGAACTTAGGAAAGAAGTTTTGCAAGAAGCTCATAATTCAAGGTTATCGATACACCCCGGTAGCACCAAGATGTATAGAGATCTCAAGCGATACTATTGGTGGTCCGGGATGAAAAGACATATTGCGGAATTCATAGAGAGGTGTTTAGTGTGTCAACAAGTCAAGGCGGAACATCAAAGACCCAGTGGATTGTTGATGCCGTTGGAAATTCCGGAATGGAAATGGGAACATGTCACAATGGATTTTGTAGCCGGTTTACCAAAGACAAGGAGTGGATGTGACATGATTTGGGTGATCGTGGATCGTTTAACAAAGTCTGCCCATTTCTTACCCGTTTCAAGTGAAACACCTCTCGACAAACTAGTGAATGTGTATATGGAGAACATTGTGAGCTTACATGGTGTTCCGGTAAGTATAGTATCCGATCGAGACTCACGGTTCACATCTAAGTTTTGGACAGCATTTCAGGAAGCCATGGGTACAGAATTAAGGTTGAGTACGGCATATCATCCCCAAACTGATGGACAGTCCGAGCGGACAATTCAAACCTTGGAAGATATGCTAAGAGCTTGCGTGTTGGATTTTAAAGGAAGTTGGGATGGAATGGTAAAGCTGATGGAGTTTTCTTATAACAATAGTTACCACAGCGCAATTGATATGGCTCCTTTTGAGGCTTTGTATGGAAGGAAATGTAGGTCTCCGATTTATTGGGACGAAGTGGGCGTGAGGACCATTACTGGACCTGAGCTATTAGAGAAAACGTTAGAGAAGGTGAAGGTCATTCGGGAAAGACTCAAGACGGCTCAGGACCGTAGCAAGAGTTGGGCGGATTCCAAACGACGACCATTGGATTTTGACGTGGGAGAAAAAGTTTATTTGAAGGTATCACCTACGAAGGGCGTCATGAGGTTTGGAGTAAAAGGCAAGCTAAGCCCTCGTTTCATTGGTCCCTATGAAATACTGGAGAAAGTAGGCGCCTTGGCATATAGGTTGGCATTACCTCCGGTGTTGGCGCAAGTTCATAATGTATTCCACGTATCACAATTAAGAAAGTACATGGCGGATCCAAGTCATGTACTTGAAGCTCAACCTTTGGAACTCAAGGACGATGTTACATATGAGGAAGTACCCGTGAAAATTGTGGACCGGAAGGATCAAGTGTAGAGGAAGCGAGTGATCCCTTATGTAAAGGTTCAATGGAGCAATCACACGGAACGTGAAGCCACTTGGGAGCTCGAAGAACAAATGCGGGAGAAGTATCCTCAGCTCTTTGACTAAGGTACGTAAGTTTCGAGGACGAAACTTTTTGTAAGGGGGGTGGAATGTTACACCCCGTGACTTTTAAGCACGACTTTCAACACTCTAGGACAACCTTGAATTCAATTTAATTAATGATGTAGATTGTGGTATCAAATAACTAGATATAGAAAGTAAGAAAAGGGGTTAGAAATAGAATTAAAGGTAATTACGGGTAATTGCGTAAAAGCCCCTACTAAAGATAGGGGAGTTACACCACACTTTGGTATAACTCCCCATTGGCATTAAGGGGGGACGGTTTTAACATCAAAGAGGGTGAGAGAAACCGCAGGAAAAAGGAGAGGAAAAGAGAGAAAAGAGAAAGAGAGGAAAAGGAAGAAGAAGAGAGGAAGGAGAAGGCCATTCTAGGTTCAATTCTCATCAAAGTTCTGCAGTAAATCCGTAAGCTTAACTAGAAACAAAGGCAAGTAATCTTTCTATACGCTTTATGTAAATTTTGATACTTAGGCCCTATGTTCTTACAAAGAGAAAACATGAATCACACATTGGTATTCTTGTCTTGACTATTTTAAATGCTTTGTTATATGTAAGTCTTGTTGCTAATTGTGCAAAGTATTGTTCTTTGGGCCATATCTCTGAAAATAGTTGTCTGGTGCTTTGTTGTTGTCAAGCATGCCCATAAAGTGTATATCTTGACTTGCTTATTGTCTTGCTCTACTCTTATGTTGATTGTCTACACTTTGACGTTGAGAGTATGTGCAGGAAATTGAGGGATGAGAGTTGACATTGTTGTAGACTTGTGGTGTTGGTTGTTGTTGATGACAATCTTTGAAGATGGTGAATGATTGAAGAGTTAGAGTGGATGTTGTTAGGCACAACTAAGCTTCAATTCATGATTAGATGTATGTTAAGTATGATGAATTTAGATGTTAAGATGGATCTTTAAGAGTTGAATATGGAAGGGTTGAAGAAGAAAGGAGTTGGGTGGAAGTTACTGCAGAAAAACTGCAGTTTGGCATCGTCAGAACACTTCGAACGCCTACATGAGGCGCTTCATGTCACTATAGGCGCTTCATGTAGCGTTCCATGTGTCCTGGAGCTTTCCCGTACAGAAAAACTGAAATTTAGAACCGTCAGAACACTTCGAACGCCTACATGAGGCGCTTCATGTCACATTAGGCGCTTCATGTGGTGTTCAATGTGTCCTGAATCATCCCCGAACACTTCGAACGCCTAGTAGAGGCGCTTCATGTACCATTAGGCGCTTCAAGTGGTGTTCCAAGTATTCTGGAAGTATTTTTGACCCTTTAGGCGCCCTATGTAAGTGTAGTAACTTTATACACTTCTTTTGAACATAAAATGCAAGGGTATTCGAGGTATATTTGAGGTGTAGATGGTAAGTTTGATTAAGTAAGCATAAGATTGAATTCTAGTGAATAAGTGAGACAAATGGACTTGGTAAAACACGTTTAGGGAGAGTTTGAGGTGCAAAACCATATCCTTGATAGACAAGATGTATGTGTGTGTGTGCTACATGTTGATATGAAGCTATCTGTGTATCCTGCATCATGACATGGGCACTTGCATTTGATTTGAGATATGTTTTGCAAAAGAACAAGAAAGGTAAAGTTTGCGAAAGACAAAATGGCTGCTGGTTGATCACAGGGTATAAAAGTCACGTCTGCGAAAGCAGGGTATAAAGAGCGTGATCTGTGAATCAACAGCAGGGTATAAAGTATGTTATGGGGCCGTGGACCTATCAGCACGGAAAATGAAGTATTTTATGGGGCCGTGGACCTATCAGCACGGATATATGATATATGTAATGGGGCCGTGGACCTTTCAGCACGGATATATGATATATGTAATGGGGCCGTGGACCTTTCAGCACGGGGTATAAAGTTATGATGGCTGTGGACTGATCACCCACAGGGTATAAAGTTCTGCTACGCGAAGAATATGATATGTAAAGTGATGAAATGTTTGTGAAATGACATGCATGACATGTTTATGAAAGAAGGCATATGCATGGGTGTTGTGTGTGATTTTAAAGAAGTACATGCATCATGATACACGAAGCATAAGACTTGACATGCAAGAAACATGGTTAGTCTATGACTTGCTTATGTGATTCGTTGTCTTAATACATGTTGGTTCTCGTAGCTGTGTTCACATATGTGCTTTATCTGTTTTGAGTAATTCTTATTAAGATGCTATTTGCTAACCCGAGCACCTTATTTTTGGGCAATGTTTTATACACTGGTGACTCGACGTGTGTGATTCCGTAGGGTGTATAGACGGGTTACTTGCTGGCGAAGTTTTCGCTAAGAACAATCATTCTGTCTCCTTTTCAGGTGAGCCTGATTATGAGTTGATATTTATCGAAGACGACGGCGAGTGGGCTCAGTGGGATGATGAACAAGGGAATAGATAGATGCTGGACTATTTTGTTTGAGTTTGAAACTCATTGTTATTATGTTGTTCTAAAACTTATGTCGGCTAGATGATCAAACAGTTTTATTTCCGCTGCAGTTTTCTGGTTGTAATATTGACAACGAAGGTTTAGATTTTATGACGTTTCCGCTGGTTTTAACTTACATTATGAAGAATGTATGCTTGATCTGCTTGACGCTTCGTAGTTCTCATAGTAGGCTACGGCGGGTGCACTGGTTCCGATAACGGTATCGGGCTGGGGCGCTACACGTATCGACCCACCAAGTGGCTATATCCGAAACAAAATTAACTTCAGAACAAACTAAGAATGTACCTTTTTTCTTGAGACAATATATATAACTGGTACAATTCTTCCTTAAATGTCCTTCCTTATTGCAAAAGAAACAAGTCATGCTTTTAGGTGTGTCAGTAGTAGGCACCCTCTTTTTCTTTTAACTTGCCTTTTGCACAGTAACCATTTCCGCAGCTTTGCGTTTCTTACCACAAAACTTGGTGGCGACAGCATTCATAACTTTATGCACCCTTATGCTGTCGATTCCACGATACTGTTTCGAGCAAAGTTTCTTTAAGAGATTGCCTGCCTCGGCTTTCTCATTATTTACATATCTTTGCTCGAGATCGGCTAAAAATTCTTTAGCCGTCGTGGACTCAGAAACGTGTCCCCTGAAGCATTTGGGGATAGTCTTTTGCATGATCATAAGACACATACGATTTGATCGTAGCCAGCGTGCCATGTGAGATTTTTCCTCACTGGTACTTTCGTCTGTTAGCACAGCTAGATGATCTATCTGTAACGCATTGTCTAGATCAGCAATCCCCAGAAAGATCTCAAATTGACCTTTCCATTGCTTATAGTTTGAACCGTTCATTTTAGGAATATCCTTAATGTTAGACATTATTGCTGAAAAGCAAACAAGAAACGGACTTAAATACACAACACGAGTAATCTTTAAACTACATAAAAACAAATATCAAAATAGAACCCCGATTCCATCTACCAATTGTCTTCCAATATTGGAGCTCTTTGGAGTCATCCCAATACCTTCCAACAATTGGGTGTAGTGGTCAATATGACGGCTCTCCAAGCACGAGTTAACCATCTTCCTTTGGGCCGATGAGTTAACCTATGCATTTAAAGCTTCGCCGCTGGTCCTATTTGGGTCCACTACCATGCTCATATGTGTTTTCGACAATCACACCTTCCTTTGGGCCGGTCAATGATTGCCTCCAACATATACATGCCCTTCACGATCATAACAAATATAGTGGCGATGATATGATTGCCGCACTTTAAGGGGATCATATTAAAGCCCTAAATTTGCTAAGTCGCGTAACTTTATGGTTCTACATGATCCGTAGTTTACTGACTGACCCTTTTGCACGTACCGTGCATACTTAACACCAACATCCGTTTTGTTTTACTTAAACCAATTTGAACTAGCTTGATTCCCTTTACGGATCAAATAAGAACCACCTTGAACCAAGCTGTGTTCTCCTTACGGTTTAAGAAAACAATATCTTTATCAATCAATTTAACAGGTGATATTACCTTATGATGGGTCACATTGAGTGTGAAGTGAACCGATTCAGTAATACTCACTTGCCATAAGGGTGTATTACCATTCCACATAATTTCCAGGCCACCGGTGGAGTCACAATGGTCTCGCTTAAGTACCGGCTTTCTTAGACAAAACTATGTGTACGGTGTTTTTATCACAACTCAATGAGTCATCTGTCACGAGTATAAACCGCATTGATTGATAAGTGTTGGTTAATTCAATCAATTTAGTCCATCGAATTAACTTGGTTGAACTCGGTCAAACCGGGTCAAACAAGATTCGGATCCTTATTGGATTAAGTTCCTTAACTTGATTTGTTTATTTGTTAACATGCATAAACATAAGGCATAAATAAATAAATAAACAAATAATTGCATGCATATAAAGAAATACTACAATAATAACCGGAAATTAACTTAACACTTGATTATTATTATTTTGGATTTCTTTAAAATAATAATAATAATAACAAGAATTTATTATTATTATTATTGCTATTTTCGTTAATAAACTTTAAATAATAACAATAATAATTAAAACTATTATCATTATTATTTATTTTATTTTATTTTAAAAGAACTTTAAAATAATAATAATAATAATAATAATTACTTATTATTATTATTACGATTTTCCTTTAATAATAATAACAATAATAATTAAATTATCATCATTATTATTATTATTTTCTTTAAAAGGAGACTTTAAAATAATAATAACAACAATAATAAAAAAATTATTATTATTTACTTTATCCAAAACAATAATAAAAAACTGAAAATAAAAAATTGTTGTTGTGGCCGGGTCGGGTCGGGTCAGAACCCACCCTGCCCATTCTGAATTGCCAGGTTTTTTTTATTTGGAACTGAAATTGGGCCGAAGCCCTTTTATTGAAACAGGGCCGGACTGGTCAGAACCGGATTCGGCCCAAATCGCTGGAAGCTGCCAGGACCTGCCAGAAAGAGCCCAATCCGCCAGCCACCTAGTATTTCTCCCAAAAAAAAAGATTGAAATTTCTGGCAGCCCCAGTTTCGAACACTTAACCACCCATATACAATTCTAGGCGCGGACCAGTAAGCCAGCTGCCCGTTTGTTTAAAATTACGGGAGGTTTTAATTTTATATTATACAGAGACCGCAATTCCAAAAATTTGACAAAATTTTCGCAATTTGGGGTCTGACTGAGACCGTTCAGACACGGCTGAGGCGCTGGCAGTTTTTTTCTATAAGTGAAGGTTTCTTTGTTTTAAAACTAAAAACCGAACCTTTTTTTTAATCAAAATTTGTTCCGGAAAAACGTTTTGCCCCGAATTTTTTTTTTGTTTTTTCGAACATGAACAGATTAACAGAATACAAAAGATGATTCAATTAGTCCTGCTCTGATACCACTTGTTGGATTTAATTTAATAAACCCCTAAATAGGACCGTTTAATCGAATGAATGGACAAAGTAACAAAATGCGGAAAATATACCTTGCTCCATTGCTGTTGCTAATCTGAACACGTACGCTGCAACTGCTCCGGCTGATGACGAATCTAGCGTGATCCAAGGATTCACGACCTCCCACCAATTGCTGATACACCCCTTGACTGGTTTCAACAATTCATTGATTTACCCGATGGAGAGACTGGGCAGTGTGGACTTTGTAGAACAAGGTTGGCACACCCTCCCCTTTATCTCTCTGTAGGCCGATTTCTCCTTAGTCTGTATGAGGAGGTGAAAGCCTCCTCCTTTATATAGAGGGAGAAAAGGGAAATTCTGATGGGCATATTCCTTAATGGATAAAGATTCTTTTATCCCAGATGTCTGGAATATACTTGATGCTATATTCAACTTATCTTTATTCATTATCAAATATTATCTAATATTTGATAATAAATATTATTAAATATTATTTGATATTTAATTATTGTACCAACAATTATCTACTAGCCACACGTGGATTGTCGCCCCTCGGGGACCAGATGTCATAACTTTATGGTCGTTGCATTTTGAGCTCATCCATCGCGGTCTCTGACCATATGACTGTCTACACATTCGGGGTTTCCATTTAGACCACACTATACATCCATGAACATACCCGATGATCACTTAACGTGTTGATGTTTTACGTAATAATTAATATTATTACGTGACATATGTGACATATAATATTATCATACATAACGTCCACCTTATGATTAATTCGTATAAACTTTATCAACGTGCTGCGCATCACACGTATCTCGAATTAATCCCAACACAAATGGCTGCAAGTTTTATACTCCTTAAAACCCTGTCGTTAATTTAATCAAAGTTCTGCAACACCATTATCGGGCATCATTCAGCAATAGAAGAAAGGAAACACATATCCCTCCTCAAGAAGTGCATCCTCACGAAACGTGTCAATAGAAATAGCAGAATATCAGAACATAGGTACAAATCCAGGTACCTCAAAGATGATTAAATCGGTTGAACAAGTATTTCAAGAACACTTAAGTGTAAAGTTACATAAATACAGGAGATTTGTTTAACAAAAGAATCACCTTCTGGTAAGCTCATTGTTCTTAAGGCATTCTCAGCGTAAGTAAGCCGCTTTGGAGCAGGTTTGCTCCCTGAATCTCCGCTACTCTTCTTGCTCAATGACATAGCTACTGCAGCAGATTTGTTTGATTGGTGGTGCACAGGCCATGCCAGGACACTGACTCCAGAGGGAAGTACAGATATAAGATCCGCATATTCAAGAGCAACCACTACGTTGCTGCACCAAAATACTTCAACTTAGCCGAGCCAACATATAACTACATAATTACAGAACAGGGAGGAAAACAAAGCCATATAACTACATGCGCACAATCTTGAAAGACTAATGAACAAGAAAAGAACCAGATGCTATCAATCTTGTCAGCCTCGAAAAATTAAGATTAAAAACAGCAGAAAAGTCATCTTTAACTGACCAAATATGTCATCTAATGCTAGTAGTAGAAAGGTAAGCTGGATTCTTATCTGCCACTCTCATAGTACCCAACAACGCCTAGAATCCTTCATTAACAATCTCCATACAAGAAGTCCGGGATAATATATTTTGATGCACTATCAGTTTATTCTTGAACTTCATACTCCCCGCTAATTTACACTTGAATTGAAAAACAAATAACCAGAGGCGAAGACTCTGAATGTATATCCACAAGAAGTTCAGAGTAGTTTCAGTGATGGGGGAAGAAAATCATATTCTGAAACAACAAGATAAAACATCAATAATGGAGAAATTTAGCAGTAGGGAAGGAAGAGACAAAAAGTATACATCAAGTCCCAGAAAAGATGAAACATTAAAATTTAACAACAGTATGAAAGGAGCATATTAACATTCAACCAACCAATCAAAACTATTGTTGAAGTGGTTGACCAGCTGGATGGAGAAGAGCACATGACGGATGGAGGATGATCGTGTATATGGAGACTATGAAGGTGCACTCTATGGATTGCTATCGAAGATTAAATGGTTTAGATGTCACATGGTGGGACCCAAAGGCAGAAATAACCGTCCTGGCACGGTGGAATGGACGAGTTGCACAGAAGGTATCGTGGTGAGCTAGAAGAAGCAGCGTAGGGAAGATGATGTTTGGCGGCAATGTGTTTGAACAGGGGATTTGACCATTGTGCCCTTAATGACAACCTTGTTGAGGAGTTGATGTGAAGGACATTTTAGTCATTTTACGTTTCTGTTATTTTCATTTAAAAAGGGAACGGTTATCTTCTTCCTCCCCAAGCTCAGAAAACAGTTTTTTCATTTTTGCTTCGATTCCGTTTTCTTCGTCCTCTCTTTGAGGCTTATATTGTTTGTTTGGTTGAACTCCATTGATGATTCAATAATATCTTCCTCAGTTTATTCGCTTGTTTTCGTTGTTCAGTCAATTGTGAAGCATTGTTAATTTCTTCACATGGTATCAGAGCCACTTTTGTAGATGAACTTTGGATCGTTCATGGCATCCAGTAGCAATGCTTCTCCTTCTGGAGGCAATTTGCACTCCGCAACTACTGATCCTTCTGAGGATCCTTTCTTCATCCATCCTAGTGATAATCCTTCGATGATCCTTGTACAGCCATTATTAGATGGGAACAATTACCATGGATGGTGTAGGTCCGCGAAGAGAGCACTTGAGTCCAAGAACAAAATTGGCTTCGTGGATGGTTCGATTGAAAAGCCTGCTGATGGAGCAAGAAGGTTTAATGCCTGGATTAAAGCAAATAACATGGTTGCTTCCTGGTTAGTCAATTCCTTAATTCCTAGTATTGCGCAAAGTGTGATTTGGCTAGATAATGCGTCTGATATTTGGAGTGATTTGAAGTTTAGATATGGTAATGTTGATTCGTTTCGTCTATCTGACTTGCAAGAAGAATTCTATAGTATTAAGCAGAACAACATGACAGTCACGGAGTATTATACGAAATTGAAAGGGATTTGGAAAGAATTGTCCGTTTTGAAATCAGTACCAGTATGTGTTTGTAAGAGGTGCACATGTAATGTTACTGGTTCGATTAGCAAATTCATACAGGATGACTGTGTCATAAAGTTTTTGAAGGGATTAAACGATGATTTCGAAGCGGTTAAGTCACAAGTGTTGTTAACTAGTCCCCTTCCCGATTTGAAAAGTGCGTTTGCTATGGCTATCAAGCTTGAAAGAAAGTTGTTGTACTCTGGAGTTAATTCTCAGACACAATTTGTTAATAACCCCACTGCAGTTATGAATGTGAGTTATGGTTTCAGAGGAAACTCCAATAGTTATAGAGCCTTAAGTAGTGAAGGGCCGAATGCCAATGTGTCAGGAATCGCAGGCAGGGGGTTTAGGAGAGAAAACACGAAGTATGGGAAAAATAATTCAAAAGTTCCCTTCTGTACCTTTTGTAATATGACTGGACACACAATAGATAGATGTTATAAAAAGCATGGATACCCACCGGGGTTCAAGCCAAGGGGGCAAACAAACATGGTGAGTGTTGAGGGAGCAGACCAGCAGTTTGTGGAGGTGGCTGGGCAGGAAGAGCTGAGCTCCCAAGAATCGTATGGTTCTTATGACCAGGAACCAGGGTCTGGTGTGTCCCAGTCTGTTTTCACCCCTGAGCAATATGCACAGATAATGGCCATGTTGCAGGATCATGGTAACAAAGGTGGCAGGAACTTGAATGATGCAGCCACCATGCCTAACTCTTCTCATATTGTCATGTCAGCTCAGATGGCTGCTGACTCTGGTAAGTCTTCAGGTAAAACTGCTGTCCAAAACTTAAACATTTGGATTTTGGACTCTGGAGCTAGTGATCACATATGCTCTTGCATTCGTTTATTTGATTCCTGTTCTCCAGTCTTTAATGTTTCTGTCAAATTGCCTGATAAGTCAATTGCCCCAGTCACTCGCATTGGTACCATACGAATAAATGATGACCTTGTTCTCTATGATGTCCTGTATGTTCCTTCGTTCAAGTTTAACCTTATGTCCTTGAGCAAACTGACCCAGTCTCACACCATTCGTATCTCCTTTTACTCAAATAAATGTGTAATTCAGGATGTAAAGACCATGAAGATGATTGGTTCAGCTGAAGTCTTTCAAGGGCTGTACCACTTTGAGGGGGCATTGAAACACCCAGTCAATTCTTTCTGCACCATGTCTTCCACACATTTCAAAACTTTGTCCGTTCAATCTTCTGAATCTGAGCTGTGGCACGCAAGACTTGGCCATATGTCAATACCGAGAATCAGAGAAATACACAAAAAACATCCTGATGTACTGATTCCAGACCAGGGCTATGAGTGTATCATATGCCCTTTAGCTAAACAAAAGAGGTCCCCCTTCCCTGCTTCCCAATCTGTATCTCATACACCCTTTTCTCTTGTACACATTGATATATGGGGACCTTACAAGTATTATACCATGTATAAACATCAATATTTTCTTACAATTGTTGATGATTACAGCAGATATTGTTGGGTCTATCTTATGAAAACAAAATCTGAAGCTAGAGCCATTGTTCAAAGTTTCTGTCATTATGCTTCAGTCCAGTTCAATGCCCTTGTCAAAACCATCAGAACAGATAACGGGCAAGAGTTCAATATGCCATCATTTTATTCGTCTCTTGGCATTGTGCATCAAACAAGCTGCCCTCAAACCCCTCAACAAAATGGCATTGTAGAGAGAAAACACCAACACATTCTATCAGTAGCAAGGTCTTTGCGTTTTCAGTCTAGCTTACCTTCACCTTATTGGGGATTCTGTATTCAACACTCCGTTTATCTAATAAACATTACTCCTTCACCCATTCTTCAACACAAAACACCCCATGAACTCCTATACAATACACCTCCCGTCTACTGTCATCTAAAAGTCTTCGGCTGCCTGGCCTTTGGAACGGACACTCTGCCTCACAAAGACAAATTTGCTCCCCGTGCCAAGAGAAGTATTTTTTTGGGACTGTCACATACCACAAAAGGTTATGTGCTGCAAGATCTCCAAACAAAATCAGTTTACGTTTCTAGAGATGTTACCTTCTTTGAGAGAACGTTCCCTTTCTCTTCTGCTCAAGTTGACCCAACTTCAGATATAAACCATGCTCTACCTTCTAATGCGGCTGCACCTCTCAATATTCAGGATGACTCATCCTTCTTACCAGCTGCTCTAGACTATTCCACAACTCAATCAGCTCCCCAGCCTAATACACATCATGATGAGCCTGCGTCGTCATCTCCTACACAGCCTTCTGGTCTTTCACCTACTCAGTCCTCTGGCCAACCCAATTATCATCATAACTCTATCCATCCATCAGATGACACTGTGCCCACTTCCTCCACTCCCAACACGTCCCCCGATCTGCCTAGTAATATTGTAATTGACTTGCCCATCTCTCTGCAAGACATGAATCAGCATTCAGCTCCTTCTTGGCCAGCATCCACCAGACCACAACGAACCAGACAACCACCCACTTACTTGCAAGATTACCATTGTACTCAGGCCTCTTCCTCTAAATCATCTCATCCGCATGCTCTTCATAACTATATTTCTTATGATTTACTAGCTCCAAAGTACAAAGCATTTGCATTAAGTATTGGACAACATGTAGAGCCTAATTCTTATGCAGAAGCAGTTAGTTCATCTGAATGGCAAGCAGCTATGAGCAGGGAGCTGGCAGCGTTGGAGAGTAACCATACCTGGGATCTCACGACACTTCCCAGGGGCAAAAAGCCTATTGGATGCAGGTGGGTCTACAAAATCAAACATAAGCAGGATGGAAGCATTGATAAATACAAAGCTAGGCTTATGGCGAAAGGTTACACTCAACAATACGGAATTGACTACCAGGACACCTTCTCCCCGGTTGCTAAAATGACCACAGTAAGAACACTCCTAGCTCTTGCAGCTAGGAAGAGATGGTGCATTCATCAGATGGACGTTAACAATGCATTCCTCCACGGTGACCTTCATGAGGAAATTTATATGTCTCCACCACCTGGTCTGGATCTTCCTGAGGCAAACATGGTTTGCAAGTTGAGAAAATCCCTTTATGGCCTGAAGCAGGCCAGCCGGGAGTGGAATGTTCGGTTGACAACCTTCTTGTTGGGCCAAGGTTTCCTTCAGTCTAAGTGTGACTATACCTTGTTTACCAAAACTGTGGACCATTCTCTCCTTATTCTTCTTGTTTATGTCGATGATATAATTGTTGCCTGTGACAATGTAGCATTTATTCAGCATATCAAGTCTGCCCTGCATCACGAGTTTCAAATCAAGGATCTTGGAGAGTTGAAATTTTTTCTTGGCATTGAGGTTGCCAAGGCTGAAGGGGGCATCTACCTTAATCAAAGAAGATATACTATTGAGCTCTTAGACCAGGCAGGCTTCATCAACTCTAAGCCTGCCAAGAGCCCCATGGGCGCACGTGCAGCCTTGGCACATAACGACTCTGACCTACTGCATGATGTTACTCAGTATAGGAGGTTGATTGGAAAGCTAATATATTTAACCATTACAAGGCCAGACATTGCATTTGTGGTTCAGCAATTGAGCCAATTTATGGACTGTCCAACAATTAATCATCTGCAAGCAGCATACAGGGTCCTCAGATATCTGAAAGGTACGATTGGACAAGGAATCATTTTTCCAAGAACAGGAGACTTAAGACTAAAGGGGTTCGTAGACGCAGACTGGGGAGGTTGTAATGAGACGCGTAGATCAATCACTGGATACTGTGTATTCCTAGGAGATGCTTTGATATCCTGGAAGGCCAAGAAACAGTCCACAGTATCAAGGTCTTCAGCTGAGGCTGAGTACAGAGCCATGGCAATGGTGACCTGTGAATTGCAATGGTTGTTATACTTGTTGAGGGACTTGAAGGTTGAAGATCAAAGGCCAGTGGAATTATTCTGTGATTGCAAGAGTGCAATATACATTGCAGAGAACCCTGTATTCCATGAGAGGACGAAGCACATTGAGATTGACTGTCACGTGGTAAGAGATAAAGTACAAGAAGGGATGTTAAAGTTGATGCCTGTTCGAACTAATCAGCAGCTGGCGGATGTTTTCACCAAGGCCTTGGATAATAAGAGGTTGGTAGAGATTTTGAGACTTTTGGGGATCCAGAACTTGTATGCCAAGCGTAACTTGAGGGGGGGTGTTGAAGTGGTTGACCAGCTGGATGGAGAAGAGCACATGACGGATGGAGGATGATCGTGTATATGGAGACTATGAAGGTGCACTCTATGGATTGCTATCGAAGATTAAATGGTTTAGATGTCACATGGTGGGACCCAAAGGCAGAAATAACCGTCCTGGCACGGTGGAATGGACGAGTTGCACAGAAGGTACCGTGGTGAGCTAGAAGAAGCAGCGTGGGGAAGATGATGTTTGGCGGCAATGTGTTTGAACAGGGGATTTGACCATTTTGCCCTTAATGACAACCTTGTTGAGGAGTTGATGTGAAGGACATTTTAGTCATTTTACGTTTCTGTTATTTTCGTTTAAAAAGGGAACGGTTATCTTCTTCCTCCCCAAGCTCAGAAAACAGTTTTTTCATTTTTGCTTCGATTCCGTTTTCTTCGTCCTCTCTTTGAGGCTTATATTGTTTGTTTGGTTGAACTCCATTGATGATTCAATAATATCTTCCTCAGTTTATTCGCTTGTTTTCGTTGTTCAGTCAATTGTGAAGCATTGTTAATTTCTTCACAACTATTGAGCACAAAATCAACTCTGTCATATGGAAGGCTATGATAAAGTTGTTTTATTTGATATTCATACAACTCCTTGATAAGCCGAACCTGCGAAAGAAAAAAAGAAGAGTAACCAAAGAAGCAATTAGCAGCTTTACGGCTACCTAAAATCAGGTACCACAAAAGAAAATTATAATTTGTTTACGTAAAAATCACACCACCATCACTCAAGCCTTTTTCTCACTATGTGAAATTGGCTATACGGATCAATTATTTTTTTGCCCTTTATTTATTTGATTATCTTATTTTTTTTATTTGATTTTTTAAGTCGTGTCCTAAATCCTACCCTCCTTTTGTCTCCTAATATTCTTTTATAAGTTAAAATTTAATTTTAAAAAAACCAAATCATGCAACTTTGCAAAAAAAAAAAAAAAGATGTCTAGAGAGGACATCAGCAAGCGTATCTTACCCAAAATACAAAAGCACAACTTTTTACGAGCAAGTTCTATCCATATGCTAATGTCAATTTTACTCTCCAATTCGTAATCTAATTTAATGCTAAAACACAAGGCATCCCAGTTGAGCAACAGGGGCTTCAAAAACAGCAGGAGGAAGACGACATCTGTTGGATGTTATACAATAGAAAAATCAGATCTAATAGTTAAAAGGACCAAGTGATTCCATTGGTGAAATAAACATCACAGAGAACTAAGGTGAACTTCTGATGCATTTGGGAGATGAAGAGCCAGGGAAGAATACATCAATTTCTGGCAGAAATGGAGTAAAGACCCAAAAGAGCAATGGCGTCCGTCCAAAGGCAAAATAGCAAGGTAGTAGTGAACAGAACCCGTAGGGCATGTAGGATCTGCAAAGCACCAATAGGGAGTTGAATAGTGGGTGCGGAAAATTTTCTTTTTTAAAATTGTTTTGAACCAAAAACCAACTTCTGAAAACGGTTTCTGTTTTCAAGACCTGTTTTGAAACGTTTTGAAAACTAGGTTACAGGTCTTCCAAAATTCTGAAATTTGGAGAGATCTTAGTCTCAGATGTTCTGAGTATCTCTTAAAAATTTCAGATTAAAATTATGTAGAGAAAAAAGGGTTTGAGTGATTTCAAAATATATGATTTAAATGTGCATAAAAACGTGCATGACATAAATGTGCATGATATATTGCATATAACTTGCCTTATATAGTTCATATATAATGTTGCCGTTAACGAGCCATGAAGCGTTAAAGCTTACATTAAATGGCAAACATTTGTTGTGTTTACACTATTTTCAGGTGCCACCATTAATAAACTAAACTAGTTCATTAAATGAGTACTTAGCTAATTAAACTAAGTAGTTCATTAAAGGAGGCGACATTTGGACAAGGCACAAAGGCAACAAGACTAAGAAAGGAAAGTCTCCTCCTCCTCTCATCATACATATATACACGCATATATATATATATATATATATATATATATATATATATTTTCAGATTTGTTTTGAAAAAGGCACATACACATGTATTCCAACGTACTACCGACACGTTATATATTTTACGTACGTACGTTAATGTCACACCATCATACTTAACTCATATTTATGAGTATATTCAGGTCTTATATCATATGATATAAGTCATGATGATGACAAATTAAATACGACACGTTAAAAGGTTCTAAACCAAAAATTGTCGTATCGAACGAATACCGAAACTTCGCCAACGTGTCACGTACTTGCCATAAATAGATGGCCAGCCCCTACACCTCAAAAATATTTATAATTTTCGTGGGTATGATGATAATTCCAGCCACAAAATCATTCTATGTTGGCACACACAAATCACCCCCACATTAAGGCCAAGTTGTGGAGATTCCAATTTAAATTTTGTCACATGCAAATGGCGCCACTTTAAGACCAGCCAAGTGCTAAATATTAAAGTTTATATTATGTATATTATGTGTAACATAATATATATAACATGTGCAAAAAGTTGGAATTTAATTAGAAAAAAATTGGGTAATCGATAAACATCAAAAATTCGGTTTTATACGTACCTAACACATGGAACGTTTTTGGCACATCATACGACATGTATCTAGACACTTTTTACATACGTCATACATCTTAAAGTATTCTAGAAAATTAAATTAAGGGCTGATTGGAATATGCCATGTGTGTATTATTAAATGTGCACTATTTTACAAAGTTTGCAAAAATAAAATTCAGCACATGCATACATATCATACACGCCTATTCTATCTGAAATGGAGCATATGTGGAGCCTTGTTGGTATATTGATTGGTCAAGAATCAATCATACAATGTTGGTGACTTAAAGAAAGAAGCTACAAAAGGTAATGTTTCAAATTTTATCTCATTTGAAACACATGCTGAAAATTTCAGCACATGTATCAAGAGCTGGCCGATTTTCACCATTGATGAGCCTATATTTTGTGTCTTGAAACATGGAATTAAATGGAAGACAAACTGGAATTTGTTTGAATAAGATATGAAAGTAAAATTGGTGTCTAATTTCTATTCCATAAATGATGAGATTATTGTCTACTAATTGGTGATTTATTTCTAAGAGAAAAATCAAAGAAAATTTGGAAATAATTTGAATAAAAGCACCATGTATCACATGCTGAAATTTCAGCATGTCAAGTCTCATTCATGGCCGATTTTTTACTCATTTTTGTGAAGAAATTATCTTGCTTAATTTATATGATGATCTTGGAAGTTATGGTAGTTGTTTTATGATGATTTTGGCACATGTTTTTAGTGGAATTCTCAGATTTTCCTAGTCATCAAATGATGACAACATTCAACCAATCAATGAGTGCCAAGTAAGCAAAAGTTAAATGATCATCCAATGAGGAGGTGCCAAGTAAGCAAGATCATGTCACAATGATGCCACACATTCTCCCAAGGACTTAGAAGATAATTTTCAAGAAGAGAGGGACATCAAGGGGGACGGCCAAGGTGCTTAAAAAGGAAAGGAAGAAGAGCAAAACAAAGACAAGAACAAGTATTACAATCTTGAAGCATCAAAAACGTTCTAGCCTTCTTCTTCTACACTCTCTTTCTTTCTTCTTCTAAAAAGCCTATTGTACTTACTTTAATATTCTTGAATAGGCTTATCTTATACCACCACACATTCTTTATCTTTGTAAAAGATTGATCAAGGTGTGATCAATCTTCAATCTTGCAAGGTGGTGGTGTTCCTGCGTATTGTATTTATCATACAAGGTTTGTAAAGGGTTGGAGTTGGTGTGTAACTCCATCAACCCTGTGTTAAGGTGTATTTGTGTTGTGTGATTAGTGTGAACCGAGGAAGGTGTTCCTCGAAGACTGGAGTAGGTTGTTTATAACCGAACCAGTATAAAGTTCTTGGTGTCATTTACTTTCAGCACTTATATTCTGTTTCAGCACTGTTTATCTTTTTTGATTACGTTCGTAAAAAATAGTAAACGTTTTTAAAAAATTATGAAACTTTTCAGAATAACAGACACACGTCTTAAGGTTAATTTGGCATAAGTTTCAACCCTTTTGGATAAGTATAAGTCAATTAAACATCCAAAG
This sequence comes from Eustoma russellianum, assembly GCA_036186865.1. Lineage (NCBI taxonomy): Eukaryota > Viridiplantae > Streptophyta > Magnoliopsida > Gentianales > Gentianaceae > Eustoma > Eustoma russellianum. The sequence continues at coordinate 19,349,544 of AP025052.1, forward strand.
TTCTGAGACTAGTGCAGTCTGATTTTCAGGCTTGCAAAGGTTGAGACTTTGAGTGTATTTGACTAATTTCCCGAAAGAATTTTTCAAAACTGTTTCAACCCATTTAAATATAACATATAAGGAGTTAGTGGTTATAATTTTAGAGCATTTGGAGTTACGTACAAATAGGAATAAATTGTTCAATATAATCTACCGTTTCTAGCAGATTCGCGCAATCTGACCACCAACGATTTTTGAAGGGGTTAAATGTTGAATTTAAATCTGAAATTTTTAGAAGACACTCATAACATATGAGGCTAAGTTCTCTCAAAATTTTAGAATTTGTGAAGATCTACAACCTGGTTTTAAAAATGTTTTAAAACTGGTCCTGAAAACAGAAACTGTTTTCAGAAGTTGAGTTCTTGAGTCAAAACAATTTTAAAAACCACACTTTCCGCACCAACTATTTAACTTTGTTAGGAAATCAGCCGAGATCACTGCAAAACGCGCAGCGGAAAACAAAAACTTGATCTCTGATTTCCTACTAAGGATCCATGTTGTTCGTTTAATTCGATGAAAGAAACTCGAAAATTACCTTTGTAGATCCGAAGTGCTAAAATACGATCACCCTCTGTCGGTATCTACACGAACGCTTCCGTCCGGAGTGCTAGCTCTTCAAACGGCGCGGCTGAAAAACTCGTTTTTCACAAAAATGGCTCTAAGGTTTCTTTGATGATTCTGTGTATTTTTCGTGTGTAGTGTATACGAGATACACAAATATATATACACATATGTAGACATCAAAATCCGAGTCCTAATCGGATTAGTTGATACCAATCAAAATCCATATCAGATACGGATTCTATCAGGATATTCAAAATCCATATCAGATATGGATTCTCTCGTTATTATCCGATAATACATATATATAATCACAAAAAAAACAAAAATAATAATAATAATAATAATAATTAATATCCAATATTAATATTATTAATATTAAAACGATAATAATAATAATAATAATTTAATATCCAATATTAATATTATTAATCTCAGCCTTACGCATTC
>AP025052.1:19350603-19472849 GCA_036186865.1 Eustoma russellianum
ATTATTAATCTCAGCCTTACGCATTCTTGTGTGTGACCCGATAGGCCCATATTAATTGGCAGTTGATTAAATCTCTATTAAACCAACAAGTCGTAATTGGCCTCTAGCAAGGCATTACAACTACCCAATTAATACGAGTAAAGTCCAACTAGCCTAATAATAGTACATGCATTAATCCCTTTGTCACACGATATCTAGTTTGAACATAAGTCATGGTCAGCGTCATACTTACATAGTTCAAACATATGATTACTCGATCTCTAAGTAGACTGATAAAACAAATGATATTGATCATACTATCAATTCATTTGAGCACGGCCATGCATTTCACAGTCTCACTAATCGAGGACCCAAAGATATCTCTCTCAAAAGAGAGGGACAAATTCTATCTTGATTGTTCAATATCCTCTACATAATTTTTATCACATTCAATCATGACCTTTATTATTATCCAGTTATGGATAACGTTTGATCATGTCAAAATATAATAGTCCTTATGTTGGAAACTATGACAATCTCAAGTCAAAGGATTAAAACATGACTATCATGAGATTTACTTATGACGCTAATCCATGTAGCAATCTCATGATGTGTCTATCCAATACACTGTTCTCTAACAAGTATCTATGAGATTGATTCGTATCACCATACACATAATCATCTCATGATTATCAAATCAATACTCATACTGATTATAAATTATTTTATCTCCATAACAATAATGAATCAGGGACATATATCAAAATTGTGTAACATACTAACCAACAATAATGATAATAAAACATCTTTTATTAATAATAAATACATAACATAAATATCCAAATCATGGCCTAGGGCACATACACTAACAAACCCCCCTTCTAAGGTGCCTTGCAGATCCTACAAGTGGTATCAGAGTACAAGAACACTCACTTCAAAGGATCCAACGATTCTGTGAGATGGCAACCACAAATCTCAAAACCGAGCAACAAGGTATGTCGAGCCAAAGACCTCCTCTTTTTGACGGTGAGTCGTTCACTCAATGGAAACAAAGAATGAAGCTTTTTCTTATGGCAATAGATATTGATCTTTGGTCGAATATAGAAGATGGTCCTTTTGTTCCATCTAAGTTATCCACCGTAGATGGAGTCACACTAGAAGTTGTTAAACCTAGACAAGAATATACGAGTGAGGATAAAAGGAGACTTAGCATGAACGCTAGGGCTATGCAATTACTTTTAAATGGATTAAGTAAGAGTGAGTCTAGTTATGTCTCAAACTGTTCTAGTGCACAAGAAATATGGAGAATAATCGAAATGAAACACGAAGGCACTAGTCAAGTAAAAGAATCCAAGATAAACATGCTTATGTCCACACTTGAGTCATTTAAATTATTGCCTAATGAATCTATTGTTGATATGGATCTTCGTTTGACTAACATCTACAATTCTCTTGAGTCTCTTGGTAAAGCCTTTACCATGCAGGAAAAGGTACAGAGAGTCTTACGAAGCCTTCCATCCGAGTGGGACCCTAAAGTAACCGCAATAGAAGAAAGCAAAGAAACAAACTCAATAAAGATGGAAGAGTTAATTGGATCACTTAAGGTTTATGAGAATAAATTCACCATACGGAAATCGGAATCATCTAAACAAGGTAAAGCTATTGCTTTTAAATCAAATGAATATGTCTCTACTTCTTCCGATCACGTAGATGATAGTGATTTTGAATCGGATAACGATGACTTAATTCTATTGGCTAAAGGTTTAAGAAAATTTATGAGAAAGTCATTTAGAAACAAAAATAAGGGCACTTTGACTAAAAGAAATAAGAACAAGACAAATGATAAGGATGTTAAATGTTATGAATGCGGCAAACTTGGACATTTATCATATGACTGCCCTAATAAGGAAAAGCAAATAAATAAATACCCTGACAAGGAACAGAACAAGAATAGACTCATCCCAGAACCCAAGAAAAGGAAACGTGCTCTCAAAGCCTCCACTTGGAGTGATACATCAGATTCTGAGACTGAAACCGAAGAGGAGACTGCACAAGTATGCTTTGTCTCCGAAGCATCTAATGAGGTATCATCTGATTCTGATTTTGAGCCTTCTTATGATGATCTTTTTAGTCAGTACTTAGAACTGCATAAATTCACTAAGACTCTCGCTAAAGAAAAGAAGAAATTAAATGAAGACAAGAAGATGTTAGAATCTTCTAACGAAAATCTTGTCGCTCTATTAAACGATTCTAAAGAACAGTCATCATGCATCATTAATGCATTAAAGACAGAAATTTCATCATTGACCACTCAAAATAATGAAATGAAATCCGAGATTTCAAGTTTGAAATCAAGGAATACAAACTTAGAAAAAATGATGAAACAGTTTGATACGGGATCTAACATGCTGCATCGTATTATCTTATCACAAAAGCATGATAGCGATAAAACTGGTTTGGGATACGTTGAGCCAAATGAAGTATCCAAACCAACTAATTTCGTTGTGTCTAAGAAAGTAGACACCCCAAAGCCAAAAATGGCGTCTAAGATGACGCAAAGACCTCTCCCGTCCTCACGCCCCGCCTATTCCTCATATCATGCGAAATACAATTTTGTGCCATATAGATATGAGAAGAAACAAGTAATGCATACACATAATCCATTTCATTCATATAGATTATGCACTACGCACACAAACACAAGGACATATCAAAAACGTCCTACATACAATGAGAATAAAGGAGTTCTTGGCCAAAGGCCCAAAGTGCATTCACCACATGATTATTACATTGCCCCTTCATCTACATTCTCGCCGTTTGCTAGACCGAGAAGGATCACCCAAGTATGGGTACCGAAAGGTACTTTTACCAAAAGGTGATTAACTAACTTGCAAGGACCCAAAGTTAAAAGGGTACCTAAATCATTTTTGTACATTGCAGGGAGCCCACACATCAAAAGATACATCTATAAAGTGGTTCCTTGACAGTGGATGCTCGAGGCACATGACGGGTGACCCGAGCTTGTTCACAAAATTAAAGAAGGTCACAAAAGGCGGATCCGTGACCTTTGGAGACAACAACGAAGGCCAGATCATCGGAAAAGGTACAATGGGAAACCCAAGCACTCTTCAAATCTCCAACGTCTTTTTGGTAAGCAACTTATCCTATAATCTTCTTAGCATTTCGCAATTTATTGACAATGGTTTTGATGTGAATTTCACTCACCCTTATTGCAATATAATAAATAAAAATGGAGAAACCGTTTTAAAAGGAAAACGAGAAGGAAATATTTTTACGCTTTCTATGGATGATATGTTAGACGCTAAAGTTAAATGTTTTATGTCAAACGAACCCAATGTAAATTTGTGGCATCGACATTTAGGACACATTGGCATTTCTACACTAGAAAAACTCCAACAAAAGAACCTAGTACGAGGATTGCCTACACTTGATTTAGACAACTTTCAGTTGTGTGAATCTTGCATAAAAGGCAAACAAACACGCGAGTCACTTAAGCATAAGAATGAAATAAGCACGACTAGAGTCTTAGAACTATTACACATTGATTTGTTTGGTCCTAGTCGCACTACAAGCCTTGGTGGGCGTCACTATGCATGCGTGATTGTTGATGATTTTTCTCGTTATACCTGGACTTTATTTCTTGCACATAAAGATGATAGTGCCATTGAGATTGCGAAATTAATCAAACAACTTGAAAATCAATACTGTTGTACCCCAACGACCATGTACTTGAAACTATGATTAAGTGATGAAATAAAAGCGATGATCCCTTCACGTGCATATTACTTAAGTCAAATTAGCGCTTCTTTATTTAAATTCTTAAGTTCATTTAGGACAGACACTAAATAGTTATACAAGCGAACGTCACAAGGTGTGTGACACACCTTGTGAATTCGGCCAAAGGCCATTGATCACCCTTGAAGTAAACACGTTCTTGTAAGAATACAAACATAATTGATCCTCACAAAGCAAGATTAAAATCATATTAGATAAACTAGATAGTAGCATAAATTATATAAATGTGGGACATGTTAATTATGAAATAACCAAAACACCCCAAAGGCCCCAATTTTCGGCCATACCCAAGGTTCTAGACCTCTCATCATTTTGTTTTTACCTAAAATAATTACATAAACAATTGGATTAAACAAATAGAATCAAATGAAGCATGCAAGAGACAAGCCTAATAAAATACTACAAGCATGCACACATGAGAGACAAAAAGTGGTCAAGACCACTCCTCCATGCATGATGTTTCCCCTCCCTTTTCTTTCTTGACCCATGCGTAGGTTCCCCTCCCCATTCCCCTAACATGTGCTATTTTAATTATTCCTACAAGCTCATTTCTAACCATCTTGGAAAATCCTCTCAAGACTAGCCAACACTTAGCAAAATCTCTCCCTCCACACTCCTCAACTTTCGGCCTCCACCCTTGAAGGCTAGAAGCCCTCACCCAAGCTCCATCTTCAAGCTAAGAAGTGATTAGGTAAGTTTTCTTTTAAGTCCATTAAGTAATTTCTTCATACATGTTGGTGAAGCTCACATGAACTCTTGTTCTCCACCTCAAAACCGTGGCCTCCATGGTTCAAATAGGTGAAAACCATCAACTTTCTTAGGTGGTGACATCTTGTGGTGCTTGAATCTCCACTCCAAACTCATTTTGGTAAGATGCTTTAGCCTCAAATGAATCCTATTTCCTCTATTTGAATAAAGACTAATCTTTTCCTTCCATTCTCTCTTAAAACCGTATGCACAAAGAAGGAGGAGAAGGATTTCAACTCAACTCACTCCATAACCAAGCAAAGGCAAGAGCTTTAGCTTGAAGAGGCAAGTGTACACTAGACTCTCATGATTTATTTGAAGAATTAGTGACTTGAATGGCTAGATGTTCCTAAGATGTGAACTTTAGAAGGAAACACTAAGTTCAAGTTTGTACCTTAGTGATTTCTTAAGAACATTATCTTGCATGTGACTAATTCCTTCAAAGATGCAATCTTTTCTTACATGCAAAGTAAAATGGGGCTGTCTTAAGATGAATTAAGGTCCACCTAAGTAAGTCTAGGCTAGAATAACTCATGGATGAAACTTGTGAAGACCTAAGAAAGCATGCATGTGTTAAATATGAATTTTACGAGGTTGTTTGGGTAAGATTGGAATAATATGGTACTTGAATGTGTTGCATGCTTAAATAAGTGTTGTGAATATGTTCTTGGTATCACCTAGATTTCGGCCTAAAGGATGAAGTTGAAGGAGAATTGAATCCAAGAAAGAACATCTTTGTAAACAAGCATGCTAGTGGTTGTGAACAAACTACCCACGGTTTTGACATGGTACAAAGAGGACTCAAAACGAGGAATGAAATCTGGACATTCATAGGAAAAAGGTGTATGTGATGACTAATAAGTTATTTCATAAGCACAAGATAATTAGTGGTCACTTGACATGAAAAGAGGGTAAAATGTCAAACCACTGGAGCTGGACAAATTGGACAGTGAGATGTGTGACCTTAAACTGAACCTTACCGACGTGATATCAAATTGATTTTCGGTATGATGTTAGTCCTATGTGTTTAGCAAATGTGAGAGTTGGAATTGTGGTAAAATAGGTCATGAATTATTTTTAATAAATGTTTTGGTGAAACTGCTCAGGCTGGGAATTCTGGAACTGGACAGAATAGAGTGACGTTTTAGATGGTGTAATAACTGACCTTAAAGACCTTCAATGAAGCTAATGTTTGGTACAAAGTTAGCCTTATGAATGTAGCACAAGTGAGAGATGGAATTTCGTCAAAATAAGCTAAGGATTATTTTTCAGAAATTACGTGGTAAAACTACTCCAGTAACAAATTCTGGAGCTGGGCAGAATTTACCATTGACTTCAACGTATTAAAATAGGACCTTGTGAACCTTCAATAGATCTGCTTTTTGGCAAACACCTAGCCCCATGAGTGTAGTGGAGATTCCAGCTGGAATTTTAGTAAAATAAGCTATGGTTAATTTTTAATAAAATATTTAGTAAGACTGGTCAGACCTGAAAAACGGGAACTGAGCAGAATGGTGACCTCTTTTCACTGACTTAAAAAAGGACCTTGTAGATGACCAATAAAGCTGATTTTTGGCATGATATTAATCCTATGAGTGTAGTAGACACGCCAACTAGAATCTTGGTAAAATAAGTTATGGATTATTTTTAATGAATTATTTGGTGAAACTGCTCAACAAAAATTACTGGAGCCAACCTGAAATTAGTAACGACTTTCTAGCCTCAGAAAAGGGACTTAGAGACATGCAAATGAGCTAAATTTCGGTAGGATACTAGTTCCATATATTGATGACTTGGAAAAGTTGGAATTTCTTGAAAACAAATTACGGTTTCATCGCAATTGAATTTTTAGTAAAATCTGTCAGTTCAGTTTCACCACCTAACCCAGTTCGGAAAGTAAGTAAATAAGTCCCTTTACGATTATTGAAATAATATGAAATTTTATGACACGTATATAAGATTCCACCAAACGTATTTGCGACAAAAGAATTATGGAAATAGACCTAATTGGTTAGCCCAACCGCCCTATGAATGTGAAGCAAAAGTCTTGGAAATACTTAGCTTCCAAATTCATGTATGTTGATATGTTATAAGGAATGCATACAATTATTCATGTCATGGCTTGCATTTTATATCATGGCTTGTATCATGCATGATCACGAAACTGATTTTCATGGATTTTATGATGCAAGCAAGTTTTACGAGCGACTATCTTTTCGTTATGCATGAAAAATTTTTACGGTCCCATGTTTTTAAAGAAAGCTTCATGATTCCCTTGCCGGCCAAGCATGCGACTAACCCGACTCCAGACCCGGGGTTAATTGGTCTGATGATATGATATGTTCTGGACCCGCTCAGATCCGGGGTTAATTGATCTGATATCTGTTCTGGACCCGCTCAGATCCAGGGTTAATTGATCTGATATCTGTTCTGGACCCGCTCAGGCCCGGGGTTAATTGGTCTGATATCTGTTCTGGACCCGCTCAGATCTGGGGTTAATTGGTCTGACACTCCGTTTTTACGACATGTTACTTTATGGGACCAAAATGATGTTTTGACATGACATGACACGACATGACATCATGCATTGCATCTTGCATAATTCACGATCATGAACACATGTTGCATGTCACAACTAATGGTTATAAGTTATTGTTGGTAAAGCATTTCCTAATAACATGCTTAAGACGAATGCCAATTAAGTTCAGGATCCAAGATCAGGTATGGTATAGCATTCCCTAAAACATGCCTAAGCCAAACGTCAAGTAAGTACATGATCCAAGAGCAGGTATGAATTATGATTATTTGAGGTTTTTGGGGTAATACATTCATGTTATGATTCTTTACGTATTTCATGCTAGTTTATTGTATTCTTGCTGGGTGATTTTTATCACTCACACTTTATTTTTCCCCAGAGCCGGAGAATGCCAAGATAGAATGGATCGAGGACGAGCCAAGAGTACCTTATCCATAGGCGAGGAGTATGAAGAGAGTTAAGCTAAGGACTTTTGTGCTGCCAAGACGATTTGTATTATGACTATGTTTAAACTCTCTGGATTGTCGGTTATGTTATAATTTGGGGTGCTACTACTTTTGGGAACTCAGTAAACTAGTGATGCATGTTTGACTTGAAAAGTTTTAATTCTGCCTAAATTTCACTACCATGTTGAATGATAGCATGGGAATCCACGACTTATGTTATGGATGTTCACATGTTATGCATGACGCCTTGTACTCTCCTCAGTGAAGTACGGCGGGTGCACCGTATCCGGACGAGGTCGGGTGCGGGGCGCTAAAAAATACGGTGTCAATGTGAAAAAGATAAGAAGTGATAGAGGCGGTGAATTTAAAAACAAGGATATGATTTCATTTTGCGAAGAAAAAGGAATCAAGCATGAGTTTTCACCGCCTAGAACTCCATAATTAAATGGAGTAGTAGAAAGAAAGAATCGAACATTACAAGAAATCGCTAGGACCATGTTATGCGAAAATAAATTGCCTAGATTTCTGTGGGCGGAAGCCGTAAATTGTGCATGCTACATAGTAAATCGCTTATCCATTAGAAAGAAAATAAACAAGACGCTTTATGAGATATCAAATGATCGCATGCCTAAGATTGACTATTTTCGTGTGTTTGGATGCAAATGTTTTGTTTTGAATACAAAAGATAATTTAGATAAATTTGAATCTAAATCAATTGAATGCATCTTTTTTGGATATTCTATAAATTCAAAAGCATATAGATGTTATGATCCTCTCACTAGACAAATCATAGAATCTATTCATGTGAAGTTTAATGAATTTGGTGAGATTGATAAAGATAAAGAATATAATGATGACTTTGAATTGAAACCCGTGTTGAATGAAGATGATGATACGTTTGATATGCATGATATGCATGATACACTAGAAATGCATGATCACTTAGAGATGCATGATAACATAGAAAATAATCAACCAAGATGGCATAGAGATCACCCACATGATCTCATAATAGGCGACATCACTCATAGTGTGCGACCACGTAGAAGAATAACTTCGGATAAAATAAATCAATTTCATGCTATGATTTCCGAAATTTAACCCAAAAATGTGCATGATGCTTTGAGTGATTCTTCTTGGATTGATGCTATGCATGATGGACTTAATCAATTTGTTAGAAATGATGTATGTGATTTAGTGCCACGACCACAAGATAAGACCATAATAGGCACAAAGTGGGTGTTTAGAAATAAAATGAATGAAGAAGGAAAAGTTGTTATAAATAAAGCTATACTTGTAGTACAAGGCTATAATCAAGAAGAAGGAATTGACTATGATGAAACATTTGCACCCGTAGCACGTTTAGAAGCTATACGACTTTTACTTGCCATTGCTTGCATGAAAGATTTCAAATTGTATCAAATGGACGTAAAAAGTGCATTCCTAAATGGATTCATACAAGAAGAAGTATACGTGAAGCAACCACCCGGTTTTAAAGATTTGAAACATCCCGATCACGTGTACAAACTAAAGAAGGCACTATACGGACTAAAGCAAGCACCTAGAGCATGGTATGATCATTTTGCTACTTTCCTTTTAGAAAACGGTTTCAAACGAGGTACTATAGATAGTACATTATTTTTGAAACAAGATAAATCAGATTTACTTATTATTCAAATCTGCGTTGGTGACATTGTTTTCGGTTCTACCTCACATAAACTTGTTGAAGATTTTGAAAATTGCATGAAATCCGAATTTGAAATGTCTATGGTTGGTGAACTTAACTATTTTCTTGGCTTGTAGATTAAGCAAACGAGTAAAGGCATTCACGTAAGTCAAGCTAAATATGTAAATGACATGATTAAAAAGTTCAACTTTGAAAATTTGAAACCATCCCCCACCTCTGTGAGTGTCACTACTAAATTGGATAAAGATGAACATGGTAAATATTTTGATAATGCCTTATATAGATCGATGATTGGTTCTTTGCTATATCTTACTGCTAGTAGGCCTGATATCATGTTCATGTATGCATGTGTGCACGTTTTCAAAGTCAAACTAAGGTGTCTCACTATAATGCGGTAAAAAGAATATTCCGCTATATTAAGCACACGTCGTATCGGGCGAATACCGAAATTGTCGCCAACGTGTCACGTACTTGCCATAAATAGATGGCCAGCCCCTACACCTCAAAAATCTTTATAATTTTCATGGGCATGAAGATAATTTCAGCCACAAAATCATTCCGTGTTAGCACACACAAATCACCCCACATTAAGGCCAAATTGTGGAGATTCCAATTTCAATTTTGTCACATGCAAATGGCGCCACTTTAAGACCATCCAAGTGATGAATATTAAAGTTTATATTATGTATATTATGTGTAACATAATATATATAACATGTGCAAAAAGTTGGAATTTAATTAGAAAAAAATCGGGTAATCGATAAACATCGAAAATTCGGTTTTCTACGTACCTAACACAAGGAACGTTTTTGGCACATCATACGACATGTATCCAGACACTTTTTACATATGTCATACATCTTAAAGTGTTATAGAAAATTAAATTAAGGGTTGATTGGAATATGCCATGTATGTGTTATTAAATGTGCACTATTTTACAAAGTTTGCAAAAATAAAATTCAGCACATGCATACATGTCATACACGCCTATTCCATCTGAAATGGAGCATATCTGGAGCCTTGTTGGCATATTGATTGGTCAAGAATTAATCATACAATGTTGGTGACTTAAAGAAAGAAGCTACAAAAGGTAATGTTTCAAATTTTATCTCATTTGAAACACATGCTGAAAATTTCAGCATATGTATCAAGAGCTGGCCGATTTTCACCATTGATGAGCCTATATTTTGTGTCTTGAAACATGGAACTAAATGGAAGACAAATTGGAATTTATTTGAATAAGATATGAAAGTAAAATTATGATATCTTGAATATCACACATGCTGAAAAATTTCAGCATGTGTATGAATGTATCTTGGCCAAAATATTGGTCTTGTTGGTGTCTAATTTCTATTCCATAAATGATGAGATTATTGTCTACTAATTGGTGATTTATTTCTTATAGAAAAATCAAAGAAAATTTTGAAATAATTTGAATAAAAGCACCATGTATCACATGCTGAAATTTCAGCATGTCAAGTCTCATTCATGGCCGATTTTTTTACTCATTTTTGTGAAGAAATTATCTTCCTTAATTTATGTGATGATCTTGGAAGTTATGGTAGTTGTTTTATGATGATTTTGTCACATGTTTTTAGTGGAATTCTCAGATTTTCCTAGTCATCAAATGATGACAACATTCAACCAATCAATGAGTGCCAAGTAAGCAAAAGTTAAATGATCATCTAATGAGGAGGTGCCAAGTAAGCAAGATCATGTCACAATGATGCCACACATTCTCCCAAGGACTTAGAAGATAATTTTCAAGAAGAGAGGGACATCAAGGGGGACGGCCAAGGTGCTTAAAAAGGAAAGGAAGAAGAGCAAAACAAAGACAAGAACAAGTATTACAATCTTGAAGCATCAAAAACGTTCTAGCCTTCTTCTTCTACACTCTCTTTCTTTCTTCTTCCAAAAATCCTATTGTACTTACTTTCATATTCTTGAATAGGCTTATCTTAGACCACCACACATTCTTTATCTTTGTAAAAGATTGATCAAGGTGTGATCAATCTTCAATCTTGCAAGGTGGTGGTGTTCGTGCGTATTGTATTTATCATACAAGGTTTGTAAAGGATTGGAGTTGGTGTGTAACTCCATCAAACCTGTGGTAAGGTGTATTTGTGTTGTGTGATTATTGTGAACCGAGGAAGGTGTTCCTCGAAGACTGGAGTAGGTTGTTTATAACCGATCCAGTATAAAGTTCTTGGTGTCATTTACTTTTAGCACTTATATTCTGTTTCAGCACTGTTTATCCTTTTTTATTATATTCGTAAAAAATAGTAAACGTTTTTCAAAAATTACAAAACTTTCCAGAATAACAGACACACGTCTTAAGGTTAATTTGGCACAAGTTTCAATCCTTTTAGATAAGTATAAGTCAATCAAACATCCAAAGTTTTGAGACTAGTGCAGTCTGATTTTCAGGCTTGCAAAGGTTGAGACTTTGAGTGTATTTGACTAACTTCCCGAAAGAATTTTTCAAAACTGTTTCAACCCCTTTAAATATAACATATAAGGGGTTAGTGGTTAAAATGTTAGAGAATTTAGAGTTACGTACAAATAGGAATAAATTTTTCAATACAGTCTACCGTTTCTGGCAGATTCGCGCAATCTGACCACTAACGATTTTTGAAGGGGTTAAAGGTTGAATTTTAATCTGACATTTTTAGGAAATACTCAGAACATATGAAAATAAGATCTCTCCAAATTTCAGAATTTTTGAAGACCTGTAACATAGTTTTCAAAACGTTTCGAAACAGGTCCTGAAAACAGAAACTATTTTCAAAAGTTTTGCTTTTAGTTCAAAACAATTTTAAAATACCAAATTTTCTGCACCCACTATTCAACCCCTCCTTCTAGTGGTGCCTTGCAGATCCTACAAATTCAGCCTTTAACCCCTTTACAAAATCGTTGGTGGTCAGATTGTGAAAAATATGTCAGAAACGGTAGTCTGATTTGAAAAATTAATTCCAATTAAACCGTAACTCCAAATTCTCTGAAACTTTAATGACACACCCCTTATTATGTTTATTTAATTGAGTTGAAACAGTTTTGAAAAATTCTTTTGGGAAGTTAGTCAAATACGTTCAAAGTCTCAACCTTTGCAAACCTGAAAATCACACTGCACTAGTCTCAGAACTTTTGACGTTTGATTGACTTATACTTGTCCAAAAGAGTTGAAACTTGCGCCAAATGGACCTTAAGATGCGTGGCTATGTTTCTGGAAAGTTTTGTGATTTTTGAAGTTTGTTTACTGTTTTTAAGAACGTGATGAAAATGATGCACTGTGCTGGAAACTGAAAGTAAGTGCAGAAAAGTAAAGAACACAAGGAATTTTATACTGGTTTGCTTAAATCAACCTACTTTAGTCTTCGAAGACACTTTCCTCGGTTATCACTAATCACAAAACAACAAACAACACCTTACCACATAGGGTTGATGGAGTTACACACCAACTCCAATCCTTTACAAACCTTGTAAGTGATTACAACGATCACCAACACCACCACCTAGCGGATGTAAGATCGATCACACTTTGATCAATCTTTTACAACAATATAGAGTGTATGGTGGTATAGATGAAGCCTATTCATGATATATGAATATGAATACAATAGGCTTTAAGAGAGAAGAAAGAAAGAAGTGTAGAAGGAGAAGGAGATGAAAACATTTTTAAGCTCTTTGATTTTCAAGACTTGTCTTGTATTTTGTTTTCTCTCCTTCTTTCCTTTTTATTAAGAAGTAGCCGCCCCTTATTGCATTTCTTCCCCCTTGGAAATTTTCTTTTAAGTCCTTGGAAGAATATCTTGCATCATTGTGACATTCACTTTCTTACTTGGCACCTCCTCATTGGATGATCATTATAGCCTTGCTTACTTGGCACTCATTGATTGCATGAAAGTTGTCATCATTTGATGACTAAATAAATCTGAAAATAAGACTTAAAAACATGTTCCAATTAGCCATAAGAATGTTGTCATAAGTCACATAATAAATTCCACAAATTTTGCAAGACAAAATATTCATCAATAAGCTCATAATTTTCTGCCACTTGAATGCTTCACATGCTGAAATTTCAGCATGTGTGATATTCACACAATATTCAAAATATTGCCATGTAGGTAGTAGATTTATCCCTTGTGCATAAAGAATCAAATATGTTGAATTCCAAGACTAAAAATCGTCCACATACATTCCAACGCATGCTCAAATTTTCAGCATGTGTGATATTTCAAAATATCATCACATTATTTCCATAATTTTTTTTAAAACATTACCATTTTATCTTCCAATCAATCCATATAATTCAAATAAGTAAATATGGCACATTTCATCATAATAATTCGGCTAACTCAACGTACACATGCAGAAATTTTCAGCATGTGTTACAAATGTGACATAGTTTGAAATGTTACCTTGTGTAGCTCCTTCCTTTATGTCACCAACCTTGTATACTTCATTTTTGGCCAATCAAGATGCCAACAAAGCTCCACATATGCTCCAACAAGATGATCTAGGTGTGTGCTATAGCTTGTACATGTGCTGAATTATTTTTGCAAACTTTGTAAGATAGTGCACAATAATTATACACATATGGTATATTCCAATCAGCCCTTAATTGATTTTTCTAGAACACTTTAGAATGTATAGAGTATGTAAAAAGTGTCTAGATACATGTTATATGTCATGCCAAAAATGTTCCATGTGTCGTGTTTGTAGAAAACCAAATTTTCGACTTTTGTCGATTACGTGATTTTTCTCCGATTGAATTCAAACTTTTTGCACATGTTATATATATTATGTCACACATAATATACATAAAATAACTTGAAAATTCAGCTCTAATGGCTGAAGTAAGTGGCGCCCCATGTGACAAAAATGTTGAATTTGAAATCTCCATAATTTGGCCTTAATTGGGGGTGATTTGTGTATGCCAACATGGAATGATTTTGTGGATGAATATAACATATAGACCATGAAATTTCTGGTCATTTTTGAAGTGTAGAGGCTGGCCATCTATATATGGCAAGTACGTGACACGTTGGCGAAGTTTCGATATTCATCCGATACGACAATTTTTGGTTTAGAACCTTGTAACGTGTTGTAATAATTTTGTCATCACCATGACTTATATCATATGATATAAGACCTGAATATACTCATATATAAGAGGTAAATATAGTGGTGCGACGTTAACGTACGTTCGTAAAATATATAACGTGTCGGCGGCTATCGCAGGCACCATCTCTCTCCCTCACTGCTGCATTCCTCATCTCTAATTATCTCTTCGATTCCTCCCATGGCGAATACTGATCCCGCTGTGACGGCTCCACAAACGGCACTCAGTAGATCATTTGCATCCTTGTTTTTGTCCCCCACCCCCGCATCGCGAATCCACCCCAAACCAGTCCAGAAGTTCAAGGGTAGCCCCATTATCTCCTTCATAGATGAGGAAATCCAGTCACTTGCTGCACCATACCGCTTCACATTGGTTGGCACTTTTTGGTATGGCAGGCCCCCCTTGCAATGATACGCGCCGCCATTGACAGAATTGGATTTGCCGGACCGGTAAAGGTCGGCCTTTTAGATGCTACTCACATTGTCCTTCACTTTGATCTAGAACAAGACTATACTAGATGCTTTACTCGACGAGGATGGATAATCTCAGGCAAACAAATGCGCATCACCAAGTGGACACCGGATTATGACCCTGCAGTGGAAGTGCCTATCGTGTCTATATGGGTATCGTTTCTGGGCCTTCCAATCCACATGCATCGTAAAGATGCCATCTTTCAGATCGCGTCCATGCTTGGGGATCCTTTGAAACTTGATGCGGTCACATCAACGTTAAACCGACCCTCTGTGGCCCGCGTTTGTATTGAACTTGACGTGTCCAAGGACCTCCCCCAACGGGTTTACATCCAGACATCAACTAGAACAATCATGCAATCGGTTGAATATGAAGATCTTCCCCGCTATTGCTCTGACTGCTATCGTTTAGACCATGTGGTTACCGACTGTGGTAAGCAAACTGATCCTCCACCAGATGCTAAGCAAGACGCGGTGGAGTCAAACCCTAAGCAAAGCAAATCTGATAAAGACAAAAAAACCGGTGGACTCCTAAAAAATCTTGTCCACCAAATCTCGATCACCAGCCACCTATGAATGAGCCAGTTCCAGCCTCGCCAGAATTGGCTATTACCCATGCAGTTTCGGAGGTCCAAGACTTTTCTAGCCTAAAAGGAATTGATGACTGTCTTCTCAGAGATCTCCCTGGGACATCTCTATTATTCTCACATTCTGATAGTGAACGTGAACCTTTGGACGATAATTTGCATGCAGAGCATGAAGAGCGTGAAGGCCAGACTATCGCCAGTTTAATCGAAGCAACATATGTGGATGCACGCTCTGCGGAACATAACGATACTGAAGAAGTAGACATGGCACAAGCAGACGATGACCCCTCTTCGCACAACCCTAATCAAGTGTCACGCCTATTACGCTGAAATCCCCCATGTCTCCTCGCTTAACCAGGTTACGCGCAGCGCACCTCTCTAATTCCTTTGATGTTTTGTCTCAATGAAGATATTGTTGTGGAATGTACGTGGAATACGTAACTCTTTGCAGCGTCTGCTTTCACTAGTTCGTAAACATCAAGTATACATTCTTGTAGTTATTGAGCCAAAGTTGCATCCAAGTGCCTTGACATCTTATCAACTGCAAGTTGGTTTTTCTAAAGCTATATCTGCTTGTCATGATCAAATTTGGTTTTTCTGGAAGGATGCACTACTCAAGCTGGAAGGAGAGCGGCCTGGACACCAGCATCATTCTATTCGGTATTGTTGGCTGGCCATGGGAGATTGTTTTTGGTTGACTGGTGTATATGGTCGGCACTCAATGTTACAACGACGTATATTGTGGGATGATTTAGATCAATTTTATGACTCAAACACACTCCTATGGCTTATTGGTGGGGATTTTAACACCTTCAGAACATTAGATGAACACCGTGGTAGATCGCATCCATCCTTACGCACGCTACAGGACTTCAATGATTTCATACAGTGATGTCAATTACAAGAAATAGCATTCCAAGGCTCTTGTTTCACATGGTCAGACGGGAGAGGCTTAGGACGCGTCTGGAGACGTCTAGACCGCTTTTTGAGTTCATCTTCTTTTTCAGAGATTTTTTCCTACACCAAAGTTCACCACCTTTCAAGGGCTACGTCGGATCATGCGCCTTTGCTTCTGACATGTGATTCGGATGTCCCACGTGGCCCTTCCCTGTTTTGGTATTTAGACATGTGAACCACACATGCAGATTTTGATGATTATGTTACTCACAAATGGCTATCTTATCCCACAGTTGGTGGCATGTGGGGCTTTCATTGCAAGCTCTCACACCTTCGCAAGGATTTAAAGCAGTGGAATAGAGACACCTTTGGAAACATATTCGATGCTGTCTCCCATGCAGAAGCAGAAGCGAAGGTGGCGGAGAATCTATTTGATAACAGCCCTACTAAATCCAATCGTCAGTTCTATCACCAGAAAGTGGCAGAACTACGTCTTGCGCAGAAACGTTCCTTTCTATATTGGAAGCAGAAGGCCAATGTGAAGTGGTTAAAAGATGGAAATGCAAACACCTCTTTCTTCCATCAAACTGTCAAACAAAGACGCAGCCATCAATTCATTCGCAGCATCAAGAAAAGGGATGATACTGAGCTCAATCGTCTGGCAGATATTAAAGATGAAGCTATTCGATTTTTCTCAAATCTTTACACTGATGAGCCAGTTGAGAATTGTGACTCTATTTTACAGTATATACCATCTCTTATCACAGTGGATGAAAACAGTGCATTGACGGCAATTCCTCAACTAGCCGAAGTTAAAGGAAGCAGTTTGGGATCTCAGCCCATCTAGTGCCGCAGGTCCGGACGGTTACCCGGGGTCCTTTTATAGACACTTCTGGCATTTGATACAGCACGACGTGCACAAAGATGTACAAGAATTTTACCTAGGAATTCGTATTCCTAAGGCCATTGCAGCAGCTTCCATCATTCTCATTCCGAAGGTAAGTAATCCCCTAACGTTTGCAGACTATCGTCCTATATGCCTCACAAATTTCATTTCCAAGACCATCACACGTTTGTTAGCGACACGGCTGGGCAATATCTTGCCAAAGGTAATCTCTCCAGAACAAGCTGGTTTCATGAAGGGAAGGGATATTACAGAACAAGTTTTATTAGCACAAGAGATGGTCCATGTCTTGGATAAACGGACAAGGGGCGGACAGGTCATTATTAAGTTGGATATGGCCAAGGGTTTTGACCGTGTCAGCTGGAGATATCTTCAACAACTGCTTTAAAGACTGAGTATGGACGAACGTTTAGTGCGCATCATTGTTAATAATTTGAGTGACACCAGATGTTCCATTTTGCTAAATGGTTCTCTTACTGAATGTTTTCACGTTAGTAGAGGTGTTAAACAGGGGGACCCTTTATCACCATTACTCTTTATTCTATCATCTGAAGGATTCACTCGAGGGCTCAACTATCATATATAGACAGGAATTATAGATGGCTTCAAGGTAGGGCGTACACTTTGTGTTTCACATCTGGGTTTTGCTGATGATTTATTAATTTTTCTCAATGGCTCCCCCCGCAATTTAAGAAAATTTTGCATCTTTTTAGACAAGTATCAACAGGCTTCTGGCCAACTGGTTAATTATGACAAAAGTCTATTTGTCCCTGGCCAAGGAGTTTCGGTCACTGCGTCAACCGTAGCCTTGGGCATGAGATCAACGTCACTTCCGATTAAGTATTTCGGCTCTTTTTTGCATAAGGGAATAACCAAGTCCAGGTACTATGCCACCCTCCTCAGTCATTTTGATACTAAACTAGCGTCCTGGTCGACAACTTTCTTATCTATGGCGGGCAGGCTTGTCCTCATTAAACATGTGCTCAATACATTGCCAATACATCTAATAGCTAGCTCAAGACTACCAAAAGGGGTAATTCACTGTTTAAGTTGCAAAATGGCCTCGTTCCTTTGGAAAGGACAACATCAATGGCAGTCTTGGTCTTCGATATGTCGGCCAGTTGAGTACGGCGGTCTTGGAATCCAGCACCTCTTGCACATCCAAAAAGCATATGATTGCCAGATATGGTGGAAATATTTTCACTCCAATACATTGTGGGCTGACTTCTGCAGAATAAAGTATGGTAGTCGTCCATCAGTCTATTCACATATATAAGATTCTCTAACATGGAAACGCATTTGTAAAATTCATACATACATGGAGGCACATACCAACACCTCTAATCATATGATACATTGGGCTCCCGATGAGCATGGTCAATTCTCCATTCGTTCTGCCTACTCGTTGATCGTACCCTATGAACAATCAAGCTAGAGACACGGTACATTTGGTGGAAGAACATACACCCACAGCAAAAAAAATTTTTGTGAAAACTATGGTATCATTCACTTCCAATGGTAGATAACTTTCGCAGGTGGATGGTGGTTTATCCTTCGCAGTGTGTCTTTTGTAGCCGTGATCATGACAGTCAAGACCATGTGTTCCTCAATTGCGTATTCATTCGGCCTCTTTGGATAGCTATCTCTATTTTATTCTCTGGGCCAATGCCGCACTCCTCGACCATAAAGGCGCATCTTCTCCATTGGTGGCGTATATCATCTAAAACCACAATGACGGGTCAGCTGAGGTCGATTGTTCCATCTCTAGTAGTATGGGAAATCTGGAAACTTTATGCAGCGTGTAGGTTTGAGGATGAACATTTCGCCTATGATAGGTTGTACACGCGGATCAAAGACTCGATATATATATGGTGCTCATCTATTAATGGGAAATAATTTGCACAGGCAATTCCACATCTCATTTTCAGCGATTCTCACCACCGTTGCGTATGAAGAGGCTATCTGTAATAAAGTGGCTTTGTCCCCCGTCTAGACGATTTAAGCTTAACGTTGATGCAGCCATAGGGCAACGCATGTCGCAGGAGCTGCTGTACTACGAACGGACCAGGGCATGTTTAAGTCTGCTATATGTTTTCCTCTGCCTTCCTTACAGCCTCTTCGGGCAGAACTGCACGCTATGACAATTTCCTTAATGTTCTTTGCACAACAGTATGATGTCCTAGTGGTGGAAACTGATTGTCAAAATCTTGTTAAGCTACTTGCTCATCATCGCCAGCTCACAGGCTCATTGGCATTAGACATCAGCCGCGCGTCCCAGTTCCTCAGTCTAAACGGCTCTACTATCCAGTTCTGTCTGCGAGAAGCAAACTCAGCAGCGCATCGGCTCGCCAGATATGGGTATTCGTCAGCAGGAATGACTGTGTACAGCACATCTCAGCAATTACCTAGAGAAGTACGAGGAGCAATAATTACGGATCACCAGCTGCCTACATTCAGAGCCTGATACATGACATCCATTTCTTTATACAGTTGTCTGTGTTTTGAGGCACAGACAACAGGGGTGCGTACTTTTTACAGGTTATTCTTATGTATGCTTGTTAATCTTGGTGTTAATCATTGCTACACTCATTCTTCTTTGTCTCTGGTGATGGCTTTTGTTTGGATCTGGTGGACAAATTCTGCCGCTTTGGAGGGGGAATTCATCTCGGTTCATTCCAAGTCAATAACCTCCATGCCCAGTAGCATCATGTTTTATGAGTCGTCTTGGTTTCGTTTCGAGCCAAGACGACTTAGGTACGTGCTGGGATATGGTTACTTCATGCACTTCATGTTCTCAATTTTCATTTCTAATTACAATCACTATTCATTACAAGATCTATGGACGCACTATGGCGGTTGGCTCATGCACTTGGCATACCAGGAGACGAAGACTCTATGCCATTATCGACGCACAATACCCAGCATTCACGCAAGGACACCCTCGACACAACCTAAGGCTGTTTGGAGCTTCTCCCCAACATTTTCACAGTTCTTTTCATTTACATCAATGTACGGCGTTAATCCCAGAAATATAAATATGTACGCTTTTTCCTTTGCCAAGGTTTTATCCACAAGGGTGGTTTTACTTGGCAAGGTTTTAATGCGGCATATCATATATGACTGGAGCCACGTCATCATTAGCGATTTGTACCACATATATTCATACTCTGACCTTTGTAATATGGTTTCCCTCCGCCACAAGTGAGGCCTTCAATAAAATCATAATATTTCTATAATATATATATATATATATATATGTTAAAAGGCGTGTATAAAGGAGAGGAGAAAACTTTCCATTCTTCAATTAGTTGCCTTTGTGCCTTGTCCAAATATGGCTTCCTTTAATGAACTACTTAGTTCATTTAACTAAGTACTTCACTTAATGAACTAGTTTAGTTCATTAATGGTGGCACCTGAAAATAGTTCAAACATAACAAATGTTCGCCGTTTGATGTAAGCTTTAAAGCTTCATGACTCGTTAGTACAGCAATATTATATATGAACTATATAAGGCAGGTTTCATGCAAAAATGTGTCAAGTCGTGTCATGCATTTCTTTAATACACGTTATTTAAATCATCTATTTTGTAATCACTCAAACCCGTTTTTCTATACAATCTCTCCCTTTTGATGATTTACAAAATAACATAAGTTCATGATTTAAATTTTGTCGCTCCCTCTCCAAGCGTGCACAAATTCAAATTTTGAATTTCAAATTTCAAATTTCTAATTTTCTTCCCCTTGATTTGTGCAGTCATTCTTAATCAAATCTCTCTCCCCCCCTTAAATCATGCATTTTCTCCCCTTTTATTTTGGAAAGATAATCAAAAGTGCATGTAAAGATGGAAAGAAATCAAATCAAATCAAATAAGCAGAAATTATGTCTAATTTAGAATGATGATTTTCATACGTGGCTTGATTTAGTGCTTTTGTGAATATGTCAGCTACTTGTGCCTCAGTGCGTACGTGATCTATAACAATATTGCCATTATTTACGTGATCACGAAGGAAGTGATAGCGGACTTCTATATGCTTTGCCTTAGAATGTAGAACAGAGTTCTTAGATAAGTTGATGGCGCTCATACTATCACAATATATAGGAATCTGATTTACCGTAATCCCAAAGTCAGAAAGTTGTTGTTTTAGCCATAGTAATTGTGTGCAACAAAGGCTAAGTGCCATATATTCAGCTTCAGTGGTGGATAAGGCTACGCTTGCTTGCTTTTTAGAAAACCATGATATAAGTGAATTTTCTCTAAATTGACAAGTGCCACTCGTACTTTTTCTATCTATTTTACATCCACCATAATCTGCGTCAGTATAGGCATGCAAGTTAAATTCACAATCTTTATCATACCAAATGCCTAATGTGGGTGTGTGCTTAATATAGCGAAATATTCTTTTCACAGCATTATAATGAGATACTTTTGGTTGACTTTGAAAACATGCACACATACATACACTGAACATGATATAAGGTCTACTAGAAGTAAGATATAGCAAAGAGCCAATCATAGACCTATATAAAGCATTATCAAAGTCCTTACCATGTTCATCTTTATCTAGTTTAGTGGTGACACTCATAGGGGTGGGGGACGGTTTTAAATTATCAAAATTGAACTTTTTAATCATATCATTTATATATTTAACTTGGCTTATATGTATACCTTTACCCGTTTGTTTAATCTGCAAGCCAAGAAAGTAATTCAATTCACCAACCATAGATATTTCAAATTCGGATTTCATGCAAGTTTCAAAATCTTCAATAAGTTTATGAGAGGTGGAGTCGAAAATGATGTAATCAACATAAATTTGAATGATTAGTAAATCCGATTTATCTTGTTTTAAAAATATTGTACTATCTATAGTGCCTCTTTTAAAACCATTTTCTAAGAGAAATGTAGCAAAACGATCATACGATGCTCTAGGTGCTTGCTTTAAACCATATAGTTCCTTCTTTAGTTTGTACACGTGATCGGGGTGTTTCAAATCTTCAAAACCGGATGGTTGTTTCATGTATACTTATTCTTGTATAAATCTATTAAAAATACACTTTTCACGTCCATTCGATAAAGTTTAAAACCTTTCATGCAAGCAATAGCAAGTAAAAGTCGTATGGCTTCTAAACGTGCCACGGGTGCAAATTTTTCGTCATAATCTATTCCTTCTTCTTGATTATATCCTTGTGCTACAAGTCTAGCCTTGTTTCTAACAACTTTTCATTCTTCATTCATTTTATTTCTAAACACCCACTTTGTGCCTATTATAGTCTTAACTTGTGGTCGTGGCACTAAATCCCATACATTATTTCTTACAAATTGATTAAATTCATCATGCATAGCATCAATCCAAGAAGAATCAATCAAAGCATCAAACACATTTTTAGGTTCAATTTCGGATATCATGGCATGTAATTGGTTTATTTCCTCTGGATTTATTCTTCTACATGGTCGCACACCGTGAGTGATATCGCCTATAATAAAATCGTGAAGGTGATCTCTATGCCATCTTGGTTGATTATTTTCTACGTTCTCATGCATTTCTAAGTGATCATGCATTTCTAGTGTATCATGCGTGCCATCATCATCATCCAACATGGATTTTAATTCAAAATCATCGTCATATTCTTTTATCTTTATCAATCTCACCAAACTCATTAAACTTCACATGAATGGATTATAGAATTTGCCTAGTGATGGGATCATAACATCTATACGCTTTTGAATTCTCAGAATACCCAACAAAGATGCATTCAATTGATTTAGATTCAAACTTATCTAAATTATCTTTCGTATTTAAAACAAAGAATTTGCAACCAAACATACGAAAGTAATCAATTTTAGGCATACGATCATTTAAAACCTCATAAGGCATCTTATTTATTTTCTTTCTAATAGACAACTGATTACTCAAGCGGCGAGAGAAACGCTCGGGGTAACAACAAGAAAAAAGTCCGTACATAAAGAGATGTGGTGGTGGAATGAGGATGTGCAACAAAAAATAAAAGACAAACAAAAGATTTTTAGAGAGCTGTTAAGATGCACCAATGGGGGAGAAAAAGTGTGATTGAAGGATAATTACAAAATCATCAGGAAGGAGGCGAAGAAGGCAGTGACAGAGGCAAAGAATGCAGCTTATAAAAGGATGTATGAGAGACTAGAAACAAAAGAAGGAGAACATGATATGTTCAAGATTGCCAAAGCTAGGGATAGAAAGAGGCAGGATCTAGGAGGCGGGAAAATCATAAAAGGAGAAGATGGACATGTGTTAGTCAAAGAACAAGACATCAAATTGAAATGGCAAACATACTTTCACAATCTTTTCAACGGCAGTAGTGCCAACTATGAAGAACGAGAAAGCACCATTAACCAACAACGACAACATAATAACTCCGACTGTCAGAACATCACACAAGGAGAGGTGATGAGAGCACTGAAGAAGATGGGAAGAGCTAAAGTGGTTGGCCTAGATAACATACCCATTGAGGCGTGGAAGTATTTAGGAGAGGAAGGGGTCCAATGGCTAATTACTCTGTTCAATCGTATCTACAAAATAGGGAAGATGCCAGATGAGTGGAGAAAGAGTGTCGTGGTCCCCCTATATAAGAACAAAGGAGACGCACAGCGTTGTGAGAACTATAGAGGGTTTAAGTTGCTAAGCCATACCATGAATTTATGGGAGAGAATAATCGACACTCGAATTAGGAGAGAAACTCAGGTTATGGTGAACCAATTTGGTTTTATGCCAGGAAGGTCAACTACGGAAGCAATACACATTCTCAGAAGATTAATGGAGAAGTATAGGGGGAAGAAGCGCGATTTACATATGGTTTTCATCGATCTTGAAAAAGCATATGATAGTGTGCCGCGTAGCCTGATATGGGATAGTCTGGAGGCAAGAGGGATCCCTATGAAGTATATATACATTATTAGAGATATGTATGCTAGGACAAAAACAACCGTCAAAATTAGGAGAGGTGATGAGAGCACTCGAATTAGGAGAGATATGTATCGGCTTTGAACATCACACAAGGAGAGGTGATGAGAGCACTCGAATTAGGAGAGATATGGGATAGTCTGGAGGCAAGAGGGATCCCTATGAAGTATATAGACATTATTAGAGATATGTATGCTAGGACAAAAACAACCGTCAAAATTAGGCGAGGTGATGAGAGCACTCGAATTAGGAGAGATATGTATCGGCTTTGAACATCACACAAGGAGAGGTGATGAGAGCACTCGAATTAGGCACTCGAAGTATATAGACATTATTAGAGATATGTATCGTCTTTGAACATCACACAAGGAGGGGTGATGAGAGCACTCAAATTAGGAGAGATATGCAGGGGAATACAGACTTCTTTCCGGTGGAGGTCGGTCTCCATCAAGGGTCTGCGTTGAGCCCATTTCTTTTCGCAGTTGTCCTTGACGAGTTGTCAAAGCCGATACAGGAGGGAGTTCCGTGGTGTATGCTTTTTGTTGACGATATTGTATTAGTCGCAGAAGGTAGACATACCCTGAGTATGAGAGTAGAGCAGTGGAGAGGTGTTTTAGAGAGAAAAGGCTTAAAGATTAGCCGTTCTAAGACCGAGTATCTGCACTGCGACTTCAGCGGCGTAGCAGACAGTGATGATAGTCAGCTCACCATCGATGGTCAAGTGGTACCACAGGTAAGTAAGTTTAAGTACCTAGGATCATTTGTGTAGTAGAATGGCGACATAGATAATGATGTAGCATATCGAGTTCAAGCAGGCTGGTGTAGATGGAGGTCGGCCTCAGGGGTGCTGTGTGACAAAAATTTCCCAACTAAATTAAAGGGAAAATTTTATAGGGTGGCAGTGCGACCGGCAATGCTGTATGGGACAGACTGCTGGGCCATCAAGAGGTCACAATTACAAAAGATGGAAGTGGCACAGATGAAAATGTTAAGATGGATGTGTGGCACACAAGGCTAGACCGGATCAGAAACGAGGTGTTTCGAGAAAGGTTAGGAGTGGCTAGTATAACAGATAAGATAAGAGAAGGAAGAATGAGATGGTTTGGGCATGTCAAGCGGAGACAGACAACGACGTCGGTCAGAGCAATTGAAAGCCTCATTGTAGAGGGAAACAAGAGTAAAGGCATGCCCAAACTGACTTGGGATGAGCAGATAAGGCACGATTTACTAGATTTACACCTCTCTGAGGACATGGTCCATGATATGAGTTCATGGAGACATAAGATTAAGGTTAACGAGGTATAGGGCATATATATGGACACTTTAGAGTACATTTAGGGACATAGATAGGAGTAGACACTAGCTACGCTTTAGGTTGACTTTCCACTTGGTTGCATATGCATATGTTATATCGTTGTTTTACATCACTTGTACATATACACGTGATGTGTATTGTAATAGCAAAAGTACTTTCTTTTATTTGTCGAATTTACTCACTAACACACTAGCACAATATATCTTTATTATCATGTCATTTATGCTGGTAGAGCCGGGGGTCTCACTGGAAGCAGACTCTCTATCCCTTGGGATAGAGGTATTGTCTGCCTACCACTTACCCTCCCCAGACCCCAACGATAGTTTTGCTATCGTTGGAATATACTGGGCCCGGATGATGATGATGATGAATTTACGGCTTCCGCCCACAAAAATCTAGGCAATTTATTTTCACATAACATGGTTCTAGCGATCTCTTGTAGTGTCCTATTCTTTTTTTCTACTACTCCATTTAGTTGTGGAGTTCAAGGTAGTGAAAACTCGTGTTTGATTCCTTTTTCTTCGCAAAATGCAATCATGTCCTTGTTTTTAAATTACCACCTCTATCGCTTCTAATCTTTTTCACATTTAAACCATATTGATTTTCAAGTTGTTTTATTAGTTTTGCAATCTCAATGGCACTATCATCTTTATGTGCAAGAAACAAAGTCCAAGTATAACGAGAAAAATCATTGACAATCACACACGCATAATAACGTCCACCAAGACTCGTAGTGCGACTAGGACCAAACAAATCAACGTGTAATAATTCTAAAACTCTAGATGTGCTTATTTCATTTGTAGGTTTAAGTGACTCGCGTGTTTGTTTGCCTTTAATGCAGGATTCACACAACTAAAAGTTGTCTAAATCAAGTTTAGGCAATCTTCGTATTAGGTTCTTTCGTTGGAGTTTTTCAAGTGTAGAAACGCCGATGTGTCCTAAACATGTATGCCACAAGTTAAGGTTAGGTTCATTTGACATAAAACACTTAACCTTAGAGTCTAACATATCATCCATAGAAAGCGTAAAAATGTTTCCTTCCCATTTTCCATTTAACACAACTTCTCCATTTTTATTTATTATATTGCAATAAGGATGAGTAAATAACACAACAAAACCGTTTTCAATAAATTGTGAGATGCTAAGAAGATTATAGGATAAGTTGCTTACCAAAAAAACGTTGGAGATTTGAAGGGTGTTTGTGCTTCCGATTGTACCTTTTCCGATGATTCTTCCTTCATTGTTGTCTCCAAAGGTCACAGATCCGCCTTTTGTGACCTTCTTCAACTTTGTGAATAAGCTTGGGTCACCCGTCATGTGCCTCGAGCAACCACTGTCAAGGAACCATTTGATAGATGTATCTTTTGATGTGTGGGTTCCCTACAATGTACAAAAATGATTTAGGTACCCTTTTAATTTTGGGTCCTTATGAGTTAGTTATTCACCTCTTAGTAAAAGTACCTTTCAGTACCCATACTTAGGTGATCCTTCTCGGTCTAGCAAATTGTAAGAATGTAGATGAAGGAGCAATGTAGTAGATATGTGGTGGGTGGACTTGAGGCCTTTGGCCGAGAACTCCTTTGTACGCATCATATGGTTTGCATTTTTGATATGTCCTCGTGTTGGTGTGCATAGTGCGTGATATAGATGGATGAAATGGATGACATGTATGCATCACTTGTTTCTTCTCATATTTATATGACATAATTATATTTCGTATGATATGAAGAAGAGATGTGACTAGATGAGGGGATAGGGGGTCTTTGTGTTACTTTAGGCGGTACGTATGCCTTTGATGTGTCTACTTTCTTAGACAAAACAAACTTGGTTGGTTTAGATGATGTTTCGTTTGTCTCAATGTATCCTAATCTAATTTTATCACTGTCATGTTTTTGTGATAAAATAATGCAATCTAGGATGTTAGACCCCGTATTAAACTGTTTCATTATTTTTTCTAAATCCGTATTTCTTGATTTCAAACTTGAAATCTCGGATTTCATTTCATTATTATTTGTTGTCGATGATGTGATCTCTGATTTCAAAGCATTTATGATGCATAACGACTCTTCTTTTGAATCGTTTGATTGAGCAACAAGATTCATGTTAGAAGATTCTAACAACTTATTGTCTTCAATTAATCGCTTCTTTTCTTTTGCGAGAGTCTTAGTAAATTTATGCAATTCTAAGTACCGACTGAAAAGATCATCATATAAAGGTTCAGAGTCAGAAGATACCTCGTTTGATGCTTTGGATACAAAGCATACTTGTGCAGTCTCCTCTTCTGTATCAGTCTAAGAATCAGATGTGTCACTTAAAGTGGAGGCCTTGAGAGCTCATCTCCTTTGCTTAGGTTCTGAGACGAGTCTATTTTTGGTCCGATCCTTGTCAAGGTGTTTGTTTGTTTGCTTGTCCTTATTAGGGTAGTCATATGATAGATATCCAAGTTTACCGCATTCGTAGTATTTAACATCCTTATCATTTGTTTTGTTCTTATTTTTTAGTGGAAATAGCCTTAGGTTTGTTTTTAAATGACTTTCTCAGGAATTTTCTCAAGCCTTTAGCCAATAAAATTAAGTCATCATTGTCTTATTCAGAATCACTATCATCTACGTGATCGGAAGAAGTAGAGACGTATTCATTTGATTTAAAAGCAATAGTCTTACCTTGTTTTGATGATGATTCCGATTTCCTTATAGTGAGTTTGTTTTCATATACCTTAAGTGATCCAATTAGTTCCTCCATTTTAATTGATTTGGTTTCTTTGCTCTCCTCTATAGCCCTCACTAAGGTCCCATTCGGATGGTAAGCTTCGTAATACCTTTTGGACCTTTTCCTACATAGAGAAGGCTTTGCCAAGAGACTCAAGGGAGTTGTAAATGTTAGTCAAGCGTAGATCCATATCAACGATAGACTCATTTGGCAATATTTTAAATGACTCAAGTGTGGACATAAGCATGTTAATTTTGGACTCTTTTACTTGACTAGTCCCTTCGTGTTTCATCTCAAGAATTCTCCACATTTCTTGAGCACTAGAACAATTAGACACATAGCTAGATTCACTTTTACTTAGCCCATTTAGAAGTAATTGCATGGCTCTAGCGTTCATGCTCAGTCTCTTTTTGTCATCACTAGTATACTATTGTTTAGGCTTAACAACCTCTAGTGTGACTCCATCTACAATGGATAATTTTGAGGGAATAAATGGACCATCTTCTATAATGGACCATAGATCAAAATCAATAGCCATAAGGAAAAGTTTCATTCTTAACTTCCATTGAATAAAAGACTCACCATCAAAAAGAGGAGGCCTTTGACTAGACATACCTTCTTGCTCGGTTTTGAAGTTTGTGGTTGCCATCTCACTTAGATTGTTAGATCTTTTGTTGTGAGTGTTCTTGCACGCTGATACCACTTGTAGGATCTGCAAGGCACCACTAGAAGGGGGGGTTGAATAGTGGGTGCAGAAAATTTGGTTTTTTAAAATTGTTTTGAACCAAAAACCCAACTTTTGAAAACAGTTTCTGTTTTCAGGACCTGTTTTGAAACGTTTTGAAAACTAGGTTACAGGTCTTCAAAAATTCTGAAATTTGGAGAGATCTTAGTTTCATATGTTCTGAGTATCTCCTAAAAATTTCAGATTAAAATTCAACCTTTAAACCCCTTTAAAAATCGTTGGTGGTCAGATTGCACAAATCTGCCAGAAACGGTAGTCTAATTTGAAAAATTAATTCCAATTAAACCGTGACTCCAAATGCTCTAAAGATTTAATGACACGCCCCTTATTATGTTTATTTAATTGGGTTGAAACAGTTTTGAAAAATGCTTTTGGGAAGTAGTCAAATACGTTCAAAGTCTCAACCTTTGCAAGCCTAAAAATCAGACTGCACTAGTCTCAGAACTTTTGACGTTTGAGTGACTTATACTTGTCCAAAAGAGTTGAAACTTGCACCAAATGGACCTTAAGACGTGTGACTATGTTTCTGGAAATGTTTGTGATTTTTAAAGTTCGTTTACCATTTTTAAGAACGTGATGAAAATGATGCACTATGCTGGAAACTGAAAGTAAGTGCTGAAAAGTAAAGAACACAAGGAATTTTATATTGGTTTGGTTAAATCAACCTACTCCAGTCTTCGAGGACACCTTCCTTGGTTATCCCTAATCACAAAACAACAAACGACATCTTACCACACAGGGTTGATGGAGTTACACACCAACTCCAACCCTTTACAAACCTTGTAAGTGATTACAACGATAACGAACACCACCACCTAGCGGATGCAAGATTGATCACACCTTGATCAATCTTTTACAACAATATAGAGTGTATGGTGGTATAGATGAAGCCTATTCAAGATATATGAATTGAATACAATAGGCTTTAAGAGAGAAGAAAGAAAGAAGTGTAGAAGGAGAAGGAGATGAAAACGTTTTTAAGCTCTTTGATTTTCAAGACTTGTCTTGTATTTTGTTTTCTCTCCTTCTTTCCTTTTTATCAAGAAGTGGCCGCCCCTTATTGCATTTCTTCCCCCTTGGAAATTTTCTTTTAAGTACTTGGAAGAATATCTTGCATCTTTGTGACATTCACTTGCTTACTTGGCAACTCCTCATTGGATGATCATTATAGCCTTGCTTACTTGGCACTCATTGATTGGATGAAAGTTGTCATCATTTGATGACTAGATAAATCTGAAAATAATACTTAAAAACATGTGCCAATTAGCCATAAAAATGTTGCCATAAGACACACAATAAATTCCATAAATTTTACAAGACAAAATATTCATCAATAAGCTCATAATTTTCGGCCACTTGAATGCTTCACATGCTGAAATTTCAGCATGTGAGATATTCACACAATATTCAAAATATTTCCATGTAGGTAGTAGATTTATCCTTTGTGAATATAGAATCAAATGTGTTGAATTCTAAGACTAAAAATCAGCCACATACATTCCAACACATGCTGAAATTTCCAGCATGTGTGATATTTCAAAATATCATCACATTATTTCCATAATATTTTTTAAAACATTGCCATTTTATCTTCCACTCCATCCATATAATTCAAATAAGTAAATATGGCACATTTCACCATAATAATTCGGCGAACTCAATACACACATGCTGAAATTTTCAGCATGTGTTACAAATGTGACATAGTTTGAAATGTTACCTTGTGTAGCTCCTTTCTTTATGTCACCAACATTGTATACTTCATTCTTGGCCAATCAAGATGCCAACAAAGCTCCACATATGCTCCAACAAGATGATCTAGGCGTGTGCTATAGCTTGTACATGTGTTGAATTTTATTTTTGCAAACTTTGTAAGATAGTGCACAATAATTATACACATATGGTATATTCCAATCATCCCTTAATTGATTTTTCTAGAAAACTTTAGAATGTATAGAGTATGTAAAAAGTGTCTAGATACATGTTATATGTCATGCCAAAAATGTACCATGTGTCGTGTTCGTAGAAAACCGAATTTTCGACTTTTGTCGATTAAGCGATTTTTCTCCGATTGAATTCAAAATTTTTGCACATTTTATATATATTAAGTCACACATAATATAAATAGAATAACTTGAAAATTCAGTTCTAATGGCTGAAGTAAGTGGCGCCCCATGTGACAAAAATGTTGAATTTGAAATCTCTATAATTTGACCTTATTTGGGGTGATTTGTGTTTGCCAACGTGGAATGATTTTATGGATGAATATAACATATAGACCACGAAATTTCTGGTCATTTTTGAAGTGTAGGGGCTGGACATATATATATGGCAAGTACGTGACATGTTGGCGAAGTTTCGGTATTCACCCAATACGACAATTTTTGGTTTAGAACCTTGTAACGTGTCGTAGTAATTTTGTCATCACCATGACATATATCATATGATATAAGACCTGAATATACTCATAAATAAGAGGTAAATATAGTGGTGTGACGTTAACGTACGTTCGTAAAAAATATATAACGTGTCGGTAATACGTTGGAAAATATGTGTATAGTGTTTTTTTAAAAAAAAATCTTTTTTTTTTTAAAGAGAAACTTTTATTAATATTAAAGCTCCGTTATGGTGGAGAATACCTTGTTACATCAGAGTATATCATACGAAAACCAAAAGTATAAAGCAGCTAGTATGTGCAATCTCCAATCAAATATGATATGCCGCATTAAAACCTTGCCAAGTAAAACCACCCTTGTGGATAAAACCTTGGCGAAGGAAAAAGCGTACATATTTATTTGATTGGAAGGATTGCAAGCTTGGACATTCAAATATTTATAAATCCTCCATATGTCCTGTATGATAAAGTTGTGGATGGGCTTCAATAATTTTGATACTTGGTCGGAGTAGCCTGAGAAAACCGCAGTCTTGATAATCCAGTAATATAGCTTGCCGCAGAATTTGCATGCCATTAATAGTGAATCAGCCCGCTTGTAGATGATCGTCCCTCGGCAAAACAAAGATAATGGTGCATTAGTATCAACACATTGTATATACGACAGTAGTAAATTGTAACTCTGAATGCGTACCGAAGTTGCCCATAGTACATAGACTACAGGCAACAGCAAGAAATAAATATAGCGTGTAGATGCATTGAGAGAAAGATGAGGTACCCGCGTTGCCTGCATAATATATATGCAGGCAACCAATATTTGTAACCATTTGTGTGTGTTACGTTCGAAGCGCATGGAATAGGCCATCGGTATGATAAAAAGCACGGGCCATTTGCGGCAATTGTGAGACCGTGGTGAACAGACAAGTGAGCGGCTGAAATCTAGCGTGAAGACAGAGATAGTGGGCCACCATATTGATCTCCCTTGGGATATAATGCAGCGTACTGCCTGTTATGCGTAGGAGATGTGAAAGCCTGTTGTATTCTGGAAGAGCAGTGATTATGTGGGCCACGGAGTGTGTTAATTGCTGACAGTCCGTCTCAATGATGATGTTCCGATGTAACAAGCCAAAGTATAGTAGACTATAAACAATTGCTTGTAGCTCTGCTTGGATAGGAGGCAAGACGGGTAGGCGAAATGAGAGACCTGCAATCATCTTACCATTGGTATCACGAAGGATGGCTCCTGCCGCTGCATGTGAGCTTCCAGCCGAGGCATCTACATTTAATTTTAACTTCCCAGTTGGAGGACATATCCATTTCAATACTAATGCTCTTTTTGGTCGAAGACGAGGAGAAAACCCATTGTTGATCAGTGAGGGTATGAATTGGGCTATGGCCGTGCCAGATCGCGAAGCAGCCCAATCAAAACAGGCTTGTTTAGTTAAGTGTAGCATGTGTGTGACCGACAATTCCGATTCACCAAATATATGGTTTGTGTATATGCGCCAAATTGCCCAACAAAGCATGATTGGACCAACAACTTTAAAGTTACCTTTTAAGGATGAAGCAGAGGAGAGAAGCCACCATTGAAGAAGGTGATGTCGTATATTCGATGCATGGGTCGCTGGACCATCAAGGAGCACAGAAAGCTGCGACCAGACAGGCTGAACATGCGGACAAAGCAGAAAGATATGTGAAATAGTGGCCGAGGCATTTTTGCAGAACGGGCAGATTGTTGGGCATACGCAAGAGAACGTCTTCACGTTATCTTCCATAGGAAGGGCCGAATGAAACAGCTTCCACATAAACAAACAGATTGTCTTTTGAATGCCTTTCCACCAAATGAATTTGTGGGAGAGTAACTGTGTGTGATGCGGTCTCACATCCTCATATGCATATTTTAGTGTGAATTTTCCAGTTGGGCTGGAGCGCCAAAAAGGGGAAGGGTGGCCCATCGTGAATTGCATGCATAGAGTATGTGTGGAACATATTCTTTTCCAGCCGGGAGAGTCGTATATGCAAGCCAAATAATCCATTCTAGAACCATAACGAGCCCGCATGTATGTTGCCCATAGCGAATCACTTGTATGATAACTCCACCAAAGTTTACAATCGTATGCTTGTTGTATGTGCGTTAAGCTACGGATGCCCCAACCGCCTTCTACTTCTGGATAGCATAATTTGCCAAGTGCAGTCCATTGGTGTTGTCCGGCCCACAAAAAAAGGGATATTTTTCTATTGAGTGCATGGATGATGCTCTTGGGTAGGCGGGATGCAGCAAGAATATGTAGGGGGATAGCTGTTAGAACCGATTTGATCAAAATGAGTCTACTGCCCGGAGATAAAAGACGGCTGGACCAGCCCGTTAACTTAGTGTCAAAATGCTGCAAGAGCGAGGTACAGTAGGAAGCCCGGTTGACTCCACGATAAAGATAAGAGCCCAGGTATTTGATTGGGAGAGAGGATGGTTGCATGGCTAAAACTTGTGCGATGTTATTTTGCTGTCGACTTGTGAGATAAGAGCTGCATACAAACTGACTCTTCGTGTAGTTGATAAGTTGTCCGGAAGCGCATTGATATTCTTGCACAAATTTTTGAAATCGGCCCAAGTTGTGGGTTGAAGCATTAAGAAAAATTAGAAGATCATCCGCGTAAGCTAAATGAGATACTGGCAAGACTCTTCCAGATGCAAAGCCTCTAAGCTGATGAGACGTGAATAGTCTATGTAGACCCCGAGTGAAACCTTCGGAGCAGATTATAAATAGGAGTGGTGATAGCGGATCACCTTGCTTGACTCCTCGTGTGGGTGAGAAGAAACCATGTGATGTACCATTGACTGAGATGGATAATTTGGAAAGCCGCATGTTGTTAAGTATAATGCGTAGAAGACGAGATGCAAACCCAAACTTAAGCATAATGGCTTCGAGATACGACCAGTTTACATGGTCAAAAGCTTTAGCCATATCTAGTTTGATCATAACTTGACCATGACGAACCTTTCTGTCTAGTAAATGCACCATCTCGTTGGCCATGGTAACATGTTCACTAATGTCATGGCCTTTCAAGAATCCTATTTGTTCTGAAGAAATGAGTCGAGGAAGTAAGACATTGAAGCGAGAGGCTAGGATGCGCGTGGTTACCTTGCTTATAAAGTTGGATAAACAAATAGGCCGAAAGTCCGCATATGTAAGTGGATGAGGCTTCTTAGGAATCAATGTGATAATGGATGATAACATGGATGTCGGTGGAGGCACCCCCAGAAAGAATTCTTGAACGGCAAGAGTGACATCAAGTTGTAATATATCCCAACATGTACGAAAGAATTGACCATTATAACCATCCGGACCTGCTGCACTGATTGGACTTAAGGTCCACACGGCTTCCTTTACTTCATCCGCAGATGGCAAATGTAGCAGCATGTCGTTATCTTCTGTTGTTACAAGTGAGGGGATATGAGCTATAAATTCAGCAATCCCATTAACTTCTTCATGCTCAAACAGTTTGTGATAATATGAGACTGCTTCAGTTCCTAATGATGCATTGTCCTGCAGAAGTTCGCCTCTAGAGCTGCGAAGATTGGCAATACGTTGGCGGCGATGCTTATCCTTAACAATAGCATGAAAGTATGCGGTGTTTGCCTCTCCTTCAGATATCCACTTTATTCTTGATTTCTGAGCCCAGTAGGATGTTTGAGCTTGGGTGGCCTGAATCAGTTTGGCTTGAGCCAAGGACAGAGATGCACGGTTGTCAGGCGAAGGATCCCGATCAAAAGCAACTTCAAGCCTTCGATACACAGCCTCAGCATCCACAACATTGTTAAAGATGTTTCCATAAACATTTTTATTCCAAAGTTGAAGATCTTTTTTCAATCTATTCAGCTTCATGTATAAGCCACGCATGCCACCTATCATTGGGTATTGAGTCCAATGTTGTTGCACATATGACTTAAAGTCCGAATGATTTACCCATGCATTGATGAACCGAAATGGGACATGAACTCTTTCAACAGTAGAATAGCATTTGAGTAACATAGGAGAGTGATCAGAGGTGGCTCGAGATAGATGGTTGATGGAGATATTGGCAAATAATTCAGAGAATGCTACATTGCACAAGTGTCTATCTAATCGACGTCGAACTCTACCTTGACCAGTTCCGCGCGACCAAGTAAAAGGAGATCCAATAAAAGGCAAATCCTGCAACCCACAGACATCAACGCAGTGACTGAAATCTTGTAAATTGCGCAGGGGTGGCGTGGAGCGACCCTCATGTTCATCAAGCGATAGAAATGTATTAAAATCCCCACTAACAATCCATGGCAGTGTGTTATGTTGTGAAAAATTATTGAGAGATTCCCATAGCGGTTGTCTTGCAGCAATGGAATGCTTACCATATACAACCGACCACACAAAGGTTTGATGCAAGGGTATGTAGTTAAAAGATAAATGGGATGTTTGGATGCCATGTTGCACATCTACAAACTGCAATAGCGAAGCATTCCAAAAAATCCAGATATTACCTTGACATGTTTCTAAAGCATTCGAGAAACCCAATTTCAACCGATAGAAGGTAAGCTTTGATGAGCGTTGCTTTGGTTCGATAATGACCAGAAGAGATACGCTGGATTGATGTGTCAATGTACGTAAGCGCTGTAATGAAGTACGTATCCCTCGTACATTCCACGTGATGGCATTCATGGCAACAGTGAGGTGGATGGTCCCATACGTGTAGCACTTCTTGTTGTAACAGTAGAAGGAGGTCTAGGTGGCAGTTCATGTTTACGGCGACGTCGGCGCCTTGGGGCGACTGGCATGAATCCGTCTAAGGATGAGTCTTCAGTATCATGTAGTGGGGCATCCGTAGAAGAAGAAATCTGTCGTCTAATGGATAAAC
Organism: Eustoma russellianum; assembly: GCA_036186865.1. NCBI lineage: Eukaryota > Viridiplantae > Streptophyta > Magnoliopsida > Gentianales > Gentianaceae > Eustoma > Eustoma russellianum. Next base: position 19,386,781 of record AP025052.1, read on the forward strand.
GGGCTTTGATCGTTTGTAATGATTCTCGCATTTATTGCAGAAATTGCGCATGTGAGGCTTCGTCTGTATGCACTGTCATGGGTATGTTATCCGCATCTGAGTCCGAAACTTGATAAGCATCTGGTTCATCCAAGTTGACTTTCTCTACATGGGGTGGCTCATCAAAAAGTCTTTGAAGATGGAACCCTTCCTCCACCTGGCCTATCTGTGGAGGTGGATTGAGGCTGGCCTTCTGCTGACAATGCGTGGGCTCGAGTTCTGGAGACGCAGCAGCAGGCTGGGTTGAAGGCTGCGGGTTATGCCCTGTGGGTTTACGCAACAAGGTTACAGGGACCGAGTCCAAGGTGGAATCTTTTGGTCCTTTCTTTGGAGTCCAGCGTTGTTTAGGTTTTTGGTGAGTTGATGGCGGCGGCGGCATATCCTGAGAATTCTGGCCGCAAGTTGACGTTGCATGACCTAGCCTGCGACATTCCATACAAAAAGAGGGTAAATCTTCATAAATAATCTGCTGTTGATGAATCTTTTGTTTCCCTTCTAGATAAATTTTCTTGGGTAACTCCTTGGATATATCAGCCTCTATGCATATTCGCGCCACCGAAGGGCGAAGGCCGTCCGCAGTAGCAACATCAAGTTTGATCGGGTGGCCAACTGTACGTGATATTTCAAAAAGTGATGCCTTTTGTTGGTAATGAAGTGGCAATCCTGGCAGCGAAATCCAAATTGGGACAATCGGTGCATCTGCAGTAGGATCAAAGTCGATGGTCCATTTCGTTACTCGCATTGAGCAGCCTGCGATCGTCCAGGATCTCCGGTAAAAGCAGCGGATGTAGTCGGGTTCATGGAGGAAATTCAGCAATATGTGTGTTTGATCTAAAAGCGTGATCTTGACATCGGATTTGAAGCCAATGCGATCAAAGACATCACGTATGATCTTCAGTGGTGGCCGTCCAAACCAAAAGGTACCCACTAGCGTAAACCGGAAGGGAGCGGCAAGAGAGTCGATCTCGGCATCCGTAAAAGAGAGAAGAGGATGGCCTTTGTGTTTAGAGATGATCTTTGGAGCGATGATAGCGGTAGACGATACAGCGGCAGCGGCGGCAGAAAACTTTTCATTCTTCAATTTGTTGCCTTTGTGCCTTCTCCAAATATGGCTTCCTATACTGAACTACTTAGTTCATTTAACTAAGTACTTCACTTAATGAACTAGTTTAGTTCATTAATGGTGGCACCTGAAAATAGCTCAAACACAACAAATGTTTGCCATTTGATGTAAGCTTTAAAGCTTCATGGCTCGTTTGTACGACAACATTATATATGAACTGTATAAGGCAGGTTTCATGCAAAAACGTGTCAAGTCGTGTCATGCATTTCTTTAATACATGTTATTTAAATCATCTATTTTGTAATCACTCAAACCCCTTTTTCTCTACAGGACAGACTTAGAACCAATCCCAATCAGCCACGTATCCCAATTCCAATTCCAGAAACTAGAAGTTGGGGACAATGACATCGGCAGAAAAACTCGACAAAGCAATCAGTAGGTGATACCAAAAGCCCTCAAAACCCCAAGTCCTTAACCCATTGAATACTTGGACCAAAGCAAAGGATCAAATGGCATGTTTGCGAAGACATCAGCATAGTTCAAGGACTGCACTAGAGGTATCCCAGACTCTTTTCTGATGCAACAGAAGGACCAAAAAGGGTCAACTAAGCATTACAAAGCAATGTCTATGATAGAACATTCAAAGAGATGTCAAAGCTAATAGAAAGTTGCCAATTGACTATTCTTGTATCATGTTCAAGAACTAGCAGCATACCTCATGTAGTCCAACGACTGCTTCAGTGTCTCTTCTAATCTATTGGTAGAAACGTTTATTTCTTTCTTTTCATATGCAGTAGACAGTAGCGAAAAACTCAAGATGAACAATGTCTTTCTAATATTTGGAGTTCCGGTTGTTACAGGATGAAGTCAATTGAAGATGCTTTGCCGATTCAGCAACTTGTCCTTGCATTTTGTTTGTTTCGACATCGCTAATCACACTTTTGACAAGTAAAGGCATTGGAAGAAAAGGTGATCATTGTTAAGAACCTGTCACACAAGCCACACGAATTCATGCTGATTAATCTCCAGTTTAGGAGCTTGTCTTGTGTAACCGTCATCTTCTAACAAGCAAGTCAAAAGATGATTGGATAATGTGGAAGATGTTTGCACCAGACATTTTTCTTCCATTCAACAATAGAGAGGAGAGGGTGTAAAGACTTTCATGCATTTTTACTAAAAATATTGGATCTAGTTTCCAAAACCCAGAAGTCCATTCCCAGTCTAATACAAATTGATCTGCATGATGGACTAAAAAAATGACTTGGTCGTCCCATCCTCTGCCATAAAGAAGTTTTTATTCAGTTCTTTCAATAACCAATGAGACTCTTGCATCTTCAGGAATATTCAGCTTTCTCCTCAATTATGGATGCTTTTTACTTAGAAATGCCTCATGGGTGCAAGGGACATTCCAAAATGAGGTGGCCGCTCCATTTCCAATCACTCTGCCAATACAGTGAGTATATTTATCCCTTACCCAAAGAGATATTTCCCAAAGCCAAGAATCAGAAGATCTTGGTATTGCCTCCCACACACGTTTCTCCTTTAAATTAACTGTATACACCCATTTTATCCAGAGGCTCTCTTTGTAGTTAAATATCTCCCAAATGCTTATCATTATATAAGCATTGCTTACCTGTGCAAGGTCTGGGACACCCAGTCCACCTCTATCCTTAAGCTAACACACCGTGCCCTATTTCACTTTTGCTCTTTTTATGCCCCCCAAAGAAAAGCCTCCAACGTTTTCTCAATTTCTATAATAACCCTTCTAGGTAGAAAATATGAAGCAATCAAATATCTCATAGCGGCAATGAAGAAAGAATTGATGAGTTGAAGTCTACCACCATAGGAAAGCCATGAGGCCATCCAACTTTGAACTCTATTAGTGCTTCTGTTTAAGAGCATACCACTATCCAAGAAGGACAAAACCAGCAATCAAAGGAACACCAAAATATCTTATAAGAAGGGTCCCCATCTTCATTTCCAAAATGTTCGCAATGTCCTCTTTTTCCTGAGAGGAGATGCTAGAAGTGAAAATTTCACATTTCTGGAGATTTGGTTGTAGACCAAAGAGAGATTGAAATTCCACTAAGTCCTCTTTTATGACCTTCACAGAGTTGATATCTGCCTTTGACAGAATAAACAAATCACCGCAAAAACCAAAGACGAGAGATTTTTTTGTTCATATTTAAGATGGAAACAGTAAAGAGAGCTTAGAGTTTTCCCTTCTAAAGAGTTGAGTGAAGCCTTTCATGATTAACATGAAGAGAGAAGAGGATAGAGGATCCCTATCTAAGCCTCCTTGTTGCTTTGAAATTCCTAATTAAAGACCCATTTAGATTAATAAAGAGAGAAGCTGAGTGATGCAAGGCCAAATCCAGTTGATGCAATTGTCTAGAATGTTTATCCTCTTTAATATCCACCTCAGGTACTGCCATCTAACAATATCAAACGATTTCATAATGTCTAGTTTTATTCCGCAGCACTTAAAACCCCTGACCTCTTGTAATTTTGACAATTTGATGCATTAGAAAATATTGTTTTGGATGATTCTACTGACAAAGGCCGATTTGTTTTCATCGACCAGAAAAGGTATCAGAGGCTTCACTTTGTTGACAAGAACCTTAAACATGACCTTATAGGTAATATAGATAGATAGATAGATAGATACACATATATACATATATATACATGCATACACACATGGGTTATACATATGTATAACATACACACATGTATATACACACACACACACACATGTATATGTTCTATTTTTCTTTCATAAATTAAATTTCATAGATATGTAAAAATTTACAAAGAAAAGTTTGCAAGGAGGGCTTGCTGAATACAAAATAGAAAGTTAGTCTTGCTTTCAGAGCCCAAAACCAAAAGAAGCCAAGGACCAAAAGTGTCGCGGCAGTTACAAAGAAACAATAGCAGTAACAACTTGCAGGTAGCTGTTAGTGCCTTAAAATGTATGTATATATGTGTATGTATATGTCTATTTGTGTATTTATGTATCTATGTATATATGTAGTGAGTGTGTATATATACATGTAGTGCGTGTATACATACACACACACACACATATATATATATGTATATATATATGTATGTATGCGTGTGTGTACGTATATGTGTATATATATACACACACATAGACACATATATACATCTATACATAATATATACATATTTACACACAGCACACACATACATGCATACATATATACAGATATACATACGTGCAAACATGTAGATACATCCATCCATCTGTACATACATACATGTATACATATACACGCACAAGCATACTTACATAGACGTCTGTGTAAATAGACACGTACAGGCACGATACATGGATGTGACATATATAAGTGTTAACATGGTGCAATTTCAAATAGTAATAACAGTAATAATAATAACATGGTATCCTCAAGTTCTAGAAAAGATAATGTAGGAAAATGAGAATAGAATATATGATGGATATACGTATAAGGAAAGAAATTATGATGGGATATTATGAGATAAGGCCGGATATTATTCTTTAGTTAAGGGAATTATATTGATTTCATATTTGAATTAGTTTTTGAATTATTACCTTAGATACGAAATCTTGTAGATACTATGGCATTTAACTAGCCTCTCCTCAAGGCTATAAATAGCCGGCCGGTTGTATACAATTAATAACATACGAATTCATTTTCTACTTCTATTTCTTTATGGTATCAGAGTCTACAAGGCACCCCTCTCTCTAACCGGCCGAACAGAAACTCTGCCCGGCAGAACCGGAACTCTTTCCAACCACTTCACTAATTTCATACAATAATGGTCACTGAGTCATCAATTACTAATGTCATTTGTGGAAAACGGTACAATAGTAGAAGAATTTAATGCGCAGAGAAAAGGTCCAAAGGGAATTAATTCTAGCGTAGAAAAATTAGGAGGCAACCGTTTGATTTTTGGTATTTAATTATTAGGATAAATTAGCCATTGTTTTTTGGTTCTTTAAATACCACTTTGTACTCGATCATATTCAAGGCAGAATTAACAAAGTAAATCTTCCAAGACATTTAATACTACAATATGGTATCAGAGTCTGACTCTGTACCTTCTAAATATTCTGCCACCTCCTGGAAAAATCTTCCTTCTCTGTGAAATCCTCTACCTAACGGAAACATCCTTCCTTAAGACCATTTCTGTCGGAAGAAAAAAAAACTAAAAACCATCCACTGAACTATGCCTTCAGGAATTGAAACTGAGGAAACCTCTTCCCAAACCACCAGTTCTACATCAGTCCCTATTAACCCCACGATTCCTACAAAATCTGTTGTAATAACTAATCTCAAACTTACGGGCTCAAACTACCTCACTTGGTCAAGAGCAATGGAGACGATAATCACTGGCAAGGGAAAGGAAAATTACATTATTGGGGATGAAGTCATTCCTCTGGCCACCGACCCGCGATATAGGACGTGAAAGGTTGAGAACTCCATGGTGATGTCTTAGTTTATTGGTTCTATGGCCCCTGAGATCGCTGAGAAATTCATTCTATACCAAACTGCAAAGGAAATTTGGAGTGCTGCCATGGACATGTATTCAAAACATGACAATACTGCAGAACTGTATGACTTGGAGGCCAAACTTCATGATATACGGCAAGGTGAGTATACAATAGGAGAATATTTCAGCCAACTCAAACGAGTTTGGCAGCAGATCGATCTCTACGAGGTCCATGTTTGGCCCTCTCAAGAAGCAGACCAACTATACCACCGGATAGTCAAAACAAAAAGAATATTTCGGTTACTGACAGGTTTAAACAAAATATCTAGACGTAGTCCGTGGAAGAATCCTAGGGACAAAATCCTTACACACACTCAAGAGTGTTTTTTCGGAAGTACACCACGAGGAGAGCCGCTTGAAGGTCATGGTTGGCAATCTCCATTCCAATGTTCTAGACTCATCAGCACTCATAACAGGTATTCTAGCATCTACTCAAAGTAGTTCTACTAATACATTCTCCCCTGCTATTTTAGAAGGTCCTGCTTCCATCTAGCCCGCGGAACTGGTAGAGGACGGGGGAGATTTGGCTCTGCTAGCCGTAGCTATCCTGCAAATTCAGAATTGAAGCCATCACTCTATTGAAAATATTGTCGAAAGGAGGGGTGTAGCGCCCCATCTCGAACCCTAGGTCAGAACCGGTGCGCCCGTCGTATTCCGCTAAGGGATATACAAGGCGTCTGTACGAATCCCTACACTTATCAAAATGACAGAGTATTCGATTGCGGAAGCGAATTAAATCAATTCAAAACCCTAACTCGAAAGTAAAATCCATAAACCATAAATATTCAACATCCAGTCAAAATCCTCTAAACGACATCGTAAAGTGCATGAAATGAAATCCCTAAGCTAAGTCCTCAAATAAAATAATAAATAAAATAAAACTTCCTCAATTCTTGATATCAGTCATTAGTCAGTCTCTAAGAGTCCCAATGTGCCCATTCAGAGTCTTAACCCATATGTAATCGTACCCTGAATCATCATACAACAAAACAAACGGTGTGAGCAAAAACGTCACTCAGTAGGTACCCTGCCTGCATCGGCCCTGTGAGATCATACATGCTAGGACAGTAATGAAATACATATAAGTACGGTAATGCGAAAATAGATTGTCTATGTTTTCACAAATATGTATAACGGTCATAACTTCTTAAAACAATCAAAACACATAATCATGCGAAATGAGTGTGAAATACAATGTCACATACGTGATGCATGACAAACCTACATTCTCAGAAACATTCATCTTATCATGCAATGCATGACCCCGGGACCTAACAGAACAGAATGGAATGGAATGGAACAAATCAGATATGTGACTTAGGTCTCGCATATCCTAACATAACAGAACGGAACATAACAGAATATATATGCAATGTCGTGATGCATGAATGCACAGAAATCATATTTGGAATCCTTCATTTACCTTCCTTTTTCCTTTTTCCTTTTATTTTATCCTTTTCTTTTCTTTTTCTTTTTCTTTTCTTTTTCTTTTTCTTGCCTTACCTTTACGTTACTCCCTCTGTTCCCTGCAACTTCCTTTAACCCAACTTCCTCTGATTCTCAACGAAATGCTCCTGCGATTTCAACACTCCCAACCGACCTTCTCCCTTAGCCCACCCCCCGCTCACCACTCCCCCCAGCCTGCCCCCTCCCTCCACTCACCCCACCCCTGGCTCACCACTCTCCCCAGGCGCAACCCCTCTGCTCCAGCCCACCCAGTCAGTTCGCACCCCCTCCCTCAGCCCCACTCCTTCAATCTGGCAGCATGTGGCCATATCACACCACCACCAGCCACACGCCACCGCCACCAACACCTCTTCTTTCGATTTCGTTATTCATACATTCATCAAAAAAATTACAATCTTTTCTGAGTTGACCATAAGAAAATAGCGTCATATATATATATACATATGCGATCATATATACATATATACAATTTATCACATACACATATAATCTAATAATCAAACATCTATACAATCACAAATACTGATGCACGATCTCGTTTTCATAACGAAATTAAAGATTGTTGTTTGCTTCATTCAACGGATGTTAAGAGGACACCTACTTGGTAATTGATACGCGTTGAAGAGCATGACCAAATGGTGGTTCTCCCTCCTTAAAACTGGCGGCTTGGTTTGGAAGCAAGACGAAAGAAGATCATTCTTTTCTTTTTAGCGTGGGGCGGCCGTGCGTGTTGTATGAGAGGGAGATGTTCAAGCGTTGTTTAATTAGAAATTTGATTAGGGTTTAGAGAAAATTTCCAAATCAAATTAGGTTTAGTAATTAATTAGCCCAAATGTCCTTTTTGCCCTTAATAAAAAAATGGGATATAACATTAGCTTCCCTTACAAAAAGTTTCGTCCTCGAAACTTGTGTATTATGTAATCAATAACTTATTGTAGTTCTACTTGATCCATTTATCTGGATCATGACCGAACTTAGTATCCCTTGCATATTTTGATATGTTACCCATTTCACTTGCTCGATACAGGACTAAGTCCTCAAATCATTCAGTGTGTATATATACAACGTAATCTTTAAATCCACTGTCCTCCACCTGATAGATCGTAACCTATTCTTTCTATAGTTCTCGAATCAACCTTAAGGGTATCGTCATTATACTGGCTTCATAACTTAACCGTCGGTTTATATCGAACTTATATTTGCTATCATGAGCAACCATCTAAAATCAAGTCTTGGGTGTAGTACAATCTTTAACTTAACGCCTTGTTCATAAGACTCATCCCTGAAGCTGTATGTATTTTTCGGAATACGTTATACTCTTAGTACTTTTTAATTTAGTCATCACTAGCATCTCACAAGATGATCTAGAACTTATAGGATTCAATCCTTACTTAATTCTCTATAATTATTGCTTACAAACTTCCACTTATATCACTTGACGGGTGTCATTCAACTTATTGCAATTTATAATACCGGATTCTTAAACTCATCACATATGATTCATCTCCTGGATAATTAACCATACTAACATCCTTTGTGTATGCCAATATGGTAACCGCTAACCTTCTTTAATACAACCAAGTCTTCAAAATAAGTTCTTATACACTTACGCACTAGCTCTATGATCATGCTCTTAATTTCTCAGAGATATCGTAAGCAGCCTAGTATACGAAATATGTTTATGGACATATTTTTATTTAAATTAAAAGAACAGTAGATTACGTAGCTATAATTTTCAATATAACTTTAACTATTTAAAATACTAAACCTTCTAATTTTTTTGTAAACACAAACCCAAAGTATCATAGATTTGTTTTCGCAACGCGATATCTCAAATGACCATTTCAAAAAAACGATGATATAACTTGTTTGCGAGGTATTTTGGTAAAATTACGTCAAAGCAATTGAAAACTTAATAATGTAAGGTTTTATGAAATGAGTTGATTACGGTATCTTCCATTTCCAAAAACAGGTATATATTTTGAAAGCTACTTTTTTCCACAAAAAGTTAAGTAAGTTAGTCACAAGCGGATAAATAACTTTGAAAATATTTAAACGGTTAAACCGCATGTGATATCGACAGTCGTCAAATTAAATTAATTTTGGCTAAGAAAAAATAGATGTAACAAAAACGGAAATTTGAAATATTCTGCAAGAAATATATATAAACACATCGTTTTCGCAAGAACCTGAATATTTTAAAAGTTTTTCCCTTTTCAAGGACGTCAAAAGAATTGCAAATTTTATTATGCCGATTTACAAGTACGAAAAAAAATTTTAGCTTCCTATTGTTTAGTAGACTATATAAAGAAATGAGACTCAATAAGGTATTTTCAAAAATAAAATGTCTTTTGAAATCTCTGTAAAATATAGGTATAACTCGGTGTACGTGTCTATATAAAATATTTATCTGTTAGAGAAATAATAGTCCAATATTTCGTATAATTTCTATAATCCATCCTTATTTTCAAAAGAACAATCCATCTATGTATCGTTTCTTATAAGTCTAACATTCACCTACTATGATAAAATCTGTATCTTAAATTGTTCAATCTTAACATAGCACACTAAATATTTATCGACTTAAGTTGTTTCAATTCACCATGCTTCCGCGCGCCATACTGATCCATTGTATTTCTTTACTTGGTTATTTGAACCGCTAATTATCCTAGTTAAATCTCACCTGCACAAGCAACCGCTACTGGTTCATGATTACTCTATTTCAATTCAAGCCTACTAGATTCAAACCAAATGTTCCAATGGCAACACTTAACCCGCAATTTTGTAATGATATAGTATTCCAAGGGACATACTATAGTCGATTCTCGCATGTCGCTATTGTTCAATACCTCTAACAAGACTAATATCGTTGGCCTATTTTGATTACCATACATTCAACATCTTAACCCTAGACTATAAATTCCTTTGTACAATATCCTTAACTAAACTCTACTGACTATAACGCTAATCGTTGTTTAGTTCTATCATTCTACTATAAATCATCTCCTGGTATTTATCATACTATTACAATTCATTTGTTAGTAGCTATGGTCACAACTTAGACCTAAGTCTATCCTAATGTTACCGTCCAAGTATGGATATGGACCCGCTTTAATTTACCCTAATGGTACTAAGTACCATGTTGCAGCTATAATAAGGCAACCCGAGTTACTGTCTGACCCATTAATATGGCAACTAACATTTGTAGTAGCGGATTCTGGTTAACATTGTAATTCATTCAAATCGGTTATATAGTATTCAACTAGGGTTACTAAGATCATAGCTTAGAGAGTTATGATCAACCTTAGATAAGGGAGAATTGTATGGGATATCCTAGGTATACGTGTTTCAAATTGATCGACTTGTTAAGTTTAAGATCATAACTTATTTCCAGGATCGTTCTTATCATCATCATTTCTTAAGGCTGAGATCACATCTTATTTCCAAATCATCATTAGTTCATAATCAACACTTAATACTAAATCAGTACTTATGTCTAAAGTCAACTCTTAATTGTGATCGTTACTTATGTCTAAGATCGTGACTTATGTTCGGGGATCATCGCTTATAACTGAGATCAGTACGTATGTTCATGATTATCCTTTATGTTCAAATCATCACTTATGCTAAGATTGTGACTCAGAGACAAAATTGTAACTTATTTTCTAATATCAAGGCCTAATTCTGCGTTTCCACTGTGGATCTAGAGCTATTCTCCGAAGATCGTACTGTTCGTACGTAATACCTCTTGAACTCATTCTAAAATTAGATCCAAGTGATCGGTGGTGTCAGTTGTGCTGCGTCACCACTCCTCTGCATCCACTTGTAGAAGAATCTCAAGTCCGAGTACGGTGGTGGTGGAGCCTGTGGTTGCTGATGTGGTGCGCCACAGCTTGGGCCATGACCAGTAGTGTGTCAATCAGGGCCTGGGGAAGCACGACCAGTGGTGGAACCCCATTCTCAGAGTGGTTTCTATTGTCGTTCCTACCGTTCTCTTCTCGCTGGCATGTTTGCTACGAATATATGCAAGGTCGTGATGCGACTTAGGTCTCGCATATCCTAACAGAACATATATGCAAGGTCGTGATGCATGAATGCACAGAAATGATATTCAGAATCCTTCATTTACCTTCCTTTTTTCCTTTTTCCTTTTCTTTTTTCCTTTTCCTTTCTTTTTCTTTTTCTTTGCTTTTTCTTTCTCTTACCTTACCTTTACGTTACTCCCTCTGTTCCCTACAACTTCCTTTACCTCAACTTCCTCTGATTCTCAACGAAATTCTCTTGCAATTTCAACACTCCCAACCGACCTTCTCCCTCATCCCACCCCCTCGCTCACCACTCCCCCCAGCCCACCCCTCCCTCCACTCACCCCACCACCCAGCTCACCACCCTCCCTAGGTGCAACCCCTCTGCCCCAACCCCCCAGTTCGTCCACACCCTCCTTGACCAGCCGTGCCCACCTTCCTCAGCCTCACTCCTTCAATCCAGCAGCACGTGACCATAGCCCACCACCGGCCACGCGCTACCGCCGCCAACACCTCTTCTACTAATTTTGTTATTCATACATTCATAAAAAAATACAATCTTTTTCTGAGTTGACCATATGAAAATAGCATCATACATATATACATATACAATCGTATATAAGGATATACAATTTATCACATACACATATAATCTAATAATCAAACATCTATACAATCACAAATACTGATGCATGATCTTGTTTTCATAAAGAAATTAAAGATTCTTATTTGTTTCATTCAACGGATGTTATGAGGACACTTACTTGGTAATTGATAAGCGTTGAAGAGCGTGACTGAATGGTGGTTCTCCCTCCTTAAAACTGGCGGCTTGGCATGAAAGCAAGAAGAAAGAAGATCGTTCTTTTCTTTCTGGCATGGGGCGGCCGTGCGTGTTGTATGAGAGGGAGATGTCCAGGCGTTGTTTAAATAGAAATTTGATTAGGGTTTAGGGAAAATTTCCAAATCAAATTAGGTTTAGTAATTAATTAGCCCAAATGAACTTTTTGCCCTTAATAAAAAAAATGAGATATAACAAGGGGCATGTGGTGGACAATTGTTGGAAGCTCGCACGGAAACTAGCCACGAAGGGAGTTCTTCTCCGAATGTTCACTCCAACAATTCCAGCAGTTCAAATCCCACTGGAAATCACTGGGCCAATATCGAATCCACTACTTCCATACACGACAGTGAAGAAAAAACTGAGACAAAGCCCATCCAAATGCAGTTGGAAGCTCTACTTCAACTAATGTCGCAGCAGAATTTTCTCCAATAGAATGGACAACCAGAAAACCCGCAAGCTACCATGGCAAAATCAGGTATTGGGTCATGTGATGAGTTGACTTGGATTGTCGATTCCGGAGCCACTGATCACATGACCTTTGATAGAAACACTCTTTCCAATTTTCAGTTATTCTCTGTTCTAAAAAGGGTAATAGCTGCTAATGGTTACTCTATGCTTGCTATTGGTCATGGCTTAGTACGACTAACTGACAAACTAAAACTAAAGGATGTTTTGTATATTCCAGTCTTGGGTTCAACTTAATTTCTATTACAAAACTGGGATTAGATAACAATTGCTTTGCGTGGTTCTCACTTATGAATATTACTTTCAAGAGAGAACTACATTGAAGACGATTGGCAGTGCTAAAAATTATAATGGACTCTTCATGTTTAAAGGAAGACGGGAACCAGCTAGCAGGACAAATACCTTAAAGGGAAACGTTTTAGTCACAAATCATGGTTGTACTGACATTGGACTTAGTTACAACAAAATCAGGTTATGGCATTATCGTCTAGGACATCCAAACTTCATGTATTTAAAAAAAACTCATGCCTGAACTTTTTGTGAACGTTGATATCAAACATTTTACTTATGATGCATGTTCTCTTGCAAAAATAACAAAAAGCTCATATCTTCCCAAAACATACCGGGGTAGTCAGCCATTTAATCTTGTTCACTCTGATATTTGAGGACCCTCAAGGGTTACAAATATCAATCGTGCAAGATGATTTATCACATTTGTTGACGATCACACCAAAGTCACATGGTTATATATGATGAAATCAAAAATTGAGGTAGGAAGAATTATAAAAACATTTATAAACCTAATACAAAACTAGTTTAATGTTACTCTCAAAACCCTCCATCCTGATAATGGAGCAGAGTACTTTGACTTAGAAATTTGTGAAGTCCTAAGTCAGTTTGGAATCCATCATCAGACCTCTTGTGTGTACACACCCCAGCAAAACGAGGTGGATGAAAGGAAAATTAGACAACTACTTGAAGTTGCTAGGACACTGATGTTCACTATGCATGTATCCAAGTTTTATTGAGGGGAGCAGTGTTAACTGCCACATGGCTGATAAATCGTATGCCATCTAAAGTGTTAAGCTACCAAACTCCCAGACAAAAGTTGCTTGATCTATATCTTGCTACTCATCTGCTCTCTGAAATCCCTATTAAACTATTTGGATGTATTGTGTATGTCCTTATTTCCCCCACAACATAGGGGAAAACTTGATGAACGATCATACCGGTGTATCTTCATTGGATACTCAGGTACCCAAAAAGGATACAAGGTATTACTGTCCTAAAACCAAGAAGGTATTTGTTATTCTTGATGCTTATTTTGATGAACACCACGCATATTATTTGTCTGCTGACAATTATCCTTCTGTAACAAGTAACAATGATTATTGGAATATTATTCAAGTATATACCATAGGACCAACCATTACAGAGAATGTCATTCCTCAATCTAATGATCCCACTTCCACTGATGAATCAGAAACATCCAAAACAGGGGGAGAAACTAATCCTAAAAGACCTCCTCCAATCACAAAATTCTACACCAGAAGATCTAACCAAAATGCAGATGCCGCCCACACACAGCTATCATCTGATCACTTACCTATTCATGCATCCACATCTTCACCTGATCAATCCCATGATGATCAACCGATTGTCCTTCGTAAGGGAACTCGTGAATGTACCAATCATCCTCTTTATAATTTCTTGGCCTATGATCGCCTCAACCCTCACCTTAAAGCTCTTACTACTACATTTGACACCATATCCATACCGAAAAATATAAATGAAGCTCTCATTATACCTACACGGAAAGACGTTGTACAAGAAGAAATGACTGCCTTACATAAAAACAACATTTGGAATCTTGTTTAGTGCCCTACCAACGTCAAACTTGTTGGATGTAAATGGGTATTCACTGTTAGATATAATGCAAATGGAACTGTGAATAAGTTTAAAGCAAAACTAGTGGCAAAAGGGTTCAACCAGACTTATGGTGTTGATTACCAAGAAACCTTTGCCCCTGTTGCGAAATTGAACAGTATGCGAATCATTTTTTCTATAGATGTCAATCTTGATTGGGATTTACACCAACTTGACATAAAAAATGCGTTTTTAAATGGAAACCTCAAAGAAGATGTTTATATGGAAATTCCTCCAGGATTTAAAAATAAAACAAATGAAAACCTAGTGTGCAAATTAAACTAATCGCTATATGGTCTTAAACAATCTCCAAGGGCGTGGTTCACCAGATTCACACAAGTTGTCACAAAGCTAGGATTTAAACAAGCCCAAAGTGATCAAACACTCTTTATCCGATCCAATGAGTCAAGACTATTAACCATACTAATTGTGTATGTTGATGACATTATTCTCACTGGAAATGATGTCTCAGGAATATAGAAAACAAAAACTCACATGTCAAAAGAATTTGAAGTTAAGGATTTAAGCAGACTCAGATACTTTCTTGGAATGGAAGTTCGTCGAAGAAGGGATTACTTGTGCATTTCACAAAGAAAATACAATTCTTGATCTATTAAAGGAAACATGGATGCTTGGTCATAAACCAGCACTTACCCCTATTGAACCAGGACATAAACCCTTAAAAGAATGGGACAACACTTTTTTTGTAAATAGAATGGGACAACACACCCACTAACAAAAAGTGTTATCAAAAAATTGTAGGAAAGCTCATTTATTGATCTCATACAAGACCTGATATTTGTTTTGCTGTAAGTTATGTTTTGCAATATATGCATGCACCTACTAATGAAAACCTCAAGGCTGTTTTAAGAATTTTCAGGTACCTAAAGAGAGCCCCGAGAAAAGGCATGTGCTTCAGAAAGAATCAATATCAAAGTATTCAAATTTATACAGATGCAGATTGGGGTGGTTCGAAGAAAGATAAAAGATCAACATCTGGATATGGTACATATCTCTGGGGAAATTTAATAACCTGGAGGAGCAAAAAGCAAGATGTTGTATCAAGAAGCAGGGCAGAAGCTGAGCTACCTGCTCTGGCTCTTGGTCTATGTGAAGGATTATGGATAAAGAGGGTCATAACCGAATTGCAACAAGAATTCATACATCCAATCAAGATTTATTATGACAATATATCTGCAATCAATATGGCAGAAAATCCAGTTCACCACAACATGTCTAAACATGTGGAAATCGATCGTCACTTCATCCGGGATAAGATTGAAGAAAATGTTGTACAAATGCATCATATTCCATCACGACAGCAAATCGCATATTTATTTACAAAACCCGTCCTAAACAACACATCTTTTACACTTATTGACAAGCTTGGTTGTATCAACATATACACCAAGCTTGAGGGAGAGTGTGGAAAACGGTTCAATAGTTGAAGAATTTAATGCACAGAGAAAAGGTCCAAAGGGAATTAATGCTAGCGTAGAAAAATTAGGAGGCAACCGTTTCATTTCTGGTATGTAATTATTAGGATAAATTACCCGTTATTTTTTCCTTCTTTAAATACCACTTTGTACTCAATCATATACAAGGCAGAATTAACAAAGTAAATTACTTGCTGATTATTCAGTGTCCTTATAATTCTTCCGGCGCTATTTCTTCCAAGACATTTAGTACTGCAATACCATTGAGCATTCTTCCACTCCAGGCAACAAAGGCGGGGCAGGGTCCAACTCCCAGAATGATGGGATTCCAATGGTAATAACCGATCACAAGCTAACTGGCTACAATTATCTCTCCTGGTCAATAGCCATGGAGATGTTTATTACTAGAAAGGGCAAAAAAAATTACATCACCAGAAACATTACAGCCTCGACCATAACTAACCCGCAGTTCAGGAGTTGGAAGGCCGAAAATAGTATGGTCATGTCCTGGCTCATTGGGTCCATGGACCAGGACATCAGTGAGGATTTCCTACTGTACTCAACAACGCAGAAAATATGGATGGCCGCCCAGGAAATGTACTCAAAAAAGGACAATACATCTGGACTATATGAGGTTGAATCACAATTGCAAAAAATAAAGCAACAAGATATGAATGTCACCAAATATTTTACACAGCTCACGGTGGCGTGGCAACAAATAGATGCGTTTGAGTCCATTAACAAGACGTGCACTGCTGATGCCTTACTATATAAGGAGCTGGCAGAAACAAAGAGGGTATTCAGGCTCTAGATTAGACTGAACTCTTACTTGGATGGCGTTAGGGGCCGGATGTTGAGTATGAAGCCACTTCCCAGCCTTAAGACTGTATTCTCTGAAGTGATGCACGAGGAAAGTAGAAGAAAGCTGATGATTGGTCCAACACTAATGACCAATGATGGGTCGGCCCTCCTACTAAAACGGTCATTCACCTCAACCGAGGGTCCAAGTCAAGCGGCCAGCTACTAATACACCTTTCTACAACCATCGCAAGAAATCGGGTCATACTACAAAGGAATGTTGGAAGTTGCATAGTAAACCAGTAACCGGACGTGAGTCTCGATCAAACAACAATTGGAGGGCTCTAGACAACCCAACCCAGCCTATGTGACTAGGGCCGTGTCTGATCCACCAAACAACAACAATCTACCCACTAAGGATCAATTACAAGCCCTACTAACACTACTGAACCAAAAACAGAATGAAGGCCCAGAGCCTATTCAAGCATCAATGGCAAATCTCGGTGACAATTCAGGAGACGGGACAGCCATGGATAATTGATTTAGGAGCCTCTGACCATATGGAAGGAGATGGTAAACTCCTTTCCAATTATACAAAATTTCCTATAACTAAACATGTAACAATAGCAAACTGGTAAACAGGTCCAAGTATTAGGATCAGGAACTGTGAATATCAATCCTAATCTTATTCTTTACAACGTATTACATGTAACACATTTGAAATTCAATTTTCTCTCTGTCAGAAAAATAATGACTGACAATAACTGTTAAGTATTATTCTCACCTGCTTCATGTTTGTTTCAGGAGAGAAATTTGAAGTGGAGGATTAGCTTTGCTAAGAGAACAAGGGGATTTCTTCTGCTATATATGGAGCACACGCAGCCTAGTGCTCTATCTAGTTATCGTAATACTAAATCTCTAGAAAAATTTCAATAGTAATAAGGATGCAGTCCGTGACCAGATATTATTATGCCACAAAAGGCTAGGGCATCCCAATTTTCAGTATTTGAATAAAATTATGCCTACTTTGTTTACTGACATTGATCCAAATATGCTTTTATGTGAAAACTGTAAACTTGCAAAACTTACAAGATAGGTGCATCCAGTAAAAACATATAGGGAAAGACTACCATTTAATTTAATACACACTGATGTATGGAGACCTTCACGGGTAGCCAATATCAATGGAGCAAGGTGGTTCATCACATTCATAGATGACCACACCCGCTTAACCTGGGTGTACCTACTCAAGAATAAATGAGAGGTTGGACAAGTAATAAAAACCTTCCACAACCTGATAAAGACTCAATTTGGTGAAAAAATTAAGACTATAAGGTCTGACAATGCCACTGAATACCTAGAATAGAACATAAAACAATTTATGATTGAAGAAGGAATTTACCATCAGACATCGTGCGTAAATACACCACAGCAAAATGGAATTGCTGAAAGGAAAAACAGACACCTATTAGAAGTCACTAGGGCTTTGATATTCACCATTCAAGTGCTAAAACATTATTGGGGAGAAGATGTACTCACAGCAACTTATCTTATAAATAGAATGCCCTCAAAAATATTACAATATCAAACACCGAAACAAAAACTACTCACAAAGTACCCACATATAAAACTACTATCTGAACTGCCACCAAAGGTATTTGGATGTACAACTTATGTATATATACAGTCCATCAACAAAAGTAAACTAGATCCTAAGTCAATCAAGTGTATGTTTATTGGATACTCAGGCACACAAAAAGGGTATAGATGTTACTATCCCTATACCAAGAAAATTTATATTACACTAGATATGCACTTCAATGAAACACTTCCATTCTATACTAATTATCAATATCACGAAATACCAGAAAGTAGGTGGAACATACTGGATATGGGTAATGTTGAAACGACACAACCAACAGTCAATCACCTACAAGTGAGTCTCAAGAAAACCATCCTAGCTTACCTCATAGTGCTATGTCACCAAAGAAAGGATTCAATCAGCCTACATACTATTCTACTCAACCACCCATTACTAAAGTGCATACAAGATGATATGTCAACAAGCCATTAGAACTAGAAACCTTGGATGATCAAGGTACCTCACAAAATGACTCAATATAGACAATAGACCTATAACCCTAAAAAAGGGGGTAAGAGAATGTACTAAGCATCCGCTTTATAACTTCATGACCTATTCTAAATTACAACCACAGTTCACAGCGTTCACTGTTCATTTGGACTCTACCTCAATACTAAAAAAATGTCCAGGAAGCGTTAGAAGTTTCACACTGGAAAGAAGCTATTAACCGAGAAATGGATGCTCTCTTAAAGGCTAAGACATGGAAACTTACGCTACTTCCAAAAGGAGTAAAACCAATATGGTGTAAGTAGATATTCACAATTCAATACAACTCTGACGGGTCCATAAACCGGTATAAGGCCAGACTAGTAGCCAGAGGTTTTACACAAACTTATGGAATAGATTAATTAGAAACATTTGCCCCTGCAGCAAAGTTAAATACAGTAAAAGTGATATTCTCAGTAGCCGTTAATCTTGATTGGGAACTATAACAACTCGATATTAAGAATGCATTTTTAAATGGAGAACTTCAGGAAGAAGTATATATGCAAATTCCACCAGGCTTTTAAGGAAAAACTAAGAGTAGAACAGTGTGTAAACTCAATAGATCACTTTATAGACTAAAACAATCACCAAGGATGTGGTTTCAGAAATTCACAAGTGTAGTAAAAGGGCAAGGTGTCGATCAGTGCCATAGTGATCACACATTGTTTACCCGTATAAGCAAGGAAGGAAAGATTACAGTCTTAATTGTGTATGTAGATGACATAATATTGACAGGGAATGACATACACGGTATAGAAAAGACCAAAGAGATGTTGTCACAAAAATTCGAAATAAAAGATCTTGGGTAGTTAAAATACTTCCTAAGAATGGAAGTCCCCAGAAATAGGAATGGAATGAGTGTATCCCAAAGAAAATATGTAATTGATTTACTAACTGAAACTGGAATGCTGAGAAGTAAACCTGCATCAACTCCTATTGAATCAGGGTATAAAATTGGAAACTTAATGGATGAAGCACCTACAGATAAGTTAAGATTCAAAAATTAGTGGGAAAGCTTATATACTTATCACATACTAGATCAGGTATTGCATATGCAGTAAGTTTTATAAGTCAGTTCATGCATGTACCTACTAATGAATATTTGAGAGCTGTTATGAGAATTCTCAGATACTTAAAGGGTTCGACAGGACAAGAATTGCACTTCAAGAAAACAGAACAAAGGGATATTACGGTGTTCACTTACACTGATTGGGCAGGCTCAAGGATGAATAGAAGGTCAATCATGTAGGATCTACAAGGCACCACTAGAAGGGGGGATTGAATAGATGGTGCGGAAATTGTGGTTTTTAAAATTTCTTTAAACTTGAACAATTCAAATTCTGAAAACAGATTCTGTTTTCAGGACCAGCTTTAAAACGTTTTTAAAACCAGTTTAGAGGTCTCCAAAAATTATGAAATTTTGAGATAACTTAGACTCAGATGTTATGAGGGTCCCCTAAAAATTTCAAATTAAAATTCAACCTTTAACCCCTTCAAAAACCGTTGGTACTTAGATTGTGCAAATCTACCAGAAACGGTAGATGGTTTTGAAAAATTAATTCCTAATTGTGTGAACGTCCCAATACTCTGAAACTTTAACCACTAACTCCTTGTATACTATATTTAAATGGGTTGAAACAGTTTTGGAAAATTCTTTTGGGAAGTAGGTCAACTACAATCAAAGTCTCAACCTTTGCAAGTCTGAAAATCAGACTGCACTAGTCTCAGAACTTTTGATGTTTGATTGACTTATACTTATCCAAAAGGGTTGAAAATTGTGCCAAATTAACCCTAGAACGTGTAAGTATATTTCTGGAAATTTTCGTAATTTTTGAAAAACGTTTACTATTTTTACGGATGTGAACAAAAAGGGTAAACAGTGCAGTAACTGAAAGGTAAATGCAGAAAGTAAATGGCACCATGATTTTTATACTGGTTTGGTTATAAACAACCTACTCCAGCCTTCAAGGAACACCTTCCTTGGTTCACACTAATCACACCCACACAACACACCTTACCACAGGGTTGATAGAGTTACACCTAACTCCAACCCTTTCCAAACCTTGTATGACGAGTACAATTCACACGAACACCACCACCTCGCAAGAATGAAGATTGATCACACCTTGATCAATCTTTTACAAAGATGTATAATGAATGGTGGTTTATCTCAAGCCTATTCAAGATTGAAAGATATGAAAACAATAGGCTTTACAAGAAGAGAGAGAAAGAAGATGTAGGAGAAGAAGAGCTAGGCTTTTTGATCTCTTTGAATTGCAATGCTTGTTGTTGTTTTGTTTGCTCTCTTCTTTCCTTATAATGGTGCAGGCCGTCCCCCTTGGTGTGTCTCCCCCTCTTGAAAATTATCTTTTAATTCCTTGAGAGAGTGTAAGACATCATTGTGACAAGGCCTTGCTTACTTGACATCTTCTTATTGGATGATCATTTAGTCTTCGCTTACTTGGCACATTCTCATTGGATGAATGTTGTCATCATTGATGACTTGGAAAAATCTGAGAATTTCTCTTAAACATGTGCCAAAAATCATCACAAACTAACTTCCATAAATCATAAGATATTCACATAAATTGCAAGACAAAAAATCCTTCCTAAACAAGTGCAAAAAATCGGCCAACTAGTAGTCTTGCCATGCTGAAAATTCAGCATGTGCATCATTCCTTTTCTTTCAAAATAATACCCAATTTACCTTGATTTTTTCTTTAAAAATTGAATCACCAAGTTATGGTAAGTATTGCTATCACATAAGAAATGAACATGGACACCATTTAGCTCTCAAATTCGGCCACACAAGTTGTACACATGCTGAAAAATTTTCAGCATGTGTGATATATAAAATATCACCATTTATTAATTTAATTTATATTCAAATCATTTCCATTTCTTCTTCCAATCTATCACATAATAAAAGATGATGGAATATCTCACTTTGAAGACAAGATTTCGGCCAGCAACATTTTAGCATGCTGAAATTTTCAGCATGTGATATAAGAGAGATATATTTTGAATTCTTACCATTTGTAGCTTCTCTCTTCAATTCACCAACATTGTATGATTGATCCTTGACCAATCAATATGCCAACAAGGCTCCAAATAAGCTCCATCTCAGCTGGTGTAGACGTTGGAATGTGTATGTGCATGTGCTGAAATTTATTTTTGCTAACTTTGTAAAATAATGCACATTTAATAATACACACATGTTATATTCCAATCAGCCCTTAATTTAATTTTCTAGAATACTTTAAGATGTATATCATATGTAAAAAGTGTCTATATACGTGTCACATGATGTACCAAAAACGTTCCATGTGTTGTGTGCGTAGAAAACCGAATTTTCGATATTTATCGATTACCCAATTTTTCTCTAATTTAAATTCCAACTTTTGCACATGTTATATATATTATGTTATACATAATATATATAATATATACTTTAAATATCAGCATTTGGCTGGTCTAAAGTGGTACCATTTACATGTGACAAAAATTAAACTTGGAATCTTCACATTTTGGCCTTAATGTGGAGTAATTTCTGTGTGCCAACATGGAAAGTATTTTTGGCTGATTATTTAGTAAAGTGCACGAAATTTACATCACATTTTGATGTATAGGGGCTGACCATTTATTTATAGCAAGTACGTGACACGTTGGTGAAGTTTCGGTATTCGCCCGATACGACAAATTTTGGTTTAGAACTTTTTATCGTGTCGTATTTAATTTGTCATCACCATATCTTATATCATATGATATAAGACCTGAATATACTCATAAATATGAGTTAAGTATAGTGATGTGACGTTAACGTACGTACGTAAAATATATAACGTGTCGGTAGTACGTTGGAATACATGTGTATGTGCCTTTTAAAAAAAATCTGAAAATAGGTGTAATATATGTATATAGCCGTGTGTATTAAAGATGGGGAGGAGGAGAAAACTTTCCTTCCTTAGCTTTGTTGCCTTTGTGCCTTTTCCAAATATGACTTCCTTTAATGAACTACTTAGTTTATTAAACTAAGTACTTCACTTAATGAACTAGTTTAGTTCATTAATGGTGGCACCTGAAAATAGTGTAAACACAACAAATGTTTGCCATATGATGTAAGCTTTAATGCTTCATGGCTCGTTAGTACGGCAACATAATATATAAGCTAAATAAGGCAAGTAATGGCAAGATATCATGCATACATGTACACGTTTATATATATGCTTGTATACGTTTATATATATATGCATTCAAGTTACTTATTTTGAAATCACTCAAACCCCCTACTCAACAATCTCCCCCTTTTGATGATTTTCAAAATAACTTATGCACATGATTTAAATGCTATCTCTCCCCCTTGAAACATGCACAAATTTGAAATTTGAATTTCGAATTTCAAATCTGGCTCTCCCTTGATTTGTGCAATTAATATCAATTAGTCTCTCTCTCCCCCTTAAATCATGCTTTTCTCTCCCCCTTTATTTTGGAAAGTAAATCAAAAGAGTCCTGTCAAAAAGGAAAGTAAATCAAATCACGTCAAATCAAATCATATCAACGGGAATCATGCCTAATTTAGAACGAAGAGATTCATACGTGGCTTGATTTAAGGCTTTTGTAAAGATATCCGCTACTTGTCCTTCTGTGCGTAGATGATCTATGACAATATTACCATTGTGTACGTGATCACGAAGAAAGTGATAGCGTACTTCAATGTGCTTAGCCTTAGAATGTAACACGGGATTCTTAGACAAATTTATGGCACTCATACTATCACAATATATAGGAATTTTATTTACGGTAATTCCAAAGTCCGAAAGTTGTTGCTTTATCCACAACAACTGTGTGCAACAAAGGCTAAGAGCCATGTACTCAGCCTCAGTAGTGGACAAAGCAACACTTGCTTGCTTTTTGGAAAACCATGAAATAAGGGAATTTCCTATAAATTGGCAAGTTCCGCTCGTGGTTTTTCTATCTATTTTGTAGCCACCATAATCTGCATCAGTGTAAGCATGTAAGTCAAATGTAGAATCCTTATCATACTAAATTCCTAAGGTGGGCGTGTGCTTAATATAACGGAATATTCTTTTTACTGCATTGAAGTGTGACACCTTGGGTTGACTTTGAAAACGGGCACACATGCATACACTAAACATGATGTCAGGCCTACTAGCAGTTAAATATAGCAAAGAACCTATCATAGATCGATATAATCCATTATCAATGTCTTTACCATGTTCGTCTTTGTCTAATTTAGTAGTGACACTCATAGGGGTGGGGGATGGTTTCAAATTTTCAAAATTAAACTTTTTAATCATGTCATTAACATATTTTGCTTGGCTTATATGAATCCCTTTACTCGTTTGCTTAATCTGCAAGCCAAGAAAATAATTAAGTTCACCAACCATAGACATTTCAAATTCAGATTTCATGCAATTTTCGAAATCTTTAACAAGTCTATGTGAGGTAGAGACGAAAATAATATCATCAACGTAGATTTGGATAATAAGTAAATCTGATTTACCTTGTTTCAAAAATAGTGTACTATCTATAGTACCACGTTTAAAATCATTTTCTAAAAGGAAAGTAGCAAAACGATCATACCATGCTCTCCGTGCTTGCTTTAAGCCATATAGTGCCTTCTTTAGTTTGTACACGTGATCGGGATTTTTCAAATCTTCAAAACTGGGTGGTTGCTTCACGTATATGTCTTCTTGTATGAATCCGTTTAGAAAAGCACTTTTTACGTCCATTTGATATAATTTAAAGTCTTTCATGCAAGCAATAGCAAGTAATAGTCGTATAGCTTCTAGACGTGCTACGGGTGCGAATGTTTCATCGTAGTCAATTCCTTCTTCTTGATTATATCCTTGTGCTACAAGTCTCGCTTTATTTCTAACAACTTTTCCTTCTTCATTCATTTTATTCCTAAATACCCACTTTGTGCCTATGATAGTCTTATCTTGTGGACGTGGCACTAAATCCCATACATCGTTTCTAACAAATTGATTAAGTTCATCATGCATGGCATCAATCCAAGAAGAATCACTCAAAGCATCATGCACATTTTTGGGCTCAATTTCAGAAATCATAGCATGAAATTCATTTATTTCATCTGAAGTAATTCTCTACGTGGTCGCACACCGTGAGTGAGGTCGCCTATGATGAGATCATGTGGGTGATCTCTATGCCATCTTGGTTGATTATTTTCTAAGTTATCATGCATTTCTATGTGATCATGCATTTCTAGTGTGTCATTCACATCATGCATATCAAAAGAATCATTATCTTCATTCAAAACGGGTTTCAATTCAAAATCATCTTGATATTCCTTATCTTTATCAATCTCACCAAATTCATTGAATTTAACATGAATAGATTCTATAATTTGTCTAGTGAGAGGATCATAACATCTATATGCCTTTGAATTTATAGAATATCCAACAAAAATGCACTCAATTGATTTGGAATCAAATTTATCCAAATTATCTTTTGTATTTAGAACAAAACATTTGCATCAAAACACACGAAAATTGTTGTAACCCAATTATAGAATCCGTCTTGTACCTAAGGTTGAGTTAGTAAACATGTGACAATTTACGCTTGCGCATGAAATTACAATGATCAATATAAGTATATTATGAAGAG
The DNA here is from genome assembly GCA_036186865.1 of Eustoma russellianum. NCBI lineage: Eukaryota > Viridiplantae > Streptophyta > Magnoliopsida > Gentianales > Gentianaceae > Eustoma > Eustoma russellianum. The sequence goes on from AP025052.1 coordinate 19,412,177, forward strand.
TACTATGTGCATTAAAAGCAAGGATTCCATTTGCTCCATGGCCTTGTGAATTTCGGCCATAGCCAAGAAGGACTATCACTAAAATCCTTATTTAAATGTTAACTAATGGCATAAAGGTGTATCATTTTTCTATAAAAAATAAAATTTTAAGGCTATTTGGGGTCATTAAAGACCCCCAACCGCCGGTTACATTAAGAAGGGAGGGGAGGGAGGCTAATTAAGAAAGGTGGCTAGACTTAATGAGAGTTAACCCAACCAAACCAAAAAGAAACTATGGTTAGTCAAAAGGAACTATGGTTTGTCTAAAGTAACTATAGTTAGTGGTAAAGTAATCTTGGTTAGCCAAAGATGACCATGGTTAAGCCACCCAACTTGAGGAACTAAGGCAAACCCTAACCCCACCCCTTATTACCCAACGGCTAGCTTAGCCAAGAAAGGAACAGTTTTTCCCAAAGTACACTAGAACATTTCCTAGATTCCTAACACCCCAAGGTGTCTCAAGAACAAAAAAGGAACTTCTTTCCTTCCTTTTTCCTCTTCCAACCCACGGCCAAGAGGACCACCAAGAAGAGTTGGATTCCTCCAAAGCTAAGTGACATTAGGTAAGTATTCTTAGCCTCCTAAGAAGACATTTCTACCTTCATGAAGATGAAACTCATGGTGTGCCTCTCTTTGCTCCAAAACCGTGACCTTAATGGTCTCTAGGCTCAAGGATTTCAAGCTTTCAAGAACTCTAGCTTAGAGAAGCTTGGACACTACTCACACTCCTTTTGGTAAGCCCTCTAGCTTTCTTTTGGAAGAATGTTGAGTTAAAAGCATAGACTAACTATCTTCCCTTCTTTCTCCCCCACCACCGTGGGAATGCATGTGTAGAGGAGAGAAAGACTTCAACTTTTCACCCTTCCAAGAAGAGTAAGCAAACAAGGCAAGTACACTATACTTTTTATGGTTTAGATGTGAAAGTGTGTGCATGAATGGCTAGAAATGTCTAAGATTTGATCTTAGTTGTGAAATGGTGAGTTTTAAGTCCAAAACTTTCGGCCCTATGTATGTAAATGTGTAGGAGAGGCACTTTGCCCCAAAGATGAGTTCTTTGATGATCTTATGCATGTTTAAGTGTCAATCTTGGTTTGAATGTGTTAAAGATTCCTCCTTTCATGACCAAATGCCCACGGTGGAAGGGTAAGGGAGGTTGGGTGAGTTTTAAATGGAAAAATGTCATTATAGCAAGGAAATGGGGACAAGGTTTAATCTTGTTGTGTGTTAGGCTTAAAATACTCTTGAGTTTGTTATTTTCTTGCATGCTCCAAATAATGAGGCTGACGTAATGGGTGTGTGTGTTCATCTCAAATTGTTGCCAAGTAATAGTGACAAAAATGTGAGCCAAGGACATTTAGGAGGAAGATATGATCACTGAAAAATTCTGGGGCTGGACCAAAATTTTAGCTGTTTTGTATAGCCTGAAAAGGGACCTTAGGAACCTTCAATTCCACTGATTTTTGGTATGCTAATAGTTTTATGTGTTTGTTAGTTGTACGAGTTGGAACCACTTTAAAAAGAGGCACGGTTTATTTTTAATGAATTTTCTACTAAGATTGGTCTTACTGGAAAAGTTGTACTGGACAGAATTGAAGTAATGTGTTTAGTAGCCTAAAAATGGACCTTAGGAGTATGCAAATCCATTAATTTTCGGCATGGTACTAGCCTCATGAATAAAGGAGAGATGGAAGTTGGAATTTTATCAAAATAAGTTGTGGTTTATTTTTAATTAATTTCCTAGTAAAACGGGTAAAACTGAATTATGCTGGATAGGCAGAATTTATGTCACACTTTGCATGATCTGGAAAAAGGCCTTAGAAAATTAGTTTTGGGCTAAAAATTGGCAGGATGCTAGCCCAATAAGTTTATTAAGTTAGGGAGTTGGAATTTCCAGAAAAAGAATAAAGGATTTGTCACAATAAATTTTATAGTAAAATGTGGTCGTTTCAGAATTCAGATTTCATTGCTTTATGAAAAGGAGTAAATGAGTTCGATATTGATATCGTAAGTTCGCAACACATGCATGGCATTCACTTATGACAGTCATGGAGGAGTACATGTGGTTAAATGGGTCCAAAACGTGCATTTTGGTAGAAAGCTCCTAAGAAGAAGTAGACGTTACGAAGCTGGAAAATTCCAGCATGTCAACGGAATGTGTCCATTCGTTTTTGTTATGCACTATGCCGTCATTTGCACGTTACATGTCATATATTGCATTCATCGTCACATGCATGATTTATGGCATGGATTTTATGTGGAAGAAGAATGAAAAGCGTTTTCAAAAAGATGATTTTTGTGTTTTTAAAAGAACGCTTCCCCACCGGTACCGTGTGTGAGTATGAACTGGCCAGTATGAATGATGACCGTGCGGGCCCAGAATAGAATAGACCCTGCGAGTATGATGACCGTGCGGGCCCGGAATAGAATAGACCCTGCAAGTATGATGACCGTGCGGGCCCGGAATAGAATAGACCCGGCAAGCATGATGACGTTACCGTTCCGAATCCGGGAGTAATAGATTCGAAGGGAGAAGTTACCGCTTCAGATCCGGGAAGATAGATCTGAACACTCTATTGTTTTATGATGATGATGATTTGAAAGAAAAGCATGAAAAGTCATTTTCTCATTTTTACTATGATGCATCACATGTGCATATGCATGCATGACACGTATGGAATCATTGTGTAGCATCTCGTGATACTTAAACTAAGTTGTCATGATCTTGTAGAACTTAAGTGATGATGATTATTGTGTTATACGTCGATGCATGTCACATTCTCTTTATGTTATATTATGCTCTGACTAGTAATTCCTTAAGTTATGACCGTATCACATTAAGCGATGATCCTTATCGAATGTTGATTGGAGGACAGGTATGCTTCTAAACCAAATATTATTTGGGGTTCGGTTCTTGCTCATACTTTCCATTTAACTCATCACTATTATAGTATACTTGCTGGTGACATCGTCACTTACCCTATTTTTCTCTCCAGAGGTGGCAGGAGACAAAGTTGAATGGATTGATGACGAGCCTAGGGTTCCCTACCCGTGAGTGCATTGGAGGATGGCCAGGATTAGTAGACCGAGCGTACCAGCTCTATGGGATGATGATGTTTTGTAATTGTGATGGGAAAACAATTTGCTTTTGTCGTTTTCTGCTACGATTTATGTGGGTTTTAAACTTTAACTACTTGTGATGACGCTTTAATTCGAAGTTTTAAATTCTGCCACGGTTTCGCAAGATTATTGCGCGAAAGCACAAGGATCCATGCATTAGTATCATGGATCACGACGCGTAAGCACGACGCCTAGTACTCTCCTTAGTGAAGTACGGCGGGTGCACCGACTTCGGCGGGGCCGGGGTGCATGGCGCCACAGGTGGTATCAGAGCCAAGGCTCCAGATTCGGGCAGAATGTTGAACTAAGTTATGATTATAGTCGACTAAGTTTGATCTTAGACCAAAGAATTGATCTTAGATGAGATTTGACCTTAGAACGGAACGACTTTGACCAACTAAGTAGGGCACGGCCCAGTAGTAGGTCCCACCTAATGACCTATCTAAAAGTAACGTATGTATGCATATGTTCTCCTGATATGATCAGTTACATTTTGATTACCGGTTGTGACGCTTCTGTACTAAATAAAGTCGACACTGCGTGCTGCAGATGGTGCGACCCAGAGGGAGACCGACCAGAGCTAGGCCCGAGGTGCAAGAGCCTGTCCCACCTCCACCCGCTCAGGCCCCTCCACCTCCACCACCTCAAGGCCAAGGACCACCGCCAGTTCAGAATGTCCCTCCACCACAAGGACCTTTTCCACCTATGATGCCAGACATGAATACTTTTCAAAACTTTTGCGAAACGATTACACAAATTGGACAAGTGATGCTCCAGCAGAATAACCCTCAACCTCACGAGCCGATTAGAGATGCTCAGTATTACTTTGAGAAGTTGAAAAGAGCCAATGTTCCGCCGTTCGAAGGGAATTCAGATTCTGATATGGCTGAAAAATGGCTTGATGAGGTAGAAAATTGCTTTGAACTGATCAGAGCCCCAGAGGAAATGAAGACTCAAGCAGTCAGACCCTTTTTGTTAGGAGAGGCCAACCAATGGTGGAAGGCCAATCTCCAAGCTTTGCCAAGACCAATTCCCTGGGAAAGGTTTCTACAGGAGTTTAATAAGTTCTACATGCCCCCCTTCAGTCAAGCTACAGAAAAGACATGAATTTGAATCCTTAATACAAGAGTCAGGAATGACGGTTGCTAATTACGCCAACAAATTTATAGCTCTGGGAAGATTCCAACCATCCACTATGAATGACGAGGAAACAAAGATGTTGAAATTTGAGAGAGGACTGAACCCTAGAATCTGAACCTGGTTGGTTAATACCAACCCAGCCAACTTTCGTGCCCTTCTAGATGCCTGCTATCGAATTGAGCGAGATATCATCCGCAGGGATGAGTTTAATGAGAAGAGGGGAAGGGAGACGATCGGAAGCGGAGGGCCCCGTAAGACCGCCAAGCATAACGCCAAGGGGCCAGGGCGCCAAGGGAAGAACCGATTTCAGCGCCGCTCCCAGAAAAACCAATCCCAGAATCGGGGACAACAACTTGCCATACCAAAATGCGCTCATTGTGGAAGGTTCCATGTAGGAGAATGCTATGTCCAGACTGGCAAATGTTTCGGATGCGGTCAGACTGGGCACATCCTAAAGGACTGCCAAAACAAAGGGACCACCTGCTTTGGATGCGGGAAAACAGGACACATGGCCAGAGAGTGTCCTGAAAAGGGAACCCAGCAACAGCAACAACCACCAAAACCTCAGCGTCAGCGTACCAACGCACGAGTCCACGCTATGACCGACGCAGCTACTGAGGAAGCCGACAATGTAGTGACAGGTATTTTCCGAAAACCGTACTACTTTTCTTTTACAACATCATTGCCTTATGGTTGCTTAGTAAGAATTGTATGATTCAGGAGTTATACTAGTATGTTCAATACCTGCCAACGTACTATTTGACAGTGGCGCCAGCCACTCTTTCATATCCAAGAAATTCGTAAAGAATATTGAGAAAGGCCCAACCTATGGTGATGCACCTTATAGAATCCAAGCAGCTGGGGAGCAGGTGCTTGTAGCTCACCAGGTGTTCAAAAATTGTGAACTTGAATTTAATAACCATCGGTTTGACGCCGATTTGATTTCCATACCCATGACGGATTTTGATGTGATTCTTGGAATGGACTGGCTTTCCAAAAAATGTACCAACATCGATTGTAGTGAAAAGCAAGTTACCTTTAAGGACCCCACACATAAAGACGTAACATTTCAAAGGGGATCGAAGTTACGAAAGAACCCCAAGAACATTTATGTAAATACAATGCGCGCCAGTAAAGCTTTAAAGAAAGAACATCAAGGATATCTGGTCTATGCCATAAACACTGATCAAGCACCCACAGACTTAACTCAAGTTCTAGTAGTCCGAAAGTACCCGGAGGTCTTTCAGAGGAATTGCCAGGCCTTCCCCCAGAGCGAGAAATAGCTTTTGAGATTAACCTGATTCCAGGAGCTGAACCAATATCGAAGGCCCCATACAGAATGGCCCCCGCAGAACTGAAAGAGCTGAAGGAGCAGCTACGGGAGTTATTGGAAAAGAAGCTGATACGCCCAAGTGTTTCACCTTGGGGAGCTCCGGTATTATTCGTCAAAAAGAAGGACGGAAGCATACGGTTGTGTATCGACTGTAGAGAGCTCAATAAAATCGCCATAAAGAATAAGTACCCCTTGCCAAGGATCGACGACTTGTTCGATCAGCTTCGGGGGGCAATAATTTTCAGTAAGATTGATCTTCGCTCGGGATATTTCCAGTTGAGGATCAAGGCTGAAGACGTCCACAAAATTGCATCCAGAACCCGTTATGGACACTACGAGTTCCTAGTAATGCCGTTCGGGCTGACCAATGCGCCTGCCGCATTCATGGATCTAATGAATCGAGTTTTTCAGGAACAATTGGACAAATTTGTTGTAGTCTTCATAGACGATATCCTGATATACTCACCAGACAAAGAAACCCATGCAACTCATCTAAGGATTGCTCTGGACATTTTGCAAAGAGAGAAATTGTATGCGAAATTCAATAAGTGTGAATTCTGGCTACAAAGCGTAGCCTTCCTAGGGCATGTGATATCCGAAGAAGGAATATCCGTAGATCCCAAGAAAATCGAAGCAATTACGGAGTGGGCCCGACCGACAAATGTTACGGAGGTACGAAGTTTTCTAGGTCTCGCGGGTTACTATCGGAAGTTTGTAGAGGGATTTTCCCGGATTGCTATGCCCATGACCCGCTTAACCCAGAAGAAAACCAAGTTTGAATGGACCTCAGACTGCGAGAGTAGCTTTACCGAATTGAAGAAGAAACTGACTTCCACCCCAGTCCTGGCACAGCCCATTCCCAAAGAAAACTTTGTGGTATATAGTGATGCCTTTAAGAACGGGTTAGGATGTGTACTAATGCAAAAAGATCGAGTAATTGCATATGCATCTCAGCAGTTAAAACCCTTTGAACAAAACTACCATGTACACGACCTTGATTTTGCAGCTGTGGTCTTCGCGCTAAAAATATGGAGACACTATTTGTACGACGAAAAGTGCGAGATTTTCACGGATCACAAAAGTCTTAAATACTTATTCACCCAAAAAGAACTGAACATGCGACAACGAAGATGGCTGGAACTAATAAAGGACTATGACCTATCAATTCAATATCACCCGGGAAAAGCCAATAAGGTGGCGGACGCACTAAGTAGAAAAACAAGTCATCCACGCCAACCTCCTTTACAGCGTGACATGGAAGAATTTGATTTGGAAGAAGTCGATTCAATTGAGGGCATGCTCGCAAAATTGACGATAATTCCTTCGTTAATAGATCGAATTAAAGAGGAACAAGAAAAGGACGAAACTCTAAGAAAGATAAAGGATCGAGTACAGACAAAACCCATTGGAGAATTTAGGGTTCAGGACGACAACAGTCTGTGGTTTCAAGAAAGATTGTGCGTACCCAATAACAAAGAAATTTTGAACGAAGTTCTTAAGGAAGCACATAGCTCGCGATTATCCATCCACCCTGGAGCTAACAAGATGTACCAGGACTTGAAGCAACGATTTAGGTGGCGCGGCATGAAAAGACAGATTGCAGAATTCATGGAAAAATGCCTCGTGTTCCAAAAGGTGAAAGCGGAACACCAGAAACCCGTGGGATTGCTACAGCCTCTCGAGGTTCCCGAATGGAAATGGGATCACATTTCTATGGATTTTGTGACTGACTTGCCGAAAACGAAAAACGGTTACGATGCCATTTGGGTGGTTGTTGATCGTCTAACCAAGTCTGCCCATTTCATGGCTATGACAATCAAGGCCCCAATGGAAAAGTTGGCCACGATGTACGTAGAACAAATTGTAAGCCTTCACGGAGTACCCCTAAGTATCATGTGTGATCGCGACCCTCGCTTCACATCACGATTCTGGACGGCTTTTCAGAAACCAATGGGTATTGAGATTCATATGAGCTCGGCATTTCATCCCCAAACGGATGGTCAATCAAAATGAACTATTCAGACACTGGAAGACATGTGCGATCTTGCACCCTCGATTTTGGGAAAAGCTGGGATCGAAGTCTCAAACTAGTAGAATTTTCATATAACAACAGCTACCATCGATCTATAGGAATGGCCCCATACGAAGCACTCTATGGAAGAAAGTGCCGATCTCCTCTCTATTGGGATGAAATAGGAGACAAGATTCTCACGGGACCCGACTTAGTCGAGCAACCTCGGGAGAAGATAAAAGTTATAAAGCAAAGGTTGCAAGCGGCACATGATAGAAGCAAGGTCTGGGCGGACAAGAAGCGGCGACCGTTAGAATTTCAAGATGGAGAAAAAGTGTTTCTCAAAGTGTCGCCAACAAAGGGAGTTAAAAGATTTGGTATTAAAGGGAAGTTAATCCCAAGATTTATTGGGCCATACGAGGTTCTTGAAAGAATTGGAAAAGTGGCCTATCGGCTCGCTCTACCGCCCACCCTATCTCAGATCCATGACGTGTTCCATGTCTCTCAATTGCGACGATATGTACATGATCTTAGTCATGTCATAAAAGATCTACCTTTGAAGTTGGAAGCTGACACAACCTATGAGGAAGAACCCGAAAGGATAGTCGATCGTAAAGAAAAGGTGCTAAGAAAACGAACTATACCAATGGTTAAGGTACAATGGAAGAACCATTCTGTGGATGAGTCTACTTGGGAACTAGAAGAGAACATGAAAAATTTGTACCCTCACCTCTTTGGTTAGCACTTTCAAGTTTCGAAGACGAAACTTATAATAAGGGGGGAGGATGTTGTAACCCAATTATAGAATCCGTCTTGTACCTAAGGTTGAGTTAGTAAACATGTGACAATTTACGCTTGCGCATGAAATTACAATGATCAATATAAGTATATTATGAAGAGTACTATGTGCATTACAAGCAAGGATTCCATTTGCTCCATGGCCTTGTGAATTTCGGCCATAGCCAAGAAGGACTATCACTACAATCCTTATTTAAATGTTAACTAATGGCATAAATGTGTATCATTTTTCTATAAAAAAATATAATTTCAAGGATAGTTGGGGTCATTAAAGACCCCCAACCGCCAGTTACATTAAGAAGGGAGGGGGAGGGAGGCTAATTAAGAATGGTGGCTAGACTTAATGAGAGTTAACCCAACCAAACCAAAAAGAAACTATGGTTAGTCAAAATAAACTATGGTTGGTCTAAAGTAACTATAGTTAGTGGTAAAGTAATCTTGGTTAGCCAAAGATGACCATGGTTAAGCCCCCAACTTGAGGAACTAAGGCAAACCCTAACCCCACCCCTTATTACCCAACGGCTAGCCTAGCCAAGAAAGGAAGAGTTTTTCCCAAAGTACACTAGAACATTTCCTAGATTCCTAACACCCTAAGGTGTCTCAAGAACAAAAAAGGAACTTCTTTCCTTCCTTTTTCCTCTTCCAACCCACGGCCAAGAGGACCACCAAGAAGAGTTGGATTCCTCCAAAGCTAAGTGACATTAGGTAAGTATTTTTAGCCTCCTAAGAAGACATTTCTACCTTCATGAAGATGAAACTCATGGTGTGCCTCTCTTTGCTCCAAAACCGTGACCTTAATGGTCTCTGGGCTCAAAGATTTCAAGCTTTCAAGAACTCTAGCTTAGAGAAGCTTGGACACTACTCACACTCCTTTTGGTAAGCCCTCTAGCTTTCTTTTGGAAGAATGTTGAGTTAAAAGCATAGACTAACTATCTTCCCTTCTTTCTCCCCCACCACCGTGGGAATGCATGTGTAGAGGAGAGAAAGACTTCAACTTTTCACCCTTCCAAGAAGAGTAAGCAAACAAGGCAAGTACACTATACTTTTTATGGTTTAGATGTGAAAGTGTGTGCATGAATGGCTAGAAATGTCTAAGATTTGATCTTAGTTGTGAAATGGTGAGTTTTAAGTCCAAAACTTTCGGCCCTATGTATGTAAATGTGTAGGAGAGGCACTTTGCCCCAAAGATGAGTTCTTTGATGATCTTATGCATGTTTAAGTGTCAATCTTGGTTTGAATGTGTTAAAGATTCCTCCTTTCATGACCAAATGCCCACGGTGGAAGGGTAAGGGAGGTTGGGTGAGTTTTAAATGGAAAAATGTCATTATAGCAAGGAAATGGGGACAAGGTTTAATCTTGTTGTGTGTTTGGCTTAAAATACTCTTGAGTTTGTTATTTTCTTGCATGCTCCAAATAATGAGGCTGACGTAATGGGTGTGTGTGTTCATCTCAAATTGTTGCCAAGTAATAGTGACAAAAATGTGAGCCAAGGACATTTAGGAGGAAGATATGATCACTGAAAAATTCTGGGGCTGGACCAAAATTTTAGCTGTTTTGTATAGCTTGAAAAGGGACCTTAGGAACCTTCAATTCCACTGATTTTTGGTATGCTAATAGTTTTATGTGTTTGATAGGTGTGAGAGTTGGAACCACCTTAAAAAGAGCCACGGTTTATTTTTAATGAATTTTCTACTAAGATTGGTCTTACTGGAAAAGTTGTACTGGACAGAATTGAGGTAATGTGTTTAGTAGCCTAAAAATGGACCTTAGGAGTATGCAAATCCATTAATTTTCGGCATGGTACTAGCCTCATGAATAAAGGAGAGATGGAAGTTGGAATTTTATCAAAATAAGTTGTGGTTTATTTTTAATTAATTTCCTAGTAAAACGGGTAAAATTGAATTATGCTGGATAGGCAGAATTTATGTCACGCTTTGCATGATCTGGAAAAAGGCCTTAGAAAATTAGTTTTGGGCTAAAAATTGGCAGGATGCTAGCCCAATAAGTTTATTAAGTTAGGGAGTTGGAATTTCCAGAAAAAGAATAAAGGATTTGTCACAATAAATTTTATAGTAAAATGTGGTCGTTTCAGAATTCAGATTTGATTGCTTTATGAAAAGGAGTAAATGAGTTCGATATTGATATTGTAAGTTCGCAACACATGCATGGCGTTCACTTATGACAGTCATGGAGGAGTACATGTGGTTAAATAGGTCCAAAACGTGCATTTTGGTAGAAAGCTCCTAAGAAGAAGTAGACGTTACGAAGCTGGAAAATTCCAGCATGTCAACGGAATGTGTCCATTCGTTTTTGTTATGCACTATGCCGTCATTTGCACGTTACATGTCATATATTGCATTCATCGTCACATGCATGATTTATGGCATGGATTTTATGTGGAAGAAGAATGAAAAGCGTTTTCAAAAAGATGATTTTTGTGTTTTTAAAAGAACGCTTCCCCACCGGTACCGTGTGTGAGTGTGAACTGGCCAGTATGAATGATGACCGTGCGGGCCCAGAATAGAATAGACCCTGCGAGTATGATGACCGTGCGGGCCCAGAATAGAATAGACCCTGCAAGTATGATGACCGTGCGGGCCCGGAATAGAATGGACCCTGCGAGTATGATGACCGTGCGGGCCCAGAATAGAATAGACCCGGCAAGCATGATGACGTTACCGTTCCGAATCCGGGAGTAATAGATTCGAAGGGGAGAAGTTACCGCCTCAGATCCAGAAAGATAGATCTGAACACTCTATTGTTTTATGATGATGATGATTTGAAAGAAAAGCATGAAAAGTCATTTTCTCATTTTTACCATGATGCATCACATGTGCATATGCATGCATGACACGTATGGAATCATTGTGTAGCAGCTCGTGATACTTAAACTAAGTTGTCATGATCTTGTAGAACCGAAGTGATGATGATTATTGTGTTATTCGTCGATGCATGTCACAGTCTCTTTATGTTATATTCTGCTCTGACTAGTAATTCCTTAAGTTATGACCGTATTGGCCTGATGGGTTCCTTAGTCTCTTCTACCGGAGGTTCTAGCACATTATTGGACCAGACGTCATCCAGTTTGTGAAATCAGCCCTTCTATGTGGGCAGTTTGATCCCACATTGAACAATATACTAATTTCCCTCATCCCCAAACAAGAACAACCTGAGAATATGTCACACTTCTGGCCAATTTCCCTATGTAATGTCCTCATTAAGATCATTTCTAAGGTTATTGCTCAAAGACTGAAACCACTTCTTCCTAAACTGGTCAAGGAAAACCAAAGCAGTTTCATCCCCGGTAGGCAGGGCGTGGATAATATTATCCTGGCCCAAGAGATGCTGCACACACTAAAATCGAAGAAGGGAAGTAAAGGATTCATGGCAGTCAAAGTGGATCATGAGAAAGCCTATGACAGGGTCAATTGGGATTTTTTGAGCAAGGTCCTGGAGAAGGTGGGGCTTGAGGATAGTATGATTAGGATGATCCTTTACTGTCTGCGCTCTGCCACCATCAGAGTATTGTGGAATGGAGAACAGTTACAAGAGTTTAATCCCTCAAGGGGCCTTAGGCAGGGGGACCCCCTTGCCCCCTACCTATTTGTTCTATGTATGGAAGCCCTAAGCCACATGATCCATGAACAGGTAGAGCAGAAAGCTTGGAAACCCCTAAAGTTCACAAGGAAAGGCCCCACAATATCCCACCTTATGTTCGCGGATGATTTGATCTTGTTTGGGGAAGCTACTGAAAGCCAGGCTCAGGTGATGCAGCAGATGTTGATGACCTTCTGCGCTCACTCGGGACAGAAAGTCAACATGGAGAAGTCCAGAGTTTTCTTCTCTCCGAATACTACTGAGCAGGTGAAGGACAATCTTAGCTCTACCTTTGGGATCCCTAGGACTAATACTTTTGGGAAGTATTTAGGGATGCCCATGCTTCATGGTAGGGTTACACAGTCCACATTTAGTCCCATCGTGGAGAAAGTGCAAGCCAAAATGGGGGCCTGGAAGACCAAAGTGATGTCCAAGGCTGCCCGGCTGATATTAATACAATCGGTCACTAGTACCATTCCGGCTTACTATATGGAAACTGTTAAGTTTCCTGCCTCTACGATTAAGGTCCTGGAACGCCTAAACTGCAACTTTTTGTGGGGAAGTTATGGTGACTCAAGGAAGACCCATCCTGTGGCGTGGGACACGGTGTGCAAACCTAAGGAGGATGGGGGTCTCGGGATAAGAGGACTTAGACAGATGAACTTAACACTTCTGGCCAAATTAGGGTGGAGAATGGGACATGAAAAGGACAAGCTCTGGGCTCAGGTCCTTTGGGCAAAGTATGGTGACCCCCTGGCTGTTACGCCGAACAGGAGTAACGCCTCTTTCATCTGGCGGAGTATTAGATACGCAAGGAACATCCTTAGGGACTATTATGCACATAAAATTATACGGGATATCCACACACAAGCACCAAGCAAAAAACGCAAGAAATTTGACATGCAACTTGCTTACGATCTACAATCCCAATCTCAGCCTTCCAACCCGACGAGTAAGGCCAGTTGGAAGAATATATGGCGGATCCAAGGCCCAGCGGGAGGAAACATGATTTTGTGGCAAATCAAGCACAAGAAGCTCCTTACCGCTGAGACCCTATACCAAAAAGGCATCCTAGACACTCCCATTTGCAACATCAGCAATAGGGAGGCAGATACCATTCTGCATGCAACTAGGGATTGTATCTGGATCTCAAATGTGTGGAAACACCTAATTGAGCAAGACAGGTGGCATACCTTCTTCGGAGAAACTCAGCCGGACCGTTGGGTTGATGGTAACATCATGGAACTCTCAACAAATCGAAGGCATCCTCTCAGGCTCCTCTGCATGTTCCGTGAAACTGTCAAAGCAGCTCTTTACTGGAGGAATCAGATCAGGAATGGGATGATTCTTCATCTTCCTCCCGCTGCGGTGATCATCACAAGAATTCGTCGGGAGACCAAGAGGCTCCTTGTAGCCTTGAATGTGAAAGACACGGAGGGTGAATGAGTAGTTGAGTAATAAGTTGTAGTTAATGGTTTGGCTGACCCGGTCTTTGTTTGGGTCATTGTTATTTTAGTGCGAAGGAATTGGCCGGTGGGCTTTTGGGGGTGTAGGCTTGATGTAAAGATTGGTTTGGGTTAGGAGCTTTGTAATCTTTCTAACCTTTGATTAATACACGATCCGTTTTTTCCAAAAAAAAAATACTCTTGAGTTTGTTATTTTCTTGCATGCTCCAAATAATAAGGCTGACGTAAAGGGTGTGTGTGTTCATCTCAAATTGTTGCTAAGTAATAGTGACAAAAATGTGAGCCAAGGACATTTAGGAGGAAGATATGATCACTGAAAAATTCTGGGGCTGGACCGAAATTTTAGCTGTTTTGTATAGCCTGAAAAGGGACCTTAGGAACCTTCAATTCCACTGATTTTTGGTATGCTAATAGTTTTATGTGTTTGTTAGGTGTGAGAGTTGGAACCACCTTAAAAAGATCCACGGTTTATTTTTAATGAAGTTTCTACTAAGATTGGTCTTACTGGAAAAGTTGTACTGGACAGAATTCAAGTAATGTGTTTAGTAGCCTAAAAATGGACCTTAGGAGTATGCAAATCCATTAATTTTCGGCATGGTACTAGCCTCATGAATAAAGGAGAGATGGAAGTTGGAATTTTATCAAAATAAGTTGTGATTTATTTTTAATTAATTTCCTAGTAAAATGGGTCAAACTGAATTATGCTGGATAGGCAGAATTTATGTCACACTTTGCATGATCTGGAAAAAGGCCTTAGAAAATTAGTTTTGGGCTAAAAATTGGCAGGATGCTAGCCCAATAAGTTTATTAAGTTAGGGAGTTGGAATTTCCAGAAAAAGAATAAAGGATTTGTCACAATAAATTTTATAGTAAAATGTGGTCGTTTCAGAATTCAGATTTGATTGCTTTATGAAAAGGAGTAAATGAGTTCGATATTGATATTGTAAGTTCGCAACACATGCATGGCGTTCACTTATGACAGTCATGGAGGAGTACATGTGGTTAAATAGGTCCAAAACGTGCATTTTGGTAGAAAGCTCCTAAGAAGAAGTAGACGTTACGAAGCTGGAAAATTCCAGCATGTCAACGGAATGTGTCCATTCGTTTTTGTTATTCACTATGCCGTCATTTGCACGTTACATGTCATATATTGCATTCATCGTCACATGCATGATTTATGGCATGGATTTTACGTGGAAGAAGAATGAAAAGCATTTTCAAAAAGATGATTTTTGTGTTTTTAAAAGAACGCTTCCCCACTAGTACCGTGTGTGAGTATGAACTGGCCAGTATAAATGATGACCGTGCGGGCCCGAAATAGAATAGACCCTGCGAGTATGATGATCGTGCGGGCCCGGAATAGAATAGACCCTGCGAGTATGATGACCGTGCTATCACAGAAAATTGGAACCTTATTCATTTTAATACCAAAATCACTAAGTTGGTGTTTAAGACAAAGTATTTGAGTAGTGCATAAGCTCAAGGCTATATACTCGGCTTTAGTGGTAAAAAGAGCTATACTATCTTTCTTTTTAAAAAACCAAGAGATCAAGTTGGTTCCTATGAATTGACATATACCGCTAGTGGATTTTCTATCTCATTTGCAACCACCATAATCAGCTTCACTATATGCATATAATTCCAACTTAGCATTTCTATCATACCAAGGTCCTAAGTGAGGTGTGTGTTTAAGATATCTAAAGATCTTTTTCACCGCATTGTAATGTGAGACTTTAAGACAAGATTGAAACCTAGCACATATACACACACTAAACATGATGTAAGGTCTTTATGTAGTTAAGTATAACAATGAGCTAATCATAGACCTATATAGTGTGTCATCAAAAGGTTTACCATTTTCATCTTTGTCTAGTTTGGTGCTAACACTCATGGGTGTAGGTGCTGGTTTCAACTCTTTAAAGCCAAACTTCTTAATCATATCATTAACATACTTAAGTTGGCTAATATGGATTCCTTGAAGGTTTGTTTGATTTGAAGCCCTAAGAAATAATTTAGCTCTCGTACCATTGACATTTCAAATTCTGATTTCATATACTCTTCGAAGTCTTTTACTAAGGTAAGGTTGGTTGAACCAAAATTTATATCATCTACATATATTTGGACTATTAACAAGTCATTATCTTTTTTTTAGAAATAACGTGTTGTCTATGGTCCCCCTTTGATAATTATTTGCAATAAGAAAGTTTGCAAATCTATCATACCAAGCTCTTGGAGCTTGTTTCAAACCATATAAAGCTTTCTTAAGCTTGTACAAATGGTTATGATTCTTTGGATCTTTGAATACAGGGGGTTGTTTGACAAACACCTCTTCTTGGATTTATCCATTCAAGAATGCACTCTTGACATCCATTTGGAAGAGTTTAATATTGCTTAGACTTGCAATAGCAAGTAACAATCTAATTGCTTTTAGTCATGCAACGGGTGCAAAGGTTTCTTCATAATCTATTCCTTCTTGTTGATTATAACCTTGTGCGACTAGTCTAGCCTTATTTCGTGTGATGTTTCCTTGTTCATCCATTTATTTTTGAACACCCATTTCGTTCCTATTATAGACTTATTTTCGGGTTTAGGTACTAAGTCCCATAAATTATTCCTTGTAAATTGATTCAATTCCTTGTGCATGGCGTCTATCCATGATATATCACCTAAGGCTTCTTTGACATTCTTAGGTTGTAAGTTTAAGATTAAGCTATGTCCTTCAAGTTGACTTATATTTTTACGTGTTCTAACCCCAACAGTTGGATCCCCAATTATTAATTCTTTAGGGTGCCACCAATTCCTAGGTTGTCTAGGTTTATCCTCATCTTGTTCAAATGTTTCATTAGTGTGAACATTGTTGTATACAATTGGATCATCTTGTAAGTTAGTTGTATTATCTTCCAATTGCAAAATCTCTTCATTTATTTCATCTAAGGGTTCATGTATGTCTTGTTCAGGGGGAGTTGGTTCTAGATGATCAAGTACAAGCTCAAGTAATATATCATCATCATTAAACATATTTTCAACATTATTCTCATGTTTATGTTGAGTTTTATCACTAACTTCAAAGCATGCATTTTCATTGAATTTCACATGTATAGATTCAATTATTTTTCTAGATGCAGGATTGTTACACCTATATGCTCTTGAATTAGTTGAATAACCAAGAAATATGCATTCAATAGACTTTTGTTCAGACTTGTCTAGATCAGCTTTAGTATTAAGTACAAAACGTTTACAACAAAATAATAAGTTAATCTACCTTAGGTTGTCTATGGTTTAATAATTCGTAAGGTGTTTTATTTAATTTCTTTCTAATAGAAAGTCTATTTATAATATAACAAGCACAACTTACAGCATCAGCCCATAAATATCTTGGTAATTTATTTTCACATAACATTGTTCTAGCAACTTCTTGAATTGTTCTATTTTTATGTTCAACAACTCCATTGAGTTGTGGTGTTCCAGGTGGTGAGAATTCGTGTTTAATTCCATGTAATTCACAAAACTTGATTACATCCTTGTTTTTAAATTCTCCACCTCTATCACTCCTAATTCTTTTAACATTTTCTTCATAAATATTTTCGAGTTGCTTGATAAGAGTTTTGATTGCCAATAGAGCATCGTCTTTGTGTGTTAAGAACAATGTCCATGTGTATCGTGAGTAATCATCACTATGACACACACATAGTAGTGTCCACCTAGACTTCTTGTCCTACTTGGACCAAATAAGTCTAAGTGAAGCAATTATAGTACATGACTAGTACTCACTTCATGTTTTGGTTTTAACATTTCTTTAATGTATTTTCCTTTAATACACGTTTCACATAGTTGAAAATTATCTAAGTCTAACTTAGACATGCCTCTTATTAAATTCTTCTTAGATAACTTTTCAATAGTTAAATTTCCTATATGGCCTAGTCGTCTATGCCATAAGTTCACATCTAAGTCATATGATATCAAACACTTAACCTTAGCATCTAACATGTTATTTAGTGATAGTGTGTAAATGTTACCATCTCTATTTCCTTTTAATACAATTTCTCTTTTTTCATTTTTTATATCACAAGAATTGAGAAGAAAAGAAACATTATATCCACAATCTATAAGTTGAGAAATACTTAATAAATTATAAGAAAGATTACTAGCTAACAACATATTTCGTATTTGAAATGTGTTAGGGTCCCCAATTGTTACTTTTCCAACAACTTGTCCTTTGTTGTTGTCAACGAATGTCACCTTTCCTCTATTCTTGATATGTTCTAACTCGGTGAATAGTTTAGGGTTGCCCGTCATATGCCTTGAACATCCACTATCTAAAAACCATTTAGTTTTTAGATTCTCTGACTTTGCCTCCTTCTTGCATTCCTTGCGATTTTCCTCGTTGGATACAAAGCAGACTTGAGCTTCCTCAGTGTTAGATTCTGAGTCAGACGAGTCGCTCCACGTGCTCGCCTTCATTGCTCGTTTGCCTTTCCTTAACTTGGTCCCGTTTGCCTTTGATTTTTGCATCTCCTTGTGTTGTTTATTGTTATTATTATTGTTGTTGTTGGCTTTTTTCTTTTTCGGGCAATCATAAGAGATGTGTCCTTTTTGACCACATTTATAACACTTTAATTCTTTATTATACCATTTGTTGTTATTACAGTTATTTTTCTTAGGTTGAGAAGAAGAAGAAGAAGATGATCGTTGTCTATTCCTATTTGGCGGTTTGAAAAACTTTCTAAGCTTTCTAGCTATCAATATTAAGTCATCGTCTAATTCATTATCACTATTACTATCATCATTATTTACATGTGGTTCAGTGGATTTGTAAGCTATATACTTACCGGATGACTTAGATGACTCGACTTCCGTTGTTTTAGCTTTACCTCATAAACTCTAAGTGAACCGATCAATTCACCCATCTTAGTGATTGACTTTGTCTCTTCGATTGCTGTTACCTTAGGATCCCATTAAGCAGGAAGGCTTCGCAAAACCTTTTAAACCTTCTCATTGTTAGTAAATGGTTTTCCTAAAGCTTCAAGGCCATTGAAAATAGTAATCCTCAAATCCATAGATGTTATGGATTTGTTTGGCAACATTTTGAAAGATTCAAGCTCAGACATAAGCATGTTTATTTTTGATTCTTTTACCCCGCTAGTACCTTTATGATTTAATTCTAATGATTTCCACATGTCGTGTGCACTTGTGCAATTTGACACATATCCTGATTCAGAAGTCGTTAGTCCGTTTAACAGTAATTGCATAGCCTTAGCATTCATGGACATTTTCTTTTTATCTTCAGAAAACCATTCGCTTTTATATTTTTCTACTTCCTGTGTGACTCCACTAACTTGTATAATTTTTATTGGAATGTACGGCCCATCTTCAACTATAGACCATAAATCGATGTCTATAGCCATTAAGAATAGCCTCATTCTAAGTTTCCAATGAACAAAATTATTTCCATCGAAAAGAGGAGGACGTTGTGTGGACATACCTTCTAACTCACCTTTGTGAGAAACTATGACCATTGTATGTACCTATGATTTGAGAAACTATTGCCATAGTATGTACCTTTTATGTTTCCAATCTCTCTTAACATGGGTGAGTTGGAAGGTATGTCCACACAACGTCCTCCTCTTTTTGATGGAAATAATTTTGTTCATTGGAAACTAAGAATGAGGCTATTCTTAATGGCTATAGACATTGATTTATGGTCTATAGTTGAAGATGGGCCGTACATTCCAATGAAAGTTGTACAGATTATTTCTTGGGAATTATGGTGATAAGTGCACTTGCCATTATTGCCGGCTGTGGAACGCCAAGAAAAAATTCCTGTACTGCCATAATAACATCCGCTTGTAAGATTGTCCAGCAGGAACGAAAAAAGCTACCATTAAATCCATCTGGGCCTGCTGCGTTGTGAGGGTCCAATTGCCAAACTGCCTTTTTTACTTCATCCGCCGTTGGCAGTTGGACGAGTTGAGCATTATCATCATCACAAACTAATCGAGGGATATGACGTAAGATAGATTCATGGTTTTTCGTTACCTCACTCGTAAATAAAGCAGTGTAATAGGATACCGCTTCATTCATGATGGACTCAGGAATGATACATTGGTCTCCAGAAAGTGAATTTATCTGCTGTATATGTTGGTGCATTCTCCTGCCTTTGACAATAGAATGATAGAAGCGTGTGTTTGCATCTCCTTCTTTTAGCCATTTAACACGCGCTTTTTGTTTCCAAAAATGAAGTTCATATATTGATGCCTGTTGATATTCAGCTTTTGCTTTTTGAAATGTTGTACGAGTTTCATCCGAAGGCTGAGAGTCCCAATGATTTTCAGCACGAGTTAGGTTTGTTTCTGCTTGCATGAGATTGCTAAATATATTGCCGAATATTTCTTTATTCCAACGTTGAATATCCTTCTTCAGACGAGATAACTTAGTATAGAAACCATACATACCACCTGTGGTAGGATAGGAAGTCCAAGCTTGTTGCATGTAAGAATGGAAACCGGGATGCAATAACCAAAAATCCAAAAAGCAAAATGGGCGACAGCCTTGGAATAACTGTTGTCTACAAATGAATAATAGTGGAGAGTGATCAGAGGAGGCTCTCGATAGATGTGTAAGCTTCAACTCTTCAAAAATATCATTAAAAGAAGAATTAACAAAAAGCCAATCAAGTCTCCTGCGAACACGGCCAAGCCCCCTGCCGTCTACCCAGGTGAACCGAGAACCAATAAATTGAGCCGCCATCAGAGAACAAGATTCTATGCACTCATTAAAATCATGTAACGAAGTGAGTGATGGATGAGAATGGCCGTCATAATCCTCGAGGGAATGAAAAGAGTTGAAATCACCACCTACAATCCAAGGCAATCCGGAATTGTCCGAAAATGTACATAAAGAGTTCCATAAATTATGACGTAAAGGCGCAGTATGCTTGGCATATACCACCGATAATACAAATGTAAAATGCAAGGGCCGAAAAAATAGAGTGAAATGCACCACTTGTTCCCGATCCTGCGTTGAAACCAGCTGAAAAAGTGAGTCATGCCAGAAAAACCATATGCGTTCCGATTAAGAGGAGTAATATTGTGAAAACCCGAGGTCTGAAGCAAAACGCGTGATACTGGAGGGAGAGTATTTTGGTTCTAACAGTGCAAGTAAATGTATATGATGATCACGGAGCAAATGATGCAGTCTAGGCATAGAGGCTCGCATGCCTCTAATGTTCCATATTAACATATTCATTGAGAAAGGGTAGAATCACTTCCCTGAATGGCACGAGACGCACTTCTAGTAAGAATCGTTGACGGTGGCAATGGAGGTAAGTCTTTTTTTGCACGACGCTTGCAGCGAGAAACCACTTGAACAAATGATGTATCCTCAGGGGGCTCTTGCAACCGGGACAACATAATAGCCTCCTCAGGGGATGGAGGAAGTAATGTAATCTTTCTTGCCACATCGTCCGGCATTATTGTCAGTTCCGAATAAACATTAGCCGCAGATATATCTGTATCAGAAGAGTGGCCAAAATCACAATGTTCCAGATTGTCTTGAGGTGTAGGATCACTACTTTCATCAGCCATCTCAGCATGCAAAGATGGAGGTTGAGTCTCGAACTTTTCGGACGACGGGATATCCTCCTGGCCAGCACTGACATCGCACAAATTGTCAGATGTATTCGGTGCATCAGAAGGGTCTTCATTAGAAGGCACAGTGACTGATTTATGCTTAACTGGTGTCCAACACTGCCGAGGGGGGCGAGGCAATGGTGGCGGTGGTGGAACAGGCACCGTGGATTTTCCTGTGGGAGTGCATGAGGCCTTTGCATGGCCTAATCGTCGACATGTAGTACAAAATAGCAGAAGATCTTCATATACAATTTGCTGCAATATGATTCTATTCTTGGCCTGTAAATATATTTTCTGAGGCAATTCTTGGGAGATGTCCACTTCAACGCAAACACGTGCAACAGATGGTCGGAGCCCATCTGATGTTGAGACATCAAGCTTGATAGGCGACCCTACGGCTTGAACGATTTCAAATAGTGGTTCTCTGCAATGAAGGTGAATTGGCAGACCAGAGAAAGCAATCCAAATGGGGACTATGGGAACATCTGCAGTAGGATCAAAGTCTACAGTCCACTTTGTAATACGCATATGACAACCAGATATGTGCCATGATCGACAGTAAAAGCATCTTAGATAATCTGCCTCATTACGGAAATTCAACAGTATATGCATTTGATCAATAAGGGTAATGCGCAAATCATGATGAAATCCAATCTTTTCAAAAACTTCACGAATTACTTTTAGAGGAGACCATACCAGAATGTTCCTACCAATGAATATTTGAAAGGCGCAGCAAGGTCATCAATTTCGGAATCCAAAAAGGATATCATAGGAATGCCTTTATACCTGGACATTGTCTTTGGAGCAATGGAGATTTTCGGCTTTGAAGATGCACTGGATACTATAGCCGCAAATGAAGGTGGCGGCGCCTCTGCCTTTGCGACCGATCACAATTAAATTTGCAAATGGTAATCTCGGATGAAACAATAAGAGCAAGAAAAAGAATGCAATAGAGGAGATTGAAAATGTAGCCTGCGATGCCGGAAATAGGCCGGAGAATTCAGCAATGGCAGCTAATGCCGCAACGCTTCAGCAGTCGCCGGAGCTCTTCCTTATATATATTTCCTCAATATATATATATATATATATATATATATATATATATATATATATATAAGAATACAACTAGAAAGGATAAAATTTATCCAACTTATTATGAACCTAAGTATATGTAACACACATATAAGTCTTATATGAATGCCTATGAACACACTTATATAGTGCCATTCAAGAAACAAAATCGCATGCCTTATACACATTATAAAAATCGGCCATCATATAATGATTATCAACCATGGCGCAACATGTATAACAATGCATCTTCATTTATGTGGAATGATCATCTATATGCTAATCCTTCTTATTTTACAAATTATAACAATGCTAAAAATGTGCCTAGAAGGTATGTTCATGTTTGGATACCTAAGGGATATCTAAACAAGAATAATGCCCCTAACATTCAAGGACCCAAATAAAGGGTACCTAAAACTTTGTCTCCATTGTATGAAAAACGCAAGGAATGCAAGAAGGATGCAAAATCAAAGAATCTGAAAACCAAATGGTTTTTAGATAGTGGATGTTCGAGACATATGACGGGCAACCCCAAACTATTCATCGAATTGGAATATATCAAGAATGGAGGAAAAGTAACATTCGGTGACAACAACAAAGGACAAGTCGTTGGAAAAGGAACAATTGGGGACCCTAACACATTTCAAATACGAAATGTGTTGTTAGTAAGCAATCTCTCTTATAATTTACTTAGTATTTCTCAACTTATAGATTGTGGTTATAATGTCTCTTTTCTTCCCAATTCTTGTGATATAATAAATGAAAAAGGAGAAACAGTTTTAAAAGGAAATAAAGATGGTAATATTTATACTCTTGCCTTAGATAACATGTTGGATGCTAAGGTTTAGTGTCTTATATCACATGACTTAGATGTGAATCTATGGCATAGAAGACTAGGCCAGATAGGAATTTCAACCATTAAGAAATTATCTAAGAAGAATTTAATTAGAGGAATGCCTAAGTTAGACTTAAATAATTTTCAAATGTGTGAAACATGTATTAAAGGAAAACACATTAAAGAAACATTAAAACCAAAACATAAAGTGAGTACTAGTCATGTACTAGAATTGCTTCACTTAGACTTATTTGGTCCAAGTAGGACAAGAAGTCTAGGTGGACACTACTATGTGTGTGTCATAGTAGATGATTACTCACGCTACACATGGGTATTGTTCTTAACACACAAAGACGATACTCCATTAGCAATCGAAACTCTTAATAAGCAACTTGAAAACATTTACGAAGAAAATGTTAAAAGGATTAGAAGTGATAGAGGTGGAGAATTTAAAAACAAAGATGTAATCCAATTCTGTGAACTACATGGAATTAAACATGAATTCTCACAACCAAGAACACCACAACTCAATGGAGTTGTTGAACGTAAAAATAGAACAATTCACGAAGTTGCTAGGACAATGCTTTGTGAAAATAAATTACCTAAATATTTATGGGTTGAAGCTCTTAGTTATGCATGCTATATTATAAATAGGCTTACCATTAGAAAGAAATTAAATAAAACGCCTTATGAATTGCTAAAAAATAGACAACCTAAGATAGATTATCTTAAAGTATTTGGATGTAAATGTATTGTGCTGAACATTAAGGATAATCTAGACAAATTTGAACAAAAGTCTATTGAATGCATATTTTTTGGGTATTCAACTAACTCATGAGCATATAGGTGTTATAATCCTGCATCTAGAAAGATAATTGAATCCATACATGTAAAATTCAATAAAAATGCGTGCTTTGAAATTAGTGATAAAACTGAACATAAACCTAAGAATAATATTGAAAATATGTTTGATGATGATGTATTACTTGAGTCAGTACTTGATCATCTAGAACCAACTCCCCCTGAACAAGACATGCATAAACCTTTAGATGAAATAAATGAAGAGACTTTGCAATTGAAAGATAATACAAATAATGATCCAATTACATATGATAATGTTCACAGTAATGAAACATTTGAACAAGATGAGGGTGAACCTAGTCAACCTAGGAATTGGTGGCATCCTAGAGAACTAATCATTGGGGATCCAAGTGTTGGGGTAAGAACACGTAGAGATATAAGTCAACTTGAAGGACATAGCTTAATCTCACAATTAGAACATAAGAATGTAAAGGAAGCCTTAGGTGATATATCTTGGATAGATGCTATGCATGAGGAATTAAATCAATTCACAAGGAACAATGTGTGGGACTTAGCATCTAAACCCGAAAACAAGTCTATAATATGAACAAAATGGGTGTTTAGGAATAAAATGGATGAACAAGGAAAAATTACAAGAAATAAGGCTAGACTAGTCGCACAAGGTTATAATCACCAAGAAGGAACAGATTATGAAGAAATCTTTGCACCCGTTGTACGACTAGAAGCAATTAGATTGTTACTTGCAATCGCAAGTCTAAGCAATATTAAGCTCTTTCAAATGGATGTCAAGAGTGCATTCTTGAATGGATACATCCAAGAAGATGTGTTTGTCAAACACCCCTGGATTCGAAGATCCAAAGAATCCTAACCTGGTTTACAAGCTTAAAAAAGATCTATATGGTTTGAAACAAGCTCCAAGAGCTTGGTATGATAGATTTGCAAACCTTCTTATTGTAAATAATTATCAAAGGGGGACCATCGACAACACATTATTTCTAAGAAGACAAGATAATAACTTGTTAATAGATCAAATATATGTAGACGATATTATCTTTGGTTCAACCAACCCTACCTTAGTAAAAGACTTTGAAGAGTGTATGAAGACAGAATTTGAAATGTCAATGGTAGGAGAATTGAACTACTTCTTAGGCCTTCAAATCAAACAAACCCCTCAAGGAATTCACATTAGCCAACTTAAGTATGTCAATGATATGATTAAGAAGTTTGGCTTTGAAGAGTTGAAACCTACAACTACCCTCATGAGTGTTAGCACCAAACTTGATAAGGATGAAAATGGTAAACCTTTTGATGACACACTCTATAGGTCTATGATTGGATCACTGTTATACTTAACTGCATCAAGACCTGACATCATGTTTGGTGTATGTATGTGTGCTAGGTTTCAATCTTGTCCCAAGGTATCACATTACAATGCGGTGAGAAAGATCTTTAGATATCTTAAACACACACCTCACTTAGGACTGTGGTATGATAGAAATGCTAAGTTGGAATTACACGCATATAGTGATGCTAATTATGGTGGTTGCAAATTAGATAGAAAATCCACTAGCCGTACTTGTCAATTCATAGGAACCAATTTGATCTCTTGGTTTTCTAAAAAGCAAGCTAGTGTAGCTCTTTCTACCACTGAAGCCGAGTATATTGCCTTAAGTTTATATACTACCCAAATACTTTGGCTTAAACAGTAACTTAGTAATTTTGGCATTAAAATGAATAAGATTCCAATTTTCTGCGATAGCACAAGTGCCATCAATCTTTTTTGGAATCCGGTGCTTCATTCTAAGGCCAAACACATTGAGGTGCGATACCACTTCCTTCAAGATCATGTTCAAAATGAGGATATAGTTATAAACCATATAAGAACTGATCATCAGATAGCTGACATCTTTACCAAAACCACTTAATCAAGCCACTTTTGAAAACTTACGAGCCAAGTTAGGTATGATGACTTACGATACCATTGTAGTTCTATATTTTGCATGATTTGAAAAATAAAGGGGGAGATAGAATAAGAACATGATTTGAGTTGGGTAAGTCATGCTAAGTTTTTTGAGTTGGTTAGTCTGGGTAAGTCATGCTAAGTTTTTTGAGTTGGTAATTCATGCCAAGGTTTTTGAGTTGGTAAGTCATGCTAAGTTTCAAATGGTATAAGTTGAGCATAGGTTAAGGGGGAGAGTATAAGTTGAGGGGGAGCGTACTATTTAAAAGTTTGTTAAAAACAAAATTTGATAAACAATTGGTTATAAGTTGTGACATTAAAATCATGTTAGGTTATTTTGAAAATCATCCATAAGGGGGAGAATGTTGAGAAATATGTTTGGATAATTTTCAAAGTCATGATTGAAGTGGTGAATACTTAAAAATGTCACACATGGTGTTATATGTGGTTAAAAGTTGAAAAAGTTGAAAAAGTTGACATCGATCTCTCAGGTTGTTGCACATCGATAGATCTATGTACATAGATCTCTCACATCGATCGATCCATGTAAGACAGTGAAAGTTCAAGACCTTACTGTAAGACATCGATCTCTAAACCTGAGACACATCGATCGATCGATGTACATCGAACCCTCACTTCGATCGATCGATGTAGGTCAGAGACAAAACTTGAACCTTCCTGTGAGACATCGATCTCTAAAGCTGAGGCACTTCGATCGATCGATGTCTAGGGTTTTTAGAAATAATTTTCTAAAATGTGTTAAAATTGTTGTTTTCATTGGTATATGATTTATACATGCTCATTATGTGAATCTTATGTGATTTTGATGATTTTAAATGTATTGTGACTAACGTGCCTTGGAAGTTTCTGCAACTTACCAAAAAGGGCAAAATTAGAATTTTGAGTTTTGTAGTAACAACACATGATGAAAATATTTCAAGGATGTATTATCATCCTATTTATCATGACAAAGGTGATATCATGAGTATTTCTGACCATCCGGGTCATTTCTGGAGTTTTCATATACCAGGGTTTTGGTCATTTTACCCTCGAGGGTATTTTTGGTATTTTAACTCAAGGAATCTCTTGAGCATATTATTGTCTTCATTCTGGAGCTGAGTTATTATTAATTTGAAGATTATATGGTGATTTTATCTTATTTCTCTCAAACGATGATATTGTTGACTATAGCTGGATATGTGACGATTTGAGATGTCAGATTCTATTTTTTCTTGAAGACACTCTTATATATGTTATAAGAGCATATTTATCATCATTATTCAGAGTTTTTCAAGGTGTCAAAGGTGTGTAAATGTTCATGACATATAGGAAGAAATATTGGGAATTTCGGTGTTACACGTTGACATAATCTTGTCAACTATTCTCTATTAATTTCTTCTTCAAAAATCTGAGTTGCTACACATATATATATGTTGAAAAACTTTCATATTCAGTTGGATATGATGTTTAATTCATTTTATAGCTTGGTGACAAGTGAACAAATCAAAAAGGAGCTAGTTGACAAAAATGCCAACTTGGAAAATTTAAAGATGTAGCCTAACGGCTACTTGGTTTTCTTGGGTATTTTCAGCAAATTTTTGAAGTCAAATGAAGACTTCACATTTCCTATTATTGTGCTTAAAGTTAGGGATATTTTGGTGGTATTATCCTTTATTATTCTATTAGGGAAAATCAAAATGAATTTTTGGAAAAAAGGAAAGTAGCCAACGGCTACTACCTCATTCTTGGAGCTGAATTTCATTTGAAATGTTCAAAGCCTCACATGCCTATTTTCAAGCCAAGAATTTGAGGGTATAATGGAGGAATATGCCATCTTATCTTTGGGTATTATCTTTACATTTTCAAGACATTCCAAGGTGGTATTTTCAGTCAACAAAGTGATGCCAAGGTGGACCAATTATGTTGTCTCATTTTGCCAAGTGTACAAGGCCAACCAATGATGTGAAGACATTTGGATTTGATGATGAAGATGGTGACACATGTGCATTCTTATCTCCAAGGCTCAAATCACACTATAAATAGAGGCAATGGTGAAGAAGATGAAACACACTTGAAGCTTACAAGCATTTGCTGAATTGTCTAGCTATCATCTTCTTGTTGTTGTTCGTGTTCCATTCTTTGTAGCAAAGGTGTTCTTGTTGTTTTTGTTGAGCTACAAGCCTCTTGAGCTTCATTTGTAAGATTGATTAGTCATTCT
Source organism: Eustoma russellianum (assembly GCA_036186865.1). Classification (NCBI taxonomy): domain Eukaryota; kingdom Viridiplantae; phylum Streptophyta; class Magnoliopsida; order Gentianales; family Gentianaceae; genus Eustoma; species Eustoma russellianum. The sequence goes on from AP025052.1 coordinate 19,440,212, forward strand.
TATAAGGCTATGTCAATAGGAGGTAGAGGTGTTGTAACTAAGTGTTGCTTAGAATGTGATTATCCAAGTCTTGAATAGGGTTGGTGTATAACCCAAGGATCAAGCTTAGTTATTGTTGTAAGGTGATTCATTTGATAGTGAAATCCAAGGAAAGGTGTTCCTTGGGACTGGAGTAGGTCACATTGACCGAACCAGGATAAATCCTCAGTGTTCTTGTCATGTTTCTTCATTTCTGTTTTTTGGCCGTTTTTACTGCAGTTTTCACACAACTTCTCACAATTTGAAAAAATAGGTAAACATTTTCAAAATTTGTGATTTTTGGTGGAGTTATACTTCAGACATTTAGCTTTCATTTGCAACAAGAATCACTTGATTTGAGCAAAGGCAAGTTAGTCTTTCAGTCTTTGCAAGATAACTGCTCCAATCTGGCTGCAATCTGACCATTTTTGAGAAAACTTAAATTCTGTATTTATCAAGAATTGTTTAAGGTCAGGGCCTTTTGGAAACATCATCTACACATTCTAAGTAGTGTTGTTATATAAAGATCAACCTTTTTGGTTGAGTATTCAAAGAGAAACATGTTTTGTAAAATCAATGATCTTATTTTTATCTGAGTTGGACAGAGTATTTTTAACACATTGAAGTTAAATTTTAGAAAGTTTCATAATTTTTACAGTTGTGTACGATTAGTTTTGAATTTTTCAAAAACGGGTTCTGAATCTGAGGTGGTCTCAGATTCTGTTTTCAAAAGAGATTTTTGAAAAAGAGGTTGTGGTGCGCTAACCACGAAACTCTTTCTTTTTTCAATATTCGAAGTGGTATTCACCCCCTCTCTAGTGGTGTTTATTGCATGTGCACGGTCCAACATTTCGTTTTTGATATGCCTTCGTATTAATGTGCATGATGTGTGATCTAGATTCATTCATGTTATATGAATGTTGTGTATGCATCGATGATTTCTTTTCATATTTATACGGCACATAACTATATCTTGTATGACATGAAGAAGAAGGACGATGAGATGAAGTAGGGGGTGATCTAGGCGTCCTTTTAGGTGCTACATTTGCATGTGTTTTCTTAGATGAAGATAGAATTAATTTAGTTTATTTATTTTGTGTTTCGTTTTTCTCTCTGTATCCTAATCCGGTTTTGTCGCTATCATGCTTTTGTGAAGAGATGATGAGATCTAACATGTTTGTACCCGTGTCAAACTGTTTCACCATTTTTTCTAAATCTTCATTCCTTGATTTCAAATTTGAAATCTCGAATTTCATTTCATTATTTTGTGTTGTCAATGATGAGACCTCTGTTTCAGTGCATTGATTATGCAAGATGACTCTTCTTTTGAATCATTTAATTGAGAAACAAGGTTCGTGTTAGAAGATTCTAACAATTTCTTGTCTTCAATAAATCATTTCTTTTCTTTTGCAAGAGTCCTAGAAAACTTATATAATTCAAGATGTTCAACATATAAATCATTATAAGATAGTTTAGAGTCCGAATCAGAATCAGAATTTACCTTATTATCAAAAGGTGGAGGCCTTTGGCTTGACATACCTTCTTGTTCGGTTTTCTGGCTAGTGGATGCTATCCCACAAAGATTGTTATATCCTCTATTTATGAGTCAATCTGGCTCTGATACCACTTGTAGGACCTGTACAGCACCATAGAAGGGGGTGTTGAATAGTAGGTCCAGAAAATTTGGTTTTTAAAAAGTTTTGAACCAAAAACCTAACTTCTGAAAACAATTTCTATTTTCATATTCTGATTTACAACGTTTGAAAGACCTAGTTACAGACCTTCAAAAATTCTGAAATTGGGAGGTATTCTACTCTCAGACGTTGAGTATCTCCTAAAAATTTCTGATTAAAATTCAACTCCTAACCCTTTGAAAATACGTTTTTGGTCAGATTGCGTAAATCTGCCACAAACAGTACACTGATTTGAAAATTTTATTCCTATTGATTTGAGACTCCAAATGGTCTGAAAATTTAATGACAAGACCCTCAATATATGTATTTAAATGAGTTGAAGCATTTTTGAAAAATTTCTTTGGATGTATGTCAAATACGTTGATGTTCTCAACCTTTGCAAGTATGAAAATCAGATTGCACTAGTCTCATAACTATTAACGTTTGATTGACTTATACTTGTCCAAATAGGTTGACACTTGCACCAAATGAAACTTAAGAGATATGACTATGTTTCTGAAAAATTTATGATTTTTGAAATTCGTTTACTATTTTTACGATTGCAAAAAAATCAACACAGAAACTAAAAACTGAAAGCAAAGTGCTGAAAGTAAAGACATAAAGGATTTTATACTGGTTCAGTTAAATCAACCTACTCCAGTCTTCGAGGACACCTTCCTTGGTTATCACTAAATACCAAAGACACCTTACCACAAGGGTTGCTGGAGTTACACACCAACTCCACCCTTTCACAAACAATACAATCAAGCACACCGGATCACGAACACCACCACCAAACGAGTGAAGATTTGATCACACCTTGATCAACCTTTTATAAATGAAATTTGTATGGTGGTATAATCAAAGCCTATATAATATTTTGAATGTATGAACAATAGGCTTGAGAGAGGAAGAAGAAGAAAGAAATGTAGAAGAAGAGAGTAGAAAGTCTTTTTGCACTTGATAGAATATGAGAGTTGTCTTGCATTTGTTTGCTCTTCTTCTCCTCTTTTTATTCAACCTTGGCTGCCCCCCTAGGGATCCTTCCCTTCTTGAGAAATCGCTTTTGTGTCCTTGGAAGATTAAATTGTGTAGAAATGACACCATCTTGCTCACTTGGCACAACATGATTGGATGAACATCTTGGATTTGCTTACTTGGCACTCTATGATTGGATGAATCTTGTCACCATTTAGTAGCTGTAAATCTAAGAATAAAGTGTAAAAACATGTGCCAAATAAAGTTTAAAATGTTGCCAAATTATTAACAATTAATCCCTTTAATTCCGGAAGCAAATTTGTCACACATTCTAGGCAAAAAATCGGCCACCACATATTGTCACATTCTGAATTTTCAGCATGTGTTAAATTTGCCAAATGTTTGAATTGTTACCTTGTGTAGTTCTCTCCTTTATATCACTAAAATTGTGTGTCTTATTCTCCACCAAATGAGATGTCAACTAAGCTCCACATAAGCTCCACCAAGGCTGAGATTGTGATAGTCTCCAACATGTCCTGAATTTCACTTTTGTAAACTTTATCAAATATTGCACAATAATTACACATGTATGGTATATTCCAATCAGCCCCAATTTGAATATTCTAGTACACTTTAACATGTATTTAATATGTAAAAAGTGCCTAGATACATGTTACATGTCATGCCGAAAACGTTCCATGTGTTGTGTTCGTAGAAAACCGAATTTTCGACTTTTGTAGATTATGCAATTTTTCTCCAAATAAATTCAAAGTTTTTGCACATGTTATATATATTATGTCACACCTAATATACATAAAATAAATTTAATATTCAGCTCTAATGGCTGGTTAAAGTGGCGCCCCATGTCACAAAAAACATTGAATTTGAAATCTCCACAATTTGGCCTTAATTGAGGGTGATTTGTGTGTGCCAACATGGAATGATTGCATGGCTGAATATATCATGTAAGCCACGAAAGTTTTGGCTTTTTTAGAGCATATGGGCTTGCATATCGATATATGGCAAGTACGTGACACGTTGGCTAAGTTCGGTAGTCACCCGATACGACAATTTTTGATTTATAACCTTGTAACGTGTCGTTATAATTTTTTCATCACCATGACTTACATCATATGATATAGGACTTGAATATACTCATAAATATGAGGTAAGTATAGTGGTGTGATGTTGACGTACATTAGTAATATATGTAACGTGTCGGTAGTACGTCAGAATATATGTGTATTGTGTCTTTTAAAAAAATCTGAATACACACACACACACACACATATATATATATATATATATATATATATATATATACACACACACGTATATAACCAAGTGGAGAGGAGACTTTCCATGTTTAAATTTCTTGCCATCATGCCTTCTCTAAATATATCTCCATTTAATGAACTAGTTATTTCATTAAACTAAGTACTTCACTTAATGAACTAGTTTAGTTCATTAATGGTGGCACCTGAAATTAGTTCAAACACAAGAAATGTTTTCCATTTGATTTAGTCTTCAACACTTCATCGCTTGTTAGTACGACAACATTATATATAAAGCATATAAGACATGTATGTCACAAAAACGTGTCAAGTAATAAATTTTGTCACGCATTTCTTAAACACGTATTTAAATCATGTATTCATAAATCATTCAAACTTTTTTCTCAACAACCACTTAAAATCATGACCTTGAAAATTATCCAAACATATTTTTCAACATAGTTTTTGTCCAATCCTTGTCGCAGTTTTTGTTCATAGTTTTGTCCTTGTTCGGGCAGTGTCCAAGTCTTCCACAGTCATAACAATTTGATATCTTTATCATTATTCTTATTTTTGTTTTTCTTGGATAAAGTAGCCTTAGGTTTGTTTTTAAACGACCTTTTCATAAACTTTCTTAAGGTTTTAGCCAATAAAATTAGATCTTCCTTATTTGAATCCGTGTCACTATCATTTATGCGATCAAAAGAGGTAGTGACATATTCATTTAATTTAAATTCTATAGTCTTACCTGATTTAGAAGTTGATTCTGATTTCTTTAGATTGAGTTTGTTTACATATATCTTTAGCAATTCGATCAATTCTTTCATTTTTATTGACTTGGTTTCGTTACTTTCTTCAATTGCGGTCACTTTCGGATCCCATTCGGATCGAAGGCTTCTCAATACTTTTTGTAATTTTTCTTGTGAAGAAAAAACCTTACCAATAGACTTAAGAGAATTCTATATATTAGTCAATCTCAAATCCATATCAACAATAGATTCATTCAACAATAATTTAAAGGATTCAAGAGTAGGCATATGCATATTGATCTTGGAATCTTTCACTTGACTAGTTCCTTCATGCTTCATTTCTAAACACCTCCACATCTCTTGTGCACTGGAACAATTAGACACGTAATTAGATTCACTTTTAGTCAACCCATTTAAGAGAAGTTGCATGTCTTTAGCATTCATACTCAACTTCTTTTATCGTCACTAGTATATTCTTGCTTTGGTTTTATGACTTCTAAAGTAACACCATCAACCGCAGATATCTTAGATGGAACAAATGGACCATCTTCTATGATAGACCATAAATCTATATCAATAGCCATAAGAAAAGGTTTCGTGTGAAGTTTCCATTGAATAAATGACTCACCATCAAAAAGGAGAGGCATTTGGCTTGACATACCTTCTTGCTCAATTTTGTGGCTAGTGGATGTCATCACACAAAGATTGTTACATCTTCTTGTTGTGAGTGAACCTTGCTCAGATACCACTTGTCGGACATGTATACCACCACTATAAGGGAAGGGGGTTGAATAGTGAGTGCGGAAAAGTTGGTTTTTAAAAACTTTTAATGACCAATTACTCACTTCTGAAAACTGATTCTATTTTCAGATCTTGTTTTTGATTGACTGAATGACCAGGTGTTGACATTCAACATTTGTGAAATTTTGTGAAAATGTACTCACAGATGTTATCTATATGTCATAAAAATTTCAAATTAAAACTCGAAGTGTAAGGCCATGAAAAACCGTTTTTAATTGGACTCTTTCAATCTGTGAAAACTTCCCCTGAAATGAAATATTAATTCCTTTTTAATGACAACTCCAAATGATCTGGAAATTTTATGAAATTTCCCTTAAGATGTCTAATTTAATAGGTTGAAACAGTTTTTCAAAATTCCTTTGGCAAATATATCAACCACATTGATGTTCTCAACCTTTGCAAATCTGAAAATCAGATTGCACTAGTATCATAACTATGAAAGTTTGGATGACTTATACTTATCCAAATGTGATGAAACTTTTTGTAAATGCAACCTAAGATCTTTATCTATGTCTCTGAAAAATTTGAATATTTTTAGAAAATGTTTGCTATTTTTTCAAAGGCATTGGAAATGATGTAAAAACAGAAACAGAGAGTAAAAGAGCTGAAAGTAAGAACACCAAGATTTTTCTACTGGTTCGGTCAAATCGAGCTAATCAAGTCTTTGAGGGCACCTTCCTCGGTATTCAGTAATCACCAAAAGTACCTTAGGACAAGGGTGACTAGAGTTATACACCAACTCCTTTAATGTCCACCCTTTTTACAATGAACAACACAAACAATCAACAAGAACACCACCACCTCACTAATGAAGGTTTGCTCACGCCTTGATCAACCTTGTACAAGAATGAAATGTGCATGGGTGGTATATATGAAGCCTTTAAATATTATAGAATGCATATTTGATAGGACTGAAGCTATGTCCAAGAGAAAAGATAGGAGAAGAAGAGAAGTCTTGCTTGCACTTGATAGAATATGAAAGATGAGTCTTGTCCTTTGTTTGATCTTCTTGCTTGCTTTTGTAGATGTTTGGAACGGCCCCTAGGCTGTCATTCTTGAAGAATGTCTTCAATACCCTTGGAAGTACCTTGTATAACCTTGTGACATACCTTTGCTTACTTGGCAAAATATGATTGGACAAGTGATGTGTCTTCGCCTTGTTGTCACTCTATGATAGGGTCTCATTTATCTACCTTGGCTCATAAAAAATGACCTGGAAATTAACAATAAAAATCTAAGAACAATTCAAGTTTCAAGTGTCTTGATTGCCACTCAATAATAAGTTTGATTGCCCCTCATTTTTGGAATTATTTTGAACTTGAAAGCTAGCAAAAACCGCCCCCATTGAACATGTGCTGAAAACTTCAGCATTTTTGAAAGCTTTCCATGTGTGACTTGGTCCATCAATACTAGAATTTATTTGTGGATCATTTTCCACCAATCATAGTGCAAAATAAGCTCCACCTAGGCTGCAAATAAGCTCAATCACTCGCCCCTATCTCAAATCATATGTGCTGAAAATAACTTTTGAATTTTAACAAATAATGATGTAGTATCTTCACGTATATGGTAAATTTTAATCACCATTTAAGTTGGTTTTCTAGAATACTCCAACATGTGTCTTGGATGTGTAAGACATGTCTAGATACATGTCACAAAGTGTAGCAAAAAAAGGTCTTCTTGAAAGTGTAGAAAACCGAATTTTCGACTTCCATCGATTGGGAGATTTTTTTTCCATTTTATATCAAACCCCTTAGACATGTAAAATGTGATATACACCATATAATATACATAATATAATGTATAATTTCATCCATGTGGTGTAATATTTGAATTTGAATTTTTAACAAATCAAGGCAAATGATAGGTAATTGATATATGCAATTATACTATGACATTGGGGTTGTATTAGACATGTGGTGCATGGAATTTTTGCGTGCGTGAAGTGTATATTGTCTGGTCATCTTTGTATTGTAAGTATGTGAAATGTTGGTGACGGTTCGGTAGTCATTTGAAGTGGCAATTTTTGGTTTATGAACATGTGACATGTCAGTATATTTTTGAAAGCTTGATGATATGTAATATATGACTTGGAATATGTATATACTCAAAAAGATGTTGTGTATATGGTGGCTTGATATTGATGTATGTTGATGATGTGTGGGTGCGATATCGGGATAGAAATATATAGCTCGTCGTTATAAATATATATATATATATATATGTATGTATGTATGTATGTATGTATGTATGTATGTATGTATATATATATATATGCATCCGTATGTGTGTATTTTTAGTGTGGAGTAAAAATTTTCATTTCAAATTTGTTGTCAAATGGGCTTTTTCAAGTATGTCTCCTTAAGCACTTCATTTAATGAACTAGTTTAGTTCATTTAACATGGCACCTGAAAATAGTATAAACAAAACAAATGTTTACCATATAATTTAAGCATTAACGCTTCATGTCACGTTAATACAATAGTGATATATATAAACATGTGAAGCATATTTATTATGTATGCATAACATGTAACACTTAAATCATGCATTTCTAAAACACGTAATATTTAAATCATGCATTTTCAAATTATTCAAACCCCGGTTTCTCAACATTTATGATCTACACTTACTTGTCTCGTATTATTTACTTAGAAGTCATGAATAGGACTATACTTAGATTTAGTTACTAAAGGACTACTCATAGTTATGAAAAAATAAAATAAACTTTTTACATATATCATAATCTTTTAGCCTTTTATATGTTCTGTGACCATTACTGATGCATAATTATTAACATGTTTATATTACATAAGTAGTTTTGTACTCATTGAACTATTTTTTAGAAATTCTTCATACTGATTTGTTTTCTCTTGCATTGGAATCTCAAATGTATGTGCATTTAGAACATGATTCGCATGCTTAATTCTTGATTTTCATTAGAAGTTCATTTTTTTATCTCTCCATTCTCTCTAATTAGTTATAATTGGATATAATATGTTATTAATTCATGCTTTAGTTTAAGGATTTAATATACACTAGCATAACATTTGGTGTTCTTTCACTATAACGGTATGCTATAATACATTTGAGTCTTACTTATTTTGATATATGTTCAAGGTGATGTGGTTTTTTGTATCATATGTATGTCATTGTTGGTAAATAATCTTGTCAATTACTGATTGTGTTTCATCGTCTTACTTGGTGAAATAATTTGAGCTATCTATAGGACCTGTATACCACCAGTAGAAGAGGGGTTGAATATTAAGTGCGGAAAAATTGGTTTTTAAAACTTTTTGTTACAAATTACTAACTTTTGAAAACAGATTCTGTTTACAGACCCGGTTTTTGATTAACTAGATGATAAGGTTATAAACCTTCAAAAATCATGAAATGTGGTGATACAGTACTCTCAGATGCTATGCATGTTTCATAAAAAATTTCACATTAAAATTCTAAGTGCAACCCTTTAGAAAACGTTTTTACTCAGATTACGTCAATTTGCCAGAAAGTATTCTTCAAAATGAAAAATTTATTCATATTAATTTACAACTCTAAATGATCTGAAAAGTTTATGGTATGACCCTTAGGATGTGTACTTTAAAGAGTTAAAATAGTTTTTGAAAATTCCTTTGGAAATTATGTCAACCACGTTGATGTTCTCAACCTTTGCAAATCTAAAATCACATTGCACTAGTCTCAGAACTATGAACGTTTGAATGACTTATGCTTATCCAAATTCGATGAAACTTATTTCAAACGAAAGCTAATACATTTGGCTATGTTTCTGAAAGTTTTGGTGATTTTTTTAAAAATGTTTGCTATTTTTAGCGTGGCTATGAAAATGATGTAAAAAACAAGAACTGAAAGTAAAAGTGCTAAAAAGTAAGAACACCGAGATTTTTATACTGGTTCGGTTTAATCAACATACTCCGGTCTTCGAGGACACCTTCTTCGATATTCACTAACCACAAACAGCACCTCGATACAAAGGTGACTAGAGTTATACGCCAACTCTACCTTTTTACAACGAACAAAAAAAAAATAACAACAAAAGTACCACCATCGAACAAATGAAGGTATGATCACACCTTGATCAACCTTGTACAACAATGGGATGTATGATGGTTGCTGCAACCCGTAAAGAAAGAAATAAAAATAATAGTAATAATAATAAAAAAGGTAAATAAAAGGTAATCTGTGTGGTTGAAGTGATTAAAGGATAAGGATGGGGGGAGATAATTTTGGTAGAAGATAAATTCAATTTTGAGTTTAAATTTAGATTTCCCTAAATCAAATCCTAACCACCCTAAATTCCACAATCTTTCTAGCGTATCTTCCTTCAGTGTTATAAACAACTTCTCCTTCCCTTCCCCATCAAAATTGTTGACTCCATAAAAAAAACCACGCGTGAAGCATAGGAAGAAAGAGAGAAGGGAAAAAGAGGAAGTCCAGCAAAAAAAACACCGAATTCAACCTTCCGATTAGCCAATATTTGTTTAAGATGTATGTTACCTTCCCCTCTTCTCGGATTGCCCGCACCTCGTGAGTGAATCATACTTGCATTGTTTTTTTATTTTGTTTTGTTTTATTTTTATTTTGCTTTTATATATAAATGCATGCTTTTGGTGTTGTATGATTGAGTATATGTATGTGTGCGAAAGGTGTTGATTGTATGGGTTGAAATAAATTTAAAAGATTAAATCTTTATGCGATTAGGGGAAAAATTGCATGATTAGCCTTAGAAATAGGTCACATAGCCCGGAAATTAGGTCGGAATTGAACTGGAAATCGAAAAGTGGGCCAGGGCGGCGGCGCGTGCGTAAAACACGCGCGTTTCAGGGGTGGAGCGTGGGGCCCACGCGCGCCCCTGATGGCGTGTCCCGGACATACGCTGATATGTCCAGTGCCGTTAGGTGCGTTTCATTATAATGAGTCAAATGCAACTAGTTTGAGATCAATCGAAGTTAAAACGAAGAAGTTATGAATTTTTGAAAAATATTAGAATTTAAATAAAAATAAAAGAAAAGGGAAAGGATGTCTAGCGGGCCGCATGACATCTGCCACGTCAACAGGCCAGGTGTGCTGAGCTGGCGGGTTTTAATAAAAAAAAGATTTCTGAGAATAGATAAATAGTAAATAATTAAGTAAAATTGGTTTAAAATTCCATAAAAATGTCAATAAATTCCAGAAAATTTTAATTAAATTCTAAAAAATATAAAAGGTCAAAAATAAATTATTTTCACCTAATGGCTAAAGTTGTATTAATTTAATTAATTAGAATAATTAGGAAATAAATATAAAATAAATAAGGAAAAATAGTATAAAGTCACGGAAAAATTAATAGAAGCTAGATAAGATATAAGTGATGGCTAACAATATTTTCATGACATTCTCAAAAATTAAAGTGATGGAATTGGGTGAGGAAAAAAAATAGTAAATAAATACCAAAAAAATAATATAAGAAAAATATATTTAAATAAATAAAAATGATACTAATAAAATGGGGGTATTCCTACAAGTATATATGCACGTGTATGTGCGCGGGTATATATATGAGTACGACTACACTGTAATAAAATGGGGGTATACATGTAAGTATATATGCACGTGTATGGGCGCGGGTGTATATAGGAGCATGGATGCGCCAGATTTTGGATTATGTGTGTGGAGCATTCATGGCACGTGCATTGCATTGCATCCCTTCAGGGCGCTGACTCCACGTTACAGAGCGTTGTCCGCTGAATCCACGTTACGGAGCGTTGTCCGCTGACTCCACGTTACAGAGCGCTGTTCGCTGACTCCACATTACGGAGCGTTGCCTGCTGACTCCATGTTACGGAGCGATGTCCGCTGACTCCACGTTACGGAGCATTGTCTGCTGACTCCACGTTACGGAGCGATGTGCACTGACTTCACGTTACGGAGCGAAGAGTAGGACCCGGGTCATGCGTAGCATATCATGGAAAAAAAGGAAAGAACATATTGTGTGAGATAGTGATGTTGTTGCGTGTGACACGATAGGAAGAAGGAACATGCATCACGAAGTTGCGCATTGCATTCGATTGGACAGGTGGATATTTATTTTATGTTTCGGTTATTACTTTTCCTTATTTCTTTATATGTTTGTTGTTATTTTTCCTACGTGCTTATGTATTTTGTAAGTATGGTTCCTTTTTGGGATTAGACGGGTAACCTACGGGTGATTTTCCCAAATCACTCACCCCCCACTTATCCTCCCATAGGTGAGCGCAAGTACGAGTACACTTTTGTAGAAGACGAGTCCGACTGTACAAGCTGGTGCAAGTGAGCTGGAGATATTTCTTTGGGGAATACTCGATGGTTTTCGCATCTACTCTGTTTTATTAGACTTTTAGATTTTCATTTAACGTATTGGGTTTCGTCAGCCCTAAACTCTGATTTATTTATATTTTGGGATTATTTATGAATTGAATTTGACTTTCAATTATTGTTTCCGTAGAAAACAAAAATTCTACGTTATTTATGACGTGTAAGAAGTTTGAACGACGCCTTGTATTCTCCTTAGCGAGATACGGCGGGTGCACTGTTCCCGATGTTAGGGTGTGAGAGTGGGGCGCTACAGGTGGTATCAGAGCTGAGGCTCCAGATCCGCCTCCGAAACGCAGGATTAACTAGATAACCTAGACATAAACTATGATCTTTCTCGAAAATGACAATCTTACCCATAATAAACAAAGTAGACTTAAGTGATGATCTTAGACTTAAGTTATGATCGGGTTAAGGGTTGAGAGAGTGTTCCTTCAGTTTTTCTTTATTTATTTACCGTATTACCCCTGAACTTCTGTGTGCACCCCATAATGACTGGAAATTCCCAAAATACACCCCCAACTTAGCGTGATATCAAATAAATGAATATCTTCGACCGTTCTCAATGCTAGAAAATGTCGACAAGACGGCAACAAGCTGGTAATACTCACCAGAATCAGGGGCTATCCCCTAAGCACATGCATATGCCATAATCACAATGACAAACACCTTAGCAAAACAGCAGCAGCTGTTGAAACAGCAGAAGCAAGACCGCCCCCACCGCCACCGCTGCCGGACCTGTGATTCTGCTACAATGAGATGCAAAGGAGTGGTGACATAGGATGTAGGAACAACTGACACTGTCGATCACTTGGACCCACATTCGGGATGAGTTCAAGAAGTGCTACGTATCCGACAGTGCGATCTTCAGAGCATGACTCTAGATACATGGTGGAAACGTAGATTTAGGCCATGATTATGATTGTAGAAACTAAGTGATGATCTCGCCATAAGTCACGATCTTATACATAAGTAACGATTCGATTAAGAATTGACCTTAAACATAAGTACTGATTTAGTCATAAGTATCGATTATATAGTTTTGTGACTTTAGAAATAAGATGTGATCTTAGACTTAAGAAATGATGATACTGTAGGATCTGCAAGGCACCACTAGAAGGGAGGGTTGAATAGTGGGTGCGGAAAATGTGGTTTTTAAAATTTGTTTAAAACCAACCAACTCAACTTCTGAAAACAATTTTTGTTTTCAGAACCAGTTTTAAAACATTTTTAAAACTAGGTTGTAGGTCTTCAAAACTTTTGAAATTTGGAGAGACCTTATCCTCAGATGTTATGAGTGTCTCCTAAACATTTCAGATTTAAATTCAACCTCTAACCCCTTGAAAATTCGTTGGTGGTCAGATTGCACAAATCTGCCAGAAACGGTACACTGATTTGAAAAATTAATTGCTATTTGTACACAACTTCAAATGCTCTGAAATTTAACCATTAACCTCTTATATGTTATATTAAAATGGTTTGAAACAGTTTTGAAAAATTCTTTCGGGAAGTTAGTCAAATACACTCAAAGTGCTAACCTTTGCAAGCCTAAAAGTCAGACTGCACTAGTCTCAGAACTTTGGATGTTTGATCGACTTATACTTGTCCAAAAGGGTTGAAACTTGTGCCAAATTAACCCTAAGACGTGTGACTATGTTTCTAGAAAGTGTCGTAATTTTTGAAAAACTTTTACTATTTTTACGAACGTAAACAAAACGGATAAACAGTGCTGAAACAGAATATAAGTTCAGAAAGTAAATGACACCGAGAATTTTATACTGGTTCGGTTATAAACAACCTACTCCAGTCTTCAAGGAACACCTTCCTTGGTTCACACTAGTCACACAACACAAATACACCTTACCACAGGGTTGATGGAGTTACACACCAACTCCAACCCTTTACAAACCTTGTACGATGAATACAATTCGCACGAACACCACCACGTAGCGAGATTGAAGATTGATCACACCTTGATCAATCTTTTACAAAGATAAAGAGTATGTGGTGGTATGATACAAGCCTATTAAAGGATAATAATATAAGTACAATAGGCTTTCAAGAAGAAGAAAGAAAGAGAGTGTACAAGAATACGGCTAGAACACTTTTGATCTTTCAATTTGCAACACCTGTTCTTGTTCTTGTTTTGCTCTTCTTCCTTCTTTTTTAATCATCATGGCCGCCCCCCTTAGTGTTCTCCCCCTCTTGAAAATTGTCTTCTAAGTCCTTGGGAGAATGTGTGGCATCATTGTGACATGATCTTGCTTACTTGGCATGTTCTCATTAGATGATCACTTAACCTTTGCTTACTTGGTACTTCATGATTGGTTGAATGTTGTCATCATTTGATGACTTGGAAAATCTGAATATTTCACTAAAAACATGAGCCAAAATCAACATAGAATAATTGCCATAATTCACAAGATTATCACATAAATTAAGCAAGACATTTTTCTCCAAAAATAGGTAGAAAAATCGGCCATGAATGTTCTTGCACATGCTGAAATTTCAGCATGTCTTACATACACTTTTTGTTCAAAATATTTCCTATTTAGCATTGTTTTAATTCAAGAAATCCATATCCGTTTAGTACAAGACATCTTCCTCAATTTTTGGAATAAAAATTTATCATATACAAGCCCTAAAAATCGACCAAGATATATTGTACACATGCTTCAAGAATATCACTTTCTTTATTCCATAAAATATTTAAAACAATTCCAAATTGTCTTCTAATTAATCACATGTATCAAGACACAAAATATAGCTCTTTTAAAGTGATAAAATTCGGCCATAATGCAACACACATGCTGAATTTTCAGCATGTGTCATATATGTGACATAGTTTGAAATGTTACCTTTTGTAGCTCCTTTCTTTATGTCACCAACATTGTATGCTTCATTCTTGACCAATCAAAATGCCAACAAGGCTCCACATAGGCTCCACCAAGCTGGTATAGGCGTGTATGATTGTATATGCATGTGCTGAATTTTATTTTTGCAAACTTTGTAAAATAGTGCACATTTAATAATACACACATGGCATATTCCAATCAGCCCTTAATTTAATTTTCTAGAACACTTTAAGATGTATGACATATGTAAAAAGTGTCTAGATACGTGTCATATGATGTGCCAAAAATGTTCCATGTATTGTGTACGTAGAAAACCGAATTTTCGATGTTTATCGATTACTCGATTTTTCTCTAATTAAATTCTAACTTTATGCACATGTTGTATATATTATGTTACACATAATATACATAATATAAACTTTAATATTCAGCACTTGGCTGTTCTTAAAGTGGCGCCATTAACATGTGACAAAATTAAAATTGGAATCTCCATAATTTGGCCTTAATGTGGGGTGATTTGTGTGTGCCAACATGGAATGATTTTATGGCTGATAATATCACCATTAGCACGAAATTTTTGAGCATTTTTGAAGTGTAGGGGCTGACCATCTATTTACGGCAAGTACGTGACACGTTGGCAAAGTTTCTGTATTCGCCTGATACGATAATTTTTGGTTTAGAACCTTTTAACGTGTCGTATTTAATTTGTCATCACCATGACTTATATCATATGATATAAGACCTGAATACACTCATAAATATGAGTTAAGTATGATGGTGTGACGTTAACGTACGTACGTAAAATATGTAACGTGTCGGTAGTACGTTGGAATACATGTGTGTGTGCCTTTTTAAAAAAATCTGAAAATATATATTTATATATGTATGTATGTGGCACCCCGCACCCCGGCCCCGCCGGAGTCGGTGCACCCGTCGTACTTCACTAAGGAGAGTACTAGGCGTCATCCATACGCGTCGTGATCCATGATAGCAATACATGGATTTTCGTGCTTAAACGCAACAAATAAGCAAAACCGTGGTAGAATTTAAAACTTCAAATTTAAAACGTCATCACAACCATTTAAGGTTTACAACCCACATCATTGTAGCAGAAAGGGACAAAAGTAAATTGTTTTCCAACTCCATTACATTACTCAGTCATATCCTTAAAGCTGGCAAGTTCGGTCTTCTAGTCCTGGCCATCCTCCAGTGCACTCACGGGTAGGGAACCCTAGGTTTGTCATCAATCCATTCTGTTTTGTCTTCTGCCACCTCTGGAGAGAAAAATAGGGTGAGTGACAAAGTCACCAGCAAGTATACTATAATAATCATGAGTTAAATTGAAAGTGCGAGCAAGAACCGAACCCCAAACAATATTTGGTTTAGAAGCATACCTGTCCTTCGACCAACATCCGATAAGGATCATCGTTTAATGTGACAAGATCATAACTTAAGTAAAATCACCAATCGAAGCAGCATATAACATTAAGGTCTGTAACTTACATTAATGAAAAATGCAATAAAAATCATCACTTAGGGTCTACCGCGTCATCACAACTTAGCGCTCCTGAGTCGCTACATAAATGCAACAAGCATGCATATGTTCATGTGATGCATCGTGATGAAATGAAATATGCTCTTTCATGTTTTCTTAAAAATCATTGTCATCGTAAAACAGTAGAGTGTTCAGATCTATCTTCCCGGATCTGAGACGGTAACTTCTCCCCTTCGAATCTATTACTCCCGGATTCAGAACGGTAACGTCATCATACTTGTCGGGTCTATTCTCTTCCGGGCCTGCACGGTCATCATCATCATTCTTATCATCAGGCCTATTATTTTCCGGGCCTGCACGGTCATTCTCTCAGATCACTTAACCTGGATCTGCTCAGGTTCATTCATTCTCATCATCAGGCCTATTATTTTCCGGGCCTGCACGGTCATTCTCTCAGATCACTTAACCCGGATCTGCTCAGGTTCATACTGGCCAAGTTCATACTCACACACGGTACCGGTGGGGAATCATTCTTTTCAAAAATCATCTTTTGAAAATGCTTTTCATCTTTCTTTCTCATAAAAGACATGCTGTAAATCATGCTCATGACGATGATGCAATGCAATGACATGTGACGTGCAAACGATGGCATAATGCATGGCGTAAACGAATAGACACGTTTTGTTGTCATGCTGGAAATTTCCAGCTTAGTAGTGTCTACTTCCCCTTAGGAATTTCCTACTAAAATGCACGTTTTAGACCCCTTTGACCACATGTTCTTCTCCGTAAATGTCATAAATGAATGCCATGCATGCACTGTGGAATTACGATGTCAATAAGGGACTCGTTTGCTCTTTTTCAGAAAATGATGTAGCCTGAATTCTGAATTGACCATATTTTACTACAAAATTTATTGTGGCCAATCCTTTAATCATTTTCTGGAATTTCCAACTCTCCAACTTAATAAACTCATTGGACTAGCATCCTATCAATTTTTAGCCCATTTTCAATTTCCTAAGGCCCTTTTCCAGGGTATGCAAATTGTGACACAAATTCTGTCTATCCAGCATATTTCAGTTTGACCCGTTTTACTAGAAAATTTATTAAAAATAAAAAACAGCTTATTTTGACAAAATTCTAACTGTTACCTCTTCTTTATTCATGAGGTTAGTACCATGACGAAAATTAGTGGATTTTCACACCCCTAAGGTCCATTTTTAGACTTCCAAACACGTTACTTACATTCTGTCCAGTACCATTTTTTCCAGCAGGACCAATCTCAATAGGAAATTCATTAAAAATAAACCGTGGCTCTTTTTAAGGTGATTCCAACTCTCACATCTAACAAACACATAAAAATAATAGAAAACCAAAAATCAGTGGAATTGAAGGTTCCTAAGGTCCCTTTTTCTGGCTTCACAAGATAGTCTAAATTTTGGTCCAGCTCCAGAATTTTCCAGGGATCATATATTCTTCCAAAATGTTCTTAGCTCACATTTTAGTCACCAACACTTAGCAAAAATTTTGAGATGAACACACGCACCCTTCACCAATAGCCTCTTTATTTGGTGCATGCAAGAAAATGAGATAATCAAGAGTATATTAAGCCTAACACACAACAAGATCAAAACGTGTCCCCACTACCTTGCTATATTGACATTTTTCATGTAAAATCACCCATCCTCCCTTAACCCTTCCACCGTGAGCATTTCATCATGAAAGAAAGGATCTTTAACACATCCAAGCCTAGATTATAACATAAATATGCATATAACACTCAAAGAACACATCTTTGGAGCAAGGTTCCACCCCTACACATTTAAATGCCTAGGGCCGAAAGTTTTGGCCTTACAACTTACCATTTTACAACTAAGATTAGATCTTAGGTATTTCTAGCCATTCATGCACACACTTTCACATCTAAACTATAAAGAGTATAGTGTACTTGCCTTTGTAGTCTTTGGACCTCGGTTGTCACAAGGAACACTTCCTCTCTTCTCTTCCTATCACACACGGCATAGAGCTTGATTATTCATCTTTTATATCGTGTAATGCATCCTAGAGGAGGAATGAAGGGCCTTACCATATGCACCTTGATTGGGTGGAGAGAAATCTTCTTTTGCTAGAGTGCTCTCCGTAGTGTTGGTGTCTAGAATAAATCCTTGGCCTAGAACCGTGGAACCCTACGGTTTTGTCACAAGAGGAAGGTTATGGGTTTTCCTTCTCTTTAATACATAATCTACCAAGAGTATAAAAGGGCCTTACCTAAATAATTTAAGGTTAAAGAAGGCTTGTACTTCCCTTTTGTCCTTATTCCCGCCGGCTCATACAGAGGGAAGGGGAACCATTCCTTAGTTTGAAAGCTAATCTCTTGAATGTACTACATTCAAGTTTATAGGGAAAAGTTTTCTTGTATCAAGGAAGGAATTAAATTCTTCCCTTTAGTGAGGCCGCCGGAGGTTCCCAAGGAAAGATGGAAGGACTCCCTTTAAATGGCACTCAACCTCCTAACCAACTCATTACACCTCCTATCCATAATGTTCATGCAAGGTCTTTTGCTAGACTTGCACATATTGATTCATCACCTCTAGAACCCTTGGCCGAAACGTGGGTACAATTCCTTGTATATGTCTTCCCTTAGTAATGCCTATAAGTGTGTGTACATATGTATTTGCCTCATATTCCAATTAGTTGAATGTTTTTCCATAAATCCACTAGGCTACACTTTCACGCATGTGACTGGTATATATATATATATATTTTTTAGCAACGTTGAAATTTATAGATATTTATATATATATATATATATATATACTCATAGCCCTCCGAAATCCCTCATAACTCTTATCCATAGGTGTATAGCTATGTACATGTATTCACGCACGCAATTATAAATCTATGCTTCCTTTTCAAAATAAGCCATAAACCTTAGGAAGAAATATTCATTATATTTGATAATACCAAGTGTATGCACGTACACATAATATATTCCTTTGAAAATTATGCTACCGTCGTGCGTGTATGTCTTGAGTCGTTTATGGTATATATATACATGTATCACTTATGCATACCCACGTACTTTTCCTAATTTATCATGGCTTAGTTAGGCTCATTTGTAGTGTATTTGCATTTCCAGATGTATGCCCTTATTGCTTCGTGTGTGGGCGTGTTATAGTCTGACTTCTCATAATTGCCAACGTGATACTTCCTCTATTAGTTCTTTAGCACTCCTATGAAAATTTTAGCCTGCTTTTCTCGTTTTAGGTTTACACTTAAGTATGCCACTTACCTTAGGTTCTTCTCGACCATAGGTAATCCGGTGATATATTCCCTTCGAGGTCTCACTATCCCGTCATGCTTCACTCCTTACGCTGGTTGCTGCACTAATTTTGGGCGGGGCACAACAATGTAGGCGTGTATATGAGTGATAAATGAGGAGGAGAAGACTTTCTTTTCTTAGCCTTGTTGCCTTTGTGCCTTTTCCAAATGTAGCTTCCTTTAATGAACTACTTAGTTTAATTAACTAAGTACTTCACTTAATGAACTAGTTTAGTTCATTAATGGTGGCACCTGAAAATAGTATAAACACAACAAATGTTTGTCATTTGATGTAAACTTTCTAGCTTCATGGCTCGTTAGTACGGCAACATAATATATGAACTATATAAGGCAAGTAATAAGCAATATCATGCACATTTATCTTATGCTCGTTTTTGTGCACATTTAAATCATGTATTTGAAAATCACTCAAACCCATTTTTCTCTACAATCTCCCCCTTTTGATGATTTTCAAAATAACCTATACTCATGATTTAAATCCTATCGCTCCCCCTTTAATCATGCATAAAATCAAAACTTGAATTTTAAATTCCGAGTCACTCCCCCTTAATTTATGCAATTAGTATCTCTCTCCCCCTTAAATCATGCTATCTCTCCCCCTTTATTTTGAAAAGTAAATCAAAAGATGCCTGTAAAGATAAAGAAGAAAAAAAAATCATACATTTCATATAACGTGCGTTCGTAAGGGTTATTTCTCCAACCCTTTGAAAATGTCCCTTTTGGTACCTAAATTTGGGTGATCTTTCTAGGTCTTCCAAAAAGGTGAGAAAGGCGATGAGAACGCAACATAATATATGTTAGGGACAAATGCGTTTGGCTTTTGGCCAAGAATCCCATCATGCATGTAGTATGGTTTCTGTTTTTGATAAGCATTTCGATTTGCATGCACGGGACGTGATCTAGATGCATTTTTGTGATATGAGTGTCGCGTATGCATCACTTGTTTCTTCTCATATCTATATGGCACATAATTATATTTTGCATGATGTGAAGAAGAAGCACGTTGAGATGTCATAAGAAAAGGCCTATGCGTCTTCTTAGATGCCACATATGTCTTTGATGCATCTATTTTCTTAGATGGGATGAATTTTGTTGGTTTATTTTGTGGCTTACTTTTCTCAACGTATCCTAGTCTGGTTTTGTCACTATCATGCTTTTGAGAAGAAATTATGTGATCTAGCATGTTTGTTCTCGTGTCAAATTGCTTCACCTTTTTCTCTACATCCGCATTCCTTGATTTCAAGTTTGAAATCTCGGATTTTAATTCAGTGTTCTCGGACGTCAATGATGAAATCTCAGACTTTAATGAATTTATAATGCATGACGACTCTTCTTTTGAATCGTTTAATTAAGACACGAGATCTTTGTTAGAAGATTCTAACAATTTCTTGTCTTCAATTAATCGCTTCTTTTCTTTTGCAAGTGTCTTTGAAAACTTATGCAATTACATATATTGACTAAATAAATCATTATAAGAACATTCAGAATCGGAATCAGAGTCGGAAGATACCTCATTTGATGCTTTAGATGTAAAGAATACTTTTGCCTTGTGTTCTTCCGTATCATCAGTCTCAGAGTCGGATGTGTCACTCCAAAGTGCAGGCTTTGAAGGCTCTTCTCCTTTGCCTAGGTTCTGAGACGAGTCTATTCTTGTTCCGATCCTTGTCGGAGTATTTGTTTGTTTGCTTTTCTTTATTAGGGCAGTCATATGCTAGATGTCCAAGTTTGCCGCATTCATAGCACTTTATTTCCTTATTTTTATTTTTATGATCCTTAGATGAGGTAGACTTACGTTTAATCAATTTTCTCAATATTTTTCTTAGTCTTTTAGCCATCGTGATTAAGTCCTCATCATCGGAATCTATGTCACTATCATCTATGACGTATTCATTTGATTTAAATGCTATAGCCCTATCATTATTAGAGATGAACTCAGAATGTCTTAAAGCAAGTTTGTTTTCATATACCTTAAGTGATCCAATTAGTTCTTCCATCTTAATCGATTTAGTCTCTTTGCTTTCTTCTATGGCCGTTACTTTAGAGTCCCACTCGGATGGATGGCTTTGTAAGACTTTCTGTACTTTTTCCTTCATGGTAAAAGATTTACCAAGAGACTCAAGAGAATTGTAGATGTTAGTCAAACGAAGATCCATATCAACAACAGATTCATCAGGCAATAGTTTAAACGACTCAAGTGTCGTATCCCGTCTCTTTATGGCTTTAATCTCTTGATTGAATTCCTGTCATGATACGCGCCCGGTTAGGAGTTCTCGTTTAGTAAGTAATATAGCTTATAGCGAGCGATCTAGAAATTCATCGCATTAGTTAATGATGCTAAAATACATTAAGCCTTCATAGTCTGCTAAATTTGCGTTTATAAAATATGGTGGAGCAGCAAGTCTTGATATCTTTTAAGTTTACGTTCATATGAGACTATCTCGATATACATAAGTTTTTCCTCATATAAGTATATTAAAATATTAAGTACGTTGCAAGCTATATATATATATATGATATAATGTTTCTTCCCTAAAGGTTTATATAGTATACTATATTTACTTTTAGTTGACAACGTCCATTATTCTTTCTTTTAGAAATCATTAAGCATGATGTTTTATTTTATCGAAGACCCTCATTCCATTATATGGATTTTACTGAGTTAATTCGAATACATATAGATTTGTTATCAGCTATGCCAAATGTTCTATAGCATTAATTTTACACTATATGGTTGAAAGACAAAAAAAAAAAAAACCGTTGTTATGCAATCTTTATTTTCAACAAGTTTAGACTTGTTTTACTTAGTATTTTGTCTCAGTTAAAGACTTTTTGAGTGAACATTTTATATCCCAACCATCATATTCTTATAAATATTTTTGTTGTACAACACGGGTGGAACTATATGTTATGCCCCTGACCTTATTGCCAATAAAACAAATATGTTACTTACAGTGTCACGTTCAAACCTAATGCAATATAGGAATCATAGTTATATCAAGTAATTCTCCCATCTTAAGAAAAGATCTAATTAGCACATAAAACCACTGAATAATACATCCTAAATTAAAGAAACAAAATTTCATAAGGAAGCATCAATTAAATAACGACGGCTCATGCTTTGCACATGCCACGGCAATATGATTACAAACCATTGAAATCCACCCAACCTTCAGCATGCGCTGGCTTCATGAACCCCAATGGAAAATAAAAAACTAGAAGCTTCTCCTTTCAGCTGTAAAAAGCCACCTCTCCATACTGATGAACGAGAAAAGGAGGCACCCATCCATACACCTTAACAATCAACGCCTCCCACCCTTCTCCACGAAGCACAATCACCAAATCCTCCCTCCTACTATTCACACCTTCAAACCGTGGCATCTTGGAGTCAGAAGGAAGGAGGACCAGCCCCCTTCTAATGTTAAGATGCAAGGGAAGAAGCAGCCTAGGGAGAGGAGGCCACGAGGAAGAAGAAACTGGTTGCAAGCCCTCAATTGTTGACAGGAAACCTACAGCAGTTAAAAGCAGGGGAAGAAACCAAGCTTTATGCAGTAGCATATTTTCGTCCACCGAATCCTTCTTGGTCTCATTTCAAACCGTGAAACAAAAAAAAAGAAGTAGGTTAGATGAAACCTTCACTCATCTCTTAAGCAAGGAAAGTAACAAGAACAAATCTTGAAAAGCTAGCTGACGGATTGGGTGGAATTGGGGAGTTTAAACATCTAGATGAATGAATGGTAGTTCCTAGGTGAGTGCATCTTGGCTAGGATGAAATTCAATAGTTTTTTTTTCTTGTGATATGGTGGGTGATTGCTAAAAGCCAAATGAACTCCCTTAGGTCTCCCTTCTGACTCTGTTTCACGATCCCTGCTTTACCTTATGGATGAACGTAGCATGTACCCTTAAAACCCACTGTTTGAACACTTGTGAAGAAGTGAAATGGTAGTGGTTATTTAAATGGTTTGATATGCAAGTTTTCCCTTGATTCTCCCTTGAGGCATTGATTCACCTTGAATCTGTTCAGCCACTTCCAAAACGTCTGCAATATATGGAACCTTTGGTAGACAAGTGTGTTATTGGGAGTCCAGATAACCAAGCACAGCAATGGACCCCTACCAACACTCAGCAGGAAGAGAATTTGATATCATGGTTAATGACCCACTTGAAGAGCCACTTCATCATCATCTAAAAAGGAATTCTCAAGCTCATGGGGGGTAAAGGAGCTTCTAGGAGGTTTGGATCATCAAGCAACTCCACTAGGTGGAAGAGGGTGATTTTCAAAGTTCTAAAGAAGACCAAGTGTTCAAAGATCTCAACTTTGTACAACAAAGGCAAGTATGCTCTAGCCAATCTTGCCTTATTTGTGAAGTGCATGCTTGAATGTCTAGCCAATTTAAGTTATTAATCTTAGTTGAATAAAGCTTGAACAATAAAAAGGTGAAGAAGTGCTAAAACTACTGGAACTGGCAGATTTGTGTTGCTGATTGCATGACCTGAGAACGAACCTTAAAGGTGTCCAATTAAGCCACATTTTGACTTGACACTAGTTCTGAGTGTGTAGTATAGGTGAGTGTTGGAATTGCAGTAAAAAG
The DNA here is from genome assembly GCA_036186865.1 of Eustoma russellianum. Classification (NCBI taxonomy): domain Eukaryota; kingdom Viridiplantae; phylum Streptophyta; class Magnoliopsida; order Gentianales; family Gentianaceae; genus Eustoma; species Eustoma russellianum. The sequence goes on from AP025052.1 coordinate 19,464,331, forward strand.
AGTTATGGTTTATTTTTAATAAATCTTTTTGTAAAACTGCTCAAGAAGAAGTGCTGAAACTAGACAGATTTATGTGTTATGTTGAACGACCTGAACATGAATCTTAGGAATGTTCAAATTGTATAATTTTTGATATGATGATATATTTGTATGTTTATGAAATGTGTGAGTTGGAATTTCATTAAAAGGAGGTGTGGTTCGTCCTCAATGGAATTCTTAGTAAGAGTGGGTCAAACAGAATTACTGGGACTGGACAGATTTAGGTTGTATGTTGTACGACCTGGAAATGAACCTTAGGAATGTTTAAATGAGCTAAGTTTTGGGTATGGCGGTATCCTTATACGATAGTGACATGGGTGAGTTGGAATTTGTGTAAAAGGAGTTGTGGATTATTATTAATGAATATTTTGGCGAAACTGCTCAAGCAGAGTTGCTGGAACAGGACAGTTTTGAGTAGTAAGTTGTATGGCTTGAAAATGAACCTTAGGAGTTTTCCAATGGGCTAATTTTTGCTATGGTGGTAGACTTATACGTTTGTGACATGTGTGAGTTGGAATTTTAGTAAAATGAAATGTGGATTATTATTAATGAATATTTTGGTGAAACTGCTCAAGCAGAGTTGCTGGAACGGGACAGTTTTGGGTAGTAAGTTGTATAGCTCGAAAATGCACCTTAGGAATATGCAAATGAGCGGATTTTTGACGTGGTGATATTTTGTTGTGTGGATGACATCTGTGAGTTGGAATTTTGGTAAAAGGAGTTGTGGTTTGGGCACAATTCAATTCGTGATTTAATTGGTCATTCCAGTTTCTGCATGTACCCAATTTGGGAAGGTAATTAGATGACCCCCTTAAACTTATCGGATTGCCTTGGAATTTTTATGGTAATTACCTAGGGTATTGAGGTACATGTTCATGTAAAGAAACGAGTATGAAACTACCATTTTGATGGTTAACAACTGAATGGAAGTTGGAGTACAAAACTGGAAATCAGGACGGTTTAATGTCTTAAGTTGTGAGGCTTTGTTCTTGATCATTTAGGCTTAAATGTGACGCTTATCCATATGAATACTGTTCCTAGGTCTGCTAGATATGTTTTTCAGGTATTGGATCAAATTGATTAAGGTTTTACAATCCATGAAAACGAGGTAAGACGGTACTGCCCTGCTGATTTCAGCAGTACCTCTGAGGACACTTGACGTTTTGAGGTCATTAGACATTCAGGAATGTTACGAAATTTTTATGGAATGTGTCTGAAATTTCATTATGCATGTGTATGATATAAGTTGATGAAAATGAGCACAAATCGATGAACATGAGACTGTAGGAACACAAGATGAATACATGACATGCCGCTGGATCGTTTTCCAGCCCATGAAGAAAATTGTTTATGATGCTATGAGTGCATTTTACCACGTTGCATCCCATGCACTTGCATTGACATGCTCACATGTTCCATGCTCATGATTTTATTGATGTTTTATATAAAGTTTCTGTTTTGAAAGAATTCCGTCCCTTCTGGCCAGCTTAACCCGCTCCAGATCCGGGGTTAATTGATCTGAAGAGTTATAAGAACCGAGCCAGGCCCGGTATAATAGGTCTGAAGATGATCACGATTATAAGAACCGATCCAGGCCCGGTATAATAGGTCTGAAGATTATAAGAACCGATCCAGGCCCGGTATAATAGGTCTGAAGAGTGTAAGAACCGAGCCAGGTCCGGTATAATAGACCTGAAGGTGATCATGTTATAAGAACCGAGTAATGCCCGGTATAATAGGCTGACACACTCTCTTGTTTTATGATGAGCATGATTTGAAAGAAAGAAAGAAAGTTCAAGTATTTTCATGAGCATGTCTAAATGAAAGAAAGAATGTTTTCCGTTGCATTTGCATTGCATACGCATTTTCCTACGCATTATGCATTTGCATACTCATACACATTGCATATGGTCATGAGCATGATGTCGAGGTGCCATGAGTTGTGTCTTTACGTGCTACATGACTAAGTTTATGATTTTATTGCCTTAGTGGCTATTGACGGAAGGGATGAGATGCTAGCTAAACGCTAGACGAAATGTTACTTAGGTCATGATCTTTCGTTACCTAAGTTACGATCTTATTGTTGTTATGTAAGCTATGATCTTATTCCCTTTATGATCAAGTGATGCTTCTATTATCTTGGTGGCATTTAAATGGAAAGATAGGTATGATGGTAAGAGACCAAATTTTGGGGGTTCGGTTCTTGTATGTACTTTCCATTTAATGCATGATGTTTATGGTGTACTTGCTGGTGACTTTGTCACTCACCCCCCTATTTTTCCTCCCAGAGTTTACAGGAAACGGGGTAAGCAAGGATTGATGACGAGCATAGGATCCACATCCGTGAGAATACGAGTGGATGACAGCTTAGGGATTCTATTATGATGGATCCATAATATGGCGGATTTATGTTGGAAGCGATGATTGCAGAAGTACTGATGTAATGAATATGGTTGTAAAAACTTATGTCGGATGTATAGAATGATTATGTAAAAGTTTCAAATTCTGCCGTATTTTTAATCTACCTGTTAAGATCGTGACTTGGTAATCCATGTTTATCATGGTTTTACGAGTTAAGTATCGACGCTTTGTACTTTTCCGAAAGGGAAGGTACGGCGGGTGCACCGTACGAGGGGTAGCCGAGTACGGGGCGCCACAGGTGGTATCAGAGCCAAGGCTCCAGATCCGGGCAGAATATCGAATTAAGTTATGATCGTAGTCAACTAAGTTTGATTTTAGACCTAAGTCATGATCATAGATGAGAGTTGAACTTTAACTAGGACGATTTAGACTGGAAATTAGGGTTTTGACCAAATGATAAAGCCCTAGCGAGGGCCATCTATAGAATGTAATCATGCCTGCTTGCATGACCATAAGATCGTATATGGATTACGAATTAAATGGTGTCGCTTATTCTGAATGTTTATACCTTGAATAAGACTCCGACACTTCGTAGTGCGGATGACACCACAATTCAGTAAAATGACATCATCACTGTCACCCCAGGAGGAAGTAGACTTTACTAGCCATAGTTAGTAAGAACACGTATTCCAAGGTTTGGCAAGGAATTTAGTTCATAGTAGGCAGGAAGATGGATAGGTAAGGTTGAAGGTAATTCCATGCTGACACTGGTACTGGATAGGATAAGGATAAGTTCTGATGAAACCTCTAAGATGAATGGAACAAAGCACCTAAAAGAAGAAATGAAAACACAAGTTGTTAGACCATTTTTGCTTGGAGAAGCAAATCAGTGGTGGAAAGCTAATATGCAATCTTTGCCTAGACCGATACCGTGGGAGAGATTCTTGCAAGAATTTAATAAGTTTTGACTATAACGGTAGCGCCAACCACTGGCCTAAGAAAGGATTATGGACCCGAAAGACGATCGTAAGTTTAAGTTGAATCTTAAATTAAGTCGTGGTTTACTTAACAGGGGAGGTAAGTGATTTGTTGAATGTTATGGTTGCCAGGGGCTATGGCACAACGGACATTCCATGGCATGAGTTTCGAGGACGAAACTTTTTATAAGGAGGGGAGAATGTTGTATCCCGTCTCTTTATGGCTTTAATCTCTTGATTGAATTCCTGTCATGATACGCGCCCGGTTAGGAGTTCTCGTTTAGTAAGTAATATAGCTTATAGCGAGCGATCTAGAAATTCATCGCATTAGTTAATGATGCTAAATACATTAAGCCTTCATAGTCTGCTAAATTTGCGTTTATAAATATGGTGGAGCAGCAAGTCTTGATATCTTTTAAGTTTACGTTCATATGAGACTATCTCGATATACATAAGCTTTTCCTCATATAAGTATATTAAAATATTAAGTACGTTGCAAGCTATATATATATATATATATATGATATAATGTTTCTTCCTAAAGGTTATATAGTATACTATATTTACTTTTAGTTGACAACGTCCATTATTCTTTCTTTAGAAATCATTAAGCATGATGTTTTATTTTATCGAAGACCCTCATTCCATTATATGGATTTTACTGAGTTAATTCGAATACATATAGATTTGTTATCAGCTATGCCAAATGTTCTATAGCATTAATTTTACACTATATGGTGAAAGACAAAAAAAAAAAAAACCGTTGTTATGCAATCTTTATTTTCAACAAGTTTAGACTTGTTTTACTTAGTATTTTGTCTCAGTTAAAGACTTTTTTTGAGTGAACATTTTATATCCCAACCATCATATTCTTATAAATATTTTTGTTGTACAACACGGGTGGAACTATATGTTATGCCCCTGACCTTATTGCCAATAAAAACAAATATGTTACTTACAGTGTCACGTTCAAACCTAATGCAATATAGGAATCATAGTTATATCAAGTATTCTCCCATCTTAAGAAAAGATCTAATTAGCACATAAAACCACTGAATAATACATCCTAAATTAAAGAAACAAAATTTCATAAGGAAGCATCAATTAAATAACGACGGCTCATGCTTTGCACATGCCACGGCAATATGATTACAAACCATTGAAATCCACCCAACCTTCAGCATGCGCTGGCTTCATGAACCCCAATGGAAAAATAAAAAACTAGAAGCTTCTCCTTTCAGCTGTAAAAAAGCCACCTCTCCATACTGATGAACGAGGAAAAGGAGGCACCCCATCCATACACCTTAACAATCAACGCCTCCCACCCTTCTCCACGAAGCACAATCACCAAATCCTCCCTCCTACTATTCACACCTTCAAACCGTGGCATCTTGGAGTCAGAAGGAAGGAGGACCAGCCCCCTTCTAATGTTAAGATGCAAGGGAAGAAGCAGCCTAGGGAGAGGAGGCCACGAGGAAGAAGAAACTGGTTGCAAGCCCTCAATTGTTGACAGGAAACCTACAGCAGTTAAAAGCAGGGGAAGAAACCAAGCTTTATGCAGTAGCATATTTTTGTCCACCGAATCCTTCTTGGTCTCATTTCAAACCGTGAAACAAAAAAAAAAGAAGTAGGTTAGATGAAACCTTCACTCATCTCTTAAGCAAGGAAAGTAACAAGAACAAATCTTGAAAAGCTAGCTGACGGATTGGGTGGAATTGGGGAGTTTAACATCTAGATGAATGAATGGTAGTTCCTAGGTGAGTGCATCTTGGCTAGGATGAAATTCAATAGTTTTTTTTTTCTTGTGATATGGTGGGTGATTGCTAAAGCCAAATGAACTCCCTTAGGTCTCCCTTCTGACTCTGTTTCACGATCCCTGCTTACCTTATGGATGAACGTAGCATGTACCCTTAAAACCCACTGTTTGAACACTTGTGAAGAAGTGAAATGGTAGTGGTTATTTAAATGGTTTGTGATATGCAAGTTTTCCCTTGATTCTCCCTTGAGGCATTGATTCACCTTGAATCTGTTCAGCCACTTCAAAACGTCTGCAATATATGGAACCTTTGGTAGACAAGTGTGTTATTGGGAGTCCAGATAACCAAGCACAGCAATGGACCCCTACCAACACTCAGCAGGAAGAGAATTTGATATCATGGTTAATGACCCACTTGAAGAGCCACTTCATCATCATCTAAAAAGGAATTCTCAAGCTCATGGGGGGGTAAAGGAGCTTCTAGGAGGTTTGGATCATCAAGCAACTCCACTAGGTGGAAGAGGGTGATTTTCAAAGTTCTAAAGAAGACCAAGTGTTCAAAGATCTCAACTTTGTACAACAAAGGCAAGTATACTCTAGCCAATCTTGCCTTATTTGTGAAGTGCATGCTTGAATGTCTAGCCAATTTAAGTTATTAATCTAGTTGAATAAAGCTTGAACAATAAAAAGGTGAAGAAGTGCTAAAACTACTGGAACTGGCAGATTTGTGTTGCTGATTGCATGACCTGAGAACGAACCTTAAAGGTGTCCAATTAAGCCACATTTTGACTTGACACTAGTTCTGAGTGTGTAGTATAGGTGAGAGTTGGAATTGCAGTAAAAAGAGTTATGGTTTATTTTTTAATAAATCTTTTTGTAAAACTGCTCAAGGAAGAAGTGCTGAAACTAGACAGATTTATGTGTTATGTTGAACGACCTGAACATGAATCTTAGGAATGTTCAAATTGTATAATTTTTGATATGGTGATATATTTGTATGTTTATGAAATGTGTGAGTTGGAATTTCATTAAAAGGAGGTGTGGTTCGTCCTCAATGGAATTCTTAGTAAGAGTGGGTCAACAGAATTACTGGGACTGGACAGATTTAGGTTGTATGTTGTACGACCTGGAAATGAACCTTAGGAATGTTTAAATGAGCTAATTTTTGGGTATGGCGGTATCCTTATACGATAGTGACATGGGTGAGTTGGAATTTGTGTAAAAGGAGTTGTGGATTATTATTAATGAATATTTTGGCGAAACTGCTCAAGCAGAGTTGCTGGAACAGGACAGTTTTGAGTAGTAAGTTGTATGGCTTGAAAATGAACCTTAGGAGTTTTCCAATGGGCTAATTTTTGCTATGGTGGTAGACTTATACGTTTGTGACATGTGTGAGTTGGAATTTTAGTAAAATGAAATGTGGATTATTATTAATGAATATTTTGGTGAAAACTGCTCAAGCAGAGTTGCTGGAACGGGACAGTTTTGGGTAGTAAGTTGTATAGCTCGAAAATGCACCTTAGGAATATGCAAATGAGCTGATTTTTGACGTGGTGATATTTTGTTGTGTGGATGACATCTGTGAGTTGGAATTTTGGTAAAAGGGAGTTGTGGTTTGGGCACAATTCAATTCGTGATTTAATTGGGTCATTCCAGTTTCTGCATGTACCCAATTTGGGAAGGTAATTAGATGACCCCCTTAAACTTATCGGATTGCCTTGGAATTTTATGGTAATTACCTAGGGTATTGAGGTACATGTTTCATGTAAAGAAACGAGTATGAAACTACCATTTTGATGGTTAACAACTGAATGGAAGTTGGAGTACAAAACTGGAAATCAGGACGGTTTAATGTCTTAAGTTGTGAGGCTTTGTTCTTGATCATTAGGCTTAAATGTGACGCTTATCCATATGATACTGTTCCTAGGTCTGCTAGATATGTTTTTCAGGTATTGGATCAAATTGATTAAGGTTTTACAATACATGAAAACGAGGTAAGACGGTACTTGCCCTGCTGATTTCAGCAGTACCTCTGAGGACAACTTGACGTTTTGAGGTCATTAGACATTCAGGAATGTTACGAAATTTTTATGGAATGTGTCTGAAATTTCATTATGCATGTGTATGATATAGTTGATGAAAATGAGCACAAATCGATGAACATGAGACTGTAGGAACACAAGATGAATACATGACATGCCGCTGGATCGTTTCCAGCCCATGAAGAAAATTGTTTATGATGCTATGAGTGCATTTTACCACGTTGCATCCATGCACTTGCATTGACATGCTCACATGTTCCATGCTCATGATTTTATTGATGTTTTATATAAAGTTTCTGTTTTGAAAGAATTCCGTCCCTTCTGGCCAGCTTAACCCGCTCCAGATCCGGGGTTAATTGATCTGAAGAGTTATAAGAACCGAGCCAGGCCCGGTATAATAGGTCTGAAGATGATCACGATTATAAGAACCGATCCAGGCCCGGTATAATAGGTCTGAAGATTATAAGAACCGATCCAGGCCCGGTATAATAGGTCTGAAGAGTGTAAGAACCGAGCCAGGTCCGGTATAATAGACCTGAAGGTGATCATGTTATAAGAAACCGAGTCATGCCCGGTATAATAGGCTGACACACTCTCTTGTTTTATGATGAGCATGATTTGAAAGAAAGAAAGAAAGTTCAAGTATTTTCATGAGCATGTCTAAATGAAAGAAAGAATGTTTTCCGTTGCATTTGCATTGCATACGCATTTTCCTACGCATTATGCATTTGCATACTCATACACATTGCATATGGTCATGAGCATGATGTCGAGGTGCCCTGAGTTGTGTCTTTACGTGCTACATGACTAAGTTATGATTTTATTGCCTTAGTGGCTATTGACGGAAGGGATGAGATGCTAGCTAAACGCTAGACGAAATGTTACTTAGGTCATGATCTTTCGTTACCTAAGTTACGATCTTATTGTTGTTATGTAGCTATGATCTTATTCCCTTTAGATCAAGTGATGCTTCTATTATCTTGGTGGCATTTAATGGAAAGTAGGTATGATGGTAAGAGACCAAATTTTGGGGGTTCGGTTCTTGTATGTACTTTCCATTTAATGCTGATTGTTTTATGGTGTACTTGCTGGTGACTTTGTCACGCACCCCCTATTTTTCTCCCAGAGTTTTTAGGAAACGGGTAGCAAGGATTGATGACGAGCATAGGATCCCACATCCGTGAGAATACGAGTGGATGACAGCTTAGGGATTCTATTATGATGGATCCATAATATGGCGGATTTATGTTGGAAGCGATGATTGCAGAAGTACTGATGTAATGAATATGGTTGTAAAACTTATGTCGGATGTATAGAATGATTTATGTAAAAGTTTCAAATTCT